>CM067763.1:16283389-17483389 GCA_034642375.1 Vigna nakashimae
TTGTTGTGAGAGGAAGTAAAATTAAGCATTTTAAGATTTAGAGCATAAGAAAATAAGGTAGATAAATTAAATAAATAAATTGTTAATTATTGAGGACCTCCCTTTGTTGGTAGGATAGAGGAACCTTAAAAACCTGAGTTGGCACATCCCTGATCATAGAGCAGCCCTGGCCTGGTCCAGTCAGTTGTGACTAGTCATATGTGCTGGCGTCGAAGGTGAGTTTGATGCGTTCAGACATCTGGGTCCTCTCCGGTGACCAATTGGGGTAAAGAAAAATCTATAATAGGATGAAAATAAAATAAAACAAGTTGATTGTAGATGCATAATATTATCATGGTAAAAATTTCATATATATTTTATTTATCATTACATTGAGCCCAGACTTTAATATGTAGTTCTTAAGATATGTTGATATATTTTGGTTGATCCATGATCTTTGTTTGGTGAAAATATGTTGAGTTATACTCGTTATGGGCAAAATGAGTTTATAATATGAAGCATGATATCTGGCAATATGTTTGATTTATTGATACCAAAACGGGTGATTATGAATTCATGATTAAAGAATGAACATGATTGAGTTAGGTGGATAAGAGGGTATGAATTGTTGGTTTTATGAAATGTTGGGGTGGATATGAGAAATCATTACTTATGAAATGATGTTTACTACCGGGAGTAGTTTGTTCGAGTTATACCATGAGAGTTTGGTATGAGCAAAGTAACACTTGAGGTTTATGAAAGCAGGCAGAAAGTGGTCTGACCATAAGGCTTTGACATAAACATATGATTCGTAAGTTTTATAGAAGCAGGCAGAGAGGGGTCTGACCATAAGGCTTCAGAAAGTAAGACATAGTATATAAGTGAGGCTTAAGGAAGCAGGCAGAGAGCGGTCTGACCATAAGGCTTCATGAGTAAGCATGGAACACTTGTAAGATTTATGGAAATGAGAAAGATGATTTTGATAATGATGAATTAATGACATCGGAATAATGATATTTTATCAATTGCAGAAATACATGATTATAATATTTTTATTACAAGTTTAATGATTTTATGATATGGTTGGCTTACCCTTATTTGTTTGTGCTATGATCATATAACTCATGTTATATGTGAATAGATAATGTCGCAGATGCGGTTGAAAAAGCTTAGAGATGAGAGAGACGCGGGGAAAAACTTTCAGGGATATTTTGTAAAAAGAATAAATTTGTATTGGAAAAATTATGTTGTGTAAAACTTATAAGTTGAAATTCGAATTTATGTTAAGTGGTGAAGACTATATTGTTTGAAGTTTGTAAGTTTGGTATTGTACTTTGGGAGAATTGAAATAAAGTTTGATGGTTTATAAAATATATCAAATTAATTTAGTCTCTACTATCAGTAATACCCTTTAAAATATTAGGGTGTTACAGGAAACCACACCCAAGTATTGGTCAAGGGCAAACTGGGCAAGCTGGTCAATATAATAAGCAGCAGCAGCAACCCACCTTATGGCAACAGTTATCTATGCTTAATGAAAGGTCCATGAGGATGGAGGAAACTCTCAACAATTTCATACAGAAGACTGAGTCTACACAGAAGAGCACTGAAGCTGCTATCAAAAATTTGGAGACTCAGATGGGGCAGATCACCAAACAGGTGGAAGAAAGGCCAAGTAGAAATTTTGGGGCTAATACTGAGGTTAACCCCAGAGAAGAGTGCAAGGTGGTAGAGAGTGTTGATGATGAGAAAGTTGAGTTAGATACATAAGAGAGAAGAGAAATAGAGAGCAATAGCACTTTTCCTTTTCCAATCCATCAAAGGAAACAACTGGACTTCACAGAGTTATTCAACATGGTGGATAATGATGCACCTTGGGAACAGATCCTGCAACAGATTACGGTTTACACTAAATCTAATGAAGAAATCTCTACAAAGAAGAGACGTAGAGATGATGAGGCAAAAGAGTGTATAACTGTTAAAAAAGAGTCATTCCCTCCTAAAGCAACAGACCCAGGCAGTTTTTCTCTCCCTTGTACCATAGGGAAGAAAAGGGTGAAGAAAGCTCTTCTTGATTTAGGTTCAAGTGTTAACTTGATACCTTACTCTTTACTGGAGCAAATCGGCAATGTTAATGTGAAACCTCTAAAGGTTAATCTAGTAATGGCCGATGGATCTTCAAAGAAGCCATGTGGGATTGTAGAGGACATTATAGTTTGTGTTGGCAAACTTCAGTTCTTGGCAGACTTTGTGGTGATGAAGATGGAGATAGAGAAGATACCTATCATACTTGGAAGACCGTTTATGAAAACGGCCAGAGCTATCATTGATGTAAATGAAGGTATAGTGGTGCTCCAGGACAGGGAGGAGAGAGTGGTTATAGACGTCTTTAAAGATGAGACGCAAACACAGGAGGAAGAAGCTAGTTATAAAGCTACATTTCAAGATGCACCCATGGCTAGCCGTAAAGATGAAAATCTCAAGGTTGCAGGTAACCATTGTTTGTTGTTTCAGGTACACAAGGAAGAAAAGATTGGAAGAAGAGGAGAAATTCCTGGTGACTGGGAGAAAAGAAGACCCCAACTTGGTGCACCTGTAAGAATCAAGAACAAGTTGTGGGTTGTGAAGGGCTTTAAGGAGAAGGAGATGATAGAGATAGAATCTCCATATCTTAGAAGAATCAAAACAGTTCACAGGAAACAACTGAGGAGTTGGTGGGATGACAACATCAACTATAAAGAAGGAACTTGAGCTTTATTGGGTCAAGCTAATGACGTTAAAAGAGCGCTTGCTGGGAGGCAACCCAGTGATTTTAGAACTTTTAAATTTTACTTTGGTTTGTAATCTTTAAATCTGTTGAACATTATATTGCTGAACATAGCATCTACTGAAGGATGCCGGTTGGATATAGCATCTACTGAAGGATGCTAAGTGTGTAACACCTACTGACGGGTGTTGGTAAGTTTTTAACACCTACTGATGGGTGTTGGTGAGATTTTAAACACCTACTGATGGGTGTTGGTGGACTTTGGGTCAGGCTCGTGACGTTAAACAAGCGCTACCTGGGAGGCAACCCAGTTGATTGATTGTTTTTGTTTGTTTTATTTTAGTTAGGGTTTGCATAAGTATTTTAAGCATTGAATTGCAGGGAATCAGTGAGGGGCATGTCTAGGAGGCACGTAGGATAAGAAAAGAAGGAGAAGAGAACAGCACGAAAGTGCCGCTGAGCGGCAACTTACCGCTGAGCGATACTCTCGCAGATGGGCTTTAGTTTCCCCTTAGCGGGATCCGAGCTCATTAGGGTATTTTTAAACCCTAAGCTGCGCAAATGCTTTTATTTTCAGGCTCTTCTCTACACACAAACTCCTACATACATTTTCAAAGGTTCTCTACAATTTTTCCCTCATCCCTCTTTAGAAAATCTCCCTTCCACTCACTTGCTCACTAGTTTTCCATCTAAGTTTGGGGTTGGGAGAGAGCATCATTGAAGGGGATGATTTCTTCATTATGGTTTACTAATGCTTAACAATGTATCTTTTGGTTTTGTGAATTATGTTTGATGCAGGGATGGCCTCCTCATCGGGCAAAAAGAATCAAGACTATAAGATCCAAGAAGAAGGAGGATACAGAGGACAGCTCAGATTGAGGAGGAGTTGAGATAGCATTTACTGATGAATGCTATCATAACTAGAGCAGGACTTATGCTTTTGTTTCGTTTAAGTTTTCTGAACTTATTTGTTTTTGTTTTTAGATTAGGGTTTGATGTACTCTATTGGAAACCTGGTTTGTGTGATGGTTTGCTATTAACTGTGATTGTTTGATAAGTAATGCTTGATGATGATTATTGATTGATTGATGTTGAGATGATGTGCACATTAAAATGCTTATACAGGTGATTCACAAGCTTTGTGAACAAATGCAGGATATCATGATTGTGATTGTGAAATTAAGCAGGATGTGTATGTCAAATGTGAATGAGCTTATATGTGAGGTTTTGAGCTCCAGAGTTTTTGGTATGATTGAATGCTATTACTTTGAAAGCATGAATGACTTTGCCCAGGTTTTCTATGATTGAATCAATTGCTTGTTTTGCATCATGTGATCAAGGCCATTTGTTGGAACTCTTTTTATTGGCCAAATTCATAAAGTTAGCCCACTAAAATAGAACACTTTGTGTTCTATCCTTTGAACCCTTAGCCTTGAACATACACTGAAAACCCTTGATTGAAAATCTTTACCTTGAGTTAAGTAGAAGATCTTGTGTGGTATTGTTAAATGTTCAAGTTTGGGGTTGTTGGGAAAACATGAAAAAGGAAAAGCATTGAGCTAAGAGCTAAAAAAGTAAGAATATGCAAAGAAAAAGAAAAAGAAAAGAAAAAAAAAAGAAGCAAAGCTCAATGCAAATGCAAAGGCAAGTTGGGAAGAATAAGAAAAATTGTGTTGTTATGATTCTCTTAACTCAAGGATTTTGTGATCCAGAAAAACCAATTTTCTTGTTAGCCCAGCCACGTTATAAGCCATTGAAAAGTCCTTGTGATGATGCATGCTTGTGAATGTTTTTGATTGTGGTAAAATGAAAGGCAAAGTTGATTCATGTAACATTGTGATAGTGGAGTGAATGAGTGAAACACTTTACCTCTTATACACTTGTGTGTTGAGTGAAACACTTTACCTAGTGAGGAAATATTCCATAAGCACATGAACATCCATGCTTAATTGATTGATCATTCATGAAAAGTAGCATTTGTTGGAATTTAAATGACTTTGTGAACACTAAAGCATGTGCACATCTTGATTGAACTCTTGGTCATAAGTTTGAGTGAAGTTGTTACTTATCTTGAAAAAGAGGATTTTTGAATGAGTGAACCATCATATGAATTGGTTGAAGATTGAGTTACATCTTGTTTGCTTGAGGACAAGCAAAGTTCTAAGTTTGGGGTTGTGATAACAGTTGAAAAACTGTTATTTTCATGCTTAAAATTGACACAAAAAGCAACCTTTACACTTAGAAACTAGCTTGAAATCATGCTTTTATCCATATTTTCAGAAATAAGAGAGCTGGACAGGTTTATGCTTGATTTCAGTGTTTTTGTGCAGGTTTTAAGGTGAATTTAGTGAAAAAAGTGAAGAAGGAGAGAGATGGAATCAGAAAAGTCAACAAGAAAACTAGAAAAGTCAACCCGTCAACCAAAAAGTCAACCAGTCAACCAGAATACGAAAAAAGTCAACCAGACAAGTTTTAGGCCAGTTTTATGCGATTTTATGATATGTTTGGGCCTGGACCCGTTTTCTATTATTTTTATGTCCTATTTAAAGACCTAGATGTCTTAGGGTTGGTATCTTTGGCAGAAACGAAGCAAACACTCTCTCTTCCACCCCTTTGAAGGAGGATCTTGGATGCTCAAGCTACCTCTTCACCTTTCTAGGGTTTTATCTTTCATTCTTTCATTATTGTTCATCTAGGTTCACCATGAATATGGTGAACTAAACCTTGTATGTTTGTTGGGGAATCAATGTAATCTTTTGAAGCTCTCATATATGGAATTTGTGCTTGCATCTTAATCTAAGACTTATGCTTTCTTTCATCATTAGTTAGGGTTTTTCCACTTTCTTAATTCTTGCTTTGTTTAACTCATTCAATGCATGATTATTGATTTTGTCGATACGGGAACGTACGGGGAAGTCTAGATTCGGGGAATTACTCCCAATATTATATTGGTTGTCGTTAAGCTCCTGTGCTAAGAGAACTAATTACTAAGAATGCTAGGAATTGTATGAACTCGTAATTGGGGATAGGCCTTCTTGACAAGGTAATTTAGAGAGTGGCATTAACAGTGATGACTTGAATGTCGAATTCCTAAAATATATGAGAGTGGATAAGATGAAATTGACCCCCAACAACATATTCATATATATATTTCATTGAAAGTGCTTGTCTTTTGCTTTTGCCATTGATCAACCTCATGCATACATGTTTATTTTCTGTTTTGCATATTAAACTTCAAATATTTCGTTCTTAAGCTTAGCTAATCAACAAATCACATAACTAAACTAGGCCGTGAGTCCTTTGGGAAACGATACTTGGTCTTACCGAGTTTATTACTTGAAACGATTCGGTCATACTTGCCGATTGTAAAACAAGTTTGTGACATCATATTTTGGTGATCATAAATTTGTCCATCACTCATGAGGCTTTGCAGATGCTTGGCTTAGTGGTGGTCCTCTCCCTTTACGAAGACGATAGGGTGGTACTGGCTGAGCTGCTTCATCACCTCCACAATATTGTCTGTAATAGGCCTCATCAATAGCTTTCGTAGCTCACATAAGTGTGTAATCAAAGAGGATGCCCTAGAGGTGCTTTGTTATTCATAGTGTTGGCACACACCTCTATCTCATTAGCTATGACATGGCTAATGTTAATGCTCATCCCTATAAGCACACAGTACAAGAGAAGCGCCCTGCTGACAGTTATGTCTAAGACATGTGAGCATGGCTAAATGTTGCTAGAGGAGTCAGATCAACTCTCCTAATGTTTACTACAGCTGATAACAGTTGAAAAACTGTTATTTTCATGCTTAAAATTGATATTAAAAGCAACCTTTAGACTTAAAAACTAGCTTGAAATCATGTGTTTATCTATATTTTCATAAATAAGAGAGCTGGACAGGTTTATGCTTGATTTAAGTGTTTTTGTGCAGGTTTTAAGGTGAATTTAGTGAAAAGAGTGAAGAAGGAGAGAGGTGACATTAGAAAAGACAGGAAAGAGTGCAAAAAGAGAAGACAAAGGCACCGCTCAGCGGCATTTTACCGCTGAGCGGCACTCAGGAGGTTGCGGGAGTCACGCTGAGGGGCAAAATGGCCGCTGAGGGGAAGAAAAGGACGCGCAATCACCGCTGAGCGGTATTTACCGCTCAGCGGCACTTTTTGGGCTTGGGCTTTTGTAATCTTTTGTAACTCTAGATTAGTATATAAGGGCTTGCACGTCCTAGAATTAGGTATCTTTGGCAGAAAGGAGGCAAACACTCTCTCTTCCACCCCTTTGAAGGAGGATCTTGGATGCTCAGGCTACCTCTTCACCTTTATTGGGTTTATTCTTTCATTCTTTCATTGTTATTCATCCAGGTTCACCATGAATATGGTGAACTAAACCTTGTATGTTTGTTGGGGAATCAATGTAATCTCTTGAAGCTCTCATATATGGAATCTGTTGATTACATCTTTTAATTAAGACATATGCTTTCTTTCATCATTAGTTAGGGTTTTTCCTCTTTGCTCAATGCTTGCATAGTTTAACTCATTCCATGCATGATTATTGATTTTGTCGATACGGACACGTACGGGGAAGTCTAGATCCGGGGAATTTCTCCCAATATTATACTGACAATATTCTATTGGTTGCCTTTAAGCTCCTGCACTCATGAACTAATCATTAGGAATGCTAGGAATTGTATGAACTCGTGATTAGGGAGAAGCCATCTAGAATGGTACATTAGAGAGTGGCATTAACAATGATGATTTGAATGTTGAATTCCTAAAATATATGAGAGTGGATGAGATGAAATTGACCCCCAACAACATATTCATTCATATAATTCATTGAAAGTGTTTATCTTTTGTCTTTGCCATTGATCAAACTTCATGCATACATGTTTATTTTCTGTCTTGCATATTAAACTTTGAATATTTCGTTTGTAAGTCCTAGCTAATCAACAAATCACATAACTAAACTAGGCCGTGAGTCCTTTGGGAAGAACGATACTTGGTCTTACCAAGTTTATTACTTGAACGATTCGGTCATACTTGCCGATTGTGAAACAAGTTTGTGATATCATAATTTGGTGCTTACAAATTTGTCCATCAAGTTTTTGGCGCCGTTGTCGGGGACTCGTGGTTTAACTGGTTAATTTGTGTGATTATTGATTATCTTTGACTTTAATTTTGAATTTCTGTTTTTATTTTTTCTGTTTTTATTTTATTTTATCTTTTTATCTTTTTAGATTAGGTTAGATTTTATTTTTTATCTTTTTAGGTTAGATTAGATTCTGTTTTATCTTTTTAGATTAGATTAGATTAGATTTGATTTTATTTTGTTAGGTTAGATTTTATTAGATTTTATTTTATCTTTATCTTTTAGATTAGGTTAGATTTTATTTTATCTTTTAGGATTAGATTTTATTTTATTTTATCTTTTATTTTTTTATTTTTTAAATCTTTTATCTTTCTATCTTCTGAATCTTTTATCTTCCTATCTTCTAAATCTTTTATCTTTTTATCTTTTGAATATATATCTTCTCTTATATCTTTTTGTGCTAACAAATCTTCTCTAGGGTTTTGTTTTCTTGTGCATGCAGGAAGCAATTCGAACTAGGAGTAAGAAAACAACAGAACCACTTCTTGAAGGTCTAGAAGAGAGTGGAAGGAGGAGAAGAATCAGAACGTCTAGAGAACTTTTCCCTTCTCCAGAAACTCTCTTGCAATCATCACCACAAGGTTCTGTTCATAGCACAGGAAGTATGGAGGGCAATAATGTTAGAAGAACTCTTGCAGATTACACTAATCTTGCTGGACCTCAGCACTTCAATAGCATAGCTAGACCTAGAGTCAATGCAGCCAACATGGAGGTCAAACCAGCATTGATTCAACTGGTGAAGAGTAATCAATTTAATGGGTTATCTCACGAAAGCCCATATGAGCACCTGACTACCTTTAATGAGATTTGCAATACAGTCAAAATTAATGGGGTGCCAGACGAAGCAATCAAACTTAGCTTGTTTCCTTTCTCATTGGGAGGCAATGCTAAGCTTTGGTTGAACTCTTTTCCAGAAGAAAGTTTCACAGAGTGGGAAGCAGTGGTCACAAAATTCTTAAACAAATACTTCCCACAATCTAAGGTGACTAAAGGAAAGCAAGAGATATCTTCATTCAAGCAGGGCATGGAAGAATCACTGGGGCATGCATGGGACAGGTATAAAAGCTTGTTACGTAAAACTCCCACGCATGGCTTTGAAGATCAAGAAGTAGTCCTAACTTTCCTTGGAGGGCTTGGTTCACAAACCAAGATGATGCTGGATGCCTCAGCTGGAGGCAATATTAAATGGAAAACTCCAGAGGAAGCAACTGAAATCATAGAAAATATGGCTACTAGTGATAATGAGCTGCACATTGAAAGAGGAGCTCCTTTGCAACAAAAAGGGGTTCTTCAATTACAAACCCATGATGCCTTGCTAGCCCAGAATAAAATTCTAACTCAACAGCTGGAAACTCTGACCAAAACTCTTGCTTCATTACCCAAAGAGTTAAAATCTGCTGCACAGGTACAAACCCAGTTGTGCGAATTATGTTGGGGAGAGCACATCAATGGCCAATGTGCTTTTCCTGTGGAAGCCGTGGAGGATGTTAATTTCATGGCTAATCAGTTTCCATACCGTCAAGGGAATTATAATCAGGGTTGGAAACCACATCCAAGTATTGGCCAAGGACAAACTGGGCAGGCTAATCAATATAATAAGCAGCAGCAGCAACCAACCGTGTGGCAACAATTATCTATGCTTAATGAAAGATCAACAAGGTTGGAAGAAACTCTTCAGCAATTCATACAGAAAACTGAATCTTCTCAAAAGAGCACTGAAGCTGCTATAAAGAATTTGGAGATTCAGATGGGTCAGATTACCAAGCAATTGGAAGAAAGACCACACAGAAACTTTGGGGCTAATACTGAGGTTAACCCTAGAGAAGAGTGCAAAGTGGTCAAGAGTGTGAATGAAGAGATTATTGAGTTAGAAGAAGATGAAACAGAAGAGAGAAGAGAAGAAGAGAGAAAGGACACTTTTCCTTTTCCAACAAATCAGGAGAAACCAATGGATTTCACAGATTTATTCAGAATGGTTGATAATGAAGCTCCTTGGGAACAAATCTTACAAAAAATAGCAGTTTACACGAAATCTGAAGAAGGAACCTCTACAAAAAGAAGACGTAGAGATGATGAGGAAGAAAAGTGTATAACTGTTAAGAAAGAGTCATTCCCACCAAAAGCAGCAGATCCAGGTAGTTTTTCTATCCCTTGCACTATAGGGAAGAAAAAGGTAAAGAAAGCTCTCCTTGATTTAGGCTCAAGTGTTAACTTGATGCCTCATTCTTTACTGGAGCAAATTGGCCATGTTAAAATAAAACCTGTAAAGGTTAATCTGGTAATGGCTGATGGATCTTCAAAGGAGCCATGTGGGATTGCAAAAGACATTGTAGTTTGTGTTGGCAAACTTCAGTTTTTGGCAGACTTTGTGGTGATGAAGATGGAGACCGAAAAAATACCTTTCATACTGGGAAGACCGTTTATGAAAATGGCCAGGGCTATCATAGATGTTAATGAAGGTATAGTGGTGCTCCAGGACAGAGAGGAGAGAGTGGTGGTGGATGTTTTCAAAGATGAGATACAAGCAAAGGAGGAGGAGTCTAGTTATAAAGCTGCATTTCAAGATGCACCCATGACTAGAGGTAAAAATGAAAATCTTGAAGTTTCAGATAACCATTGTTTGTTTTCTCAGGTACCCAAGGTAGAAGAGATTGGAAAAGGAGAAGAAGTTCCTAGAGACTGGAAGAAAAGAAGATCCCAACTTGGCACACCTATAAGACTCAAGAACAAGTTGTGGGTTATAAAAGGCTTTAAAGAGAAGGAGATGATAGAGATAGAGTCTCCATATTCTAGAGAATCCAAAACAGTCCAAAGGAAGCAGTTGAAAAGTTGGTGGAAGGACAACATCAACCATAAAGAAGATGGAACATGAGCTTTAACAGGGTCAAGCTAGTGACGTTAAAGAAGCGCTTGCTGGGAGGCAACCCAGTAGATTTACAAACTTTTGATTTGGTTTTGTAATTTTTAATTTGTGAACATTATTCTGGACATTATTTTGTTGGATCTAGCATCTACTGAAGGATGCTAGGTGGTTAAGTATCTACTGAAGGATACTAGGTTTTTAACACCTACTGATGGGTGTTGGTGAGAAGATTTTGCACCTACTGATGGGTGCTGGTAAGTTTGAAACACCTACTGATGGGTGTTGGTGGATTTCGGGTCAGGCTCGTGACATTAAACAAGCGCTACCTGGGAGGCAACCCAGTTGATTGATTGTTTTTGTTTGTTTTATTTTAATTAGGGTTTGCATAAGCATTTTTAACATTGAATTGCAGGGAACCTATGAGGGGTATGCTAGGAAGGCACGTAGGTCAAGAAAAGAAGGAGAGGAGCACTTCACGAAAGTGCCGCTGAGCGGCATTTACCGCTGAGCGGTACTATCGCAGAATGGGCTCTAGTTCCCCTTAGCTGGACCCGAGCCCATTAGGGTATTTTTATACCCCAAGCTGCGTTTTAGGGTTTATTTCCAGGCTTCTCTCTGCACAAACACTTCCACATATCTTCTCCTAGGTTTCCCACATCTTTTTACTCTTCCCTCTTAGAAAAATTTCTCTTCCACTCACTTTTTCACTAGTGTGCCATCAAAGTTTGGGGTTGGAAGAGAGCATTCTAGTTTGGAAGCATTCTCATATCATCTAGCATCTCCACCCAAGTAAGTAAAATGCATTTTGTCATTCTAGGGTTCTTGAGTTTGAATGTGATTGTCAAAGCATGAATATTTAGGGGTTTTGATTTCTATGCATGATTTGATGATATATTTGATGTTTGAACCGATTAAACTGCTTGATTATGTACTGGAAAACTGAAAATTGCATTTGGGTGGAGTTAGGACAGCTTTAAAACGAGATTTGCAAAAATCTGCAGGTCACCGCTGAGCGGCATTTACCGCTGAGCGGTACTCTGCCAGATTTGGTTTTTTCTGGTTTTTGCTTGTTGGATTGTGGTACTGGTGGCGCTGAGGGGAAATTCTGGCCCTCAGCGGTGGTTTAGCTTCGAAAGGAGTTGCGTTCTGTGTTTACTAATGATTAACATCATGTTCTGTGGTTTTGGATTTGTGTCTGAATGCAGGAATGGCATCCTCTTCAGGAAAGAGATTGAAAACCATGGCAACCAAGAGGAAGGAAAAGGAACCAGAGCAACCCCATAATGGCAGGTTCCTCTCTAGGAAACATGAGAAGCACTTTAGGGTGGTTCAGGACAGAAGACTTCTAATGGAGAGAAAGGTTGGAATGATACCTAACTTTGCTCCTCAATTTGGAGAGCAAGTGTTAGGGAATGATTGGGGAAAGCTAGCCACTTATCCAGCGCCTGCCAACATAGCTGTGGTGAAGGAATTCTATACCAATGCAAAGAAGATTGGTGATTGTCCAGCTGAGAATTATTTGGGCTATGTCAGAGGCCATGCTATCAGGTATGATCCTGATTCCATCAACAATTTCCTGGATACTGTGTGGGCTGGTGAGCAATGCCAGTTTGCTCTTAGCATGGAGGAAGGTGCTGACTTTGAGGATGTTGAGAGAGTGTTGTGCATACCTGGAGGACACTTCCAAAGGAATAGATCTGGCTCAGTGGTTAACATTAGGAGGACAGATTTGACTCCTCTTGCAAAGTATTGGATGACATTTTCTCATGCCAACATTCAGCCATGTTCACATGTGTCAGATATCACTCTCAGCAGGGCACTATTCATCTACTGTGCTATCAGAAATTTGAATGTTAATATTGGGCAGGTGATAGCTGATGAGATTAGTGTGTGTGCTAACACCTCAAACAACAAAGCACCACTAGGACATCCTTCTTTGATCACTCACCTCTGCAAGCTAGCTGGGGTGGACACTTCTGTTCCACCATTTGAGAGGCCAAGAAAAGCTATAGATGAGGCCTATTACAGACAGTACTGTGGAGGTGAGGAGGCAGCTCAGCCAGTTCCACCACGCCAGGCTCGTAGAGAGAGAGGGCCAGCACAGAGCAGGACATCTGCTGATACTCATGAGGCAGAACCATTCCAGATGAGGGACATGTATATGTCTCTTATAGGAGCTCAGTTGCAGTCCATCCACAGAGGGCAGGTGGCCACGGCTGAGATGATAGTGGGGATGTATGATACCCCTCCAGCACACAGGTGGACTATGGATGAATTTCATAACGTGGTAGCTTGGCCAGAAGAACCATTGCATGGAGGAGCTGAAGCAGCTGAAGCTTCAGCTAGAGATATAGAAGAAGATGAAGCTGAGGAGGAGGATGCATTTGATGATGATGATGATGAAGAGGAGGAGGAAGATACAGAGGACAGCTCAGATTGATGAGGAGCTGAGATAGCATTAACTGATGAATGTTATCATATGATTATGCTTTTGTGGTTTAAGTTTTCTGGACTTATTTGTTTTTGTTTTTAGATTAGGGTTTGATGTACTCTATTGAACACCTGGTTTTTTTATGATGGTTTGCTATTAACTGTGATTGTTTGATAAGTAATGCTTGATGATGCTTATTGATTGATTGATGTTGAGATGATGTGCACATAAAATGCTTATACAGGTAATTCACAAGCTTTGTGAACAAATGCATGATATCATGATTGTGATTGTGAAATTAAGCAGGATGTGTATGTCAAATGGGAATGAGCTTATATGTGAGGTTTTGAGCTCCAGAGTTGTTATTGTTGAATACTATTACTTTGGAAGTGATGAACCAATATTTTCCTCACTTCACTTAGTTTAATGTGCTAGAATTAGTCGGGGAATTATGCTTAAACGTCTGGTATTTTCCTGTTTTTCCTAATTGTGCTTAATTTGATCGGAAATTCTTATTTTAACTAATTTGAATTATCTGAGCTTATTATTTTGCATTATTAATTACGGGAAAATTTTGGATAACTTTTTGGGACATTAGAAAGCTAAATGAGAAATGGAAATTCAGCCAATGCATCTTAGCCATTTTTATTTTCGCTGGCTGCCGCGTGAATGTTGTGTCAACTTGTGTGTCTTCGTTTGAGTTCAATTCTTATCCGTTTTCCATGCAATTTTTTTTCATAGTTTCGTCTGGATGTCTATTTTACAATATAGTTTTTACTTTGTTCAAATTCCTTCTGTGCTGTTCCCAGTATTTATTTTACTCTCATATGTCAGTCCAGTGATTACTGCTGTTTGTGTCAACTTGTGTGTCTTCGTTTGAGTTCAATTCTTATCCGTTTTCCATGCAATTTTTTTTCATAGTTTCGTCTAGATGTCTATTTTAACGTATAGTTTTTACTTTGTTCAAATTCGTTCTGTGTTGTTCCCAGTATTTATTTTACTCTCATATGTCAGTCCAGTGATTACTGTTTGAGTGATTTCTAATCTGTTTGCATTGTTTGCTTGCTGTTTAGTAATTGTGGTGGCTGGAATTGATCATTGGATGATGCTAAGACCTCCCAACACTCTTAACCAAGTCCTTTAATTCTTGAATTTTAAGAAGCAAAATGGAGGGGTCCACATTGAAATGAAGCTCACGGTTTTATAGCTGGAAGATAACAAGTGTGCTGCCACATTTTCCAATTTATGGCCACTCATTTCACGTAGAAGAATTTGGAACACACACTTCACGGCACATGGAGAAGAGCTTCGGAGGAAACGGTCCAGCACCTTGTTGAAGCAACCACCTGCAGCGTGAATGAAGATGGCTTTGGAGGGAGGTGCACACGGAGATTGGAAGCGAGGCAAAAGCAGGGGACAGGTTCATTAGGTCCAGCATTTTCCAGCAGCACACAGCAGGCCCAACAGTTTGGAAGTGGCAAAAAGCGTTCAGCACATGGCCCACATTTGGAAGTGCACGTCCAGCCCATGAGAAGCATCCAGCAGGGGGTGACGGTCAGAAAAATACAGGGGGTGCACATCATTCCAGCAGCTTGGCACGGTCCAAAAATCCTTCACAGGGTTACAGCCGCCACTCTGCTGAGGGGGAGGGCTGTTTTAGTTTCTATCTCAGTTCCAGCATCTCTCATTTTTTTTTTTCATTTTTATTTTTGGGGGGAAGAATGTAAGAAAGAGAGAGAGAACCACCGAGAGAGAATGGGGTGATGGGAGTAAGTGGTGTGCTGAAACGTGGAGAAGGGAAGTAATCACGCTTCATGAGGAAGCCGCCACCGAGGAGAAGAATGTTTTCTTTCTTAGCTTTTCAGTGAACCATGTTTACCTTCTTGGATTTTGGATGAATGAGAATGGAAAGCTTTATGTTAATTTCATTTTACCGATTTACTCATTGCCTTCTTTTTATTTTTGGTTCTTACACTTTCTATTGAAGCTTAAATCTATGATTATATTGTTTAATGGTGCACTGTGATGATTATTTCTAAATGGGAGAAAAGGAGGTGTTGATTTTCATTTAGTAGGTGTACGGTGTGGAACATTCTAGGAGCTGGAAGCACACATGAAGCTGCTGCCACTAAGTGAATTTCATTTCCTTTTGGCTAGAGAAAGTGGTGTGCATGGTTCAATTTTATTTTCTTAATTGCTGTACTAAACTCATGAACAATTTAAATTCCAAGTTTGGTTTAAATTTTCTGTTATTGAAATTCCAAAACTGCTTACTGTTTTTATTTTGTTGCTGTAATTTAATTTCTACTGTAATTTAATTTCTGTTGTCGTTTGTCTGCAGTATAATTTCTACTATTGTTTTCACTGTGTTGTTGATTATTTCACTTTAAATCATTCACTGTAATTTTGTTCTCTGTATTTTGCTGCTGTAATGTTTTTCATATTTGAAATTTACTGTTTTCTGTTTTTACTGTTTTCTGTTTTTACTGTTTACTGTATTTTCGTTTTTTGTATTTCTGTATTTTTGTTTTTACTGTTCCAGATCTGTTTTTGCTGATTCACATTGCTGTATTTTCGTTTTAATTGTACCAATTTCGTTTTTACCATTTTTAATTTTGTTTTACTGTTTTGAATTTTAATTCAGTCTTGTTTAAATTTTACCGCAACCAAAAATCACAAACCCCCCCACTACGTGTTGATCCGAGACTGAACCAAATTTGGTCCTTGAGAGACGACCTAGGAGTCACTTCCTAGTACTATGCTGCATTCTTTTATGCACAACTTTTGTGGGAGGTGCGACCCTCTCACCAGGAAGCATGAATGATTTTGCCCAGGTTTTCTATGATTGAATCAATTACTTGTTTTGCATCATGTGATCAAGGCCATTTTTGTTGGAACCCTTTTTATTGGCCAAATTCATAAAGTTAGCCTACTAAAAGAGAACACTTTGTGTTCTATCCTTTGAACCCTTAGCCTTGAACATACACTGAAACCTTTGATTGAAAATCTTTACCTTGAGTTAAGTAGAAGATCTTGTGTGGTATTGACAAATGTTCAAGTTTGGGGTTGTTGGGGAAACATGAAAAAGGAAAAGCATTGAGCTAAGAGCTAAAAAGTAAGAATATGCAAAGAAAAAGAAAAGAAAAGAAAAAGAAGCAAAGCTCAATGCAAATGCAAAGGCAAAAGAAAGTTGGGAATGAATAAGATTATTGTGTTGTTATGATTCTCTTAACTCAAGGATTTTATGATCCAGAAAAACCAATTTTCTTGTTAGCCCAGTCACATTATAAGCCATTGAAAAGTCCTTGTGATGATGCATGCTTGTGAATGTTTTTTATTGTGGTAAAATGAAAGGCAAAGTTGATTCATGTGACATTGTGATAGTGGAGTGAATGAGTGAAACACTTTACCTCTTATACACTTGTGTGTTGAGTGAAACACTTTACCTAGTGAGGAAATATTCCATAAGCACATGAACATCCATGCTTAATTGATTGATCATTCATGAAAAATAGCATTTGTTGGAACTTAAATGACTTTGTGAACACTAAAGCATGTGCACATCTTGAATGAACTCTTGGTCATAAGGTTGATTAAAGTTTTTACTTATCTTGAAAAGAGAATTTTTGAATGAGTGAACCATCATATGAATTGGTTGGAGATTGAGTTACATCTTGTTTGCTTGAGGACAAGCAAAGTTCTAAGTTTGGGGTTGTGATAACAGTTGAAAAACTGTTATTTTCATGCTTAAAATTGATATTAAAAGCAACCTTTAGACTTAAAAACTAGCTTGAAATCATGTGTTTATCTATATTTTCATAAATAAGAGAGCTGGACAGGTTTATGCTTGATTTAAGTGTTTTTGTGCAGGTTTTAAGGTGAATTTAGTGAAAAGAGTGAAGAAGGAGAGAGGTGACATTAGAAAAGACAAGAAAGAGTGCAAAAAGAGAAGACAAAGGCACCGCTTAGCGGCATTTTACCGCTGAGCGGCACTCAGGAGGTTGCGGGAGTCACGCTGAGGGGCAAAATGGCCGCTGAGGGGAAGAAAAGGACGCGCAATCACCGCTGAGCGGCACTTTTTGGGCTTGGGCTTTTGTAATCTTTTGTAACTCTAGATTAGTATATAAGGGCTTGCACGTCCTAGAATTAGGTATCTTTGGCAGAAACGAGGCAAACACTCTCTCTTCCACCCCTTTGAAGGAGGATCTTGGATGCTCAGGCTACCTCTTCACCTTTATTGGGTTTATTCTTTCATTCTTTCATTGTTATTCATCTAGGTTCACCATGAATATGGTGAACTAAACCTTGTATGTTTGTTGGGGAATCAATGTAATCTCTTGAAGCTCTCATATATGGAATCTGTTGATTACATCTTTTAATTAAGACATATGTTTTCTTTCATCATTAGTTAGGGTTTTTCCTCTTTGCTCAATGCTTGCATAGTTTAACTCATTCCATGCATGATTATTGATTTTGTCGATACGGACACGTACGGGGAAGTCTAGATCCGGGGAATTTCTCCCAATATTATACTGACAATATTCTATTGGTTGCCTTTAAGCTCCTGCACTCATGAACTAATCATTAGGAATGCTAGGAATTGTATGAACTCGTGATTAGGGAGAAGCCATCTAGAATGGTACATTAGAGAGTGGCATTAACAATGATGATTTGAATGTTGAATTCCTAAAATATATGAGAGTGGATGAGATGAAATTGACCCCCAACAACATATTCATTCATATAATTCATTGAAAGTGTTTATCTTTTGTCTTTGCCATTGATCAAACTTCATGCATACATGTTTATTTTCTGTCTTGCATATTAAACTTTGAATATTTCGTTTGTAAGTCCTAGCTAATCAACAAATCACATAACTAAACTAGGCCGTGAGTCCTTTGGGAAGAACGATACTTGGTCTTACCAAGTTTATTACTTGAACGATTCGGTCATACTTGCCGATTGTGAAACAAGTTTGTGACATCATAATTTGGTGCTTACAAATTTGTCCATCAACAGCACGATTTCTATTTCTCTGAAAGCTTCCACCAAGCACACATAGCACACTTTCCACATCACCAAAGTCTGCTCCTTTTTCCATATTGAGAGCAAACTGACACTGCTCACCAGCCCATTCAATATTTAAAAATCTATTAATGGAATCAAGGTCATACTGAATGACGTGTCCTCTAACATAGCTCAGATAATCCTCAGCAAGATGATCACACAACCTTCATGCGTTGGTGTAAAATTCTTTCACCACTGCTATGTTAGCTGGTGTAGGGTAAGTGGCTAGTCTCCCCCAGTTCATGTTCTCTAGCTGTTCCCCAAACTGTGGAGCAAAGTTAGGTATTAGTTCAACCTTCCTTTCCATTAAAAGTCTCCTATCTTAGAACACTTTAAAGTGGCACTCATGCTTGCGGTGATGGAAGACCATCTAAGATGCACATTGGACCTCTTACTAGAGCCATGGCAAAGAGGATTCAAGAGGAAGAAGGACCACATACTATTTTGCTTCTATGGAAGGTTACTTATAAAAATCCTTCTTCTCTTAACTAAAAGCATTTATACTTTGTTTTGTAGGAATTAATAAATATTGGAGACTATGATTGAGCCATCCAAGAAGATAAATCAATAGATCAAGCAAAAGAGCCAAAAAGAGGTGCTTACGGCATGCACCAACATTTTCCACGTGAAATGGGCTGATGTGGAAGGAAGCACACACCTTGCTAGATGAGCTGGACAGAGGCATGGAATTTGCTTGATCAAAATAAATCTGAATCATTTGAATTTAGGAGGGAATTAGAATTAGAAATTAGGGTCCTTTTCACCTATAAATAAGAGGGCCTTTTCCTTGTATTGATTCACTTTTGAGCTTAATGATATGCTACAGAAATTGTTTTCCAGCTTTTGTGCTCTTAAGTCACCTTTGAATTACTACTTCTCCTCCTTTCCTCAAGCTTCCTTCCTCTGTAGGAAGGCCCTCTGAGCTGTGAGGCTTCATCCATACACCTTTCCTCCATTAAAGCACATCAAACACTGCATCATTTCATCCATCCGCTGCACCATTATTCCTTACTGGTTTCCTCTGGTCTGGAACCTCTTCCTACACGTTTCCAGCTGGGAATTGGTCTCCATCAAGTGGTATCATGAGCTTAGGTCATCCACGCACCAAGAGCTAAGCTATTCCTCCATCTTTGCACTCCATTTCTACATTCTGTTGTGATCTCTGTTCCAGCTTTCCAGTTCTGTTTTAAGTACTTTTGTTTCTGTTTTGTGCTTTTTCCAGTTATTAATTTCGTGTTTCCTGTGCATTATTTGTGTTTCCAGTAGTCATACATGTTTGTTACTCATTTTAAACGGTGAATCATTCTTGTTTATGTCTCTTCCAGCTTTAATTTTCAATTCCAGTTATGTTTTAGTCTTGTGCAGTCCATATTTGCAGTTTTAATTCTGTTTCACTTTGGTTTTCTGTTCTGCTGGGTTTCATTTTGGTTTATTTGAGTTTAGAGTGCTGGAAAAGCTTTAAATCAACCAAATAAGGCAATGAGAACATGTTCTAGCCTTGGTGATGGAAGCAAAAGCACTAGAAACTAATTCTGGTTTCAAATCTGCTCAAGAAATTCAAATCTGGTTTTAAAATTTGAAATTTGTTTCAGCTGATTTTATTTGATTCTGTTGCTTGGTAAAAATTTGTTTGTTGTTATTGGAAGTGGCTAAAGGTGTGGCAGACCATTAAAAGCAAGGAAATGCATCTAGCATAGCTTGGTTGCCTTAAAAACCAGTAGCCTTTGCTGTCCAGTTTGTTTTGTTTTTCTGTTCTAGCTTTTCACCGTGCTACCATTCTTTGCTGTCCAGTTTGAGTTTATTCATACTAAGCACTTTAATCCTAGCTTAGTTCAGTGTAATAACATTCTCTAGAGTCATTGTGTGTGCTGTCCAACCTTATATCCACAAGGTTCTTAAATCTGGTGCTGTTTTGGTGGGAATTTGCTGCATAAATAGGCTATAGCAAGGGTGAATTGTTGAGTCTTGCTATTTCTGTGCATTTACAACATTTGAGCAAGTTTAAATTGTCATTCCAAAGTTGTTTGCACTGTTCATTTGGTCATTTTCTAGCCTATATGCAGATTTGCTTTTTAAACCTTAAAATTGCCTTTAAAATGGAAGTGCACCAGTGAATTCACATTGCAATCTGTTTTCTAGCTGTTTCAATGTTTAAACATCTTTAAAATGATGATACAAAGTTGTTTGATGCATCAATTGAACTGCTGAATCACTTCCAATCAATTTTGGGTCTAAAACCACCATTTCAAGCCATTTTTTCTGGTGCAGAAATCATTTTCCAGCAACTGTTTTGATCATTCTTGTTCAAATTCATTTCTGGATTGTAGTAAGAGCTGGTTCATTACTTTAAATTGAAAATAAATGATCAAAATAAGTCAGAGCAAGTGTTAAAAAGCCTGTTGAATCGTGCAATCCAGTTTTTGGCAGTTAAAAACCCCAAAACACCAAATCTGGTTTTCATTGGGGTATTTTAACAAACACTTTGGTAAAATATCAAACAGTTTGGTCTGGATGAGTTTGTGATCTGCTATTTATGTTTTTGTTGCTTTCTTAATCTGTTCTAATGCCATTATTAGGTTCCTTTTGAGTGCTTTCTGTTATTCCATCCCTGTCCCCATTTGATTTCCCATTCTTGGCTTCCAAATTGTCAAACATTCAAAACAAAATCTGGTTTGAAATTCTGGTGCAGTTTGCTAATTCTGTTTGGTGTGTTTGACTGGAATCTTGAGGTGCTGTGGTAACTATTGTGAGGCATCCAGAAGCAGAAACCTTTCTCTACTGAGGCACCATATTAGGAAGTGAAAAGGGGGCTGAAGTGGGAACAAAAAGGGAGCTTTTGAGCAGCTGCAACTCTGCTGTTCCAGCAGCTAAAAATACACTAGAAAAGCTTGAAGTGCAACCTGTTTTGGAGTAGCAATCTGCAGCAGCAAGAGAGTGAAGCTTACATTAGTTTTAGGCCTTCTTTTAAGTTTGTTTACACCACATATCACGGAACCTTTGTTGTTTAAAGTTGATTTTCATTTCTTGGCTAAGTGACTTGGGAAAATGCTCTTGAAGCAATTCCAAGATCACATTTAAACATTGTAATAGTGCAATTTCGTTTTCTTAGTGTGGAAGTGTGCTCCAAGTGTCACTTGCACTTTCACTTAGGGCCGTCTAGCATTTACATTCTTGCATCTTTATTGCTTTCTTTAATTTCTTGCTTAATCTTTTTGTTTTTAAGTCTCCGTGGTATATATAGGATTGCATAGCATTTAGTCAACCTTTCTTTGGTTATAGGTCCATAACATTTGGAAAGAATTTGAAGAATTTCTAATTAGAAACTTAGGTAAAAGATAACTCTAAGGAAACTCTGGCTAAGGAAGAACTTGGTTTTTAAGCTTGTCCATTAGTGACTCACCTCTTCTTCCTGGGGGCTACTTAGATACATCTTTCACCTTTAGAATCTCTTTAAGAAATTTTTCACCAAAAACAAAGAAAAATTGTGAAAATCTTTTCATTCATTCTTTGTCAAATATTTTGAAAACCTTGTAAAAACCTTTTTCATTTGACAAGAATGAGTCAATCAAGTGTGCAAGGTAGCATCAAACCCAATAGTGAGAGTTCTTTAAGGGAAGAATTTCAACAAAAATTTGAACAAAGGGATAGAGAGATTAGTGAGCTCAAAGACATGATTAGCCAACTTTTGAATAATCAAGACAAAAGAAAAGAGAGATCTTCCCATAGGAGAAGAGAAGAATCATCATCTTCTAGTGAGCTTGAGCAAAATAGTAGTCATCACAATGATGACCACTACCAAATGCCTCCTAGAAGACATCATAGAGTGAGAGAACACCATCCAAGAGAGCCCAAAATTGATCTACCTTCTTTTCATGGAAAAGATGATGTGGAAGAATATTTAGAGTGGGAAATGAAAGTTGAGCAATTGTTTGAGTGCCACCAAATAGATGATGAAAAGAGAGTCACCATGGCTTCTCTAAGCTTTCAAGGCTATGCCTTAATTTGGTGGACAACCTTGGTTAAAGATTATAGGCTAAGACACTTACCTCCCATTAGATATTGGAATGAGTTAAGAACTGCCTTGAGGAGGAGGCATGTACCAGCCTACTATGATAGGGAGATAATGGATAAACTCCATAAACTCCAACAAAGGAACATGAGTGTTGAGGAATATAGAAAAAAAATGGAATTACTCATGTTGAGGGCTGGGATAAGAGAAGAACCTAGGATAACAATTGCTAGATTTCAAACTGGACTCAACTATGACATAAGAGATAGGGTTGAACTTATACCCTACAATGATCTCAATGAGTTAGTCCAACTTTGTGTGAGGGTAGAGCAACAACTAAAGAGGAAAAGCTCCACCAAGAAAGATTACCCTCATAGTTTTCACCATAAGAAAGAGTATAAGAGGGAGGGTAGTCAAACCAAGCCAAGATATGAAGAAAGAGAGAGAGAGAGAGGGAAAGAAAAAGTCAAAGAACCTTCAAGAGATCATAAGAGTAAGGAGACTAAGTGCTTTAGATGTGGGGAAAAAGGGCACTATGCATCTGAGTGCCGAAATAGAAGGTCAACTTACATCCTTGAGCATGAGAGTGAAAGTGAGGGTTCTTCATATAGTGAGTCTGAAACATCCATTTCTGAAGAAGAAGAAGCTTTACCTTGTGATGGTGACTTACTTATGGTAAGGAGACTCCTGGAAAGTAAACATGTAGAATTAGAACAGTCACAAAGAGAGAACCTATTCCACACAAGATGCAAAGTTTTAGAAAAGACATGTTCAATGATAGTGGATAGTGGCTCTTGTTGGAACTGTTGTAGTTCTAGAATGGTAGAAAAGCTTGGCTTAACCACTACTTCTCATCCTAAACCTTACAAACTTCAATGGATCAAAGAGGATGATAGAATAGTAGTTAAAGAACAAGTAAGTGTACCTATTTCCATTGGCAAATATGAAGATCAAATTGTTTGTGATATAGTACCAATGGAAGCTGGACACATATTACTTGGAAGACCTTGGCAATATGATAAACAAGCTTTACATGATGGAGTCACCAACAAAATCACCATTCAACACAAAGGAAAGAAAATTATTTTGTGTCCTCTTACACCTTCACAAGTAAGAGAGGACCAAATAATTCTTAAAAAGAAGTTGGATGGAGAAAAGAAAAAAGAAACTAAGAAAGAAAGAAAGAATTTGGTAACCCATGCCTCAGTCCATGAAGTTGTCCAACCTCAAACCTTGAATATTTCCAAAAATCTTTTTCTTGGACAACCTCATTTCCTTCTTTATTGCAAAGAGGCATTTGTTTCAATCACTCATGAACTTGGTTCTCTACCAAAGGGGTTGCAAAAACTTTTAAAGGAATTTGATGATATATTTCCCAAAGAGGTACCAAGTGGATTACCAACTTTGAGGGGAATAGAACATCAAATAGATTTGGTGCCTGGGGCAAGCCTACCCAATAGGCCAGCCTATAGAACCAACCCTATGGAAACAAAAGAAATAGAGAAACAAGTTAATGACTTGTTGAACAAAGGGTGGATCCAAAAGAGTTTAAGTCCCTGTGCTGTGCCTGTGTTGTTGGTCCCTAAAAAGGATGGGTCTTGGAGAATGTGTACAGATTGTAGGGCCATCAACAACATAACTGTCAAGTATAGGCATCCCATTCCTAGGCTAGATGACATGTTAGATGAATTACATGAAGCAAATCTCTTCACCAAAATTGATCTTAAAAGTGGATACCATCAGATAAGAATTCATGAAGGAGATGAATGGAAAACTGCTTTCAAGACCAAGTTTGGTTTGTATGAATGGTTAGTCATGCCCTTTGGCTTGACCAATGCTCCAAGTACATTCATGAGATTAATGAATCATGTGCTTAGGGAATGCATAGGCAGATTTGTAGTGGTCTACTTTGATGATATCCTAGTCTATAGTCAAGGCCTTCAAGAACATCTTAACCATGTCAGAAAAGTCTTGCTTCTTCTTAGAGAACATCATCTCTTTGCCAACTTTGACAAATGTACTTTTTGTCAAGAAAGTGTGATTTTCCTTGGATTCAAAGTGGGAAAAGAAGGTGTACATGTTGATCCAGAGAAGATCAAGGCTATACAAGAATGGCCAACCCCTAAAAATGTAGGAGAGGTGAGAAGTTTTCATGGGTTAGCAAGTTTTTATAGAAGATTTGTGAAAGACTTCTCCACCATAGCTGCTCCTTTAATTGAACTAGTCAAGAAAGATATGCCTTTTATTTGGGGTGATAAGCAAGAGTTGTCTTTTGAGACTTTGAAACACAAGTTAACACATGCACCTATTCTAGTTTTGCCTGATTTTTCCAAAGCCTTTGAACTAGAATGTGATGCATCTGGGGTAGGAATAGGAGCTGTTTTAATACAAGGAGGACATCCCGTAGCTTACTTCAGTGAAAAACTTAGGGGGCCTACCTTAAACTATCCTACCTATGACAAAGAGTTGTATGCCCTCATTAGAGCTTTAAAAACTTGGGAGCATTACTTGGTAACTAGAGAATTCATCATACACACTAACCATGAATCTCTCAAGTACATTAAAGGGCAAGCAAAGCTAAACAAAAGACATGCAAAGTGGGTGGAATATCTTGAACAATTTCCCTATGTCATCAAACACAAAAAGGGGAGTACTAATGTTGTTGCGGATGCTTTATCTAGAAGACATGCATTATTAGTAACCCTAGGATCTCAAATATTGGGATTTGATGACATAAAAGAGTTATATGAAAATGATGAAACATTTGCATCCACTTATTCATCATGTCTTAAGAAGCCTTTTGATGGATTCTATCTTTCTGAGGGGTATCTTTTTAATAAAGGAAAACTTTGTATACCCCAAGGATCCATTAGAAAACTTCTTATCAAAGATAGTCATGGAGGAGGACTCATGGGCCATCATGGAGTTGATAAAACTTTAAACATTTTGAAAAGTAAATTTTATTGGCCACACATGAGAATAGATGTTCAAAGGCATTGTTCTAAATGTATAGCTTGTTTACAAGCTAAGTCCAAAATTATGCCTCATGGACTCTATACACCTCTTCCTATAGCTAATACCCCTTGGGAAGACATAAGCATGGACTTTGTCTTAGGATTGCCAAGAACTCAAAGGGGGTATGATTCTATATTTGTGGTAGTAGATCGTTTTAGTAAAATGGCTCATTTTATACCCTGCCACAAAGTAGATGATGCTAGCTATATCTCTAGACTCTTCTTTAAAGAAATAGTGAGATTGCATGGCTTACCCAAAACTATAGTGTCTGATAGAGATGTGAAGTTTCTAAGCCATTTTTGGAAAACTTTATGGGAAAAGCTTGGAACTAAACTTCTATTTTCTACTACATGTCACCCACAAACTGATGGGCAAACTGAAGTAGTAAATAGATCTTTATCTACATTATTAAGGGTAATATTAAGAGGAAATAACAAATCTTGGGATGAACATCTACCTCATATTGAATTTGCTTATAATAGAGTAGTCCACAAGACTACTAATCTTTCTCCTTTTGAGGTTGTTTATGGTTTTAACCCTATCACACCTCTTGATTTACTACCTCTTCCAGAATCATCTTCTTTTATTCATAGAGAAGGGGCTTCTAAAGCGGAGTTTATCAAGAAGTTACATGAGAAAGTTAAAATCCAAATTGAAAAACAAACTCAAAAATATGCAGAATACAACAACAAAGGGAGAAAGAAAATAGTTTTTGAAAAAGGAGACCTAGTTTGGCTTCATTTGAGAAAGGAAAGATTTCCCTCTCAAAGGAAATCCAAACTTAGTCCAAGAGGAGATGGTCCATTCAAGGTGGTCAAAAGGATAAATGATAATGCATACATATTAGACCTTCCTGAAAGTTATGGTGTCAGTCCTACTTTTAACATCTGCGATTTAATTCCTTTCACAGGAGATGATCAACAGGATGAAGCAGATCTGAGGACAGATCTTTTTCAAGAGGGAGGGTCTGATGGAAGACCATCTAAGATGCACATTGGACCTCTTACTAGAGCCATGGCAAAGAGGATTCAAGAGGAAGAAGGACCACATACTATTTTGCTTCTATGGAAGGTTACTTATAAAAATCCTTCTTCTCTTAACTAAAAGCATTTATACTTTGTTTTGTAGGAATTAATAAATATTGGAGACTATGATTGAGCCATCCAAGAAGATAAATCAATAGATCAAGCAAAAGAGCCAAAAAGAGGTGCTTACGGCATGCACCAACATTTTCCACGTGAAATGGGCTGATGTGGAAGGAAGCACACACCTTGCTAGATGAGCTGGACAGAGGCATGGAATTTGCTTGATCAAAATAAATCTGAATCATTTGAATTTAGGAGGGAATTAGAATTAGAAATTAGGGTCCTCTTCACCTATAAATAAGAGGGCCTTTTCCTTGTATTGATTCACTTTTGAGCTTAATGATATGCTGCAGAAATTGTTTTCCAGCTTTTGTGCTCTTAAGTCACCTTTGAATTACTACTTCTCCTCCTTTCCTCAAGCTTCCTTCCTCTGTAGGAAGGCCCTCTGAGCTGTGAGGCTTCATCCATACACCTTTCCTCCATTAAAGCACATCAAACACTGCATCATTTCATCCATCCGCTGCACCATTATTCCTTATTGGTTTCCTCTGGTCTGGAACCTCTTCCTACACATTTCCAGCTGGGAATTGGTCTCCATCATGCGGGAAAGGAACTTGTTGGCATAGGAGCGTTCCGGTTCCTTATTCTTCCTCTTGGACACTACAGTCTTGTTCCTCTTGCCCGATGAAGAGGCCATCCCTACATCAAACATAATTCACAAAACCACAAGACATATTGTTAAGCATTAGTAAACCACAAACATTAACCTAAAACCATTCCCAATCACCGTTGAGGGCAATCAAAACCCCTCAGCGCAACCTGTGCATCAAACCAACAAGCCAAAGAGCATAAAAAACCACTCTACCAGAATCGCGCTTAGGGGTAATTTCTACGGAGCGACGATTCTGCAGATTTTTCAAAATCATGCAAAAATGCTCCTAATCTCGACCCATATTCATTCTTTGTAGTTCCTGACCCAAATCAAGTAGTTTAATCGGTTCAAACAACAATTAATTCATCTAATCATGCATAAAAATAAAAATCCCTCAAGAATCATGCTTAAACAACAGGAATGTGAAGATGCTAAATGAGTGAAAAATGCTATAGGAATGTGAAGAAATCAGCCCCCAATAGGAATGCTCTCACCAAACCCCAAACTTGAATTAAAACTTGGTGTAAAAGTGAGTAGAAGACAGGTTTTGTGAAGGGGGGAGAAGGGAAAAGTGAGGAGAACTCTTTGGAGAGTGCTTGAGAGTGTGTGGGAAAAGGGAGATCTGAAAATAGACGCAAAGTCGCGCCCTAGGGTATAAAAATACCCAAATGGGCCTAATCCCGCTGAGCCCAATTGAACCAAACCAGTCCACCCAACTTTGCATTATTTGCGCTCAACGGTAATTTCTGCTGAGCAACATTTGCGACACCTATTCTCCTTCTTCCTAGCTTACCCTAGGTGTCTTATAATCATGCCTCTCACTCACCTCATGCCTTTATGTTGTCACATTACTCATAC
This sequence comes from Vigna nakashimae, assembly GCA_034642375.1. Lineage (NCBI taxonomy): Eukaryota > Viridiplantae > Streptophyta > Magnoliopsida > Fabales > Fabaceae > Vigna > Vigna nakashimae. The sequence goes on from CM067763.1 coordinate 16,311,258, forward strand.
ATTCCATCCCTATCATGCATCTAAAGCATAATCAAAACAAACAAACAAAAATAAAGTAAATCAACTGGGTTGCCTCCTAAGTAGCGCTTGTTTAATGTCACGAGCCTGACCCAAAATCCTTCAGCACGCTTCAATAAGTGATAATCTTTCTTACCAACACCCATCATAGGTGTAAACAAACTTAGTATCCTTTAGTAGATACTCAACCACCTAGCATCCATTAGTAGATGCTGTACCATAAAAGCTCAAACAACATAAATCAATGTCCCACAGTTTATAAAATTACATAACCAAAATCAAAGAAATTAATGTTCTCAAATCACTAGGGTGCCTCCCAGTAAGCGCTCTTTTAATGTCATTAGCTTGACCCAATAAGCTCAAGTTCCATCTTCACTATTGGTGTTCCTCTTTCTTTCATCACACTAACTTATCAACTGCTTCTGGTCCACCTTTTTTACTCTCCTTGAATATGGAGCTTCAATCTCTATCACTCCATTCTCTTTATAGTCCTTTTCAACCCACAACTTGTTCTTGAATCTTACTGGTGTACCAAGTTTGAGTTGTGCCTGGATCAAGTCATCATGAACCTTCCTTTCTTTGCCATCTTTTTCTTCTTCCCTAACTCGTGACAAGAAACAATGTTTACCTTTGAAGACCGGCTTTGCAGCTTTGAACTATTCATGGGTGCATCCTTACATACATCTTTATGACTAGCCTTCTTCTCTTGAATCTAATGCTCCACTTTGAAGACATTAAAGATCACCTTTTCTCCTTGGTCTTGAAGCACTATCATCCCATCATCCACATTGATTATTACCTTTGCCGTTTTCATAAACGGTCTTCCAAGAATGATTAGGACCTTCTCATCCTCCTTCATCTCCATCACCACAAAATCTACCAGGAATTTTAGTTTGTCTATGCAAACCATCACATCTTCTGCCACACCATAGGGTTTCTTTGAAGATCCATCCGCCATTAGCAAAGTTACCTTTGTTGGCTTGACTTCAAGATCACCAATCCTTTCCAGCAGAGATAAAGGCATCAAATTAATGCTTGACCCTAAATCAATTAGGGCTTTCCTTATTTTCTCCTTCCCTATGACACAAGGAAAAGTAAAACTTCCTAGATCTTTCCCTTTTGGAGGAAGTGGCTTCTTCTCAATAGCACTACAATCTCCCTTTTCATCTAGATATTTCTTCTTTGTAGAGATTTCTTAATGTGCTTTGCATAAGTTGGAATTTGTTGCAATACTTCATTCAAAGGTATTGTAATCTCCAATTGCCTGAAGATATCTTTAAAGCGCCCATATTGTCATTCTTTTTCAATCTTTTCACTCCCCTTAAGATAAGGAAGAATTCTATCATTTTTCTCCATTTTTTTCTCTTCCCTCTTCTTGTCTTTCTCTTTTCTCTCATCCTCACTTATTATCTCTTCTTTTCTCTCATATCTTTCTTCTTTTCTTTCTAACTCAACTCTCTTTTATTCTTCATCCACCCTCTCATCATCTGCACTTACAATAACTTTGCACTCTTCCTTAGGGTTAACCTTAGTATTAGCCCCAAAACTCTTATCAAGCTTATCCTTCAAATCCTTAGCCATTTGGCCCATCTGTATCTCCAAATTTCTAATTGCAGCTTCAGTGCTTTTATTATTGGAGATGGTCACCTAAATAAATTGTTGAAGAGTTTCTTCAAGCTTTGATGATTTCTCATTTAATGCAGATATTTGTTGCCAAATTGATGGTTGTTGCTATGGTCTATTGAATTGTTCTGCTTGTCCAACTTGTCCACCTTGTCCATTCTGACCTTGACCCATGCTTGGGTGAGGTTTCCACCCTTGGTTGAAGTTCCCTTGGCGGTATGGAAATTGATTAGCCATAAAATTGGCATCTTCTAAAGCTTTCATTGGAAAAGCGCATTGAACATTGATATGGTCACCACCACAAAGTTCACAAAGTTGTTGTTGAACCTGTGGAACATTATTTAGCTCCTTTGGCAATTGAGCAAGTGTCTTTGTCAAATTCTCCAACTGTTGAGTTATGATTTTGTTCTGTGGAAGCAAGGCATCATTTGATTGCAATTGTAGAACTCCCTTTTATTGAATTGGAGCTCCTATCTCATTATGCATCTCATTATCATTTGTAGCCATGTTGTCAATCAATTCAGTGGCTTCCTCTAGAGTCTTGCATTTAATATTACCTCAAGTTGAGGCATCTAGCATCAACTTGGTTTGTGAACCAAGACCTCCAAGGAAAAGAATGACTACAGTTGCTTCGTCAAAGCCATGAGTGGGCGTCTTTCTCAACAAGCTCTTGTATCTTTCCCTTTCTTGACTTAGCGTCTCTCCTCCATGCCTTGTCTAAAAGAAGAAATCTCTTGCTTCCCTTTGTTTATTTTAGATTGTGGGAAGTACTTGTTTAAGAACTATGAAACCACGACTTCCCATTCAGTAAAGCTTTCCTCTGGAAAAGAATTCAACCATAACTTAGCATTGCCTCCCAATGAGAAGGAAAACAAAGTAAGCTTTATTGCTTCATCCGGCACACCATTGATCTTTATAGTGATGCAAATCTCATTGAATGTGGTAAGATGCTCATATGGACTTTCATGTGATAGCTCATTAAATTGGTTGCTCTTGACCAATTGTATCAACGCCGGTTTCACTTTCATGTTTGTAGAATTAACCCTCGGCCTATCAATCTTATTAAAGTGATGAGGGCCAACAACATTGGTGTAATCCGTTAGAGTACGTCTACCATTGTTCTCCTCTGTCATCTCTTCAATGCTCTGGTTAGATCTCTGTGGTGAGGGTTGTAGAAGTGTTTCCGGAGAAGGAAATAGTTCTATAGAAGCTCAGATCCTCCTTCTACTTTCGTCCAATACTTCAAGAAGAGGTTCCTAAGTTTTCTTGCTCTTAGTCCTAATTGTATCCTGCATACACAAGAACACAAAAAGATAGAAAAGATAAACTAAAAAGATAAAACATAAAAGATAAAAAATAAACACAAAAAGATAAAAAAGATAAAACAAAAAGATAAAAAGATAAAACAAAAAGATAAAAAGATAAAAAGAAAAAAAAATCTAATCAAACCTAATCAATAATCACACAAATAGAATAGTTAAACCACGAGTCCCCAGCAACGACGCCAAAAACTTGTTAACCCTCGAGAAGTGTAACCGAATCGCATCAAGTAATAATAAAATGGTAAGACCAAGTATCGTTTCCCAAACGACTCACGGCCTAAACAATTGTATGATTTCTTGATTAAATAAGACTTGTAAAACAAATTCTTGTCGGTTTAAATGCAAATACCGAAAAGTAAATATGAATGAATGTATTGATCAATTGGATCAAAAGAAGCAAAAGTGATTGATATATATATGGAATTATAATGTTGTTGGGGGTTTTCAATTCATCCTATCCACTGTCATGTATTAAAGAATACATCTTCTTCATTAATGTTAATGCCACATTCTAATTGACCTTAAACCCAATGTCTTTGTGAAGAAAGCCTACTCCTAATTACTATTTTACAATGTCTTGTCTCCCTATCAATTATTCATGCATTACAATCGCACAGAAGCTTAAAGGCAACCAATCCTCCTATCCCTATGTCTAGGCAATATTACTATTGGGAGAATTACTTCATGTCTAGATTTATCCATATGTGTCGATACAAATAAAATCAATGATCATGCAATTGAATGAGTTAAACAAAGTATGCTTAAAGTATAGAAGAAAAACCCTAACAATTAATGAAAGAAAGCATATGAATTAAAGAACCAATTCAATACATGAGAGTTTCAAAGGATTACATTGATTCCCCAACAACAATGAAGGTTTAGTTCACCATAATCATGGTGAAACTAGATGAAAAATAATGAAAGAATGAAAGATTGAACCCTAGAATTTGAAGAGTGGAGCTTGAGCATCCAAAATCCTCCTCCAAGGGTTGAAGAACGTGTGATTTTGCTTTGTTCTACCAAAATATTATAACCCTAGATTAACTAAAACCTTATATAGTGATGGAAAATCCGTTAGCCATGGTCAAGCACTTTCAAGAGAGTTAAAGTCATCCTTGAAGATGGTGTCAACTCTACCTTGTCGACCACCTTTGGAGCCATCATGAAGCATGGATTGAAGAGTAGTTGATGACAAATTTTTGAACACCGAAAAACGGCGCCACAAACCTGTTTAACCATCAGCAAGTGTGACCGAATCGTATCAAGTAATAAAACAAGGTAAGACCAAGTATCGTTTTCCCAAAGGACTCACGACCAAGTTTAGCTATATGATTTGTTGATTATTTTAGACTTGAGAACAAATTAATTTTAGGTTTAAATGCAAAAGACAGTAATTACGCAAAGAGGAAAATCCCTAACTAATGATGAAATAAAGCATAAGTCTTAAAAATAAGATTTTAAAACAAATTCCATATATGAGAGTTTCACAAGACTACATTGATTCCCCAACAACAATACAAGGTTTAGTTCACCATATTCATGGTGAAGCTAGAGGAATAATAATGAAAGAATGAAGGATAAAACCCTAGAAAGAGGAGAGGGTAGCTGGAGCATCCAAGATCTTCCTTCAAAGGGGTGGAAAAGAGAGTATTTGCTTTGTCTCTGCCAAAGATACAAACCCTAGGACGTCCTAAAGCTTATATATTATTCTAAAAATACAGAAAAATTAAGCCCAAGCCCATAAAAGCGCCGCTCAGCGGTAAGTGCGTGAGTTGTTTTCATCCCCTCAGCGGCCTTTTCACCCCTCAGCGAATCCAACGTGAGCTCTTGAGTGCCGCTTAACGGTAAACTGCCGCTGAGCGGTAACTTCGAATTCTCCTTTTCCACTTTTTGATGTCTTTTCTGATTCCATTTCTATCCTTCTTCACTTCTTTCACTAAATTCATCTTAAAACCTACATAAAACACTGAAATCAAGCATAAACCTGTTCAGCTCTCTTATTTCTGAAAATATAACCAAAAGCATGATTTCAAGCTAGTTTCTAAGTGTTAAAGATTGCTTTTAGTATCAATTTTAAGCATGAAAATAACAGTTTTTCAACTGTTATCACAACCCCAAACTTAGAACTTTGCTTGTCCTCAAGCAAACAAGATGTAACTCAAAATTTTTCTTTTCAAGATAAGTACAAACTTCAATTCAACTCATGAAAAAGATTTCAATCAAGACATGCATATGCTTTAGTGTTCACAAAGTCACTTAATATCCAACAAATGCTATTTTTCATGAATGATCAATCAGCTAAGCATGGATGTTCATGTGCTCATGGAATATTTCCTTACTAGGTAAAGTGTTTCACTCAAACACAAGTATATAAGAGGTAATCACTCATTCACTCCACTATCACAATGTCACATGAAATAACTTTGCCTTTCATTTAACCACAATCAAAAACATTCACAAGCATGCATCATCACAAGGGCTTTTCAATGGCTTATAATGTGGCTGGGCTAACAAGAAAATTGGTTTTTCTAGACACAAAACTCTTGAGTTAAGAGAATTATATCGACACCATCATTCTTATTTATTCCCAACTTTCTTTTGCATTGAGCTTTGCTTTTTCTTTTCTTTTCTTTTTCTTTGCACATACTTATTTCTTAGCTCTTAGCTCAATGCTTTCCTTTTTCCTTTTCATAATTTCCCAACAACCCCAAACTTGAACATTTATCAATACCACAAAAGATTTTCTACTTAACTCAAGGTAAAGCTTTTCAACAAGGGTTTTCAAATTATGTTCAAGGCTAAGGGTTCAAAGGATAGAACACAAAGTGTTCTCTTTTAGTGGGCTAACTTCATGAATTTGGCTAATAAAAAGGGTTACTAACACATGGCCTTGATCATATGATGCAAAACAAGCAATTGATTCAATCATAGAAAACCTGGGCAAAATCATTCATGCTTTGAAAGTAATAACATTCAATCAATAAAACTCTGAAGCTCAAAACCTCACATATAAGCTCATTCACATTTGACATACACATCTTGCTGAATCTCACAATCACAATCACAATCTCATGCATTTGTTCACAAAGCTTGTGAATCACCTGTATAAGCATTTAATGTGCACATCTCAACATCAATCAATCTCAAAGCATCATCAAGCATTACTTATCAAACCATCACAATCATAAGCAAACCATCATAACAGACAAAGTTTCCAATTGAGTACATCAAATCCTATTCTAAAAACAAAAGTACGTATAGAACACTGGGTTGCCTCCCAGTAAGCGCTTGTTTAACGTCACGAGCCTGACCCAAAATTTCAGGGATCAACCAACTGTAGCATTGTGGACAAGTGTTGCACTTCTCCCCCTAAATAAGGCTTGAGACGTTGACCATTCACCACCCAACTTTTCTGTGGATCATCAGTAGCTGGATTAAATATTTCAATTGCTCCATGCGGGTGCACTCCTTTTACTACAAATGGTCTTGACCATTTTGTCTTCAATTTCCCAGTGAATATCTTCAATCTTGAATTGAATAATAGTACCTGTTGTCCTGGATTAAAAACTTTATTTACCAACTTCATGTCATGATAAAATTTTATCTTATCTTTATAAGCCTTGGATGAATCATATGCATGTAATCGCATTTCTTCAAGCTCCAAAATCTGCCTTCTGCGTGTGCCTTGAGTTTCATAAGGATCAAAATTCAAGAATTTCAAAGCCCACAACGCTTTATGCTCCAACTCTACTGGCAAATGACATGCTTTCCTATAGACCAATTGAAACGGTGAGAGTCCCATAGACGTCTTCATTGCCGTCCTATAAGCCTAAAGAGCATCATCCAATTTGAGTGACCAATCCTTTCTTGATGAAGTCACTGTTTTTTCCAGAATCCTTTTTATTTCCCTGTTAGATACCTCAGCTTGTCCATTGGTTTGTGGATGATAAGGTGCAGCTATCGTATGTTTTACTCCATAATGTTTGAGCACTTTTTCTAGCTGATAGTTGCAAAAATGAGATCCCTCATCACTAATCAACACTCTTGGAGTTCCAAAACGCGTAAATATCTGCTTCTTCAAAAATTTAATTACCGTGCTAGCATCATTTTTAGGACAAGCTAATGTTTCCACCCATTTACTCACATAATCCACTACTACCAAAATATATTCATTGTTGAAAGATGGAGGAAAGGGTCCTACAAAGTCAATGCCCCAACAATCAAAACCCTCAACCTCTAAAATTCCTTGTAATGGCATCTCATGATGTTTAGTGATTGTCCCTGCTCTTTGACACTTATGACAGTTTCTCGCATGATTATGAGCATCTTTAAATAAGGTTGGCCAATAAAACCCTGATTGAAGAACTTTTGCTGCTGTTCTTTCTCCATTAAAATGTCCCCCATAAGGTGAATCATGACAATGCCAGAGAATCCCTTCTACTTCTTCATTTGTCACACATCTCCTCAGAAGATTATCTGCTCCAATCTTGAACAAATAAGGATCATCCCAAACAAACTGCTTAGCATCATGCAAAAATTTCTTTCTTTGTTGCCATGTTAAATCTTCTGGCATGACCCTTGCAGCTTTGAATATACATAAGTGCTTCATCTAAAAAAGATTCCCAGATCTCTGGTTCTGTGCTAGTAACCTCCTTATTGACTAACCGTGACAAATGATCAGCAATCAAGTTCTCACTCCCTTTCTTATCACGGATCTCCACATCAAATTCTTGCAAAAGTAGTACCCATCGAATCAAACTTGGCTTAGAATTTGGCTTTGTCAACAAGTATTTGATAGCTGCATGATCTGTATAGATAATCACCTTAGACCCAATAAGATAAGGTCTAAATTTCTCTAGAGCATACACGATAGCTAGAAATTTTTTTTCTGTGGTAGCATAATTCAACTGAGCATCATTCAGAACTTTGCTGGCATAATAAATTGGATGAAAAATCCGCTCTGTTTGCTGGCCAAGAACAACTCCTATTGCATAATCACTTGCATCACACATTAGCTCAAAATTTTTATTCCAGTCAGGAGCTACAATTACTGGAGCTGACACAAATTTGCTCTTCAATATGTTGAAAGCTTTCAAACATTCTTCATTCATCACAAAAGACGCATCCGTCATAAGAAGATTACTCAACGGTTTAGCAATTTTTGAGAAATCTTTAATGAATCTTCTATAAAATTCAGCATGACCTAGAAAACTCCTGATCCCCCTTACATTTGTTGGTGGAGGCAATTTCTCAATGATTTCCACTTTGGCTTTATCTACCTCAATCCCTTTAGCAGAAATTTTATGTCCCAGCACAATTCCTTCCTTTACAATAAAATGACATTTCTCCCAATTAAGAACAAGATTTGTCTGAACACATCTTTTAAGAACAATATCCAAATTCGCCGAACACCTTTGAAAAGAATTTCCAAAGAGTGAAAAATCATCCATGAAGACTTCAATACACTTTTCTAAAAGATCTGCAAAAATCGCCTGCATACACCTTTGAAAGGTAGTTGGAGCATTACATAATCCAAATGGCATCTTTCTATAAGCAAAGATACCAAACGGACAAGTAAAGGTTGTCTTCTCTTGGTCTTTTGGATCTACCACAATTTGATTGTATCTAGAATATCCATCTAGGAAGCAATAGAAAGCTTGCCCTGCTAATCTTTCTAACATCTGGTCAATGAAAGGAAGAGGAAAATGATCTTTCCTAGTGGCTTTATTTAACTTTCTGTAATCAATGCACATTCGCCATCCAGTAATTGTCTGAGTGGGAATAAGTTCATTCTTATCATTGTGAATTACTATCATTCCTCCTTTCTTTGGAACCACCTGAACTGGACTTACCCATTCGCTGTTAGAGATTGGATAAATAATACCTGCTTCTAAAAGTTTCAACACTTCTTTTCTGACCACCTCCTTCATTACAGGGTTTAACCTTCTCTATGATTGAGCACTCGATCTATAATCCTCTTCCATAAAGATCTTATGCATACAATAAGTTGGGCTAATACCTTTAAGATCTAATATTGATCACCCAATTGCTCCTTTATTAGCTTTCAGAATTTCTATCAACTGTTCTTCTTCTTGTAGAGACAAAGAATTACTGATGATAACTGGCTTTTTCTCATCTTCTAGAAAAACATACGTCAAATGTGCTGGGAGTCTTTTTAATTCTGGTTTCTTTACTTTGACTTCTTCTTCCTTATCAATTATTTCGAACTGTGTATCCTCCTCTGGAATTTTTTTCAATGTTTCCAAGTCCATCAGACATTCTGCAATTAATTCCTCTTCTCCTTCATCTAAATCTTCACTAGCATCAATAAGAGTTTTCTTTAATGGAGAAACATACCGCTCCATCCTTTCTTGTATTCCACAGATTTCATCAAGTTCGTTAAATTGGAAACATGCTTTATCATCATTTGCATATGTCATGGCTTTAAATACATCAAAAGTAACTTGTTCATCATGAACTCTCAATTACCTCGTACTTTGATAATTTCCTTCTCAATGTGTTTGTTTTTCTTTGTAAGCAGTTCCTTCAAACATTTTGCATATGATTGATAACAGTTGAAAAACTGTTATTTTCATGCTTAAAATTGATACTAAAAGCAACCTTTAGACTTAAAAACTAGCTTGAAATCATGCTTTTATCTATATTTTCATAAATAAGAGAGCTGGACAGGTTTATGCTTGATTTAAGTGTTTTTGTGCAGGTTTTAAGGTGAATTTAGTGAAAGAAGTGAAGAAGGAGAGAGATGGAATCAGAAAAGGAATCAAAGAGTGCAAAAGGAGAAGCCGAAAGCACCGCTCAGCGGCACTTTACCGCTGAGCGGCACTCAGGAGGTCACGGGAGGTCCGCTGAGGGGCAAACTGGCCGCTGAGGGGAAGAAAAGGGAAGCGCAGTCACCGCTGAGCGGTATTTACCGCTGAGCGCCATTCTTAATAATGGGCTTGGACTTGTTTTCTGGCACTTTTATGGGCTTGGGCTTAGATCTTTTGTAATTCTAGAATAGTATATAAGGACTTGCACGTCCTAAAGTTAGTATCTTTGGCAGAAACGAGGCAAACACTCTCTCTCTCTCACCCCTTTGAAGGAGGATCTTGGATGCTCAGGCTACCTCTTCACCTTTATTGGGTTTATTCTTTCATTCTTTCATTGTTCATCTAGGTTCACCATGAATATGGTGAACTAAACCTTGTATGTTTGTTGGGGAATCAATGTAATCTCTTGAAGCTCTCATATATGGAATTTATGCTTGCATCTTTTAATTAAGATTTATGCTTTCTTTCATCATTAGTTAGGGTTTTTCCTCTTTGCTTAATGCTTGCATGGTTTAACTCATTCGATGCATGATTATTGGTTTTGTCGATACGGGCACGTACGGGGAAGTCTAGATCCGGGGAATTTCTCCCAATGTTATATTGGTTGTCGTTAAGCTCCTGCACTTATGAACTAATCATTAGGAATGCTAGGAATTGTATGAACTCGTGATTAGGGAGAAGCCATCTAGAATGGTACTTTAGAGAGTGGCATTAACAATGATGATTTGAATGTTGAATTCCTAAAATATATGAGAGTGGATGAGATGAAATTGACCCCCAACAACATATTCATTCATATATTTCATTAAAAGTGTTTATCTTTTGCTTTTGCCATTGATCAAAAACTCATGCATACATGTTTATTTTCTGTCTTGCATATTAAAATCTCAATTATTTCGTTTGTAAGTCTTAGCTAATCAACAAATCATATAACTAAACTAGGCCGTGAGTCCTTTGGGAGAACGATACTTGGTCTTACCAAGTTTATTACTTGAACGATTCGGTCATACTTGCCGATTGTGAAACAAGTTTGTGACATCATATTTTGGTGCTCATAAATTTGTCCATCAATGATGGCATCTGTTGCAATGCTTCAGAGAATGGTATAGTGATCTCCAGCTTTTTAAACAACTCCATGAATCTTTCCAACTGTTTTTCTTTCTCCTTCCTTGAATAGCTCTTTGGATAAGGAAGTGGTCTTTCAAACTCTCTTTCTTTTTCTCTCTCATCTCTCTCTTCTCTTTCTTTTTTTTCTTTCTTCTCATCTTCTTCTTCTTTCTTTTTTTCTCTCTCAACTCTTTCTTTCTACTCACATGTTTTTTTTTTCACTCTCATTTTCTTTCTCCTCTCTTTCTTTTTTTCTCTCCTCAAACACCTTACCACTTCTGGTATAAACAGTTTTACACTCCTTTCTGATATTCCCATTTTTCATCTTGTCAGCTATTCGCTCAATATGGATCTTCATATTTTTAAATGCAACTTCCACATTCTTACAGTAAGATGCATTCGTCTTCAAGAACTTTTGGAAAGTCTCGTCAAGTTTTGTTGTCTTCTCAGATGGAGTGAATTGCGTTTGCCATTTTTGCTGTTTCCATTGAACCATTGAAACCTTTTGTATTTATTGTGGTAATTGAGAAAGTTTCATAATTACTTCTTCCAACTATTGAGAAATAATTTTATTTTGAATAAGCAAAGCATCATTTGATTGTAGCAACTCTTTCTGACTAGGATATCCTCTTTCACTGTTCAGTTCATTATCACTAGTAGCCATATTTTCAATGATTTCTGTAGCTTCCTCTGGAGTTTTCCATTTAATATTTCCTCCTGCTGCGGTGTCAAGCATCGTCTTGGTTTTTGAACCAAGACCTCCAAGGGATGTTAGGACTACTTCCACTTCTTCAAATCCATGCGTGGGAGTCTTTCGTAATAAGCTTTTATATTTGTCCCATGCATAACCCAATGATTCCTCCATGCCTTGCCTGAATGTTGAAATCTCTTGCTTTCCTTTATTCACCTTTGATTGTGAAAAGTATTTGTTTAGGAACTTTGTCACCACTGCTTCCCACTCTATAAAGCTTCCCTCTGGAAAAGAATTTAACCAAAGCTTAATGAGAATGGAAACAAGCTAAGTTTGATTGCTTCGTCCGGCACCCCATTTATTTTCACCGTGTTGCAGATCTCATTAAATGTTGTGAGGTGCTCACATGGGCTTTCGTGAGACAACCCATTGAATTGATTACTTTTCACCAGTTGGATCAACGCTGGTTTGACCTCCATGTTTGCTGCATTGACTCTTGGTATTGCTATGCTGTTAAAATGCTGAGGTCCAGCTATATTTGTGTAATCTGCAAGAGTTCTTCTGATATTATTATTCTCCATGTTCTTAGTGCCATGGTCAGAACCTTGTGGTGGTGGTTGCAACAGAGTTTCCGGAGGAGGGAAAAGTTCTCTAGATGTACGGATTCTTCTCCTCTGTCTACTCTCGTCTAAACCTTCAAGAAGAGGTTCTGCAGTTTTCTTGCTCCTGGTTCGGATTGCCTCCTGCATACACAAGAAAACAAAACCCTAGAAGAATTGGTTAGCACAAAAAGATATAAAAGAAGATATAAAGTTAAGAGATAAGAAGAAAAATAAAAACAGAAAAAAAACAGAAAATAAAATAAAATAAAATAAAATAAAAACCGAAAAATAAAAACAAAAAATAAAAACAAAAATTCAAATTTCAAAATTCAAGTCAAAGATAATCAATAATCACACAAATGAAGTAGTTAAACCACGAGGCCCCGGCAACGGCGCCAAAAACTTGATGACAAATTTATGAACACCGAAAAACGGCGCCACAAACTTGTTTAACAATCGACAAGTGTGACCGAATCGTATCAAGTAATAAAACTAGGTAAGACCAACTATCGTTTTCCCAAAGGACTCATGGCCAAGTTTAGCCATATGATTTGTTGATTATTTGAGACTTGAGAACAAATTAATTTTAGGTTTAAATGCAAAAGACAGTAATTAAATATGTATGCATGAATTTGATCAATGGAGAAAAACAGAATACAAACACTTCAATGAATTAGATGGATGAGTATGTTGTTGGGGTTATCAATTTCATCTTATCCACTCTCATATACTTTAGGAATTCATCATTCTTTTCATCAATGCTAATGCCACTCTCTAAATCACCTTGCAAGAAGGCTTATCCTTAATTTCGAGTTCATACAATTCCTAGCATTCCTAGTAATTAATTCTTAAGTGCAGGAGCTTAATGGCAACCAATATGCTATTGGGAGAAATTCCCCGGATCTAGATTTCCCCGTACGTTCCCATATCGACAAAATCAATAATCATAGCAATGAATGAGTTAAACAAAGCAAACATTACGCAAAGAGGAAAATCCCTAACTAATGATGAAAGAAAGCATAAGTCTTAAAAATAAGATGTTAAAATAAATTTCATATATGAGAGTTTCACAAGACTACATTGATTCCCCAACAACAATACAAGGTTTAGTTCACCATATTCATGGTGAAGCTAGATGAATAATAATGAAAGAATGAAGGATAAAACCCTAGAAAGAGGTGAGGGTAGCCGGAGCATCCAAGATCTTCCTTCAAAGGGGTGGAAAAGAGAGTATTTGCTTTGTCTCTGCCAAACATACAAACCCTAGGACGTCCTAAAGCTTATATACTATTCTAAAAATACAGAAAAATTAGGCCCAAGCCCATAAAAGTGTCGCTCAGCGGTAAACTGCCGCTCAGCGGTAAGTGCGTGAGTTGTTTTCTTCCCCTCAGCGGCCTTTTCACCCCTCAGCGGATCCAACGGGAGCTCTTGAGTGCCGCTCAGCGGTAAACTGCCGCTGAGCGGTAACATCGACTTCTCCTTTTGCAATTTTTGATGTCTTTTTCTGATTCCATTTCTATCCTTCTTCACTTCTTTCACTAAATTCACCTTAAAACCTGCATAAAACACTAAAATCAAGCATAAACCTGTCCAACTCTCTTATTTATGAAAATATAACCAAAAACATGATTTCAAGCTAGTTTCTAAGTGTTAAAGGTTGCTTTTAGTATCAATTGTAAGCATGAAAATAACAGTTTTAAGCATGAAAATAACAGTTTTTCAACTGTTATTAGTAGACATTGTGGTGATGGAGATGGAGACTGAAAAGATACCCATTATTCTTGGAAGACCGTTTATGAAAACGGCCAAAGCCATCATTGATGTGAACGAAGGTATAGTGGTGCTCCAAGACCGAGAAGAAAGAGTTGTTGTAGATGTCTTCAAAGAAGAGAAGCAGATGCAGGAGGAAGAAGCTAGTCATAAAGCTGCATATCAAGATGTTCTCATGACTAGCCCTGAAGATGAAAAGCCTAAGGTTAAAGGTAAACATTGTTTGTTGTTTCAGGTACAGGAAGGAGAAAAGATTGGAAGAGGAAGAAAAGTTCCCGATGACTGGATGAAAGAACGACTCCAACTTGGTACACTTGTGAGATTCAAAAACAAGTTGTGGGTTGTGAAAGGTTACAAAGAAAGGGAGATGATAGAGATAGAGTCCCCACATTCTAGAAGAGTCAAAAGAGTACACCGGAAACAGTTGAGGAGTTGGTGGGATAAGGACATCAACCATGAAGCAGGAACTTGAACTTTATTGGGTCAAGCTAATGACGTTAAATGAGCGCTTGCTGGAAGACATTCCAATGATTTGAGGACAATATTTCTTTTGATTTTATTTTATTTTTGTAATTTTTAATCTGTTGGACATTATTTTTGTAAATATTTTTTTTTGGATATAGCATCTACTGAAGGATGCTAGGTGGTTAAGTATCTACTGAAGGATACTAGGTTTGTTACACCTATTGATGGGTGTTGGTAAGAAAGTTTTGCACCTACTGATGGGTGTTGGTGGATTTTGGGTCAGGCTCGTGACGTTAAACAAGCTCTACCTGGGACGCAACCCAGTTGATTGATTATATTTTCTCTGTTTGTTTTATTATAGTTGCATAATAGGGTTTTGCATGAGTAATTGATGAGTCGTTATTTCTTGAATTATATTTAGTTTATTGCACTTAAATAAACCAGGGAATTGTGTTTAATTGTTTGTTATTTCCCCGTTTTCTGAATTCTGCTTAATTTGGTCTGAAATTTGTAATTGTGCTAATTTGGGTTTTCTAAGCTGATTAAGTGCATTTTGAAGTGCAAGAAAATTTCGGAAATACATTTTGGGACATCAGGAAGAATGCCAAATAAATTCAAGACTCTCCACACAGACATTTTAGAAATTAATTAAATTGTAATTCAGTAGTTTAGAATTTCAGTATCAACTCTTATATTTTGGGTCAATTTTTGGTAAACTAGTTTAGACCCAAAAATTAGAAGTTAGTGACTTGGACCCTAGGGTTTTATTGTGTGGACCCTACCCTAAAAAAAAGGACACACGGCCCTTAGGTTAGCCGCCACTTACATTTTTTGGCCACTGTTTACTAGTTTTTCTTCTCTCGGCTTTTGAACGTTTTTTTTAGGAATGGCATGTTGCTTCCAACGGTGATTTTGATTCTAGCGTGAATTTATTTTGCTTTCAATCATGGATGGTGTCCGGTCTCGTTTTTCTTTTGCATGCTTGAATTAAAATTCCATCTTCATATTCTATAAATTAGGTTGTATTTCATTTTGAAAAGAAGTTTTCGTCCTCACGTTCGTCCAGCAGCTGTACGCACACGGTGAGCTGGAAGCATAAAAGCAGCTCACGGGAATTCACTAGGTTCCTGGGAAGGGTCTCGTTTTTTCTTTCATTCCAGAAGCTCCCTTCCTTTCTCGGTTTGCATAACGTGGAGCTGGAATGGTGATTTCATTTGGTGGAGGAAATGGTGAAGGAGCTGGAAGCAGGGAGAAGTGATAGGAGCTCTCAGTTTTATTTTTCTTATGTTGTTCAATTGATGGTGGGAACGTGGAGTGAGACAGAGTGATGATTCAGAGATGAAGAGCTTGTGATGGGAAAGAGAATGAAGCGGTGCTGAATGAGAGGATGCTTGAGGTGGAAGAGAAGTGAAGTGGTGACTCATTTGGAAGCACAGCAGCAGCTCACGGGATTCCATTCAGTTGATGTGTGCACGCGAAAGGCAAGCTGCACGGTGTCACGGCTTGGCTGGAAAGGTGCGGATGCTGAAATAAGGAAGCGCAGGATTCAAAGAAGGGCAGTGGTGTTACGTTTTGGAGTCCAGCACCAGCACGCACAAGGGGATCCGCCAACCTCAAAAAAAAAGGGTGAAGTGCTGATTTAATTGTGGGAACCGGTGATTCTCGGCACATGAGAGGCATTACTTCATTTTTAGGAAAAAGCATGATGATTTACTTTTGGAGGAGGGCACATGGGTGTCACATCCAGAGGGGTACACATGATGTTTTCCAGCCACATTGCATTTTATTCATTAGCTAAAGAGTTGCGTTTTCTTATCTCAGTGCATCGTGATTAAATTGCTGACACATTATCTTCCAATTATTATCTTGAATGTTGCATTTTTTTTATTCCCGTTGCAATGATAATTTTTCTAATTTAGCGGTTTCATTTTCATTTAGCGATTTCATGTCTAACTTATGCGATTTATGATTTAGCAATTTCAAGTGGATCACACATTTAGTTTTCACGCCAAATTTAATTATCTCGCTGGGCTGCAATGTTTGGTTTAGGACTGTTCGGTTTACTATTTTCATGCACTTTAATGCTTTCAATTATATTCGGTTTTGTTTAATTTCCGATGTCAATTTAGTTTAATTGCATTCACAAAAACACTTTCACAAACCCCCCACTACGTGTTTGACCTAAGACTCGAACCACATTTGGTCCTTGAGAGACGACCTAGGAGTCACTTCCTAGTTTATACTGCATTCTTTTATGCATAACTTTTGTGAGAGGTGCGACCCTCTCATCAGTAATCTGAAAATGTTATTGCAGGGAGCAAGTGAGGGGCATGAGTAGGAGGCACCTAGGTTAAGCTAGGAAGAAGAAGAGCACTTTCCGAAAGTGCCGCTGAGCGGCAAACTACTGCTGAGCGGTAGTATCGCAGACTGGGCTTAGGTTGCCCTTTAGCAGAACCCGAGCCCATTAGGGTATTTTTATACCCTAAGCTGCGTTTTAGTTTCTCTTTTCAGACTCTTCTCTACACACACACTCCTACATACCTTTTCAAAGGTTCTCTACATCTTTTTCCTCTTCCCTCTTGAGAAAATCTCCCTTTCACTCACTTTCTCACTAATGTTCCATCTAAGTTTGGGGTTAGAAGAGAGCATCATAACTTGAAAGCATTCTCATTTCATCTAGCATCTCCACCCAAGTAAGTCAAGCATTTTTCATTCTAGGGTTCTTGAGTTTGAATGTGATTGTTAAAGCATGAATCTTTAGGGGTTTTTGTGTTATGCATGATTTGATGATTTTATTGATGTTTGAACCGATTAAACTGAATGATTTTGATCTGGAAAACTAAAAATTGTATGTGGGTGGAGTTAGGATAAGCCAAAAGAAGTTTTTCAAAATTCTGTAGATTTACCGCTCAGGGGTAAATTGCCGCTGAGCGAACTCTAACAGACTTGTGATTTTTCCTGCATTGTGTCTGGATTGTTCCACTGGTGGCGCTGAGGGGTGATTTTGACCCTTAACGGTGGTTTAGCCTCGAAATAAGGTGTTTTTTGTGTTTTACTAATGATTAACAACATGTTTTGTGGTTTTGTATCTGTGTTTGATGTAGGAATGACATCCTCTTCAGGCAAAAGATTGAAGACCATGGCATCCAAAAGAAAAGAAAAGGAACCATAACAACCCCATTCTAGTAGGTTCCTATCTCGCAAACAAGCGAAGCACTTCAAGGTGGTCCAAGATAGGAGACTCCTTATGGAGAGAAAGGTTGGAATGATACTTAACTTTGCTCCTCAATTTGGAGAGCAATTGTTAGGGAATGATTGAGGGAAGCTAGCTACATACCCTACACCTGCCAATATAGTTGTGGTGAAAGAATTCTACACCAATGCAAGGAAAATTGGTGATTATCCGGCTAAGAATTACCTAGGCTATGTCAGAGGCCATGCTATTAGGTATGATCCTGATTCCATCAGCAACTTTTTGGATACTGTGTGGGCTGGTGAGCAATGCCAGTTTGCTCTCTGTATGGAAGAAGGTGTTGATTTTGATGATGTGGAGAGAGTTTTATGTGTACCTGGAGGACATTTCCAGAGGAAGAGAATTGGCTTTGTGGCGAACATTAGGAGGATTGATTTGACTCCTCTTTCAAAGTATTGGATGGTGTTTTCTCATGCCAACATTCAACCATGTTCTCATGTGTTAGACATCACTCTTAGCAGGGCACTCCTCCTGTACTGTGCAATCAGGAATTTGAATGTCAATATTGGACAAATAATAGCTGATGAGATAAGGGTGTGCACTAACACAACAAACAACAAAGCACCCTTAGGACATCCTTCTTTAATCACACACCTCTGCAAGATAGCTGGGGTGGATACTTCTGCTCCACCATTTGAAAGGCCAAGGAAAGCCATTGATGAGGCCTATTATAGACAATACTGTGGAGGTCAGGAAGCAGCTCAGCCAGTTCCACCACGCCGTACTCACAGAGAAAGAGGGCAAGCACAGAGTCAGACATCTGTTGAGACACATGAAGCAGAACCTTTCCAAATGAGGGACATGTACATGTCTCTTATAGGTGCCCAGTTACAGTCTATCCATAGAGGGCAGGTGGCCACTACTGAGATGATTGTTGGAATGTATGATACACCTCCGGCCCACAGGTGGACTATGAAGGAGTTTCATAATGTGGTAGCTTGGCAAGAGGAGCCGGTACAAGGAGGCATAGCTGAAGTAGCTGAAGCTTCAGCTAGAGAGATGGATGAAGATGATGCTGATGATGATGATAATGATGATGATGATGCATTTGAGGATGCTGAAGATGAGGAAGAAGAGGAGGATGCAGATGACAACTTAGATTGATGAGGAGTTGAGATAGCATTTACTGATGAATGCTATCATAACTAGAGCAAGACTTATGCTTTTGTTTGGTTTAGTGTTCTGAACTTATTTACTTTTGTTTTAGAATAGGGTTTGATATACTCAATTGGAAACTTTGTCTGTATGATGGTTTGCTTATGATTGTGATTTTTTGATAAGTAATGCTTGATGATGCTTTGAGATTGATTGATGTTGAGATGTGCACATTAGATGCTTATACAGGTGGTTCACAAGCTTTTTGAACAAATGCATGATGTTGTGATTGTGATTATGATGCTAAGCAGGATGTGTATGTCAAATGTGAATGAGCTTATATGTTAGGTTTTGAGCTCCAGAGTTTTTATGATTGAATGCTATTACTTTGAAAGCATGAATGATTTTGCCCAGGTTTTCTATGATTGAATCAATTGCTTGTTTGCATCATATGATCAAGGCCATTTGTTGGTAACCCTTTTATTAGCCAAATTCATGAAGTTAGCCCACTAAAAGAGAACACTTTGTGTTCTATCCTTTGAACCCTTAGCCTTGAACATGATTTGAAAACCATTGTTGAAAAGCTTTACCTTGAGTTAAGTAGAAAATCTTTTGTGGTATTGATAAATGTTCAAGTTTGGGGTTGTTGGATGTTATGAAAGGGAAATTGAAAGCATTGAGCTAAGAGCTAAGAAATAAGAATGTGAAAAGAAAAAGAAAAAGAAGAGAAAAGGCAAAGCTCAATGCAAAAGAAAGTTGGGAATAAATAAGAATGATTGTGTCTATATGATTCTCTTAACTCAACAGTTTTATGATCTAGAAAAACCATATTTCTTGTTAGCCCATCCACATTATAAGCCATTGAAAAACCCTTGTGATGATGCATGCTTGTGAATGTATTTGATTTTGGTTAAACGAAAGGCAAAGTTAATTCATGTGACATTGTGATAGTAGTGTGAATGAGTGATTACCTCTTATACACTTGTGTTTGAGTGAAACACTTTACCTAGTGAGGAAATATTCCATGAGCACATGAACATCCATGCTTAGTTGATTGATCATTCATGAAAAATAGCATTTGTTGGATATTAGGTGATCTTATGAACATTAAAGCATGTGCATGTCTTGATTGAAATCTTTGTCATGAGTTTAATTGAAGTTTGTACTTATCTTGAAAAGAGAATTTTTGAATGAGTGAATCATTGTATGGATTGGTAGAAGATTGAGTTACATTTTGTTTGTTTGAGGACAAGCAAAGTTCTAAGTTAGGGGTTTTGATAACAGTTGAAAAACTGTTATTTTCATGCTTAAAATTGATACTAAAGGCAACCTTTAACACTTAGAAACTAGCTTGAAATCATGCTTTTGGTCATATTTTTAGACATAAGAGAGCTGGACAAGTTTATGCTTGATTTCAGTATTTTATGCAGATTTTTAGGTGAATTTGGTGAAAGAAGTGAAGAAGGATAGAGATGGAATCCGAAAAGACATCAAAAAGTGCACAAGGAGAAAATGCCGCTGAGGGGGAAGAATCAACTCACGCACTTACCGCTGAGCGACACTTTTATGGGCTTGGGCCTAATTTTTCTGTAATTTTAGAATAATATATAAGCTTTAAGAAGTCCTAGGGTTTGTATCTTTGGCTGAGACGAAGCAAAAACTCATTTTTCCAGCCCTTGAAGGAAGATCTTGGATGCCCAGGCTACCTCCTCCTCTTTCTAGGGTTCTATCTTTCATTCTTGGATCCGGGGAATTTCTCCCAATAGCATATTGGTTGCAGTTAAGCTTCTACACTTAAGAATTAATTACTAGGAATGCTAGGAATTGTATGAACTCGTAATTAAGGATAGGCCTTCTTGCAAGGTGATTTAGAGAGTGGCATTAGCATTGATGAAAAGAATGATTAATTCCTAAAAGTATATAAGAGTGGATAAGATGAAATTGATAACCCCAACAACATACTCATCCATCTAATTCATTAAAGTGTTTGTATTCCTCTTTTCCATGGATCAAATTCATGCATACATGTTTAATTATTGTCTCTTGCATTTAAAACCTATAATCAATTGTTAACAAGTCTTAAATAATCAACAAATCATATAGCTAACTAGGTCGTGAGTCTTTTGGGAAAACGATACCTGGTCTTACCTAGTTTTATTACTTGATACGATTCGGTCACACTTGCCGATTGTTAAACAAGATTTTGGTGTTGTTTTTCAGTGTTCATAAATTTGTCATCAAGTTTTTGGCGCCATTTTTCTGTGTTCAAAAATTTGTCATCAAGGGCACCACTTGGTCAAGCTGCAAAAAACAAAAGCACCTTGTGTTTATCTAGTAGTTTTGGTTTTTTATGATCCATTGTAGTGCCTTTCTTTAGGTAACTCCTTTTGTTGTGCTAACCTTTCTTTCTTACCATTTATTTGCTTGATTTTCTTCTAAACATTCATGATTTTTCAAAGTAAAACTCCTTTTGAAGAGCCTTTGTTCATTTTAGACCTTTTCTTGCTTTTACCTTGGACTCCTTTTGGCTTTAGTGGTGTTAACTTGTGGTGTAGGTCTTTTGATGCTAAAAAAAACGTAAGGATCATATGGATAATAGCCCAAAACAGTGAGAAACATCCAAAGGTGAAGGAGGTCTTGAATGGAAGCTTGAAGTCTTGGTCTAAAACACAAAACAAGAGAGTATACACTTGATGATAAAGAGAGATTTAGGTGTATTTTCTTTGAATTGTAAAATTGTAGTTGTTTTCCTTTTTGGACTTGTATTTTTGACTTGTTAGGGGTTTTTCCTAACAAGAACATTGGACATTTATTATCTAAGTGAAATTTGTAGTTGGTGGGTAAGGGGGAACCAAAGTTCCTTCTAATTCATCATTAGGCCGCATAGTTTAGATTTATTGTTTTCCTTAATTGTGGTAGTTTAGTGTGTCTTTACTTTAATTTCAATTTTTGTTCCTTTTGAGAGTTTGGTGTAAGAGTACCTAAGATAAGCTTTGGCTAGGAAAGGCTTGGCTCTTAAGCAATCATTTGTGATTCACCTCCCTTTCTTGGAAGTGAACTTGGGCATCTTTTACTTTGAGAATGTCTAAGACCACATCCTTTGAAATTGGTAGTGACTCAAGTGAAGAGGTCAAGCCTATGTTTACCCCTCGGCAAGTGTAACCGAATCGTATCAAGTAATAATCCTCGTAAGACCAAGTATCGTTTTCCTAAAGGACTCACGACCTAGACAATTATGTGATTTATTGATTAATTAAGACTTGTGAACAAATTGTTGTAAGTTTCAAATGCAAAAGACTGAAAAGTAAGTTGTTGGGGTTTATCAATTTCATCCTATCCACTCTCTTGTATTTAGGAATTCATCATTCTTTTCATTAATGTTAATGCCACTTTCTAAATTACTTTAAACCCGATGTCTTGGCGAAGAAAGCCTAATCATAATCACTAGTTTACAATGTCTTGTCTCCCTAGCAATTAATCATGCATTATAGTGAATAGAAGCTTAAAGGCAACCAACCATCATACTCTTATGTCTAGGTTTGTAATATACTGTTGGGAGAGATTCCCTAGATCTAGATTTCCCCGTATGTGTCCATATCGACAAAACCAATAATCATGAGATCGAATGAGTTAAACAATGCATGCTTTGAGCAAAGAGGAAAAACCCCAACTATTAATGAAAGAAAGCATGTATCATAAAAATGATCTTGAAGAACAAATTCCATACAAGAGAGTTTATAAGGATTTACATTGATTCCTAACAACAAAATAAGTTTAGTTCACCATATTCATGGTGAAACTAGATGAAATACAATGGAAAAGTGAAGGATAGAACCCTAGAAAGTTGAGAAAGGAGCCTTAGCATCCAAAATCCTCTTCCATGGGGTGAAAGAGTGTGTTTTTGCTTCGTCCCATCCAAAGATACAAACCCTAGGACGTCCTTGATGATAAATTTATGAACACCGAAATACGGCGCCACAAACTTGTTTAACAATCGGCAAGTGCGACCGAATCGTTTCAAGTAATAAACTCGGTAAGACCAAGTATCGTTCTCCCAAAGGACTCACGGCCAAGTTTAGTTATATGATTCGTTGATTAGCTAAGACTTAAGAACGAAATAAGTGGAGTTTAATATGCAAAACAGAAAATAAACATGTATGCATGAATGTGATCAATGGCTAAAACAAAATACAAACACTTCAATGGAATATATGGATGAGTATGTTGTTGGGGTTATCAATTTCATCTTATCCACTCTCATATACATTAGGAATTCAACATTCTTTTCATCATTGTTAATGTCACTCTCTAAATTACCTTGCAAGAAGGCCTATCCCTAATTACGAGTTCATACGATTCCTAGCATTCCTAATAATTAGTTCTTTTATTGCAGGAGCTTAACGACAACCAATATACTATTGGGAGAAATTCTCCGGATCTAGACTTCCCCGTACGTTCCTGATGAGAGGGTCGCACCTCACACAAAAGTTGATTGCAAAATTAATGCAGTACAGTGCTAGGAAGTGACTCCTAGGTCGTCTCTCAAGGACCAAATGTGGTTCGAGTCTTAGGTCAAACACGTAGGGGGGTTTTGAAAGTGTTTTTGTGATTAGAAATTAACTAAATTAAAATTGAAATTAAACACAATCGAACATAATTGAAAGCATTAAAGTGAATGAAAACATTAAATTGTCCTAAAACAAGATGTGCGAACTAATTAGAATGTAGGAAATAATAAAGAAACACATGATGTGCTATTCAAATGCAACACGTAAGCTAACCCATTAAATACACATTCTAACTGAGATAAAACTTGAAATGCACGGTAATTGGAAAGAGAAAAAAAAAACAAAGCTTAGCTAATAAAACTTGAATTTCACATTGCAGCAGTTTCAATGCACATCATCATGGCAAAGCAACATTCTAATATATATAATATAAAAGACCAAAAACCCCTCAGGACGTTGCAGCCATGTGCACTTCTTCTTCATTCTGTGAACAATTTAATCCAAACGATGAATCAGCAAACGCATGTAACTTTATATAAATGCAATACGTGAACAAATGACAAATGTCGTTAATAAATTTAATTGTAACAATTAAGCTACTAAAGAAAAGGGCACATTTCAGCCGAAGAAAAACAAAACAACATTTAAGCTAATAAAGGGAATGCAACGATTTTATAACAGCAGTTTGCAATCAGCGCTTTCAGAGCTCGAATTTTCAAGTAAAACTTGCGTGAATTCACTTGAATTGCAAATGAAAAATCTGAACCGCATGAAGCAATTTAATGCAGCGCAGAAATCAGCAAGCATAATGCAGCAAATAAATTGCTAAATCATAAATGTATCTTCCGTGATGATGAGCAATGAAGGTAATATCTTAATGAGTTAGCTGCTTTCTTTCTTCTCCCGTGACAGCATGCTACTCCTACAAAAAAAAAAGTGAATGAATCCTCTCCTTTCTTCCCAGGTGGCGGCTGCTCTCCTGCTCCCGGCCAAGAACCTTCTTCCAGCACCAAGCTAAGACACCCTTTCTCCTACATTCCCTAAAACGTTCTAAGCCAAAAGCTCCAATAAAATAACCGAGAGAGTCAAAGTGCCCTCAAAAGAGAACCGAGACCAAGAGTCCCAAAAAAAAAACAAAGAAGTAACCCCCAAAAGCTAAAAACCGAGAGAGACCCCCCAGGAACACAAGCCGAGAGAAAAAGAAAAAAAAAAAACAAGCGGCGGCTGGCTCCTCTAAGGACGTGTGTCCTCCCTTTAATAGGGATGAGGTCCACACAAAAGAAAAACCCTAGGTCCAAGTCACTCATTTCTAATTTTTGGGTCTAATCTAATTTACCAAAAATTGACCCAAAATATAAGAGTTGATACAGAAATTCTAAACTACTGAATTACAATTTAATTAATTCTAAAATGTCTGTGCGGAGAGTCTTGAATTTATTTGGCATTCTTCTTGATGTCCCAAAATGTATTTCCGAAATTTTCCTGCACTTCAAAAATGCACTTAATCAGCTCAGAAAACCCAAATTAGCACAATTACAAATTTCCGACCAAATTAAGCAAAATTCGGAAAACGGGGAAATAACAAACAATTAAACACAATTCCCTGGTTTATTTAAGTGCAATAAACTAAATATAATTCAAGAAATAACGACTCATCAAAATAGACCACACTTAGTCTTTTCCACTCCTGGGCAAAACCAAGACGAAAACCAGGGAACTACTCAAACATCAGGGAGCTGACACAGACTCAACAGACAGACAACAAAGACTCAACAAAGACAGAAACAGAATTACACAGTTCTCCAGGAATCTGGACCAAGAAAAGAAGTAGACAATATCCGACACAGAATCAATCAGAGAAAGCAGATACTCATGAAATCATCCAAGCAATTCAAGACATGGCAAAATGATCAATCAACTCAAGAGGTGAATCAAAAGTAACAAAACCTCACAAATGCACTATTAGTGTTTCTCTCAAGTGTCTAAGGTAAAGAATATCAACTCAATGCACTCAAGAAAGCAAACAACAACAGACTTGGCAAACCTCTAATATCATCACTCAAAACATATGCATGTTCAAATCAAAAGGTCTTTTCATGGTTGTAATGGGGCCAAGGACAAGGGAGGATATATCTGGATAAGAAGCTACAAACCATAAGGAATAGAGAAGCAATGGGGAACAAGTGTAAACACATTCAAACACACCCACAACCTCTAATTTAATCCTCTTCTTGACTCCATTATTCACAATTTTGTTTTTCACTATTTTTCTGCTCTCTTTTTTTTCATCCTGTCTCTTTTCTTTTCTCTTTTTTCAAAACAAAACTGTAAAAGACAAGATACACATATATTTACCAAAATAAAACAAGAAGAGGAACCAACTAGCCAATTCATCAGAAACCCCCAAGAGACCACACTTGTTCCCAAAACACTTCCAAAGCTCCAAAATTCCCTAAGGTTAAGGTAATCATGGTTTTTCACTTAGGGCTAGTGTATGAGCATTCAAAACAAAGAAATGGGGGAAAGTATAGGCTAAAAAATGGTTTACAAAGGATTAGAACAAGGTAAGCTTATTTGGCTAGAGAGGCTCAAGAACAAAACTGCCTTTATCACTTCCAAACATGCATATCAATCAAGAATTATCAACAAGAGTCAAGCCAAGGCATATGTGCAAGCAATCAAGAGACATATCACACACAAGAAAGAACATAAAGTGGCTCAAATTCTCACACAGGGCATTTGTGTCACAATCAATTCAACTCTCAAAAATCATGATCATCTTCCAAGCAAAGAAAAGCAAAGAATCCAACATCTCAGAGTATCAATGAAGTGAAGGAAAACTGACAACCTGACCACAATCCAGAATTCACGAAAAGCATGCAAAACTGTACACAAGACACAACAAAAACTACCTAGAAAAGAAAAAATTTAACAAAGAAAACAAAAGCTATCAAAGTAAAATCAGAATCTCCCCCAATAGACCACACTTAAACTACACAGTGTCCTCAATGTGTCATAAGCATAAGATCGAAAATCAAAACAGTGAACAGATCATGGACAAGTGCAATAAAAGTAGGGAAAGGGGGAGAAGAGAGAAAGGAAACTCCCCTAATCATGGTGGCAGTTGCCAATTTTGGACTTTCAGGGAGATGTCTTCCACCACAGGATCCAGCAAGGAAGTTTTGAGGACGAACTGCTTCATCCTCCAAATCTGATGTAGCAGTGAAATGTTTTCCACAGCTGGATCTATGCAGTGATTGTTGATGAACGGGTTCAGCTGGTGCCTATTGATCTTCAAACTATTGTGTACGTAAGCACCCTTGTCTTCCACTGGGCGTGCATGTTGGTCAAATTCATATGTACCTCCTGCAGCATGGTTAGTACATTGTGGCTCCAAAGAATTGACACACAGGGGTATAACACCCAATCCCAGTGTAACAGGCTGAACCCCAGATATACTCTCAGAACATGAATCGGTTTCAAATTTAGAAACAATATCAACCACAGACTCAGATTTATGTTCAATGCATGGATAAGAAGTATTCAGATATGATGGCAAAAGTGGTTTCTCATCATGCAGAGAGGGAAAATTAAAAGCATTCTCATCAACAATATAATCATCAACATACCTATCAACACCATGATCATGAATAACACATTCATCAATAAAATAATCAATTTTAGGTATGTTTTCCTCCATGCTTCTTTTCTTTTCTCTCTTTCCAAAACAAAACTGTAAAAGACAAGATACACATATATTTACCAAAACAAAACAAGAAGAGGAACCAACTAGCCAACTCATCAGAAACCCCCAAGAGACCACACTTGTTCCCAAAACACTTCCAAAGCTCCAAAATTCCCTAAGGTTAAGGTAATCATGGTTTTTCTCTTAGGACTAGTGTATGAGCATTCAAAACAAAGAAATGGGGGAAAGTATAGGCTCAAAAAGGGTTTCAAAGGATTAGAACACGGTAAGCTTATTTGGCTAGAGAGGCTCAAGAACAAAACTGCCTTTATCACTTCCAAACATGCATATCAATCAAGAATTATCAACAAGAGTCAAGCCAAGGCATATGTGCAAGCAATCAAGAGACATATCACACAAGAAAGAACATAAAGTGGCTCAAATTCTCACACAGGGCATTTGTGTCACAATCAATTCAACTCTCAAACATCATGATTATCTTCCAAGCAAAGAAAAGCAAGGAATCCAGCATCTCAGAGTACCAATGAAGTGAAGGAAAACTAACAACCTAACCACAATCCGGAATTTACGAAAAGCATGCAAAACTGTACACAAGACACAACAAAAACTACCTAGAAAAGAAAAAATTTAACAAAGAAAACAAAAGCTATCAAAGTAAAATCAGAATCTCCCCCAATAGACCACACTTAAACTACACAGTGTCCTCAATGTGTCATAAGCATAAGATCGAAAATCAAAACAGTGAACAGATCATGGACAAGTGCAATAAAAGTAGGGAAAGGGGGAGAAGAGAGAAAGGAAACTCCCCTGATCATGGTGGCAGTTGCCAATTTTGGACTTTCAGGGAGATGTCTTCCACCACAGGATCTAGCAAGGAAGTTTTGAGGAAGAATTGCTTCATTCTCCATATTTGGTCTAGCAGGGAGATATCATCCACAGCTGGATCTAAGAAGCAAAGACTGTTGATGAGCGGGTTCAGCAGGTGCCTACTGATGTTGAAGCTTTTGTGAGTGTTAGCACCTTTGTTTTCCACTGTGGGTGTTTGTCTATCAAATTCATGTGTACCTCCTGCAACATGGTTAATGCAATGTGGCTCCAAAGAAATGACATGCAGAGGTACAACACCCAATCCTAATTTATCAATCTAAACTTCAAATATACTCTCAGAACATGAATCACTTTCAAATTTAGAAACAATATCAACAACATGCTCAGATTCATGTTCAATGCATAGATAAGAAGTATTCAGATAGGATGACAAAAGTTGTTTCTCATCATGCAAAGAGTGGAAATGAAAAGCATGCTCATCAACAATATAATCATCAACATAATCCTCAACAACATAATCATCAACATAATCAAATTGAGGTATGTTTACCTCCACTTCCCTGAAGATTGGAAGAGTGGTGGAAGATGATGATGGTCTACCTTTCTCAAAAATGTTGCTCATATCTACCTGGTCCTCAAAATCTTTCTCGGTCTCCTCAGGTGCAAGAGTGGGACCATCTGAAGGTGGGAAAGTATGTGGCGCAGTAGTAAGCTCATAACTTTGCTCCCCATCTTCTATGTGGATGACACTAACATCATCAGGAATCAGCACAGTCTGAAATGGTAACTCTGAATCTTGAGACTGTTCCTGATTTAATTGAATAGCCATATGCCCTATCTGGTCATTCAAGCTCTGAATGGACGCTCTGGTCTCTTGCTGAAACTGTAGGTTCTGCATGGTCAACTGCTCCAACAACTCCTGCAATGTAGGCTCAGAAATAGAAGGCTGAGGAGCTGTTTCGGCAGAAGCATCATATTGCTGACTATGATATTGCTGGACTAGTGGAGGCATGAAAGTACTCTGGAATGGTGGTTCTTGATATTGATGTTGTGAAGCATTGTACCATCCCAAGGTAGGGTCATTCCATCCAAGACCGTTGTCGTATCCATCTTGCACATGGGAGAATTTGCTCAGAAATTTATGCTCAAGATCTTCCCATCTGGTAATGGATCCTGGAGGAAGAGAATCTTTCCAATCTTTTGCTGCTCTTTCTAATGAGTGCGGGAATGCCCTTAAGAAAACTAGATCGTCCGGGACATTTGGAAGTTTCATTAAAGAGCAAATTCGATAAAACCTATCCAAATGTTCATGTGGGCATTCATCTGCAAGACCATAAAACTTGGGCAACAAATTCATCAGTCCAGTGGTGAGAACTAAATGATCACCATCCTCATTAGGTGGAACCAGCTCCCAAAGAGAGCTCTCAGAAGTTGGAGGATGGGTCATATTGTTCTCAGCATAAGAGTCAGCAGAATTACAATCAGAGTAACATGCAGAAGGAGAATCGTAATTAGAGGCACAAGCAAAAGAAGCAGTATTCACATAATCAAAATAGGTAGACATGGTGAAGGAAAAATACTAAAAAATTACGAAACAAATAAAACACAACACATTTATACATGCACCACGCACACAAAACAGAACATCACATCACATCACATCACAACACAAGACAAAACACAACACACACTAACACAACAAAAAGACCTAAGACTGAACCATTGGTCCCCGGCAACGGCGCCATTTTGATGAGAGGGTCGCACCTCACACAAAAGTTGAATGCAAAATTAATGCAGTATAGTACTAGGAAGTGACTCCTAGGTCGTCTCTCAAGGACCAAATTGGGTTCAGTCTCAGATCAAACACATTGTGGGGGGGGGGGGGGTTTGTGAAGAGTTTTGTGAATGCAGATGAACTAAATTAAAATGCGAATGTGAACACGGAAAGAAACGAAGAATTAAAATGATTGGTCACTAAAGCTAACATTACAACTAAATCAAAGAAAACTTGCGTGACTCACTTAAATTGAAATTGCTAAATCAGAAAACGTGTCATTGAAAGTGACAAGCATGAGAAATGAAATTAAATGCGCAAGGTGTGGAAAGCGGCAGTAGACATAAAACATTCAATGCAAAAACTTTAACTAATTTAAAGGAGTGAGAATTAACTTCCGTGTGACAATGAGCATTGAAAGAAATGGTGAATAAGCACAAAATGATTTAAAAGTTAGCAAACATTCATGAATGTATTCAATATGAAAATTGTAACCAAATTAAGTGTACGATTAAGCATTTAAAATAATATAAAAGTAGACCCTTGGAGCTCCTTTGGACGTGGCAGCAGCCCTATTTTACTTGAATGAAAATTTAATCCGTGTGCTATTGTCTCCAGCTCCCCTCTCCGTGACCAAGTGTTTCTCTTTCTCCCAACCAATCACCATCAACCCGTGACAATCTTACGTGTACTGCATCACATTCCCGTGAACCTCTCTCCAAGCCGTGCCAGCACCTCTTCTTTCCTAAAACCACTGCTCCTGGAATCGGCTATTTTGTTTTTCTCCAAAGCTAAATGAATGCAAATAAAAAGGGGATTAATCACCATGGGTTTCCTCTTTTATATGCTCGGACGTGGCTGCTCACTGCTACTACCGTACTGCACTTCTTCACTATGAATCACCACATCTCAATGCTTCTCACCTCTTCATCAACGAGACCCGTGCCTCATTCCAGGACGGTGATTCCAGCTCACACGTGACCGTGCTTCTCTTCTCCCATTAAAATAAAATAAACTTTGCTAAAAGCATTTAAATGTGCTGTTCCAGATTCCCATCCCAAGGCTGTAACCTCTCTTTTCAACAATGAATCAACACTTTTTTCATTAGCAAAAAGTAAATGCAGCACTCCAAAGCAAATGGAAAGAAAAATGAATCACCCCACACCAACGTTGGACGTAACCATAGCTAGAAAAATAAATAATCAATTGAACTTGCTGCACCTCAAAGATTAATTTCTGCGCACAAAACCAAATGAATTCATTGTGTGCTACTCATTCTTCATTCAATAACAACGTTCCAAAGAAAATCAAGAACCCCCAAAAAAACGAGAGACCGAGAGTGAGTAAAAAGTGCCAAAATGTGTGACGGCTGGGTCTTTTTCTAAGGGCCGTGTGTCCTCTTTTTTTAGGGTAGGGTCCACACAATAAAACCCTAGGGTGCCAAGTCACTAACTTCTAATTTTGGGTCTAATCTAATTTACCAAAAATTGACCCAAAATATAAGAGTTGATTCAAAAATTCTAAACTACTGAATTACAATTTAATTAATTCTAAAATGTCTGTGTGGAGAGTCTTGAATTTATTTGGCATTCTTCCTGATGTCCCAAAATGTATTTCCGAAATTTTCCTGCACTTCAAAAATGCACTTAATCAGCTCAGAAAACCCAAATTAGCACAATTACAAATTTCCGACCAAATTAAGCAGAATTCGGAAAACGGGGAAATAACAAACAATTAAACACAATTCCCTGGTTTATTTAAGTGCAATAAACTAAATATAATTCAAGAAATAACGACTCATCAGTTCCCGTATCGACAAAATCAATAATCATGCATTGAATGAGTTAAACAAAGTAAGCATTGAGCAAAGAGGAAAAACCCTAACTAATGATGAAAGAAGGCATAGGTCTTAAATATAAGATGTAAACACAAATTCCATATATGAGAGTTTCACAAGACTACATTGATTCCCCAACAACAATACAAGGTTTAGTTCACCATATTCATGGTGAAACTAGATGAACAATAATGAAAGAATGAAGAATAAAACCCTAGAAAGGTGAAGAGGTAGCCTGAGCATCCAAGATCCTCCTTCAAAGGGGTGGAAGAGAGAGTGTTTGCTTCGTTTCTGCCAAAGATACAAACCCTAGGACGTTCTAAAGCTTATATACTATTCTAAAATTACAGAAAATTCAGGCCCAAGCCCATAAGTGTGTCGCTCAGCGGTAAAGTGCCGCTCAACGGTAAGTACGTGACTTGGTTTCTTCCCCTCAGCGGCCATTTTGCCCCTCATAGGATCTCCCGTGAACTCCTGAGTGCCGCTCAGCGGCAGTTGCGGCTTCTCTTTTTGCACTTTTTGGTGTCTTTTCTGATTTCATCTCTCTCCTTCTTCACTTCTTTCACTAAATTCACCTTAAAACCTGCACAAAAACACTGAAAGCAGGCATAAACCTGTCCAACTCTCTTATTTCTGAAAATATGAATAAAAGCATGATTTCAAGCTACTTTCTAAGTATAAAGGTTGCTTTTAGTATCAATTTTAAGCATGAAAATAACAGTTTTTCAACTGTTATCACAACCCCAAACTTAGAACTTTGCTTGTCCTCAAGCAAACAAGATGTAACTCAATCTTGTACCAATTCATATGATGGTTCACTCATTCAAAAATCTTCTTTTCAAGATAAGTAAAGACTTCAATCAAACTTATGACCAAGATTTCAATCAAGATGTGCACGTGCTTCGGTGTTCACAAAATCACTTAATATCCAACAAATGCTATTTTTCATGAATGATCAATCAATTAAGCATGGATGTTCATGTGCTCATGGAATAGTTCCTCACTAGGTAAAGTGTTTCACTCAACACACAAGTGTATAAGAGGTAATCACTCATTCACTCCACTATCACAATGTCACATGAATCAACTTTGCCTTTCATTTTACCACAATCAAAAACATTCACAAGCATGCATCATCACAAGGACTTTTCAATGGCTTATAATGTGGCTGGGCTAACAAGAAAATTGGTTTTTCTGGATCACAAAATCCTTGAGTTAAGAGAATCATAACAACACAATTATTCTTATTTTTCCCAAATTGCCTTTGCATTGAGCTTTGCTTCTTCTTTTCTTTTCTTTTCTTTCTCTTTTTCTCTGGATATTCTTAGCTAAATGCTTTTACTTTTTCATGTTTTCCTAACAACCCCAAACTTGAACATTTAACAATACCAGACACGATCTTCTACTTAACTTAAGGTAACGTTTTTCAAAAAGGGTTTTCAATTGATGTTCAAGGCTAAGGGTTCAAAGGATAGAACACAAAGTGTTCTCTTTTAGTGGGCTAACTTTATGAATTTGGCCAATAAAAAGGGTTCCAACAAACGGCCTTGATCATATGATGCAAAACAAGCAATTGATTCAATCATAGAAAACCTGGGCAAAATCATTCATGCTTTCAAAGTAATAGCATTCAATCAATAAAAACTCTGGAGCTCAAAACCTCACATATAAGCTCATTCACATTTGACATACACATCCTACTTAATTTCTTAATCACAATCATAATATCCTGCATTTATTCACAAAGCTTGTGAATCACCTGTATAAGCATTCAATGTGCACATCATCTCAACATCAATCAATCAATAATCATCATCAAGCATTACTTATCACACAATCACAATCAATAGTAAACCATCACAAGAAACCAGGTTTCCAATAGAGTACATCAGCCCTAATTTAAAAACCAAAAATAAATAAGTTCAGAAACTTAAACCAACAAAAGCATAAGTTCATGATAGCATTCATCAGTAAATGCTATCTCAGCTCCTCCTCAATCTGAGTTGTCCTCTGTATCTTCCTCTTCTTCCTCATCTTCATCATCTTCAAATGCATCATCATCTTCAGCTTCATCTTCTTCCATCTCCCTAACTGAAGCTTCAGTTGCTTCAGCTCCTCCTCCTTGCACTGGCTCCTCTGGCCAAGCTACCACATTATGGAATTCATCCATAGTCCACCTGTGAGCTGAAGGTGTATCATACATCCCCACAATCATCTCAGCAGTAGCCACCTGCCCTCTGTGAATGGACTGTAACTGAGCACCTATAAGAGACATGTACATGTCCCTCATCTGGAATGGTTCTGCTTCATGTGTCTCAGCAGATGTCTGGCTCTGTGCTGGCCCTCTCTCTCTGCGAGCACGGCGTGGTGGAATTGGCTGAGCTGCATCCTCACCTCCACAGTACTGTCAGTTATAGGCCTCATCAATGGCTTTTCTTGGCCTTTCAAATGGTGGAGCAGAAGTGTCCACCCCAGCTATCTTGCAAAGGTGAGTAATTAAGGAGGGATGTCCTAGGGGTGCTTTGTTATTTGAGGTATTGGCACACACACTAATCTCATCAGCTATCACCTGCCCAATATTAACATTTAAGTTCCTGATAGCACAGTAGATGAAGAGTGCCCTGCTGAGAGTAATATCTGACACATGTGAACATGGCTGAATGTTGGCATGAGAAAATGCCATCCAATACTTTACAAGAGGAGTCAGATCAGTCCTCCTAATGTTTACCACTGAGCCAGATCTATTCCTTTGGAAGTGTCCTCCAGGTATACATAGTACTCTCTTTACATCCTCAAAATCAGCCTCTTCCTCCATGCAAAGAGAAAATTGGCACTGCTCACCAGCCCACACAGTATCCAGGAAGTTATTGATAGAATCAAGATCATACCTGATAGCATGGCCTCTGACATAGCCCATATAATTTTCAGCTGGATAATCACCAATCTTCTTTGCATTGGTGTAGAATTCTTTTACCACAACTATGTTGGCAGGTGTAGGATATGTGGCTAGCTTTCCCAGTCATTCCCTAACAATTGCTCTCCAAATTGAGGAGCAAAGTTAGGTATCATTCCAACCTTTCTTTCCATGAGGAGTCTCCTGTCCTGAACCACTTTGAAGTGCTGAAGTGCTTCTCATGTTTCCGAGAGAGGAACCTACTATGGGGCTGTTTTGGCTCCTTTTCCTTTCTCTTAGTTGCCATGGTTTTCAATCTTTTTCCTGAAGAGGATGTCATTCCTACAATCAAACACAGATACAAAACCACAGAACATGATGTTAATCATTAGTAAAACACAGAACACAACTCCTTTCGAAGCTAAACCACCGCTGAGGGTCAGAATTACCCCTCAGCGCCTCCAGTGCCACGTTCCAGAACGCAACAAATCAAAAAAATCAAGTCTGGCAGAGTGCCGCTCAGCGGTAGTTTACCCCTGAGCGGTAACTCTGCAGAATTTTGAAATACCTCTTTTTAAGCTGTCCTAACTCCACCCAAATGCAATTTTCAGTTTCCCAGTTCAAAATCAAGCAGTTTAATCGGTTCAAACATCAATTATATCATCAAATCATGCATAGAAATCAAAACCCCTAAATATTCATGCTTTGACAATCACATTCGAAATCAAGAACCCTAGAATGAACAAAATGCTTTTTACTTACTTGGGTGGAGATACTAGATGCAATGAGAATGTTTCCAAGCTAAAATACTATCTTCCAACCCCAAACTTGAATGGAACACTAGTGAGCAAGTGAGTGGAAGAGAAATTTTCAAGAGGGAAGAGGGAAAAGATGTGGAAAACCTTGGAAAAGGTATGTGGGAGTGTTTGTGCAGAGAAGAGCCAGCAAACAAAAGCTTATGCGCAGCTTAGGGTATAAAAATACCCTAATGGGCTCGGGTCCCGCTAAGGGGAAACTAAAGCCCATTCTGCGAGATTACCGCTTAGCGGTAAGTTGCCGCTCAGCGGCACTTTCGTGATGTGCCCTTCTCCTTCTTTGCTTAACCTAGGTGCCTCCTAAACATGCCCCTCACTGGTTCCCTGCAATTCAATGTTTAGAATACTTATGCAAACCCTATTATGCAACTAAAATGAAACAAAAAAAAAACATTCAATCAACTGGGTTGCCTTCCAGGTAGCGCTTGTTTAACGTCACGAGCCTGACCCAAAATCCACCAACACCCATCAGTAGGTGCAAACTTTTCTCACCAACACCTATCAGTAGGTGTTACAAACTTAGTATCCTTCAATAGATACTTAACCACCTAGCGTCCTTCAGTAGATGCTATATGCAACAAAATATTTACAAAAATAATGTCCACAAATTAAAAGTTACAAAACAAAATCTAAAGTTTTTAAATCACTGGGTTGCCTCCCAGCAAGCGCTCTTTTAACGTCATTAGCTTGACCCAATAAAGCTCAGGTTCCTTCTTCTTTTTCTTCTTCGTACTGAACTTCTTCAGAAATTTGATCAAACCAGGAACCTGTTGCAATGTCTCAATCATAGGAACTTTAATCTCCAATTTCTTGAAGATTTTCATAAAGCACTTAAATTTCTTTTCCTTCCTATGATTCTTCTTTAGATGAGGATGGGGTTTTTCATATGATTCCTTCTTCTTTCCTCTCATCTTCTTTTTCTTACTTTTCCTCTCCCCAAATTTTCTCTTTTTCTTTTCTTTTCTTTTTTTCTTCCCTTCTCTTTTTCTCCTCAACTTCTTTATTTTCACACAAATTTTCTTTCTCTCTTCTCTCTCAACCACTTCTTTTTCTTTTTCTTCATCTTTATCTTTCTCACTCAACTCTTCTTTTTCTTTTCTCTCTATCTTTTCCTCATCTCTCCTTATTTTTTCTTCAGCAAAATTCACTTTCAGTGACAATGGCTTGACCTTCCTCCTTAAGGTTAACTTCAGTATTAGCCTTAACATTCAATTTCAGACTAATGAAACGAAGGTGCATCTCCATCCTTTTACATGATTCTTCAATGCTTTTCTGAGTAGAGTCGGAATTTTTCAAAAATCGTTGAAGGGTGTCATCCAAATTTACTGATAGAGAGGGTTGTTGCTGCCATTGTTGTGGTGGCGGCCTATCAAATTCTTCGGCAGCATGAATGCTTTTGTGATGACAATTAGGTATTTGTATGTACTGTTGAACTGCCTCCTCCAACGTTCTCCTTTTTCCATATAGAGAGGTTTTTTTCTGCCATTGTTGTGGTGATAGATTCTTAAATTGTTTGACAGCTTGCCAAAATTGATCATTATCCATGCTTGAGTGAGGTCCCACCAGTGGTTGAAATTACCTTAGTAGAATTGAGTGCCCATGTAGTTCAATTCTTGACCAAATTGCATCCTGTAGACATTAGGCACAAACCCTAAAAACAATTGTTAGCACAAAAAGATATAAAAGAAGATATAAGATCAGAGAATAACATAAAATAAAATAAAAATCGAAAAATAAAAACAGAAAATAAAAACAGAAATTCAAAATTAAAGTCAAAGATAATCAATAATCACACAAATTAACTAGTTCAACCACGAGTCCCCGGCAACGGCACCAAAAACTTGATGACA
Source organism: Vigna nakashimae (assembly GCA_034642375.1). Classification (NCBI taxonomy): domain Eukaryota; kingdom Viridiplantae; phylum Streptophyta; class Magnoliopsida; order Fabales; family Fabaceae; genus Vigna; species Vigna nakashimae. Next base: position 16,348,245 of record CM067763.1, read on the forward strand.
AATTTATGAACACCGAAATACGGCGCCACAAACTTGTTTAACAATCGGCAAGTGTGACCGAATCGTTTCAAGTAATAAACTCGGTAAGACCAAGTATCGTTCTCCCAAAGGACTCACGGCCTAGTTTAGTTATATGATTCGTTGATTAGCTAAGACTTAAGAACGAAATAAGTGGAGTTTAATATGCAAAACAGAAAATAAACATGTATGCATGAATGTGATCAATGGCTAAAACAAAATACAAACACTTCAATGGAATATATGGATGAGTATGTTGTTGGGGTTATCAATTTCATCTTATCCACTCTCATATACTTTAGGAATTCAACATTCTTTTCATCATTGTTAATGCCACTCTCTAAATTACCTTGCAAGAAGGCCTATCCTTAATTACGAGTTCATACGATTCCTAGCATTGCTAATAATTAGTTCTTTTAATGCAGGAGCTTAACGACAACCAATATACTATTGGGAGAAATTCCCCAGATCTAGACTTCCCCGTACGTTCCCGTATCGACAAAATCAATAATCATGCATTGAATGAGTTAAACAAAGTAAGCATTGAGCAAAGAGGAAAAACTCTAACTAATGATGAAAGAAAGCATAGGTCTTAAATATAAGATGTAAACACAAATTCCATATATGAGAGTTTCACAAGACTACATTGATTCCCCAACAACAATACAAGGTTTAGTTCACCATATTCATGGTGAAACTAGATGAACAATAATGAAAGAATGAAGGATAAAACCCTAGAAAGGTGAAGAGGTAGCCTGAGCATCCAAGATCCTCCTTCAGAGCGGTGGAAGAGAGAGTGTTTGCTTCGTTTCTGCCAAAGATACAAACCCTAGGACGTCCTAAAGCTTATATACTATTCTAAAATTACAGAAAATTCAGGCCCAAGCCCATAAGTGTGCCGCTCAGCGGTAAAGTGCCGCTCAGCGGTAAGTGCGTGAGTTGGTTTCTTCCCCTCAGCGGCCATTTTGCCCCTCAGCGGATCTCCCGTGAACTCCTGAGTGCCGCTCAGCGGTAAACTGCCGCTCAGCGGCAGTTGCGGCTTCTCTTTTTGTACTTTTTTGTGTCTTTTCTGATTTCATCTCTCTCCTTCTTCACTTCTTTCACTAAATTCACCTTAAAACCTGCACAAAAACACTGAAAGCAAGCATAAACCTGTCCAACTCTCTTATTTCTGAAAATATGAATAAAAGCATGATTTCAAGTTAGTTTCTAAGTATAAAGGTCGCTTTTAGTATCAATTTTAAGCATGAAAATAACAGTTTTTCAACTGTTATCAAAGCTTATATACTATTCTAAAAAATACAAAAAATTAGGCCCAAGCGCATAAAAGTGCCGCTCAGCGATAATAGCGTATGGTCAATTCTTCCCCTCAGCGGCATTTCTACCCTCAACGGTGCCAACGAATCTTTAAGAGTGCCGCTCAGCGGTAATTGGTGCTGAGCGGTACTTGCGGTTTCTCTTCTTTTGCACTTTTTGTGTCCTTTTCTGAATCCATCTCTGTTCCACTTCACTTCTTTCATCAAATTCATTTCAAAACCTGTAAAAATAAGGAAATCAAGCATAAAACTTGTCCAACTCTCTTATTTCCAAAAACATAAGCAAGAGCATGATTCCAAGCTAGTTTCTAAGTCTTAAAGGTTGCTTTTGACATCATTTTTAAGCATAAAAATAACAGTTTTTCAACTGCTATCAGCCTACTTTGAAAAACTTGGCCAAACAACTAAAGTCACTAAAAATTTGGCAAAAGCAAGAAGCTATTTTGAAAGAAAAAGAAAAGATGGAAAGAGAAGAATATCTCACTAAATCGGATGAGGAACTTAGAATTCTCAATGCAAAACAAGAGAAAACATAAGAAGAGATAAGAAAACCCAAGAGCAAAACTAACTGTAGGTGTAAGAGTCATACAAGAATGAGTTCTAGGACTCCAACAACCCACACACTATGAGGTAGATAGTAGGCTTGCCCATCAATGCTATCAACCTCCCCCACTTAGAATTCAAAGAGAGCACCCTCCAAGAGAAGTTAGATTAGACCTCCCCCATTTCTATTGTAAAGAAGATGTTGAGGCATACTTAGATTGGGAGATGAAAGTTGAACAACTCTTTGAGTGTCATCAAGTGAGTAAGGAGAGAAAGGTCACATTGGCCACATTGAGTTTCCAAGGGAAGGCCATGTATTGGTGGACATCCCTTGTGAGAGAGAGAGAACACTCTCTAATTTTCCCCAAGTCACCTATTGCAATGACTTGGAAAGTGCCATAAGAAGAAGGCACATTCCCTCATACTATCAAAGGGAGCTAATGGACAAACTCCAAAGGCTCCACCAAAGAGACATGAGCATTGAGAGCTATAGGCAAAAGATGGAGCTCTACATGTTGAGTGCCGGAATTAGTGAGGAAGAAGATACTACTATCTCTAGGTTTCTAAGTGGTCTTAATCTTGAGATTAGGGATAAAGTGGAATTGTTGCCCTACCAAGACTTAAATGACTTGGTACAAATTTGCATTAAGGTAGAGCAACAACTTTTAAGAAAAGGTTTGAAAGCTTTCCACTCTAACTCTAGTGTTAAGAAAGACTACAAGAGGGAGGGTAAGCAAGTGGTAGAAGAACAACCCTCTAGGAATCTAGGGAGGGAGAAAATAGTAGAGAAAGAAAAAAAGAAGCCAAGGGTGGGAACATCATCTCACACTCACACTAGGGAAATTAAGTGTTTCAAGTGTCTTGGTAGAGGTCACATTACATCACAATGCCCCACCAAAAAGACCATGATCTTAAGGGGTATTAATGTATATAGTAGCCAAGATGAGGAAAGTGAGAGTGAGAGTGAAAGAAGTGGTGAAAGAAACCACAAGAAAGTGCAAGTGAGGATGTTCATCCTTGTGAGGGAGAACTTCTTATGATAATCAACTCACGCACTTACTGCTGAGCGGTAGTTTACCGCTAAGCGGCACTATTTTGGGCTTGGGCCAAATTTTCTATAATTTTTAGAATAATATATAACCTTTAGGAAGTCCTAGGGTTTGGATCTTTGGCTGAGACGAAGCAAACACTCACTTTTCCACCCCTGGAAGAAAGATCTTGGATGCTCAGGCTACCTCCTCCTCTTTCTAGGGTTTTATCTTTCATTCTTTCATTATTATTCATCTAGCTTCACCATGAATATGGTGAACTAAACCTTGTATTGTTGTTGGGGAATCAATGTAGTCTTGTGAAACTCTCAATATATGGAATTTGTGTTTTAACATCTTACTTTAAGATTTATGCTTTCTTTCATCATTAGTTAAGGTTTTTCCTCTTTGCTTAAAGCTTGCTTTGTTTAACTCATTCATTGCCATGATTATTGATTTTGTCGATATGGGAATGTACGGGGAAATCTAGATCCGGGGAATTTCTCCCAATAGCATATTGGTTGCTGTTAAGCTTCTACACTTAAGAATTAATTACTAGGAATGCTAGGAATTGTATGAACTCGTAATTCAGGATAGGCGTTCTTGCAAGGTGATTTAGAGAGTGGCACTAGCATTGATGAAAAGAATGATGAATTCCTAAAAGTATATGAGAGTGGATAAGATGAAATTGATAACCCCAACAACATAATCATCCATCTAATTCATTAAAGTGTTTGTATTCCTCTTTTCCATTGATCACATTCATGCATACATGTTTAATTACTGTCTTTTGCATTTAGAACCTACAATCAATTGTTCACAAGTCTCAAATAATCAACAAATCATATAACTAACTAGGCCGTGAGTCCTTTGGGAGAACGATACTTGGTCTTACCGTGTTTTATTACTTGATACGATTCGTCACACTTGCCGATTGTTAAACAAGTTTTTGGCACCGTTTTTTGGTGTTCATAAATTTGTCATCACCTTGCTGGTTGCATCACAGACACAGCTCTGGATCTCATCACCTATGACTTGGCCTATATTAATGCTAAGGCCCCTGAGAACATAGTAGAGGAGGATAGCCCTATGAACAGTGATGTCAAAAACATGAGAGCAGGGTTGGATGTTGGCATGAGAGAGTGCCATCCAATACTTCGCCATAAGTGTCAAATGGGGTCTAGTAAGGTGGATGGGTGTCGCAGACCTGTTCCTTTGAAAGTGCCCTCCAGGCACACATAAGGTTCGCTCCGCATTCCCATAATCTACACCTTTCCGCATGGACGAGGCAAACTGACATTGCTTCCCCTCCCACTCTATACCAAGGAAGCAGCTAATAGCATCAGCATAAAAAATAATCCTCTTACCCCTCACATAGTTGAAGTATGTCTCATCTTCTCCCCTCAATGCTTTAACATTTGTATAAAACTCTTAGACTATGTCAACATTGGCGGGAGAGGGGTAGATTACCAGGCCACCTTCCTTTCCATTAACATTCTTCTTCCCTCCACTTGTGGGAAGTATCTTTCATGAGCAGGGGTTCTGAACTTGTTTGAGTAGAACTGCTCCTTCTCCTTCCTCTTTGTTCCCTTTTCTTTGGAAGCAAGGGTTTTAACCGTTTTTCCTGAAGAAGATGCCATTCCTGCATATAAAAATTCACAAACAAACCCAGAAATCATCAAGCATTAGTCCCAAAAACTTAAAGAAACAATAAACAAATAAAAGTTTTTAAAATATTGGGTTGCCTGATAAACAAAATTTTTAGTCCCCGACAACGATGCCAAAAACTTGCTAACCCTCGACAAGTGTAACCGAATCGCATCAAGTAATAATAAATGGTAAGACCGAGTATCGTTTCCCAAGAGACTCACGACAGTAAACAGTTATATGATTACTCAACTAATTAAGACTCTAAAGAAATATTTTGGGGTTTTTCAATGCAAATGCAATAAAATAAACATGAATGCAATTTGATCAATTGAGGCTAAACACAAGAATGAATGAATGAAGTTGATGATATTGTTGTTGGGGTTTAGATTTCACCTAATTTACTCTCATGTATTTATGAATTAGTCTTTCTTCATTAATGTTAATGCCACTTTTTAAATTACCTTAAACCCAATGTCTTGGTGAAGAATGCCTAATCCTAATCACTAGTTTACAATGTCTTCTCTCCCTAGTAATTATTCATGCATTAATTCGCACAGAAGCTTAAAGGCAACCAACCATCATATTTCTATGTCTAGGTTTATACTACTATTGGGAGAATTTCCCAAGTTCTAGATTTCCCCGTATGTGTCCATATCGACAAAACCAATTATCATGCTATGAATGAGTTAAGCAAGGCAAGCATAAAGTATAGAGAAAAAACCGTAACAATTAATGAAGTAAAGCATAGGTATAAGTCCAACTTATTGCATGCACATGATCTTTATGGAAAATGACTATAGACCAAGTGGTCAACCATAGAGAAGGCTAAATCTTGTCATGAAGGAAGTGGTTAGAAAAGAAGTATTGAAGCTTTTTGGAAGCTGGCATTATTTATCCAATCTCTGACATTGAATGGGTGAGTCCAGTTGATAACAATTGAAAAATTGTTATTTTCATGCTTAAAATTGATACTAAAAGCAACCTTTAACACTCAAAAACTAGCCTGGAATCATGCTTTTGTTCATATTTTTAGATATAAGAGAGTTGGACAGGTTTATTCTTGATTTCAGTTTTTTATGCAGGTTTTAAGGTGAATTTGATGAAAAAAGTGAAGAAGGATAGAGATGGAATCAGAAAAAAACTCAAAAAGTGCAAAAGAAGAGAAGCCGCAAGTATCGGTCAGCGCCAATTTACCGCTGAGCGGCACTAAAGAACACACATTGGCTCCGCTAAGGGTTGAAAATGCCGCTGAGGGGAAGAATCAACTCACGCACTTACCGCTGAGCGGTAGTTTACCGCTGCGCGGCACTATTTTGGGCTTAGGCCCACTTTTCTGTAATATTTCGAATAGTATATAAGCTTTAGGACGTCTTAGGGTTTGTATCTTTGGCATAGTACGAAGTAAACACTCACTTTTCCATCCCTTCAAGGAAGATCTTGGATGCTAAGGCTACCTACTCAACTTTCTAGGGTTCTATCTTCCATTCTTTCATTACTGTTCATCTAGTTTCACCATGAATATGTGAACTAAACTTTGTATTGTTGTTGCGGAATCAATGTAATCTTATGAAGCTCTCATATATGGAATTTTGTGTTTAAACATCATATTTATGATACATGCGTTCTTTCATCATTAGTTAGGGTTTTTCCTCTTTGCTCAAAGCATGCATTGTTCAACTCATTCGATGTCATGATTATTGATTTGGACGATATGGCAACGTACGGGGAAATCTAGACCCGGGGAAATTCTCCCAATAGCATATTTCTTAGACATAAGGATATGAGGGTTAGTTGTCGTTAAGCTTCTGTGCTTCAGAATTAATTATTAGAGATGCTAGGAATTGTATGAACTCGTAATTAAGGATAGACTTTCTTGCAAGGGAATTTAGAGAGAGCCATTAACATTGATGAAAAGAATGATGAATTCCTAAAGTATATGAGAGTGGATAAGATGAAATTGATTACCCCAACAACATACTCATCCATCTAATTCGTTCAAAGTGTTTGTGTTCTTATTTTCCATTGATCAAAACTCATGCATACATGTTTAATTATTTTCTTTTGCATTTGAAACCTCAAGAATTTATTCACAAGTCTTAAATAATCAACAAATCATATGACTAACTAGGCCGTGAGTCCTTTGGGAGAATGATACTTGGTCTTACCGAGTTTATTACTTGATACGATTCAGTCACATTTGCCGAGGGTTAAACAAGTTTTTGGCGTCGTTTTTCGGTGTCCATAAATTTGTCATCAGCTGGTCTTCTTTCTCTGCGAGGACGTTGTGGTGGAACTGGATGAGCTGCCTCCTCTCCTCCACAATACTGCCTATAATAAGCCTCATCAATGGATTTCCTTGGCCTTTCAAATGGTGGAGCAAAAGTATCCACCCCAGCTATCTTGCATAAGTGTGTAATCAAGGAAGGATGCCCTAAAGGTGCCTTGTTGTTCATCGTGTTGGCACACATTTGTATTTCATTGGCAATCATTGGCCAATGTTAATGCTCATATTTCTAAGCACACAGTAGAGGAGAAGTGCCCTGCTGAGAGTGATGTCTGAAACATGAGAACACGGCTGAATGTTGGCATGGGAGAATGTCATCCAATACTTAGCAAGAGGAGTCAAATCAGTCCTCCTGATATTCACCATTGCACCATTTCTGTTTCTCTATAAGTGTCCTCCACGTACACATAGAACACTCTCCACATCATTAAAATTAGTGTCTTCCTCCATACAAAGAGCAAACTGGCACTGTTCTCCAACCCATTCAGTATCCAAAAAGCTGTTGATAGAGTTAGGATCATACCTAATAGCGTGGCCTCTAGTATAACTTAGGTAATCCTCAGCCGGATAATCACCCAACCTTCTTGCGTTGGTGTAAAATTCCTTTACCACAACTATATTGGCTGGTGCAGGGTATGTGGCCAATCTCCTCTAGTTTCTTCCCATCAGTTGCTCTCCAAACTGAGGAGCAAAGTTAGGTATCATTCCATCCTTCCTCTCCATCAAGAGCCTCCTATCTTGAACAATCTTAAAATGCTTCTCATGTTTGCGAGATAGGAACCTACTAGAATGAGGTTTTTCAGGTTCCTTGTCTTTCCTCTTGGAGGCTGTGGTCTTCAATCTTTTGCCTGAAGAAGATGTCATCCCTACATCAAACACAAATATCAAAACCACAAAACATGTTGTTAATCATTAGTAAACCAAAAACAACATCCCAAATCCATGCTAAACCACCGCTGAGGGTCACAAAAATCCCTCAGTGCAATTAGTGCACCAAGCCAGCAAGAAAAAGAGGCCAAAAACCAAGTCTGTCAAAATCACTCTCAGGGGAAATTTTCGTTGAGCGACGATTCTGCAGATTTTGAAAAATCCATTTTTAACACTTCCTAACTCTACCCACATGCAATTTTCATACTTCCAGACCAAAATCAAGCATTTTAATCGATTCATTCATCAATTAATTCATCAAATCATGCATAGAATTCAAAATCCCTAAAGAATCATGCTTTGAACATCCAAATTCATACTAATTCATGCTTTCAAGAACCCTAGAAAGAAAAATGCTTGACTTACTTGGGTGGAGATACTAGATGAGTAGAAAATGCTCTACAAATATGAAGAACTCAGCCCCAACAACAATGCTCTCTCCAAAATTCAAACTTAGATGGAAAACTAGTAAGAAAGTTAGTGGAAGAGAGATTTTGTAAAGGGGAATGAAGGGAAAGATGTAGAGAACTCTTAGAAAAGTGTTAAGAAGTTTGTGAGAGGAGAGAAATATGAGAATGAAACCAAAATCGCAACCTAAGGTATAAAAATACCCTAATGGGCTCGGGTCCCGCTAAGGGCAACCCGAAAACCATTCTGCAGAATTACCGCTCATCGGAAATTTATGTTGAGCGGCACTTGCATGAGATGTTTTCTTTCTCCCTAGCTTACCTTAGGTGCCTTCCACTCATGCCTCTCACTCACTCCATGCATTTAAGCTCTCAGATAACTCATACATTCAATTCATACCATGCTTGGGTGAGGTTTCCATCCTTGGTTGAAATTACCTTGGCGGTATGGAAATTGATTGTTCATGAAATTTACATCTTCTATGACCTCCACTAGAAAAGCACGTTGACCACTAATATGGTTACCACCACATAGTTCACACATCTGTTGTTGAACTTGAGCAACAATTTTTAATTCCTTTGGCAATTGAGCAAGTGTCTTTGTTAGATTCTCCAACTGTTGAGTTATAATCTTATTTTGAGCAAGCAAGACGTCATTTGACTGCAATTGTAGATCCCCTTTTGGTTGAACAGAGGCTCCTCTTTCACTATGCATTTCATTGTCATTAGCAGCCATGTTCTTTATCAATTTTGTTGCTTCCTCTAGAGTCTTACGTTTAATATTACCTCCAGCTGAGGCATCTAACATCAACTTGGTTTGTGAACCAAGACCTCCAAGGAAAAGTAGAACTACTACTGCTTCATCAAAACCGTGCATGGGAGTCTTTCTCAATAAGCTTTTGTACCTATCCCATGCTTGACCTAATGTCTCCTCAACGCCTTGTTTGAAAGAAGAGATCTCTTGCTTCCCTTTATTGACTTTAGATTGTGGGAAGTATTTGTTCAAAATCTTTGCAACCACAGCTTCCCATTCTCTAAAACTACCTTATGGAAAAGAATTTAACCACAACTTAGCATTGGCTCCCAATGAGAAAGGAAACAACCTAAGCTTGATTGCTTCATCTGGCACTCCATTTATCTTCACGGTGTTACAAATTTTATTAAAGGTAGTGAGATGTTCATACGGGATTTCATGTGATAGCCCATTAAACTGATTGCTTTTCACCAATTCTATCAATGCCAGAATCACCTCCATGTTTGTAGCATTTACCCTCGACCTTGCTATATTGTTAAAATGTTGAGGGCCAATCAAAGTGGTGTAATCTGCAAGAGTCCATCTACCATTATTTTCCTCTACCATATTTTCAATGCTATGGTAAGACCTTGGTGGTGAAGGTTGTAAGAGTGTCTTAGGAGAAAGGAATAGTTCTCTTGAAGTTCGAATTCTCCTTCTCCTTCTACTTTCGTCCAGGCCTTCAAGAAGAGGTTTAAATTTTTTTTTGCTTCTTGTCCGAATATTACCCTGCATACACAAGGAAACAAAACCCTAGAAAAATTTTGTTAGCACAAAAAGATAGAAAAGAGAAGAAATAATCAAAAGATATAATTGAAAAGATAAGAAGATATGAAATAAAAACCGAAAAATAAAAATAGAAAATAAAATAAAATAAAATAAAAACCAAAAATAAAACAGAAAAATAAAATAGAAAAATAAAAACAGAAAAACAAAATTCACAACAAGTCAAAAATAATCAAAAATCACACAAATAGACTAGTTAAGAACAATTTTTGGGGTTTTGAATGCAAATACAATAAAAATAAACATGAATGTAATTTGATCACATGCATACATATTTACTTTTCAGTCTTTTGCATTCGAAACTTACAACAATTTGTTCTCAAGTCTTAATTAATCAATAAATTACATAACTATCTAGGTCGTGAGTCTCTTGGGAAACGATATTTGGTCTTACCAGGATTATTACTTGATATGATTCGGTTACTAGTTTTTGGCACCGTTGTCAGAGACTCGTGGTTTAAACTATATTTTTGTATAATTCTTAACCGATTAGACTTTATCTTTAATTTTATTTTTTATCTTTTTATCTTTTATTTTTATCTTTTTATCTTTTATTTATATCTTTTTATCTTTTTATTATTTACTTTTTATCTTTTTATCGTTTTATGTTTTTATCTTTAATTTTTACTTTATTTTTTATTTTATCTTTTTTATCTATTAGTGCTAATTGGGTGCTCTAGTGTTTTGTTCTCTAGTGTATGCAAGGTACAATTCAGACTAGAAGCACAAAAGTCTTTGAACCTCTTCTTGCAGGGTTGAACATTAGTATAAGAAAAAGGAGAAACAGGACATCTAGAGAACTTTTCCCTTCTCTTGAGACTCTATTACAACCTTCACCTCAAAGATTTGACTAGGGAACATAAAATATGACTGAAGAGCAAAATGATAGACGTACCTTGGCAGATTATGCAACATTCATTGGCCCTCATCATTTTAATAGCATTGCAAGGCCGAGGGTTAATGCTACAAATATGGAGATGAAGCCTTCTTTGATTCAATTGGTGAAGAACAACCAATTCAATGGATTATCACATGAAAATACATATGAGCATCTGACCACATTCAATGAGATATGCAATATTGTGAAGATCAATGGAGTGCCAGATGAAGCTATTAGACTGAGCTTGTTTCCTTTCTCTTTGGGAGGCAATGCTAAGATGTGGTTGAACTCTTTTCTAGAGAACAACTTTAGTGAGTGGGAAGTCATGGTTGCAAAGTTTTTGAACAAATATTTCCCATAGTCAAAGGTGAACAAAGGTAAGCAGGAAATTTCTTCTTTCAGGCAGGGCATGGATGAAACATTAGGTCAAGCATGAGACCGATTTAAAGGCTTGTTGAGAAAGACACCTACTCATGGTTTTGATGAAGCTACATAGTCATTCTATTCCTTGGAGGTCTAAGCTCACAAACTAAATTGATGCTAGATGCCTTAGTTGGAGGTAATATCAAGTGCAAGACTCTAGAGGAAGCTTATGAGTTGATTGAAAATATGGCTACAAATGATAATGAGATGCATAGTGAAAGAACTGAACTGAACTTCAACAAAAAAGAGTTCTACAACTACAATCTCAAGATGCTCTATTGGCACATAATAATATTATGACTCAACAACTAGAGACTCGGATGAAGAAAATCTCTCAATTGCCAAAGGAATTGCAGAATGTTTCTCAAGCTCAACATCAACTTTGTGAGCTATGTGGTGGAGATCATATCAATGGCAATGCGCCATGCAAACTATTACCCATGAAGAAGTCAATTTTATGGGTAATCAAGGCCGCAAAGGTAACTACAACCATGGGTGGAAACCTTACCCAAGCATGGGTCAAGGACAAGCTGGACAATTTAATAGACCACCACAACATCAATGGCAACCACAACCCTCCTTATTTGACAAGACTACAAAGCTAGAGGAGACATTCCAATAGTTCATGTAAATGTCAATCTCCAATCACAAAAGCATTGAAGCTGCCATTAGAAATTTGGAGATATAGGTTGGTCAATTAGCTAAGAAGTTGGAAGAGATGCCTAATATGATTTTTGGGGCTAATATTGAAGTTAACCCTAAGGAGGAGTGCAATGCCATTATGACTAGAAGTGGCACGATGTTAGATGAGAGAAAAGTTGAGAGAAAAGAAAAAGTAGAGTTGAGTGAAAAAGAAGAGATAAATAAAGGGAAAAAAGAAGAGGCTGAGAGAAAAGAAGGTGAGAAAGATGAGAGGAAAAAGAAAGGAAAAGAGGATGAGAGAAAAAAAGAAAAAATAATTGAGAAGCCCCTTCCTTATCCAAAAAGCTTTTCAAAGACTGAAAAAGAGAAACAATTTGGACGTTTCATGGAGATTTTCAAGCAATATGAGATTACTATGCCCTTGAACGAAACACTATAGCAAATTCCTGCCTATGCTAAGCACATGAAGCAATTCCTCAGCAAGAAGAAGAAATATTTAGATGAGGAAACAATTGAAGTGTAGGGCAATTGCAGTGCCATTATGCAGAAGACTCTCCTTCAAAAGTTCAAAGATCTGGGAAGTTTCAATATCCCTTGTACCATTGGGAATCATGATATAGGGAAGGATCTAGTGGACTTAGGGGCTATCATCAACTTGATGCCCCTATCTTTGCTAAACAAGATTGGTGGTCCGGAGGTCAAACCCACAAGAATGGTGTTGCAAATGGCAGATAGGTCCATCAAGCATCCTTATGGTGTAGTGGAAGATGTTGTGGTTCAGATAGATAAACTTCAATTCCCAATTGATTTTGTAGTGATGGAGATGGGAGAAAATGCAGAGATACCACTCATCTTTGGAAGACCATTCATGAAGACAACCAAGGTCGTAATTCATGTAGATGATGGAGTTTTAACATTGAAAGATCAAGATGAAGAGGTAACTTTTAATGTCCTCAATGAGGTGTAACCAATTCAAGAAAAACATGCTAGACCTAAAGCACCAGATGAAGTTTGCTTAGTAACTAGTCCACCTGATCAAGCTATAAAGTTGGTCAAGAGGAATCATAATTGTTTCTCTCCAAAACTGAAGGAAGATGATAGAGATAAAGAAGGACTAGTTCACCAAGACCGGTGATAACAATTGAAAAACTGTTATTTTCATGCTTAAAATTGATACTAAAAGCAACCTTTATACTTAGAAACTAGCTTGAAATCATGCTTTTACTCATATTTTCATAAATAAGAGAGTTGGACAGGTTTATGCTTGATTTCAGTGTTTTTGTGCAGGTTTTAAGGTGAATTTAGTGAAAGAAGTTGATGGAAGGCCATCTAAGACATACATTGGACCTCTTACTAGAGCCATGGCTAAGAGAGTTCAAGAGGAAGAAGGATCACTTAATATTTTGCTTCTATGGAAGGTGAATTATCTTAAACCTTCTTCTCTTAATTAAGCATGTTTACTTTGTTTTGTAGGATTAAATAAATTGGAGGGAGCAGCTGCCAACATGGCATTTGGCACGTGAAAGGAAGAATGGTTGGAGAAGCTTGCTGCCAAAGTCATATGCACCCAGCCAAAACCCCAAAATAGCCCAACGTTGGATGAGGAGGTGCTTCAAACACGTGAGGAGCTGACCTGGAGCAAGGCATGGGATTTGCTGGAAGTTTTTAGTGTTGCTGTTAGGCTTCCCATTTGAAATTAGGCGGGAGTTCATTTCATAAAAGAGACCCATCTTCACTTATAAATAGGATGGTTTCTTCCTTGTATGGTACTTTAGAGCTATGCCCAAATGCTGAGAAATATATTCCAGTCTTGCATTCTGCTCTTGAGTCAAAATTGCTTGCAATTTCTTCATTTTCTCTCAAGCTTCCTTCCATTATATGAAGGCTTTCTGAGCTGAGAGGCTTCACTCATTTTACCTTGCTTCATTCAAACACCTCCATCAACATTTACTCCATCAAGTCCGCTGCACACCAACACACCTACACACCTCTGATCTGGGAGCTTCAGGCCACTGGATTCCTCTGGAATTTGGCTCCATCAAGTGGTATCAGAGCCAGGTTCTCCACGCACCAAGGAGCTAAGCATTTCTTCTCATTCTGCAATTTAACTCTGCTGAATTCCATCTCTGTTTCTGTTTTCTGTTTCTGTTTCAGTTTTTGTTCTTTTAATTCTGCTTCTGTAATTTTGTTCCAGCCTTTAATTCAGTGTTCTTACAGTGTATTATGTCCATTTTTCATTTTAAACGGTGAATCATTTCTTGTTTGAGTCAATTCCAGCTTTGAACTTTAAATTCTGTTTTGTCTAAAGTCTTGTGCAAACTACTGTTGCTGTTTTAACATTGTCACTGTTTTGAAATTGTTTCTATTGAGTTCTGTGATTACCAGTGCTATACAAGCTGTTTGTTACCATTAAAGGCAGTGATGAGTTGATCTAGCCTTGGTAATATAGGCTGAAGCATCCAATAAGCCAAACTGGTTTTAAAATTCTGTTAAAATTTGATGCAGAATTTTTGTTTGCTGTTCTAAATCATCAAATCTGTTTTCAGCTGGTTTTGATTGATTCTAAAGCTTGATACAACATTGTTTAGTGTTGTTGAATGATGCTAAGAGTGTAGCCAACCATAACAAGCAATGAAATGCAATTTGCATAGCTTGGTTGTGCATAGACACTAGTCATTTGTTATTTCAGATTTAAATTTGGTTTATCACCGTGCCAATTTTCATTGCATAGTTTAATCTGAGTTTGGTCATGCTAAGCATCTTTAATTCCAGCTTAGATCTGTGTATTCACATTTCCGAGAGTCTTTTCCTTGCTGATCCAAACTTTGATTCCATAAAACTGAATTTGGTTGGTTATTTTGGTGCCATTTACTGCATAAGTGGTACAGCAGTAGGGATTTTCGAAAATCTGCTATTTCTTTGCTGGTTTATAGCTTAAACAAGTCTCAATTGATGGTTCAAAGTTGCTATAGTACTGTTCATTTGGTCAAAACATGACTTATATGCAAATTTGCATGTGAAACCATCAATTTTTGAGTGAAAATGGAAGTGAAACAATGATTTCGAATTATAGGCAGTTTCTAAGTTGTTTTAAGGACTGAACATGTTCAAATTCATCATTAAAAATTGTTGAAACTGTCCGAACAAAGATTGAAACACTTCCATATAGTTTTGGAACTCAAACCACCAAAATTCAGTTAATTTTTTTGGTGCAGTTCTGTTTTTCCAGCTGCTGTTTGGTAATTTTGATGCAAAAATTCATTATTGGATTGTGAAAAAGCTGGTTCCATGATTAAAAATGAAATAGATGACTCAAAGAAGTAATATCAAGTGAGAAAAAGCTGTTGGAACTGTGCAATCCAGATTACAGGCCCTGAAAAATCAAATTTCAAAAATCTGAAAGTCATTGGGGCATTTTATCAAACAGTTTTGAAAATTATCAAACAGTTTGCATTTGGAATCATTTCTAAACTGTGTTTGCGTTTTTTTTTGCTTTCTTAATCTGTTCTAGCACCTTTGGTAGGTTCCTTTTGTGTACTTGCTGTTTTTCCATACCTAGTTCATTTGTTTACCACATTTTTGGCTTCCAAAATTGTCAATTATTGCTGGAAATTGGTGTGGAAAACTGGTGCAGAATGGTAAATCTAGCTTGGTTTGTTTGAGTGGATTTAAGGTACTGTGACAGCTGTTGTGAAGCATCCAGTTGCAGAAACCTTTACTTATAATGGTAGCATACTAGGAAGTGAGGGGAAAGCTGAAATGAAAAGCAATTAGGAGCTCTTGAGTAGATGCAACTCTGCTGTCCAGTAGCTGCAGAATACATTACAGCAGCATAATTTGCCACCAGAATTGGAACAACTTGCATACTGTTTTTGAGATACACTTGGCAGCAGCTGAAGATTGAAGTCCACACTATTTTTACACATTTAATTGAGCTTGTTTGAGTACTCATATCACGGAATCTTGTAGTTTTTTTTATATTTCTGTTGTTGTGCCAAGTGACTTGGGAAAATGCTTTTGAAGCAATTCCAAGCTCACAATTGAACATTGTAATAGTCCAATTTCGTTTTCTTTAGTGTAAAAGTGTGTCAAGGGGCTCCAAGTGTCACTTGCACTTTCACTTAGGGCCGTCTAGCATTTACATTCTTGCATCTTTATTGCTTTCCTTAAATGTCTTGAGTAATCCTTTTTGTTTTAGGGTCTCCGTGGTATTTAGGATAGCATAGCATATAGTAAACCTTTCTTTGGTTTGTAGGTTCATAACATTTAAAAAGAATTTGAAGAATTTCTACTTAGAAACTAAAGTAAAAGAACATTCTAAGGAAACTCTGGCTAAGGAAGAACTTGGTTTCTAAGCTTGTCCATTTGTGACTCACCTCTTCTTCCTGGGAGCTACTTAGAAACATCTTTTACTTCTAGAATCTCTTTAGAAATTTTTCACCAAAAACAAAGAAAGCTTGTGAAAATCTTTTCACTCATTACTTGTCAAATATTTTGAAAACTTTGTGAAAACCTTTTCCTTTGACAAGAATGAGTCAATCAAGTGTGCAAGGAAGTTTGAAACCCAATAGTGAAATGTCTTTAAGGGAAGAATTTGAGCAAAGATTTGAACAAAGGGATAAAGAGATTAGTGAGCTCAAAGATATGATTAGTCAACTTTTGATTAATCAAGATAAAAAGAAAGAGAGGTCTTCCCATAGGAGAAGAGAAGAATCATCATCTTCTCCAAGTGAAATTGAGCAAAATAGTAGTCATCACAATGATGACCACTACCAAATGCCTCCTAGAAGACAACATAGAGTTAGAGAGCATTATCCAAGAGAGCCTAAGATTGATCTTCCTTCCTTTCATGGAAAAGATGATGTAGAAGAATACCTAGAGTGGGAAATGAAAGTTGAGCAATTGTTTGAGTGCCACCAAATAGATGATGAAAGGAGAGTCACCATGGCTTCTCTAAGCTTTCAAGGTTATGCCTTAATTTGGTGGACAGCCTTAGTCAAGGACCATAGGCTAAGACACTTACCTCCCATTAGGTATTGGAATGAAATGAGAGCTTCCTTGAGGAGGAGGCATGTACCAGCCTATTATGACAGGGAGATAATGGATAAACTCCATAAACTCCAACAAAGGAACATGAGTGTTGAGGAATATAGACAAAAAATGGAGCTACTCATGTTGAGAGCTGGGATAAGAGAAGAACCTAGGATAACAATAGCTAGGTTTCAAAGTGGACTTAACTATGACATAAGAGATAGGGTTGAACTTATACTCTACAATGATCTCAATGAGTTAGTCCAACTTTGTGTGAGGGTAGAGTAACAACTAAAGAGGAAAAGCTCCACCAAGAAAGATTACCCTCATAGTTCTCACCATAAGAAAGAGTATAAGAGGGAGGGTAGTCAAACCAAGCCAAGATATGAAGAAAGAGAGAGAGAGAGAGGAAAAGAAAAAGTCAAAGAACCTTCAAGAGATCATAAGAGTAAGGAGACTAAGTGCTTTAGGTGTGGGGAAAAAGGGCACTATGCATCTGAGTGCCGCTATAGAAGGTCAACTTACATCCTTGAGCATGAGAGTGAAAGTGAGGGTTCTTCATATAGTGAGTCTGAGACATCCACTTCTGAAGAAGAAGAAGCTTTACCTTTTGATGGTGACTTACTTATGGTAAGGAGACTCCTGGAAAGTAAACATGTAGAATTAGAACAGTCACAAAGAGAGAACCTATTCCACACAAGATGCAAAGTTTTAGAAAAGACATGTTCAATGATAGTGGATAGTGGCTCTTGTTGCAACTGTTGTAGTTCTAGAATGGTAGAGAAGCTTGGCTTAACCACTACTCCTCATTCTAAACCTTACAAACTTCAATGGATTAAAGAAGATGATGGAATAGTAGTTAAGGAACAAGTAAGTTGATGAACG
The DNA here is from genome assembly GCA_034642375.1 of Vigna nakashimae. NCBI lineage: Eukaryota > Viridiplantae > Streptophyta > Magnoliopsida > Fabales > Fabaceae > Vigna > Vigna nakashimae. The sequence continues at coordinate 16,365,858 of CM067763.1, forward strand.
GGCATCGCGACCCGTCAAATTTGATGTGCAAGAATTAATGCAGTATAATTACTAGGAAGTGACTCCTAGGTCGTCTCTCAAGGACCAATTTTTGTGGTTCAGTCTCAGATTTAACACGAAGTGGGGGGGGGGGTTTGTGATTTTTGGTTTTGTGCGGAAAAATAAATTAAAATTGAAGTGGACTTTAAACACAACTGAATTTAAAAACACTGAAATAAATTTTAATGATGGTAAAAACTGAACGGTAAAAGACGGTAAAAATATAAAACGTCTGAAAATGAAATTTATCAAAGATTAAAAACGACGTTTGAAAATAAAATGAACATTAAATCAAAATAACAAAATATAACGATGAAGAAAACAATAAACGGTACAATGAAACAGATAACAAAAATAAAACACTTAACTGAAAATAAAATCCATCAAAGTTTCAACATTTAAATTAAAATTCTTGACAGTGAAACAACTACCCAAATACTGACACAGAAATCAAATTCTACAACTTTTGCATTGTTTAAAATGAAAATCTGAGAAAGAGAGTGGAAGAGGAAGAGGCGAGAGCCTCTTCCCAGGCAGTGGGTGTCCTAAACTACTCCTAAATCTAATAAAATCTCCCCTTTTTCTTCTCTGCTGCTGCTCCAATTTATAGCCAAAACTCATAAGCATCCTCCCGTGACTTCTCCTTCATTTCAACATTTTGTTTTTGTGTGGGAGCGTGAATTCCTTTCCCGTGACTTGTTTTTGTCTCCCCCGTAGGTTCTAGGTTCTGATTTTCTTCAACTCCTAGATTTGCAAAGGAAATAGGTTAGGGGCCCTCCACTTCTTGTCATCTTCTAGACCTTAGAGCCGTTGACATTCTTCTCCATTCTTCCAAGCATCCGTAGTTTCCTTCATGAGGTTGTATGCTCTTTGCTGCTGGATGCTCTCACCAAAGCTCTGCTCACCGTGAGGATAGCTAGGAGGATGAAGTCCTTGCTGCTTTTTGGACCAGCCGTGAGCTTCTATCACAATTGAAGATCAAAAACCAAAATCTTGTGTGGAAGGGATGTAGAGCTAAAGAAAATCTGCACTTCAAGCCTCTCAAAACCGTGACCTTCCACTCCTAGGTGGTGGCCTCCTCTTTTTCCATCCAAGCCATGAGAAGCATCCCTCCAAAGAGATAAAAACCGTGAACTTGGTGGCTCTCTTACTTCAACAAATTCAACACTTTGCATGCCAAGCCATCAACTCCATTTCCTCTCCCTTCTTTTACGTGAGGTGCAGCCAGAAAATGGAGAAAGCCGTGAGGTGCCCCTTCTCCTGGATATGTGCTCTTGTGTTGTAGTGGCTTACTATGTTTGCCTTGGATGTAGCATGTAAGATTTCTACCATTTTTCCAAGGAGAAACCGTGAGCTTCCAACTCCTTGAATGTGGTTGCTACACTTCATATTTAATTGTTGCTTCCTCACGTTGCAGTCAAGAAAGAATGAAAAGATGATGCTAGCCAAATTGGCCGTGAGCTTCTCCATGTAGTGGCCCCTTTTTGACTTGCCAAATGCCTTCCTAGAGTGAAAACCGTGAAGTGGTGTCTCTTTTTTTTAATCAAGCTTCATCTTTCAATTCAATAAAATATTACATGAATTGTAGCTTTGGCCGTGTGATATGTGGTCTTCCTTGGTGGCCCCTTCCATTATTTCACTTTGATTATTGAATGAAACCGTGTGGAGTTGTGAGCATGGATGTGCATTTTGTGTTGGTTTTTCATGTGCAGCACTTCCAAATGGAAAACACGTTCCAAACCAAGAAAAAGGTGGTGGCTCCCACTTCTATTATGTTGTCTTCCCATTTAAGAGAAAGAAGCCTCCCATTTTGTGCCGTGAATGCTTCCTTCATGTGCCATTTTCAATTGAAAACAATATTGCCTTCTCAAATTGGTGGCCCCCACTTTTGTTACATGAGCTTCTTGCCAAAATAATGTGACAACAGTCCTTTGACTTAAGCTTGCTACCATGCCTCTTACAACAAGCAAAACCGAAAGATGTTTACAAATGGTGACCCACTTTTTCCATGTGCTTAACCTCTTAAACCAAACCAATTTTGCAATGGCCGTGTACTATTATTTTGTTGCAGCCGAGAATGGACATTACACTTTCTTCCTCATGTGCTTTAAACATGAATTGGCCGTGTGATGCATAAGTGGGTTCCAAGTTTTGCTTCTAAATGATCAATTCCAGCCACCACAATTGCTAAACAACAAGCAAACAATGCAAACAATTTATAAGTCACTCAAACAGTAAACACAAGACTGACATAGAGGAGTAAAAAAAATACTGGGAACAACACAAAATGAATTTGAACAAAATAAAAACTATACGTGAAAATAGACATCCAGACGAAACTATGAAAAAAAATTGCATGGAAAACGGATAAGAATTGATCTCGAACGAAGACACACAAGTTGACACAACATTCACGCAGCACTGTGCGAAAATTGAAATGGCTGAGATGCATTGGGCTCAATTGCCATTTCTCATTTAACCTTCAAAATGTTCCAAATTGTATTTCCAAAATTTTCCCGTAATTAATAATGCAAAATAATAAGCTCAGATAATTCAAATTAGTTAAAATAAGAATTTCCGATCAAATTAAGCACATTTAGCAAAAACGGAAAAATACCGGACGTTTAAGCACAATTCCCCGACTAATTTTAGCACAATAAACTAAGTGAAGTGAATAAAATATTGACTCATCAAAATAGACCACACTTAGTCTTTTGCACTCCTGGGCAAAATCAAGACTCAAATCAGGGAATGGTTCAAAGGACATTTGGGGACTGACACGGATGCAGCATACAGGAAATAAAACTCGCAAGAAAAATAATCAGACTTTACACAGTTCTCAAAAATTCTGGACAGAGAAAAGATGTAGAAAATGTCCAACACGTAATCAAGAAAAGCACATACTTACAGAAATCATCCAAGCAATTCACAGTATGGCAAAATAATTAATCAGCTCAAGAGGTGATTTAAAAATAACATAACCTCACAGATGCACTAATAGTGTTTCTCTCAAGTGTTTAAGGTAAATAATTTCAACTCAATGTACTCAAGAAAACAAACACAAGTAGACTTGGCAAGCTTCTAATATCAACGCTTAAAACATATGTATGTTCAGATCAAAAGGTCTTTCAGGATTGTAATGGGGCCAAGGACAGGGGAGGATAAATTTGGATAAGTAGCTATAGCTCAGAAGAAATAGAGGTGCACTAGGAAAAAATGTAAACACAGTGAAATCTCACCCAAACCTCTAATTCAATCCTCTTCTCGACTCCATTATTCACAAAAATTATTTTTCAATTTTTTTTTTCTTTTTCTCATCATTTTTTTTATCCTGTCTTCTTTCTTTTTTTTTTTTTTTTATCACACAACAGGATATAAATTATCATTTCAAAACATGATGAGGAACCAACTAGCCAATTCATCAGAATTCCCAAGGAGACCACACTTATTCTCAAAATACTTCTATAGCTCCAGACTTTCCTAAGGTTAAGGTAATCATTTGTTTTTCACTTAGGATCAATGTATGAGCTTCAACACAAAGAAATATATACAGTATAGGCTCAAAGGGGTTATCAAAGGATAATAACAAGGTAGGATTATTTGGCTAAAGAGGCTCAAGAACAAAAAAAAATGCCTTTATCACGTCTGAACATGCATATCAATCAAGTATATCAAAAAGAATCAAGCCAAGGCATATGTGCAAGCATTCAAGATACATATCACACACAAGAAAGAAAATTAAGTGGCTCAAATCTTACACAGGGTATTCGTCACAATCAAATCAACCTCTTAAACACATAATCATCTTTCCAGGCAGAGAAAAACAAGGATTTTAAACCATAAGTATTAATGAAGTGAAGGAAAAATCTACAACTTAGACATCATCCAGAAATCAAGAGAAAAATGTAAAATTTATTGCACACAAAACTCGATAAAAATAACTTAAAAGAGAAAAAATTCAACACTCAAAAACAAAAAATTTCACACACAAAACAAAAACAATTCAGAGTCTCCCCCAATAGACCACACTTAAACTACACATTGTCCTCAATGTGTTCTAAGCATACATTAGCAATCAAAACAGGAAACATATTATGGACAAGTGCAATAAAAGTAGGAAAAAGGGAGAGAAAGAAAATGCAAACTCCCGTCGGTTATGGTGGAAGCTACCAATTTTGGATCATCAGGGAGATGTCTTCCAACTTAATATCCAGCCATGAAGTTTTGAGGACGAACTGCTTCATCCTCCAGATTTGATCGAGCAGTGAAATGTTTTCCACAGCTGGATCTGAGCAGTGATTGTTGATGAGCAGGTTCAGCAGGTGCCTATTGTTGTTGAAACAGTTATGGGTACTCGCACCTTTGTCTTCAATTGTGGGTGTCTGCTCATCAAGTTTATACGTACCTCCTGCAACATGGTTAGTGCAATGTGGTTCCACAGAAATTTCATGCAGGGGTAAAACACCCAGATTATCATACTGAACCTCTATTATACTCTCAGAACATGAATCACTTTTAAATTCAGAAACAATATCAACCACAGAGTCAGATTCATGTTCAGTGCATGAAGAATAAAGATACGGATTTGATATCAAAATTTGGTTATCATCATGCACAGAGTGCGAATTCAAAACATGCTCATCAACAGTATAATCTTCAACATACCCCACAACAGTATAATCATCAATATAATCAAATTGAGGTATGCTTACCTCTTCTTCCTTGAAGATTGCTAGAGAGTGGGAAGATGAAGGTGGTCTACCTATCTCAGAAGTACTGCTCGTATCTGCCTGTTCCTCAAAATTTTCATTGGTCTCCTCAGGTGCAAGAGTGGTCATCTGCCCAACCTGATCACTCAGATTCTGCATGGCAGCTTGAGTTTCCTGCTGGATCTTCATGCACTCTTGCTCAAACTGAATTCTCTGCTTGGTCATTTGCTCCAGTAACTCCTTTAATGTAGGTTCAGAAGTAGAAGGCTGAGGAGTTATTTGGACAGGAGCATCAAACTGCTGATTCTCGTATTGCTGGACTGGTGGAGGCATAAAAGTATCCTGAGATGGTGCTTCCTGATATTTCTGTTGAGCATCGAACCATCCCAAGCTAGGGTCATTCCATCCAGGATCATTGATATATCCATACTGCTCAGGGGAGAATTTGTTCAGAAACTGAAGCTCAAGATATCCCCAATCGGTAACGGATCTTAGAGGAAGAGAGTCTTTCCAATCCTTAGCTGCTCCTTGTAATGAATGCGGAAATGCGCTCAAGAAAATGTGATCAAGAGGAACATCTGGAGGCTTCATTGAAGAGCACACCATGTGGAACTCCTCCAAATGTCTATGTGGGCATTCCCCTGCAAAACCATGAAACTTAGGCAGCAAATATGTCAGTCCAGTGCTTAGAACGTAATAAAAATCATCCTCAGTAGGTGGAACCGGCTCCCAAAGAGAGCTCTCAGAAGTTGGAGGATGAACCATATTGTTCTCACCACAAAAGTCAGCAGAAATAAATTCAGAGTGCCATGCAGACGGAGAATCATATTCATAATTAGAGGTATCGACAGAATAAGCAGTATTCACATAATCAAAATAGGTAGACATGAAAAATAAAAAGTAAAAACTAAAGATTAAAAATTATAAAACAGATAAAACACAACACATTTATACATGCAATACGTACACAAGATAGAACAAAATTTTTTTTTTAATTAACAGACAAAATACATATGACACGCATACAAAACAAATAGAACATCACAACACAAGATAAAACACAACACAATAAAATATAAAAGACAAAACATATATTAACACAACATAATCGAAAAACACAACAAAAATCTAAAACAAGAACCTGGAACTGAAGTGACAACGCCGCCAAAATTTGCTGAAGGTGTCGTTGTCGCCTACAAAAATACAAAACACAAAACACACAAAAGACACATATTAACAGAACAAAAATTTACACAACAAGAATCTAAAACCAAACCGTTATTGATCCCCGGCAACGGCGCCAAAATTTGATGAACGGGCGTCGCGACCCGTCAAATTTGATGTGCAAGAATTAATGCAGTATAATTACTAGGAAGTGACTCCTAGGTCGTCTCTCAAGGACCAATTTTTGTGGTTCAGTCTCAGATTTAACACGAAGTGGGGGGGGTTTTGTGATTTTTGGTTTTGTGCGGAAAAATAAATTAAAATTGAAGTGGACTTTAAACACAACTGAATTTAAAAACACTGAAATAAATTTTAATGATGGTAAAAACTGAACGGTAAAAGACGGTAAAAATATAAAACGTCTGAAAATGAAATTTATCAAAGATTAAAAACGACGTTTGAAAATAAAATGAACATTAAATCAAAATAACAAAATATAACGATGAAGAAAACAATAAACGGTACAATGAAACAGATAACAAAAATAAAACACTTAACTGAAAATAAAATCCATCAAAGTTTCAACATTTAAATTAAAATTCTTGACAGTGAAACAACTACCCAAATACTGACACAGAAATCAAATTCTACAACTTTTGCATTGTTTAAAATGAAAATCTGAGAAAGAGAGTGGAAGAGGAAGAGGCGAGAGCCTCTTCCCAGGCAGTGGGTGTCCTAAACTACTCCTAAATCTAATAAAATCTCCCCTTTTTCTTCTCTGCTGCTGCTCCAATTTATAGCCAAAACTCATAAGCATCCTCCCGTGACTTCTCCTTCATTTCAACATTTTGTTTTTGTGTGGGAGCGTGAATTCCTTTCCCGTGACTTGTTTTTGTCTCCCCCGTAGGTTCTAGGTTCTGATTTTCTTCAACTCCTAGATTTGCAAAGGAAATAGGTTAGGGGCCCTCCACTTCTTGTCATCTTCTAGACCTTAGAGCCGTTGACATTCTTCTCCATTCTTCCAAGCATCCGTAGTTTCCTTCATGAGGTTGTATGCTCTTTGCTGCTGGATGCTCTCACCAAAGCTCTGCTCACCGTGAGGATAGCTAGGAGGATGAAGTCCTTGCTGCTTTTTGGACCAGCCGTGAGCTTCTATCACAATTGAAGATCAAAAACCAAAATCTTGTGTGGAAGGGATGTAGAGCTAAAGAAAATCTGCACTTCAAGCCTCTCAAAACCGTGACCTTCCACTCCTAGGTGGTGGCCTCCTCTTTTTCCATCCAAGCCATGAGAAGCATCCCTCCAAAGAGATAAAAACCGTGAACTTGGTGGCTCTCTTACTTCAACAAATTCAACACTTTGCATGCCAAGCCATCAACTCCATTTCCTCTCCCTTCTTTTACGTGAGGTGCAGCCAGAAAATGGAGAAAGCCGTGAGGTGCCCCTTCTCCTGGATATGTGCTCTTGTGTTGTAGTGGCTTACTATGTTTGCCTTGGATGTAGCATGTAAGATTTCTACCATTTTTCCAAGGAGAAACCGTGAGCTTCCAACTCCTTGAATGTGGTTGCTACACTTCATATTTAATTGTTGCTTCCTCACGTTGCAGTCAAGAAAGAATGAAAAGATGATGCTAGCCAAATTGGCCGTGAGCTTCTCCATGTAGTGGCCCCTTTTTGACTTGCCAAATGCCTTCCTAGAGTGAAAACCGTGAAGTGGTGTCTCTTTTTTTTAATCAAGCTTCATCTTTCAATTCAATAAAATATTACATGAATTGTAGCTTTGGCCGTGTGATATGTGGTCTTCCTTGGTGGCCCCTTCCATTATTTCACTTTGATTATTGAATGAAACCGTGTGGAGTTGTGAGCATGGATGTGCATTTTGTGTTGGTTTTTCATGTGCAGCACTTCCAAATGGAAAACACGTTCCAAACCAAGAAAAAGGTGGTGGCTCCCACTTCTATTATGTTGTCTTCCCATTTAAGAGAAAGAAGCCTCCCATTTTGTGCCGTGAATGCTTCCTTCATGTGCCATTTTCAATTGAAAACAATATTGCCTTCTCAAATTGGTGGCCCCCACTTTTGTTACATGAGCTTCTTGCCAAAATAATGTGACAACAGTCCTTTGACTTAAGCTTGCTACCATGCCTCTTACAACAAGCAAAACCGAAAGATGTTTACAAATGGTGACCCACTTTTTCCATGTGCTTAACCTCTTAAACCAAACCAATTTTGCAATGGCCGTGTACTATTATTTTGTTGCAGCCGAGAATGGACATTACACTTTCTTCCTCATGTGCTTTAAACATGAATTGGCCGTGTGATGCATAAGTGGGTTCCAAGTTTTGCTTCTAAATGATCAATTCCAGCCACCACAATTGCTAAACAACAAGCAAACAATGCAAACAATTTATAAGTCACTCAAACAGTAAACACAAGACTGACATAGAGGAGTAAAAAAAATACTGGGAACAACACAAAATGAATTTGAACAAAATAAAAACTATACGTGAAAATAGACATCCAGACGAAACTATGAAAAAAAATTGCATGGAAAACGGATAAGAATTGATCTCGAACGAAGACACACAAGTTGACACAACATTCACGCAGCACTGTGCGAAAATTGAAATGGCTGAGATGCATTGGGCTCAATTGCCATTTCTCATTTAACCTTCAAAATGTTCCAAATTGTATTTCCAAAATTTTCCCGTAATTAATAATGCAAAATAATAAGCTCAGATAATTCAAATTAGTTAAAATAAGAATTTCCGATCAAATTAAGCACATTTAGCAAAAACGGAAAAATACCGGACGTTTAAGCACAATTCCCCGACTAATTTTAGCACAATAAACTAAGTGAAGTGAATAAAATATTGACTCATCATAAGTGTACCCATTTCCATTGGCAAATATGAAGATCAAATTATTTGTGATATAGTACCAATGGAAGTTGGGCACATATTACTTGGAAGACCTTGGCAATATGATAAACAAGCTTTACATCATGGAGTCACCAACAAAATCACCATTCAACACAAGGGAAAGAACATTATTTTGTGTCCTCTTACACCTTCACAAGTAAGAGAGGACCAAATAATTCTTAAAAAGAAGTTGGATGGAGAAAAGAAAAAAGAAAATAGGAAAGAAAGAAAGAATTTGGTAACCCATGCCTCAGGCCATGAAGTTGTCCAACCTCAAACCTTGAATATTTCCAAAAATCTTTTTCTTGGACAACCTCATTTTCTTCTTTATTGCAAAGAGGCATTTGTTTCAATCACTCATGAACTTGGTTCTCTACCAAAGGGGTTGCAAAAACTTTTAAAGGAATTTGATGATATATTTCCCAAAGAGGTACCAAGTGGATTACCACCTTTGAGGGGAATAGAACATCAAATAGATTTGGTACCTGGGGCAAGCCTACCTAATAGGCCAGCCTATAGAACCAACCCTATGGAAACAAAAGAAATAGAGAAACAAGTTAATGACTTGTTGAACAAAGGGTGGATCCAAAAGAGTTTAAGTCCCTGTGTTGTGCCTGTGTTGTTGATCCCTAAAAAGGATGGGTCTTGGAGAATGTGTACAGATTGTAGGGCCATCAACAACATAACTGTCAAGTATAGGCATCCCATTCCTAGGTTAGATGACATGTTGGATGAATTACATGGAGCAAATCTCTTCACCAAAATTGATCTTAAAAGTGGATACCATCAAATAAGAATTCATGAAGGAGATGAATGGAAAACTGCTTTCAAGACCAAGTTTGGTTTGTATGAATGGTTAGTCATGCCCTTTGGCTTGACCAATGCTCCAAGTACATTCATGAGATTAATGAATCATGTGCTTAGGGAATGCATAGGCAGATTTGTAGTGGTCTACTTTGATGATATCTTAATCTATAGTCAAGGCCTTCAAGAACATCTTAACCATGTAAGAAAAGTCTTGCTTCTTCTTAGAGAACATCATCTCTTTGCCAACTTTGACAAATGTACTTTTTGTCAAGAAAGTGTGATTTTCCTTGGATTCAAAGTGGGAAAAGAAGGTGTACATGTTGATCCAGAGAAGATCAAGGCTATACAAGAATGGCCAACCCCTAAAAATGTAGGAGAGGTGAGAAGTTTTCATGGGCTAGCAAGTTTTTATAGGAGATTTGTGAAAGATTTCTCCACCATAGCTGCTCCTTTAAATGAGCTAGTCAAGAAAGATATGCCTTTTATTTGGGGTGATAAGCAAGAGTTGTCTTTTGAGACTTTGAAACACAAGTTAACACATGCACCTATTCTAGTTTTGCCTGATTTTTCCAAAGCCTTTGAACTAGAATGTGATGCATCTGGGGTAGGAATAGGAGCTGTTTTAATACAAGGAGGACATCCCGTAGCTTACTTTAGTGAAAAACTTAGGGGGCCTACCTTAAACTATCCTACCTATGACAAAGAGTTGTATGCCCTCATTAGAGCTTTGAAAACTTGGGAGCATTACCTGGTAACTAGAGAATTCATCATACACACTGACCATGAATCTCTCAAGTACATTAAAGGGCAAGCAAAGCTAAACAAAAGACATGCAAAGTGGGTGGAATATCTTGAGCAATTTCCCTATGTCATCAAACACAAAAAAGGGAGTACTAATGTTGTTGCGGATGCTTTATCTAGAAGACATGCATTATTAGTAACCCTAGGATCTCAAATATTAGGATTTGATGACATAAAAGAGTTATATGAAAATGATGAAACATTTGCATCCACTTATTCATCATGTCTTAAGAAGCCTTTTGATGGATTCTATCTTTCTGAGGGGTATCTTTTTAATAAAGGAAAACTTTGTATACCCCAAGGATCCATTAGAAAACTTCTTATTAAAGAGAGTCATGGAGGAGGACTCATGGGCCATCATGGAGTTGATAAAACTCTAAACATTTTGAAAAGTAAATTTTATTGGCCACACATGAGAATAGATGTTCAAAGGCATTGTTCTAAATGTATAGCTTGTTTGCAAGCTAAGTCCAAAATTATGCCTCATGGACTCTATACACCTCTTCCTATAGCTAAGACCCCTTGGGAGGACATAAGCATGGACTTTGTCTTAGGATTACCAAGAACTCAAAAGTGGTATGATTCTATATTTGTGGTAGTAGATCGTTTTAGTAAAATGGCTCATTTAATACCCTGCCACAAAGTAGATGATGCTAGCTATATCTCTAGACTCTTCTTTAAAGAAATAGTGAGATTGCATGGCTTACCCAAAACTATAGTGTCTGATAGAGATGTGAAGTTTCTAAGCCATTTTTGGAAAACTTTATGGGAAAAGCTTGGAACTAAACTTCTATTTTCTACTACATGTCACCCACAAACTGATGGGCAAACTGAAGTAGTAAATAGATCTTTATCTACATTATTAAGGGTAATATTAAGAGGAAATAACAAATCTTGGGATGAACATCTACCTCATATTGAATTTGCTTATAATAGAGTAGTCCACAAGACTACTAATCTTTCTCCTTTTGAGGTTGTTTATGGTTTTAACCCTATCACACCTCTTGATTTACTACCTCTTCCAGAATCATCTTCTTTTCTTCATAAAGAAGGTGCTTCTAAAGCGGAGTTTATCAAGAAGTTACATGAGAAAGTTAAAATCCAAATTGAAAAACAAACTCAAAAATATGCAGAATACAACAACAAAGGGAGAAAGAAAATAGTTTTTGAAAAAGGAGATCTAGTTTGGCTTCATTTGAGAAAGGAAAGATTTCCCTCTCAAAGGAAGTCCAAACTTAGTCCAAGAGGAGATGGTCCATTCAAGGTGGTCAAAAGAATAAATGATAATGCATACATCTTAGATCTTCCTGAAAGTTATGGTGTCAGTCATACTTTTAACATCTGTGACTTAATTCCTTTCACAGGAGATGATCAACAGGATGCAACAGATCTGAGGACAGATCCTTCTCAAGAGGGAGGGTCTGATGGAAGGCCATCTAAGACATACATTGGACCTCTTACTAGAGCCATGGCTAAGAGAGTTCAAGAGGAAGAAGGATCACTTAATATTTTGCTTCTATGGAAGGTGAATTATCTTAAACCTTCTTCTCTTAATTAAGCATGTTTACTTTGTTTTGTAGGATTAAATAAATTGGAGGGAGCAGCTGCCAACATGGCATTTGGCACGTGAAAGGAAGAATGGTTGGAGAAGCTTGCTGCCAAAGTCATATGCACCCAGCCAAAACCCCAAAATAGCCCAACGTTGGATGAGGAGGTGCTTCAAACACGTGAGGGCTGACCTGGAGCAAGGCATGGGATTTACTGGAAGTTTTTAGTGTTGCTGTTAGGCTTCCCATTTGAAATTAGGCGGGAGTTCATTTCATAAAAGAGACCCATCTTCACTTATAAATAGGATGGTTTCTTCCTTGTATGGTACTTTAGAGCTATGCCCAAATGCTGAGAAATATATTCCAGTCTTGCATTATGCTCTTGAGTCAAAATTGCTTGCAATTTCTTCATTTTCTCTCAAGCTTCCTTCCATTATATGAAGGCTTTCTGAGCTGAGAGGCTTCACTCATTTTACCTTGCTTCATTCAAACACCTCCATCAACATTTACTCCATCAAGTCCGCTGCACACCAACACACCTACACACCTCTGATCTGGGAGCTTCAGACCACTGGATTCCTCTGGAATTTGGCTCCATCAGAAGTGAAGAAGGAGAGAGATGAAACCAGAAAAGACATCAAAAAGTGCAAAAGGAGAAGCCGAAGTCACCGCTCAGTGTAAGACCCTTGTAAACTCAAAATTTTACCAAGTTGTAAAAATTTCAAGTTGTAGTCTAAAATAGAATGTTGTCAAAATTTGACATGGTTTACTATTTTATGTATAACTTTTTATAAAATTAGTATTTTGGGTTGATTCTTTTTCCATTGGAAAATAGACTCAAAGAGCTTCGATTCGAGTACTCATACGCCTAATTCCGACTTCGGGAAGGGGTTCAACCGAACTGTCAAAGTTGTGACAGATGTGCTGTTTGAGTTTTTTTACTGGATTAATCGATTAACAGCTGTAGTTAATCGATTAGTACAGAGAAAATTCGTGTTTTAGCCTCTGGACTCGAGTTAATCGATTAGCACTTGAGTTAATCGATTAGCTACGTCAATTATGGAAACATAACAGCCTGGAACACGTTTTTTTTTAGCGTGCAAGGTTGGGGAATCTTCCCACAAACCATTCTTTCCGGATTTTGGGGCTGGAAAATGGATTAGGATGGCCAGATGTTGGTCTTTTATTGCTAAAATACAATGTCTTGGGTCCTTGCTTGTCTTGGAGCCATTTCTTTAAATCCAAATCAGACTTGGAAGTTAGGAGAGAGGGGAGAGCTTTTTGGTGTGAGGAGAACGAAACTCTAAGTGTGTAGAGGCGTTGGAGCTTGCTTGGTCTACCGAGGAAAGGGAAGAGTTACTCTCTTGGAAGAAGAAGTTAAGATCTTCAAGAGGTAAGGGGAGCTAACTTTGATTTAAAAAAAATGCACATGTGTTGTTTGATGAAAGTTCTGTGAAATGTTTGTTGTGAGATCTTAGATTAGAAATGTCCTATTCTTAGATGATGGTTGTTGAGTATGTTTTGATGGTAAAAAGATGAATCAAATGGGTATTTGCTATAACTTTGATATATGAAATTTGTATGAATTGGATGAAATGTGTTAAGCATATGGAGATGATGTTAGATTGATCCTTAATCTTTGGTTTTCTGTTTCAATCTATGGATTTGTTATTATCAATATGATAAGGTGAGATAATCAAATGATGGATTGAGAATTCTGAATATGAAAGAGGCTTGAAGGTAAAGTTGTAAGGAAAGTTAGATTTAATCTATGAATTCTGCATAAGTTGTATGATAAAATAATTGTGCAAGGTAATGAATATATGTGAATTGGATGATGGAAATTCGTTCTAGCATGTTGGTATATGCGTAAATGAAGTTTTTGATGGATCTAGGTGTGAATTGGGGTGGTAAACAATTAAGTTTTAACTCACTTTTCATGGAATACGAGAATTGTATGTTTTGCTTAGTTAATGAATTTTTGGTTGGATGAATTGATGGGAGTATGAGATGACTATTGGAAAACAATCAAAATGTTGGATCTGTGATGAACGTAAGTTTATTGATTTTTGAGGATTGATTATCATGAATATGAGAAGAGTCATGGTTGAGAGTGAAAGGAAATCAAGTGTCTTTATGGTCAATTTGGGCTATTTTAGAGGAAGTGAGGTAGGGATTTTGAGTAAATGAGGGCTGCAGTGTTCCTGGACTGTTTGGGCAGTCTAGACAAGTCCATTGTGACTTGTTAGAAACATAAAAGTAGTCAAAAACATGTTCCAAGTAGTAGAATCAAATTTGGGTCCCTAAGTTGTTGAAGTTAGTGTTTTGGAGTTGAAAGTGAACTTTAATCACTTAAGAATGGTGGTAGAGATGCTTAGAATCATTTGGATAAGTTTAATTAAGTCTAAAACGAGAATTAAGAGTTTAAGAAATTGAGAAAAGTGGTTAAAAATGATCAAGGGAAGTTCTGCTATCATTCTGCAGAATTCTGCAGAATTCTACAGAATGCGAAAACTGACTGTTCGTCCTCGTCGGATTTGGACGATCGGTCATGCCATGTGCTGAGTGGCGTTCGGTCAAATGTTGGTTAACGTTCTTTCTTGGTAGTAGCGTTCGGTCATAATCATGCTTTGGCTTAGGCGTTTAGCGTTCGTCCTTGTCTGGAGAGTGTTCGGTTTTAGGGGATGATATTAATAGCGTTCGGTCATTGGTTTAAATAACGATCGCTCAAGTTATGGTTTAGGAACGATCGCTCAGGTGTTGGTTAGTAACGTTCGTTCATTCGCTGGTTAGTAGTGTTCGGTCAGTTGATGGTTAAGTGAGCGTTCGGTCTTCATAGGCGTTGAGCGCTCGTTCAAATATTGAATTCAAAATGGTGTTCGGTTTTGAGCGTTCGGCAGAATCTTTGATCTCACAGTGTTCGTCCATGAAGAGCTAGCATTAATAACGCTCGTCCCAATAGTGCTCGACTAAGAGTAACAGCATTCGTCCAAACAGTGTCCGTCCAATACCTTATGACGTTCGTCCAAATAGTTGACACGCACCTGCACATTGCAGAATTTGTTTTTGATAGTTTTGGGGGTTCTGGATGTCCGTTTTGGACGTTCTCTAGGTCGTTTTGGGGGTTCTTGACCCTTCCAAAACTGTTGGGGATGGTTTCAAAGTTGTTTGAGTTATATTTATGTGGGTAATAAAGTGTTATAAAGAAAATGTGTTATGTGTACATTGTTTTGAGTTGTTAGATATATCTATTTGATATAGAAATATTGTGTGATCGGTTTGACATTGCAAATTGATATGAGAATGATGTTTGGATGGTTAAGTACTGTTGAAATCATGGTTGTATATGATTTGATTATGAGTTTCATGTTAAATGAAGAATTGAGGTTATTAATAATATGGTATTGTGATAATCTCACTTATGCATTTGAATATATTGAATATATGCTAAGTTCATGGTTGGCGAATATGTGATGATGATATGATATGGGCGTTATGGTATGGTTGGATTGGTATTGTAAGGATTATTGTATATGGGTATTTTGGTAAGATGATGTTATTAAACGAGTGGTGGATAGTAAGCGTTGTGCGTGTTGGCCCGGGGAATCTCTTTAGGTGAGTGATGGGAGGTATACTTGCACTTGTACGGGGAAGCTCTTGTTCAGAGTGATGGAGGGTGACATTGTGTACTTGCCCGGGGAATCTCCCTATAGAGTGATGGGAAGCAGCACTACACATTGGGGTAATGTGTAACCGCCCGGGGAATCTCTTACATTTATGTAAGAGTGATGGGGGTGACGTGGGGTACTAGTCCGGAGAAGCTCGAGATAATTAAATTGGCGTTGTGCTTGCGGGCCCGAGGAATCTCTTTAGGTGAGTGATGAGGGGTATACTTGCACTTGTCCGGGGAAGCTCTTGATTAGAGTGATGGAGGGTGACTTGTGTACTTGCTCGGAGAATCTCCCTATAGAGTGATGGGAAGCAGCACTACACATTAGGGTAATGTGTAACGGCCCGGGGAAGCTCTGAAAAGAGTGATGGGAGTGACACTTGTACATATTGGTGTATGTATTTTGATTGATCTGTAATATTGGTGGATGTAGTCTGATTTATTTTGTAATGCATATTGGTGTATGCATTCTAATTTGATATTTTGATACATATTGGTATATGCATAAGGTTGAAGCATAATTCGTACTTGGGTATATAGTTTGATTTGGTTAAGGTGTGGATGATAGTATGTTATTATGAGTATATTTATGATGTATATGAATTGTATTTTTTTGTTAGCTCACCCTTGCTTGTTTGTGCATGTGAATGCGATGATCGTATAATGTGTGATGTTATACGGGAGCATATGTTATTGCAGATGTGATGGCTGATGTTTCTGAACATGCATAAAGGATGAAAGAGAGATGGGATAGATGACTGGGAATGTATTTGTTTATATTCGATCCTGACTATTTAAACGTTTTATTTTCGGAATAATCGGTTTCTAATAAATATCGTACTATTTTTCCGTTGAGGTTGAATATTAAAATTTGAATTTTTACTTACGTGTTTTACGGAAAAAAAAAATTAGTCGACGTAACACCAAATTTCGGGGTGTTACACTCAGCGGCAGTTTACCGCTGAGCGGCACTCAGGAAGTCACGGGACACGGGAGGTCCGCTGAGGGGCAAAATGGCCGCTGAGGGGAAGAAACGAGACGCGCACTCACCGCTGAGCGGTACTTTACCGCTGAGCGGCACACTTATGGGCTTGGGCCTGAATTTTCTGTAATTTTAGAATAATATATAAGCTTTAGGACGTCCTAGGGTCTGTATCTTTGGCAAACACGAAGCAAACACTCTCTCTTCCACCCCTTTGAAGGAGGATCTTGGATGCTCAGGCTACCTCTTCACCTTTCTAGGGTTTTATCCTTCATTCTTTCATTATTGTTCATCTAGGTTCACCATGAATATGGTGAACTAAACCTTGTATGTTTGTTGAGGAATCAATGTAATCTTTTGAAGCTCTCATATATGGAATTTGTGCTTGCATCTTAATCTAAGATTTATGCTTTCTTTCATCATTAGTTAGGGTTTTTCCTCTTTGCTTAATGTTTGCTTTGTTTAACTCATTCAATGCATGATTATTGATTTTGTCGATACGGGAACGTACGGGGAAGTCTAGATCCGGGGAATTACTCCCAATAGTATATTGGTTGTCGTTAAGCTCCTGTGCTAGAAGAACTAATTATTAGGAATTCTAGGAATCGTATGAACTCGTAATTAGGGATAGGCCTTCTTGACAAGGTAATTTAGAGAGTGGCATTAACAATGATGATTTGAATGTCGAATTCCTAAAATATATGAGAGTGGATGAGATGAAATTGACCCCCAACAACATATTCATATATATTTCATTGAAAGTATTTGTCTTTTGCTTTTGCCATTGATCAAAACCTCATGCATACATGTTTATTTTCGTCTTTTGCATAATACAATCCAATTATTTCGTTCTTAAGTCTTAGCTAATCAACAAACCACACAACTAAACTAGATGAACGATACTTGGTCTTACCAAGTTTATTACTTGAACGATTCGGTCATACTTGCCGATTGTAAAACAAGTTTGTGACATCATATTTTGGTGATCATAAATATGTTCATCAAGTTTTTGGCGTCGTTGCCGGGGACTCGTGGTTGAACTAGTTAATTTGTGTGATTATTGATTATCTTTGACTTTAATTTTGAATTTCTGTTTTTATTTTATTCGGTTTTTATTTTATTTTATCTTATTAGATTTTATTTTATTTTATTTTATTAGATTAGATTTTATTTTATTTTATTCTATCTTATTTTATTTTATTCTCTGAATATTTTATCTTCTGAATCTTTATCTCCTCATATATCTTTTTGTGCTAACAAATATTTTCTAGGGTTTTGTTTTCTTGTGTATGCAGGAAGCAATTAGAACAAGGAGCAAGAAAACAACAAAACCTCTACTTAAAGGTCTAGACGAGAGTAGACGGAGGAGAAGAATCCGAACATCTAGAGAACTTTTCCCTTCTCTAGAAACTCTCTTACAATCATCACCACAAGGTTCTGTTCATAGCACAGAAAATATGGAGAACAACAATGTTAGAAGAATTCTTGCTGACTACACCAATATAGCTGGACCTCAGCACTTTAACAATATAGCTAGACCTAGAGTCAATGCAGCTAATATGGAGGTCAAACCAGCACTGATTCAACTGGTGAAAAGCAACCAATTTAATGGGTTATCTCATGAAAGCCCATATGAGCACCTCACTACTTTCAATGAGATTTGCAACACAGTCAAGATTAATGGGGTGCCAGACGAAGCTATCAAACTTAGCTTGTTTCCTTTCTCATTGGGAGGCAATGCTAAGCTTTGGTTGAATTCTTTCCCAGAAGAAAGTTTCACAGAGTGGGAAGCAGTGATCACAAAATTTTTAAACAAGTACTTCCCACAATCTAAGGTGACAAAAGGCAAGCAAGAGATTTCTTCATTTAAGCAGGGCATGGAAGAATCACTGGGGCATGCATGGGACAGGTATAAAAACTTGTTACGTAAAACTCCTATGCATGGTTTCAAAGAAGAAGAAGTATTCCTAACTTTCCTTGGAGGTCTTGGTTCACAAATTAAGATGATGCTTAATGCCTCAGCAGGAGGAAACATTAACTGGAAAACTCCAGAGGAAGCAACAGAAATTATTGAAAATATGGCTACTAGTGATAACGAACTCAACAGTGAAAGAGGATATCTTAATCAGAAGGAGTTGTTACAATTAAATGATGCTTTGCTTATTCAAAATAGAATTATCTCTCAAATACCACAAGAAATACAACAGGTCTCAATGGTTCAAGTGCAACAGCAAAAATGGCAAATGCAATCTACTCCATCTGAGAAAACAACAAAACTTGAAGAGACTTTCCAAAGATTCTTGAAGACGAATGCGTCTTATTGTCAGAATGTGGATGCTGCATTTAAAAATATCGAGGTCTATGTTGAGAGAATAGTTGACAAGATGAAACATGATAATCTCAGAAAGGAGTGTAAAACTGTTGTGACCAGAAGTGGTAGAGTGTTAGAGGAGAGAAAAAAAGAAAGAGAGGAGAAAGAAAATGAGAGTGAGAGTGAAAAAGAAACATGTGAGTGGAAAAAAAGAGTTGAGAGAGAGAAAAAGAAAAAAGAAGAAGAGGAGAAAAGAGAAAAAAAAGAGAGAGAAGAGAGAAAGGAGAGACAAAAAGAAAAAGAGTGTGAAAAGCCACTTCCTTATCCAAAGAGTTATTCAAGGAAGGAGAAAGAAAAGCAGTTGAAAAGATTCATGGAGTTGTTTAAGAAGCTGGAGATCACTATACCATTCTCTGAAGCATTGCAATAGATGCCAGCATATGCAAAGTTTTTGAAGGAACTCCTCACAAAGAAACACAAGTACATTGAAAAGGAAACTATCAATGTACAGGGTAACTGCTGTGCAATCATACAGAAACTACCTCCTAAACTTAAAGATCCAGGAAGCTTCACTATTCCATGCACCATAGGAGATGTGAAAGTTGGAAGAGCATTGATTGATTTGAGATCTAGCATTAATTTAATGCCGCTATCCATGTGCAGAACAATTCAGGGGTTGGAAATTAAACCAACCAGAATGGCTCTTCAATTGGCGGACAGGTCTCTTAAATATCCATATGGAGTGGTTGAAGATGTTCTAGTGAAGGTTGACAAATTTGTATTCCCAGTGGATTTTATTGTGATGGAGATGGAAGGGAATAGTGATGTTCCTCTTATTCTTGGGATACCTTTTATGAAGACTGCTAGAGTTTTAACTGATGTAGAGAATGGTAAGCTTAAATTGAGAGTTGATGATGAAGAAGTCACTTTTGACGTATCCAAGGCCATGACATATCCAAATGATGACAAAGCATGTTTTCAATTTGATGAACTTGATGAAGTTTGTATGGTGCAAAAAAGGATGGTGCGAAATATTTCTCCATTGGAAAAAACTCTCATTGATGCATGTGAAGATTTAGATGAAGAAGAAGAGAAATTGATTGATGAATGTCTGATGGACTTGGAAACATTGAAAAAGAGTCCGGAGGAAGATCCAATATTCGAAATAATTGATAAGGAAGAAGCAGTCAAAGCACAGACACCAGAATTAAAAAGATTGCCATCACATCTGAAATATGTTTTTCTAGAAGAAGATGGAACAAAGCCAGTCATCATCAATAACTCTTTATCTCTACAAGAAGAAGAGCAGTTGATAGAAATTCTGAAAGCCAACAAAAAAGCAATTGGGTGGTCAATATCAGATCTCAAAGGTATTAGTCCAACTTATTGCATGCACAAGATTTTTATGGAAGAAGATTATAAACCAAGTGCTCAACCACAGAGAAGGTTCAATCCTGTTATGAAGGAGGTGGTCAGAAAAGAAGTGTTGAAATTGCTAGAAGCTGGTATCATCTATCCAATCTCTGACAGTGAATGGGTGAGTCCAGTACAGGTGGTTCCAAAGAAAGGTGGGATGACAGTAATTTATAATGATAAGAATGAACTTATTCCTACTCGGACAATTACTGGCTGGCGTATGTGCATTGATTACAGAAAGCTGAATAAAGCTACTAGGAAAGATCATTTTCCTCTTCCTTTCATGGATCAGATGTTAGAAAGGTTGATGAGTCTATATTTTCTTCACTTCACTTAGTTTATTGTGCTAGATTTAATTAGGGAATTGTGCTTAATTGTCCAGTATTTTCCCATTTTTCTTGATTGTGCTTAATTCGATCAGAAATTCTTATTTTAACTAATTTGAATTGTCTGAGACTAATTATTTACATTATTGAGTGCTGGGAAATTATTGGATAATATTTCGGGACTTGAAGATAAATGTGACATATATTTTATTTTAAAACTAAGAGGAGTTTGCATTTAATTAATTTTAGGCTTATAGAGCATTTAATTGATCACTATCCATAACAGCAAGTGACTTTCATTTTGGTGTTTGGTGTGCATGGAAAGTAAAGTTGCTACGTCTTGGAAGTGTGGTATGCACGTGAATGTGGACTAAAGATGGAAGGTAATTAATTTGGTGTGCAATACAGCCAACTCAATTTGGAAAACATCGAGCACATTGAAATAATGGGGACCACATTGCAAGTTCACGTTACAAGTTCAGCTGCCCACGGTTTTTCTCAAATTATTTTGGAGACTGTAGGATACCCACGGCCCATCACGGTCCCATGCACAATTCACCTAAACACATGGGTCCACTGACAACTTATTCTCCATGGTGGCTTCACTTGGATTCATGAAGAAAACCATTAGAGAAGTCTTGGTTTTCTCACGGTAGCAGCATCATATCACACTCCAGCAGCTTGGTAGCAGCGAGAAACCAGCAGCCACCTTGGAGAGGAGATGAAGATCACGGCCTGGTCTACCAACACAGCAGCAGCATTTGCATCCAACAACACCAACACTTCACCGAGAGCAAGCAGAAGCATCTTCATCCAGCCACCCTTGAATAGCTCATGGTCCAGCAAGTATTGGAAAGCACACGGTATTCCAGCAGCTTGGAGGAAGATGGACACAATCCAGCAGAGAAAATTAACGTTCCAGTAGTGTGGAAAGCATGTTTATGGAGGAGAAGAGTTGATTCTTGGATTGAAGTTGGAGTCCACGGCCGGAATAGTGTGCAACGTGCGAAGGTAGAAACGCTGAATAGGAACAGGGAAGTTTGAAGAAGATGCACCGAGAATGGAGGGCCTACCTACATTATTTTTAGCCCATGAAAGAAGCTATTTATGGAAGAATAATTTAAAAAATGTATCAGTGGGAGACACTCACGGGAAGGCCACATAGAGACAACAAGTATGTCTCTCATTATTTGGATTGAAAAAGTGGTGTCGTGTGTGTATAAAGAGAGGGCCGAGATTTCCAGCAAGAGCACGGTTTTTGGGGGAGTCTTCCTCTCCTCACTACCTCCATTCTAGTAGAGTAGAAAAAAAATCCCAAGAGAGTTCCAGTGGCTTAGGTCCTTGCTTATTTTCAAAAAAAGATGTAGAATTTAATTTCTGTACTGTGTTAGTTTGTTCATTTATTTCTATCCGTCCAGGAATTTTAATTTAATGTTGAATGTTTAATAAATTTGATTTTCAAGGTGCTTTTGTTTTCATTGTCTATTTTATTTCACCGTTTACTGTTTTCTATGTGGTTAAATTTTGTCATCATGTTTTACTCTTCATGTTATTTTCAACGTCGTTTTTATGATTTATTTTTACTGATGTTTTTGGGTAAATTTCAACACGGCGTAATTTTCCGTTTTGTTGTTTTACTGTCTTTTGCCTTTTAGTTTTTACCGTTTTTAAAGTTTACTTCAACGTTTTAAATTTTGTTTTATTTAATTTCCAGTGATTTAATTTTACCCGCTTCAAAAACAAAATATCCACAAACCCCCCCCCCCCACTTCGTGTTAAATCTAAGACCGAACCACAAATATTGGTCCTTGTGAGACGACCTAGGAGTCACTTCCTAGTTATACTGCATATTTTTGTGCAATCAACTTTTGTGAGCGGTGCGACCCGTTCATCAAAATGGCGCCGTTGCCGGGGACCAATGGAGGTTTGGTTTTAGATTTTTGTTGTATAAAGTTTTGTTCTGTTAATATGTTTGTTTTGTGTGTTTTGTCTTGTATATTTTTGTAGGCGACAACAACACCTTCAGCAAATTTTGGCGGCGTTGTCACTTCAGTTCCAGGTTTTTCGTTTTAGATTTTTGCTGTGTTTTTCGATTATGTTGTGTTAATGTATGTTTTGTCTTTTATATTTTATTGTGCTGTGTTCTGTATTTAGTTGCTATATTTAAAAAAAAAAAAAAATTAATTAAAAATTTTTACTATTGATGTTCTGTCTTGTGTGTGCTTGTAGCATGTATAAATGTGTTTTGTTTTATCTGATTCGTAATTTTTAGTTTTTAGTTTTTACTTTTTATTTTTCCATGTCTACCTATTTTAATGTTGTGAATAATGCTTATTCTGCCAATGTCTGTGATTATGATTCTTATTCTGCATATTACTTTGATTTTAAATCTGCTGATTTTTATGATGAGAACAATATGTTCCATCATCCAATTTCTGAGAGCTCTCTTTGGGAGCCAGTTCCACAATATGAGAGTCAGCAGTATGATTCTCCTATTCAAATAACTCCTCAGCCTTCTACTTCTGAACCTACATTAAAGGAGTTACTAGAGCAGATGACCATGCAGAACGTTCAGTTACAGAAAGGGAACATGCAGTTCAAGCAAGAGAGCATGGAGTTCCAGCAGGAAACTCAAGCTGCCATGCAGAATCTGAGTGATCAGATCAGGCAGATGGCCACTCTTGTACCTGAGGAGACTGATGAAAATTTTGGGGACCCAGCAGAAGTAAGCAGTAATCCTGAACCAGGTAGACCACCTTCATCTTCCCACACTTTAGAAATCTTCAAGGAAGTGGAGGGAAGCATACCGCAAATTGATTATTCTGTTGATTATGTTGTTGATTGGTATGCTGATGATTATATAGTTGTTGAGTCTGATTTTAATTTTTCCTCTGTGCATGATGAGAACCGTTTTTTACTATCACATTCGAATAATTATTCTCCATGCATTGAACATGAATCTGAGTCTGCGATTAATATGGTTTCTAATTTTGAAATTGATTCGTGTTTTGAGGATGTATCTAAGAGTCAGCCTGTTACACTGGATTTGGGTGTTGTACCCCTGCATGTAATTTCTGTAGAACCATATTGCACTAACCCTATTGCAGGAGGTACAGATGAATTGGACCAACATGCACCCACAGTGGAAAACATAGGTGCTAACACTGACAAATCAAAGTTCGGAAGGCACCTGCTGTACCCGCTCATCAACAATTGCTGCTTAGATCCGGTGGTGGAAGATATTTCCCTACTTGATCAGATTTGGAGGATGAAGCAGTTCGTCCTAAACACTTTCATGCTGGATCCTGAAGAAGGGAACATCTCCCTACAAGTCCAAAATTGGCAACTGCCACCCTGACCAGGGAAGTTTTCTTTTTCTTTCTTCCCCGTTTTCATATTTTTAGTGCACTTGTCCTTTATCTGTTTATTGTTTTAATTTATGATCTTATGCTTAGAAAACATTTAGGACATTGTAGTTTAAGTATGGTCTGGGGGAGATTCTGCATTTTGTTTTCTTTTATGTTTGTTTTTTATTTTTTTATTTTATTTTCTTTATTAGTTTTCGAATTATTATATTTAAAAAAAAAAAAAAAATTCTTTTTGATAAATTATTTTATTTTAAGCGTGCAAAATCTTTCCTTTCAATTAAAATTTAATTGTTATATGATATACATATATTTATTTTTCATATATTTAAAAAAATGTGTTTTGTGTTTTATTTGCTTCCTGATTCTTAGTGTTTTTACAAAAAAAAAAAAAAAAAAAAAAAAAGTTTTTGTGTTTTGTTTCAAGTCTGTTAATGTATGTTTTGTAAATATGTGCTTTGTTTGATGTTTTTGACATATGTGTTTTATCTGCGTTGATATTTTGATTCTGTATTAGGTCTTTTGTTTCGTTATTATGTGTTCTGTTTTTATTTTTTATTTAGTTTTTGTTAAAAAAAAAAAAAAATTTATTTTAAGAGCAGATTTAACATGTAAGGCAGAGAGGTGAAGTTTTAGCAGAGACACTAATCTGAGTGCATTTATTGAAACATACCAAATTTGCGGTAAACATTCTGTCTTACGTTGATAATAAAAATAAAATTCATAAAAATAAAATAAGATGTTCGAGGGTCGATCATTTCTGATCGTTAATATTACAAACCAAATAAAAAACAAAAACAACATAAAAAAAATTAAAAACATAAAAAAAAAACATAAGTGTTCATATTACAGTCCTTAATTCTGGCCACACTCGGCCAACAAAAACATAAAAAAAAAAAAAAAAAAACATAAAACATTAAAACTGGAAGAATTCTCGAGCTGGTTGTGGTGGTCTAAGGGAGAGCTCCGTTGAGGGAGTTCTGGTTCGAAATACAGGAGGCTTTGGTGGAGGAATTTCTCGTTCATTTCTGTCGTCATCGATAATGATCGGAACTGGAAACAAATCCAGCAGCCTCGGTGCCCTCATTATCACCCAGTTGTTTTCTTTCAAACAAAAAAAAAAAAATTAATAAACTTGTGTTAATAATAGAAGAGGAATGGAAAATTCAATGGAGGTGTGATCAGAGGTCTTACCGTACATATACAGCGGCAGTTGTGAAAAGAGAGTGCCAGTGGGGTCTATCTCCGCTTGCCAGCGCCTGACCCGATTGCCATGGTTGTTAAACCAGCAGTGCACGTTATATTCGGTGGCTTCTCCAAAAATCCTTAGTCGAGACGCGATCTCGACGACTTGGGCTCTGCTTGGATGGGTGACCCCATAATTGAAAATATTGGTCATCATCTTGATCTGATCATCGGTAGGACGCCACCGCTGACTGGTGTATCTCTCTGATTCCATCTCACTCGTCATCATTCCTCTTGAAATATTCTAAAACTTAAATAAAAAAAAATATAAAAATAAAAAGAACAAAAACTTAAAAAAAGAAAAACAAAACATAAAAAAAAAAAAAGCATAAAAATATATTAGATTCTTAGTTCAGTATTTTCTTTAATTGTTTGTTCTTGTTTCCTTTTAGATTTATTTTGTCCTGTTTGTATTTGATGTTTCAGTGTCTGGTCTCAGATCTGTTTCACGGTCCTTGCAAAAGGGTCCTAAACGGATCTACGTCCAGTTGTCCGATTGTTCTTGTCCATATTGTTCTTGTATATTATGTTTATGTGTTTATTTAGTTTTAAGTGGGGTACGTGGCGTTGTTCTACCCGATTCTCTCTGCAATACCTTCAATCGAAGGGAGATTAACGTCTGGTTTCCAGCCTATATACCCCTTAAGTTTTTTTTGACAGTTGTGTTTTATGTGTTTTTCTTTTAAAAAAAATGGAAAGCAGGAAAAGCGGTAAAGGACGGAAAGAAAGTAAAGCAAGCAGAAGGAAACGGAGATCCAGGTGCAGAGGACTTACCTGGAGTAGTAAGCTTGCAGAAGCTCCTCGCGGATCTCAGACTCTTCAGTTGGCACGGTGGCAGAGGCTCCTTGCAGGGCTCGTACACCTTCAGAGCACGCGGACGCGGGGGGGAGAGGCTCCCTGCAGAGATCCAGACGCTCGAGAGATCAATTGTATTTTCCAGTTGCATTTTTCAATCAATGTTGTTGAATTTCATTTTCATATGCAAATCACCTTTCGTTTACAATTCTGATTTCACATTTAGAATTTGGATCTATGAATTTCAGTCGTTCATTTTAATTCTGTCAAATTTCGATTCCAATTTATAAAACTTCATTTAGTTATTTCTTAGCTTTATTTTTTTGCATTGCTATTTTAATTTTCTGCACAACACCCTTTCAAAACCCCCCAGTTCATGTTAAAATCTAAGACTTGAACCACCACAATATTGGTCCTTGAGAGACGACCTAGGAGTCACATCCTAGTAACTATACTGCATATTTTTGTGCAATCAACTTTTGTGAGCGGTGCGACCCGTTCGTCAAAGGTTATCAGGGCAGGCTTTCTATTGTTTTCTAGATGGATATTCTGGGTACAATCAAATTGTGGTAGATCCAAAAAGACCAGGAGAAGACGGCTTTTACTTGTCCTTTTGGTATCTTTGCATATAGAAAGATGCCTTTTGGATTATGTAATGCTCCAGCTACGTTTCAGAGGTGTATGCAAGCAATTTTTGCAGATCTCTTAGAAAAATGCATTGAAGTATTCATGGATGATTTCTCAATTTTTGGAAATTCTTTCCAAAGATGTTTGACTAATTTGAACACTGTCCTCAAAAGATGTGTGCAGACAAATCTTGTTCTTAATTGGGAGAAATGTCATTTCATGGTAACTGAAAGAATTGTATTGGGGCATAAAATTTCTGCTAAAGGAATTGAGGTAGACAAAGCTAAAGTAGAAGTCATTGAGAAACTACCCCCACCAACAAATGTAAAGGGGATTAGAAGTTTTCCTAGTCATGCTGGGTTTTATAGAAGATTCATCAAAGATTTCTCAAAAATTGCTAAACCATTGAGTAATCTTTTGATGAAGGATGCTCCTTTTGTGATGAATGAAGACTGTCTGAAAGCTTTTGACAAATTGAAGAAGAAGTTAGTGTCAGCGCCAGTAATTGTAGCGCCAGATTGGAGTCAAAATTTTGAATTAATGTGTGATGCAAGTGATTATGCAATAGGAGTTGTCCTTGGCCAGCGGAAAGAACAAAAGTTTCACCCAATTTATTATGTTAGCAAAGTTCTGAATGATGCTCAATTGAATTATGCTACCACAGAGAAAGAATTTCTGGCCATTGTATATGCTCTAGAGAAATTTAGACCTTATCTTATTGGGTCTAAGGTGACTGTCTATACAAATCATGCAGCTATCAAATATTTGTTGACAAAACCAGATTCTAAGCCACGTCTGATTAGATGGGTACTGCTATTGCAAGAATTTGATGTAGAAATCCGTGACAAGAAAGGAAGTGAGAACTTGATTGCTGATCATTTGTCACGGTTAGTCAAATATGAGGTCACTAGCAAGGAGTCTGAAATCTGGGAATCTTTTTCAGATGAATCACTCATGTATATTTAGCAGAGGCCCTGGTTTGCTGATATGGCTAATTTCAAAGCTGCAAGGGTTATGCCGGAAGACTTAACTTGGCAACAAAGAAAGAAATTTTTGCATGATGCCAAGCAGTTTGTTTGGGATGATCCTTATTTGTTCAAGATTGGAGCGGATAATCTTCTGAGGAGATGTGTTACGAATGAAGAAGCAGAAGGAATTCTCTGGCATTGTCATGATTCACCTTATGGAGGACATTTTAATGGAGAAAGAACAGCAGCAAAAGTCCTTCAATCAGGGTTTTATTGGCCAACTTTATTTAAAGATGCTCATAATCATGCTAGAAATTGTGATAAATGTCAAAGAGCAGGGACAATCACTAAACGTCATGAGATGCCTTTACAAGGTATTTTAGAGGTTGAGGTTTTTGATTGTTGGGGTATTGACTTTGTCGGACCCTTCCCTCCATCTTTCAACAATGAATATATTCTGGTAGCAGTGGATTATGTGAGTAAATGGGTGGAAGCATTAGCTTGTCCTAAAAATGATGCTAGCACGGTAATTAAATTCCTGAAGAGGCAGATATTCTCATTTTTGCAATTATCAGCTAGAGAAAGTACTCAAACACTATGGAGTAAAACATAAGGTAGTTGCACCTTATCATCCACAAACCAATGGACAAGCTGAGGTGTCTAACAGGGAGATAAAAAGGATCCTGGAAAAAGCAGTGACTTCATCAAGAAAGGATTGGTCTCTCAAATTGGATGATGCTCTTTGGGCTTATAGGACAGCAATGAAGACGTCTATGGGATTATCACCGTTTCAATTAGTCTATGGGAAAGCATGTCATTTGCCAGTAGAATTGGAGCATAGAGCATTATGGGCTTTGAAATTCTTGAATTTTGATCCTTATGAAAGTCAATGCACACGCAGAAGGTAGATTTTGGAGCTTGAAGAAATGCGATTACATGCATATGATTCATCCAAGGCTTACAAAGACAAGATTAAATTTTATCATGACAGGAAGTTGGTGAATAGAGTTTTCAATCCAGGACAACAGGTACTATTGTTCAATTCAAGATTGAAGATATTTCCTGGGAAGCTGAAGTCAAAATGGTCAGGACCATTTGTGATAAAAGAAGTGCATTGATGAACAAATTTACGATCACCAAAATATGATGTCACAAACTTGTTTTACAATCGGCAAGTGTGACTGAATCGTTCAAGTAATAAACTTGGTAAGACCAAGTATCGTTCTCCCAAAGGACTCACATCCTAATTTAGTTGTGTGGTTTGTTGATTAGCTAAGACTTAAGACGAAATAATTAGATTGTATTATGCAAAAGACGAAAATAAACATGTATGCATGAGGTTTTGATCAATGGCAAAAGCAAAAGACAAGCACTTTCAATGAAATATATATATGAATATGTTGTTGGGGGTCAATTTCATCTTATCCACTCTCATATATTTTAGGAATTCGACATTCAAATCATAATTGTTAATGCCACTCTCTAAATTACCTTGTCAAGAAGGCCTATCCCTAATTACGAGTTCATACCATTCCTAGTAATTAGTTCTTTTAGCACAGGAGCTTAACGACAACCAATATAATATTGGGAGTAATTCCCCGGATCTAGACTTCCCCGTACGTTCCCGTATCGACAAAATCAATAATCATGCATTGAATGAGTTAAACAAAGCAAGCATTTAGCAAAGAGGAAAAACCCTAACTAATGATGAAAGAAAGCATAAGTCTTAGATTAAGATGCAAGCACAAATTCCATATATGAGAGCTTCAAAAGATTACATTGATTCCCCAACAAACATACAAGGTTTAGTTCACCATATTCATGGTGAACCTAGATGAACAATAATGAAAGAATGAAGGATAGAACCCTAGAAAGGTGAAGAGGTAGCCTGAGCATCCAAGATCCTCCTTCAAAGGGGTGGAAGAGAGAGTGTTTGCTTCGTTTCTGCCAAAGATACCAACCCTAAGACATCTAGGTCTTTAAATAGGACATAAAATTAATAGAAAACGGGTCCAGACCCAAATAGATCATAAAATCGCATAAAACTGGCCCAAAACTCGTCTGGTTGACTTTTTTCGTATTCTGGTTGAATGGTTGACTTTTTTGGTTGACTGGTTGACTTTTCAGGTTGACTGGTTGATTTTTCTGGTTTCTGGTTGACTTTTCAGCATTCCAATCATTCGGTACTTCAATTCTTCTTTCAAATAATTCAATTAGCCTACAAAATCAAGGGAATCTTGCATAAACCCATTAAATTCACTTTTAACTCTCTTATTCACAAAACTAAAGCAAAAATATGAGTTCAAGCTAGTTCCTAAGTCTTTAAGTTTGCTTTTGGTATCAATTTTAAGCATAAAAGTAACAGTTTTTCAACTGTTATCACAACCCCAAACTTAGAACTTTGCTTGTCCTCAAGCAAACAAGATGTAACTCAATCTTCTACCAATCTGTATAACGGTTCACTCATTCAAAAATCCTCTTTTCAAGATAAGTACAAACTTCAATTCAACTCATGACAAAGATTTCAATCAAGACATGCACATGCTTCGGTGTTCACAAAGTCACTTAATATCCAACAAATGCTATTTTTCTTGAATGATCAATCAACTAAGCATGGATGTTCATGTGCTCATGGAATATTTCCTCACTAGGTAAAGTGTTTCACTCAAACACAAGTGTATAAGAGGTAATCATTCATTCACTCCACTATCACAATGTCACATGAATCAACTTTGCCTTTCATTTTACCACAATCAAAAACATTCACAAGCATGCATCATCAAAAGGACTTTTCAATGGCTTATAACGTGGCTGGGCTAACAAGAAAATTGGTTTTTTCTAGATCACAAAACCCTTGAGTTAAGAGAATCATATAGACACAATCATTCTTATTTATTCCCAACTTTCTTTTGCATTAAGTTTTGCTTTTTCTGCTTTTCTTTCTTTATTCTTTTTGTTTCCTTTTTCACAGGTCTAAGCTCTTAGCTCAATGCTCTCAATTTCCCTTTCATAACTTCCCAACAACCCCAAACTTGAACATTTATCAATACAACAAAATATTTTCTACTTAACTCAAGGTAAAGCTTTTCACAAGGGGTTTTTAAATCATGTTCAAGGCTAAGGGTTCAAAGGATAGAACATATAGTGTTCTCTTTTGTGGGCTAAACATGCATTTGGCTAATGCAAGGGTTACCAACAAATGGCCTGGATCATATGATGCAAACAAGCAATTGATTCAATCCTAGAAAACCTGGGCAATATCATTCACGCTTTCAAAGTAATAGCATTCAATCATACAAACTCTGAAGCTCAAAACCTCACATATAAGCTCATTCACATTCCACATGTACACATCCTGCTTAGTATCATAATCACAATCACAACATCATGCATTTGTTCACAATGCTTGTGAATCATCTATATAAGCATATAATGTGCACATCTCAACATCAATCAATATCAAAGTCTCCAATTGAGTACATCAAATCCTATTCTAAAAACGAAAACAAATAAGTATAAAACAAAAACAGAAGATAAAACAAATACTGCTCTAGTGCTGATAGCATTCATCAGTAAATGCTATCTCAGCTCTGATGGACAAATTTATGATCACCAAAATATGATGTCACAAACTTGTTTTACAATCGGCAAGTATGACCGAATCGTTCAAGTAATAAACTTGGTAAGACCAAGTATCGTTCTCCCAAAGGATTCATGGCCTAGTTTAGTTGTGTGGTTTGTTGATTAGCTAAGACTTAAGGACGAAATAATTGGATTGTATTATGCAAAAGACGAAAATAAACATGTATGCATGAGGTTTTGATCAATGGCAAAAGCAAAAGACAAGTACTTTCAATGAAATATATATATGAATATGTTGTTGGGGGTCAATTTCATCTTATCCACTCTCATATTTTAGGAATTCAACATTCAAATCATCATTGTTAATGCCACTCTCTAAATTACCTTGTCAAGAAGGCCTATCCCTAATTACGAGTTCATACGATTCCTAGCATTCCTAGTAATTAGTTCTTCTAGCACAAGAGCTTAACGACAACCAATATACTATTGGGAGTAATTCCCCGGATCTAGACTTCCCCGTACGTTCCCGTATCGACAAAACCAATAATCATGCATTGAATGAGTTAAACAAAGCAAGCATTAAGCAAAGAGGAAAAACTCTAACTAATGATGAAAGAAAGCATAAGTCTTAGATTAAGATGCAAGCACAAATTCCATATATGAGAGCTTCAAAAGATTACATTGATTCCCAAACAAACATACAAGGTTTAGTTCACCATATTCATGGTGAACCTAGATGAACAATAATGAAAGAATGAAAGATAAAACCCTAGAAAGGTGAAGAGGTAGCCTAAGCATCCAAGATCCTCCTTCAAAGGGGTGGAAGAGAGAGTGTTTGCTTCGTTTCTGCCAAAGATACAAACCCTAGGACGTCCTAAAGCTTATATACTATTCTAAAATTACAGAAAATCTAGGCCCAAGCCCATAAGTGTGCCGCTCAGCGGTAAAGTACCGCTCAGCGGTAAGTGCATGAGTAGTTTCTTCCCCTCAGCGACCATTTTGCCCCTCAGCGGATCTCCCGTGAGCTCCTGAGTGCCGCTCAGCGGTAAACTGCCGCTGAGCGGTAACTTCGGCTTCTCCTTTTGCACTTTTTTATGTCTTTTCTGATTCCATCTCTCTCCTTCTTCACTTCTTTCACTAAATTCACCTTAAAACCTGCACAAAAACACTGAAATCAAGCATAAACCTGTCCAGCTCTCTTATTTCTGAAAATATGGATAAAAGCATGATTTCAAGCTAGCTTCTAAGTGTAAAGGTTGCTTTTTGTGTCAATTTTAAGCATGAAAATAACAGTTTTTCAACTGTTATCAAGCTCCTCATTAGTCTCAGCGGTACCAGTGCACTTCCTCTAGTTCCTCACTTCCTCCACTTCGTCCACTTCGTCAACTTAGTCCACTTCGTTCACTTTGTCAACTTAGTCTACTTCGTCCACTTCGTCAACTTCATCCACTTCCTCCACTTCCTCCAGTTCCTGCACTTCCTCCAGTTCCTGCACTTCCTCCACTCCCTCCAGTCCGTCCACTTAGTCCTCTTCGTCCACTTCGTCCACTTAGTCCACGTCGTCCACTTCCTCCACTTTCTCCACTTTGTCCAATTAGTTGAGTTCGTTCAATTCGTCCACTTTGCCCACTTCCTCCAGTTCCTCCACATCGTCGACTGCCTCCACTTACTCCACTTCCTTAACTTCCTCCACTTCCTCCACTTCGTCAACTTCGTCCACTTCCTCCACGTCGTCCACTTCCTCTAGTTCGTCCACTTTGTCCACTTTGTCGACTTCGTCCACTTCGTCAATGATGACAAATTTATGAACACCGAAATACGACGCCAAAAACTTGTTGAACAATCGGCAAGTGTGACCGAATCGTTTCAGGTAATAAACTCGGTAAGACCAAGTATCGTTCTCTCAAAGGACTCACGACCTAGTTTAGTTATGTGATTTGTTGATTTGCTAAGACTTAAGAACGAAATAAGTGGAGTTTAATATGCAAAACAGAAAATAAACATGTATGCATGAGTTTTGATCAATGGCTAAAACAAAATACAAGCACTTTCAATGGAATATATGTATGAGTATGTTGTTGGGGTTATCAATTTCATCTTATCCACTCTCATATATTTTATGAATTCAACATTCAATTCATCATTGTTAATGCCACTCTCTAAATTACCTTGACAAGAAGGCCTATCCCTAATTACGAGTTCATACAATTCCTAGCATTCCTAATAATTAGTTCTTTTAGCGCAGGAGCTTAACGACAACCAATATACTATTGGGAGAAATTCCCCGGATCTAGACTTCCCCGTACGTTCCCATATCGACAAAATCAATAATCATGCATTGAATGAGTTAAACAAAGCAAGCCTTGAGCAAAGAGGAAAAACCCTAACTAATGATGAAAGAAAGCATAGGTCTTAAATATAAGATGTAAACACAAATTCCATATATGAGAGTTTCACAAGACTACATTGAATCCCCAACAACAATACAAGGTTTAGTTCACCATATTCATGGTGAAACTAGATGAACAATAATGAAAGAATGAAAGATAAAACCCTAGAAAGGTGAAGAGGTAGCCTGAGCATCCAAGATGCTCCTTCAAAGGGGTGGAAGAGAGAGTGTTTGCTTCGTTTCTGCCAAAGATACAAACCCTAGGACATCCTAAAGCTTATATACTATTCTAAAATTACAGAAAATTTAGGCCCAAGCCCATAAGTGTGCCGCTCGGCGGTAAAGTGCCGCTCAACGGTAAGTGCGTGAGTTGGTTTCTTCCCCTCAGCGGCCATTTTGCCCCTCAGCGGATCCATCGTGGTCTCTTGAGTGCCGCTCAATGGTAAACTGTCGCTGAGCGGCAGTTGCGGCTTCTCCTTTTGCACTTTTTGGTGTCTTTTCTGATTCCATCTCTCTCCTTCTTCACTTCTTTCACTAAATTCACCTTAAAACCTGCACAAAAACACTTAAATCAAGTATAAACCTGTCCAGCTCTCTTATTTCTGAAAATATGAATAAAAGCATGATTTCAAGCTAGTTTCTAAGTATAAAGGTTGCTTTTAGTATCAATTTTAAGCATGAAAATAACAGTTTTTCAACTGTTATCACAACCCCAAACTTAGAACTTTGCTTGTCCTCAAGCAAACAAGATGTAACTCAATCTTCAACCAATTCATATGATGGTTCACTCATTCAAAAATTCTCTTTTCAAGATAAGTAAAAACTTCAGTCAAACTTATGACCAAGATTTCAATCAAGATGTGCACATGCTTTGGTGTTCACAAAGTTACTTAATATCCAACAAATGCTATTTTTCATGAATGATCAATCAATTAAGCATGGATGTTCATGTGCTCATGGAATAGTTCCTCACTAGGTAAAGTGTTTCACTCAACACACAAGTGTATAAGAGATAATCACTCATTCACTCCACTATCACAATGTCACATGAAACAACTTTGCCTTTCATTTTACCACAATCAAAAACATTCACAAGCATGCATCATCACAAGGACTTTTCAATGGCTTATAATGTGGTTGGGCTAACAAGAAAATTGGTTTTTCTGGATCACAAAATCCTTGAGTTAAGAGAATCATAACAACACAATTATTCTTATTTTTCCCAACTTTCTTTTGCATTGAGCTTTGCTTCTTCTTTTCTTTTCTTTTCTTTCTCTTTTTCTTTGCATATTATTAGGTCAATGCTTTTACTTTTTCATGTTTTCCCAACAACCCCAAACTTGAACATTTGTCAATACCACACAAGATCTTCTACTTAACTCAAGGTAAAGATTTTCAATCAAGGGTTTTCAATTTATGTTCAAGGTTAAGGGTTCAAAGGATAGAACACAAAGTGTTCTCTTTTAGTGGGCTAACTTTATGAATTTGGCCAATAAAAAGGGTTCCAACACATGGCCTTGATCAAATGATGCAAAACAAGCAATTGATTCAATCATATAAAACCTGGGCAAAATCATTCATGTTTCCAAAGTAATAGCATTCAACAATAACAACTCTGGAGCTCAAAACCTCACATATAAGCTCATTCACATTTGACATACACATCCTGCTTAATCTCACAATCACAATCACAATATCATGCATTTGTTCACAAAGCTTGTGAATCACCTGTATAAG
Source organism: Vigna nakashimae (assembly GCA_034642375.1). Taxonomy (NCBI): domain Eukaryota; kingdom Viridiplantae; phylum Streptophyta; class Magnoliopsida; order Fabales; family Fabaceae; genus Vigna; species Vigna nakashimae. The sequence continues at coordinate 16,401,258 of CM067763.1, forward strand.
CATTTAATGTGCACATCTCAACATCAATCAATCTCAAAGTATTATCAAGCATTACTTATCACAAAATCACAGTCAATAGCAAACCATCACAAGAAACCAGGTTTCCAATAGAGTACATCAACCTTAATCTAAAAGCATAAAATACGTACAGAACACTGGGTTGCCTCCCAGTAAGCGCTTGTTTAACGTCACAAGCCTGACCCAAACTTTCAAGGAACAACCAATAACATCATTGTGGAAAATTGTTGCACCTCTCCCCCTAGATAGGGCTTGAGATGTTGACCATTCACCACCCAACTTCTCTATGGATCATCAGCAGCTGGATTAAATATTTCAATAGCTCCATGCGAATGCACTTCTTTTACCACAAATGGTCCTGACCCTTTTGACTTCAGCTTCCCAGGAAATTGATAACAGTTGAAAAACTGCTATTTTCATGCTTAAAATTGACACTAAAAGCAACCTTTAGACTTAGAAACTAGCTTGAAATCATGCTTTTATCCATATTTTCAGAAATAAGAGAGCTGGACAGGTTTATGCTTGATTTAAGTGTTTTTGTGCAGGTTTTAAGGTGAATTTAGTGAAAGAAGTGAAGAAGGAGAGAGATGGAATCAGAAAAGGAATCAAAGAGTGCAAAAGGAGAAGCCGAAGGCACCGCTCAGCGGCATTTTACCGCTGAGCGGCACTCAGGAGGTCACGGGAGGTCCGCTGAGGGGCAAACTGGCCGCTGAGGGGAAGAAAAGGGACGCGCAGTCACCGCTGAGCGGTATTTACCGCTGAGCGGTGATAACAATTGAAAAACTGTTATTTTCATGCTTAATATTGATATTAAAAGCAACCTTTAGACTTAAAAACTAGCTTGAAATCATGCAGTTTATCTATATTTTCATAAATAAGAGAGCTGGACAGGTTTATGCTTGATTTAAGTGTTTTTGTGCAGGTTTTAAGGTGAATTTAGTGAAAAGAGTGAAGAAGGAGAGAAGTGACATTAGAAAAGACAAGAAAAGAGTGCAAAAAGAGAAGACAAAGGCACCGCTCAGCGGCAATTTACCGCTGAGCGGCACTCAGGAGGTTGCGGGAGTCACGCTGAGGGGCAAAATGGCCGCTGAGGGGAAGAAAAGGACGCGCAATCACCGCTGAGCGGTATTTACCGCTGAGCGGCACTTTTTGGGCTTGGGCTTTTGTAATCTTTTGTAACTCTAGATTAGTATATAAGGGCTTGCACGTCCTTGGGATTAGTATCTTTGGCAGAAACGAGGCAAACACTCTCTCTCTCACCCCTTTGAAGGAGGATCTTGGATGCTCAGGCTACCTCTTCACCTTTATTGGGTTTATTCTTTCATTCTTTCATTGTTATTCATCTAGGTTCACCATGAATATGGTGAACTAAACCTTGTATGTTTGTTGGGGAATCAATGTAATCTCTTGAAGCTCTCATATATGGAATCTGTTGAGTACATCTTTTAATTAAGACATATGCTTTCTTTCATCATTAGTTAGGGTTTTTCCTCTTTGCTCAATGCTTGCATAGTTTAACTCATTCCATGCATGATTATTGATTTTGTCGATACGGACACGTACGGGGAAGTCTAGATCCGGGGAATTTCTCCCAATATTATACTGACAATATTCTATTGGTTGCCTTTAAGCTCCTGCACTCATGAACTAATCATTAGGAATGCTAGGAATTGTATGAACTCGTGATTAGGGAGAAGCCATCTAGAATGGTACATTAGAGAGTGGCATTAACAATGATGATTTGAATGTTGAATTCCTAAAATATATGAGAGTGGATGAGATGAAATTGACCCCCAACAACATATTCATTCATATAATTCATTGAAAGTGTTTATCTTTTGTCTTTGCCATTGATCAAACTTCATGCATACATGTTTATTTTCTGTCTTGCATATTAAAATTTGAATATTTCGTTTGTAAGTCCTTGCTAATCAACAAATCATATAACTAAACTAGGCCGTGAGTCCTTTGGGAAGAACGATACTTGGTCTTACCAAGTTTATTACTTGAACGATTCGGTCATACTTGCCGATTGTGAAACAAGTTTGTGACATCATATTTTGGTGCTTACAAATTTGTCCATCAAGTTTTTGGCGCCATTGCCGGGGACTCGTGGTTTAACTGGTTAATTTGTGTGATTATTGATTATCTTTGACTTTAATTTTGAATTTCTGTTTTTATTTTTTCTGTTTTTTATTTTATTTTATCTTTTTATCTTTTTAGATTAGGTTAGATTTTATTTTTATCTTTTTAGGTTAGATTAGATTCTGTTTTTATCTTTTTAGATTAGGTTAGATTAGATTTGATTTTATTTTGTTAGGTTAGATTTTATTAGATTTTATTTTATCTTTATCTTTTAGATTAGGTTAGATTTTATTTTATCTTTTTAGAATAGATTTTATTTTATTTTATTTTCTATCTTTTAAATCTTTTATCTTCTTATCTTCTGAATCTTTTATCTTTTTATCTTTGAATATATATCTTCTTTTATATCTTTTTGTGCTAACAAATTTTTTTCTAGGGTTTTGTTTTCTTGTGCATGCAGGAAGCAATTCGAACTAGGAGTAAGAAAACAACAGAACCACTTCTTGAAGCTCTAGAAGAGAGTAGAAGGAGGAGAAGAATCAGAACGTCTAGAGAACTTTTCCCTTCTCCAGAAACTCTCTTGCAATCATCACCACAAGGTTCTGTTCATAGCACAGGAAGTATGGAGGGCAATAATGTTAGAAGAACTCTTGATGATTACACTAATCTTGCTGGACCTCAGCACTTCAATAGCATAGCTAGACCTAGAGTCAATGCAGCCAACATGGAGGTCAAACCAGCACTGATTCAACTGGTGAAGAGTAATCAATTTAATGGGTTATCTCACGAAAGCCCATATGAGCACCTGACTACCTTTAATGAGATTTGCAATACAGTCAAAATTAATGGGGTGCCAGACGAAGCAATCAAACTTAGCTTGTTTCCTTTCTCATTGGGAGGCAATGCTAAGCTTTGGTTGAACTCTTTTCTAGAAGAAAATTTCACAGAGTGGGAAGCAGTGGTCACAAAATTCTTAAACAAATACTTCCCACAATCTAAGGTGACTAAAGGAAAGCAAGAGATATCTTCATTCAAGCAGGGCATGGAAGAATCACTGGGACATGCATGGGACAGGTATAAAAGCTTGTTACGTAAAACTCCCACGCATGGCTTTGAAGATCAAGCAGTAGTCCTAACTTTCCTTGGAGGGCTTGGTTCACAAACCAAGATGATGCTGGATGCCTCAGCTGGAGGCAATATCAAATGGAAGACTCCAGAGGAAGCAACTGAAATTATTGAAAATATGGCTACTAGTGACAACGAACTCAATATTGACACAGGAGATCCTAATCAGAAGGAGTTGTCAAAATTAAATGAGGCTCTGCTTGTCCAAAATAGAACTCTCTCTCAACAGCTTGAGGAAGTAACCATGAAACTTTCTCAAATACCACAGGAAATACAATAGGTCTCAATGGTTCAAGAGCAACAAAAATGGCAGATGCAATTTACTTCAGTTGAAAAAACAATAAAGCTTGAAGAGACTTTCCAGAGATTCTTGAAGACAAATGCGTCTTATTGTCATAATGTGGATGCTGCATTTAAAAAAATGGAGAGTCATGTTGAGAGAATAGTTGACGTGATTAAACATGATAACCTTGGAAAGGATTGTAAAACTGTTGTGACCAGAAGTGGTAGAGTGTTAGAGGAGAGACAAAAAGAGAGAGAGAAAGAAAAAAATGAGAGTGAGAGTGAAAAAGAATCATGTGAGTGGAAAGAAAGAGTTGAGAGAGAGAAAAAGAGAAAAGAAGAAGAGGAGAGGAGAGAAAAAAATGAGAGAGAAGAGAGAGAGAGAAAAAGAGTATGAAAAGCCACTTCCTTATCCAAAGGGTTATTCAAGGAAGGAGAAAGAAAAGCAGTTGGAAAGATTCATGGAACTGTTTAAGAAGCTGGAGATTACTATACCATTCTCTGAAGCATTGCAACAGATGCCAGCATATGCAAAATTCTTGAAGGAACTTCTCACAAAGAAACACAAGTACATTGAGAAGGAAACTATCAATATACAGGGCAATTGCAGTGCAATCATACAGAAACTACCTCCTAAACTTAAAGACCCAGGAAGCTTCACTATTCCATGCACCATAGGAGATGTGAAAGTTGGAAGAGCATTGATTGATTTGGGAGCTAGCATTAATCTAATGCCGCTAGCTATGTGCAGAACAATTCAGGGGCTGGAAATTAAACCAACCAGAATGGCTCTTCAATTGGCAGACAGGTCTCTTAAATATCCATATGGAGTGGTTGAAGATGTTCTAGTGAAGGTCGACAAATTTGTATTCCCAGTGGATTTTATTGTAATGGAGATGGAAGGAACTAGTGATGTTCCTCTTATTTTGGGGAGACCTTTTATGAAGACTGCTAGAGTTCTGATTGATGTAGAGAATGGTAAGCTTAAACTGAGAGTTGATGATGAAGAGGTCACTTTTGATGTATCCAAGGCCTTGACATATCCAAATGATGACAAAGCATGTTTTCAATTTGATGAACTTGATGAAGTTTGTATGGTTCAGGAGAGAATGGTGCGAAATATTTCTCCATTGGAAAAAACTCTCATTGATTCATGTGAAGATTTAGATGAAGAAGAGGAGAAATTAATTGATGAATGTCTGATGGATTTGGAAACATTGAAAAAGAATCCAGAGGAAGATCCAATAATTGAAATAGTTGATAAGGAAGAAACAATCAAAGCACAGTCACCAGAATTAAAAAGATTGCCACCACATCTGAAATATGTGTTTTTAGAAGAGGGTGAAACAAAGCCAGTCATCATCAATAACTCTTTATCTTTACAAGAAGAAGAGCAGTTGATAGAAATTCTGAAAGCCAACAAAGAAGCAATTGGGTGGTCAATATCAGATCTCAAAGGTATAAGCCCAACTTATTGCATGCATAGGATTTTTATGGAAGAGGACTATAAACCAAGTGCTCAACCACAGAGAAGGTTAAATCCTGTCATGAAGGAGGTGGTCAGAAAAGAAGTGTTGAAACTGCTAGAAGCTGGTATCATCTATCCAATCTCTGACAGTGAATGGGTGAGTCCAGTACAGGTGGTTCCAAAGAAAGGTGGGATGACAGTAATTTATAATGATAAGAATGAGCTTATTCCTACTCGGACAGTTACTGGCTGGCGTATGTGCATTGATTATAGGAAACTGAATAAAGCTACTAGGAAAGATCATTTTCCTCTTCCTTTCATGGATCAGATGCTAGAAAGGTTATCAGGGCAGACTTTCTATTGTTTTCTAGATGGATATTCTGGATATAATCAAATTGTGGTAGATCCAAAAGACCAGGAGAAGACGGCTTTTACTTGTCCTTTTGGTATCTTTGCATATAGAAAGATGCCTTTTGGATTATGTAATGCTCCAGCTACGTTTCAGAGGTGTATGCAGGCAATCTTTTCTGATCTTCTAGAAAAATGCATCGAAGTATTCATGGATGACTTCTCAGTTTTTGGAAATTCTTTCCAAAGATGTTTAGCTAATTTGAACACGGTCCTCAAAAGATGTGTTCAGACAAATCTGGTTTTGAATTGGGAGAAATGTCATTTCATGGTAACTGAAGGGATTGTACTGGGGCATAAAATTTCTGCTAAAGGAATTGAGGTGGATAAAGCCAAAGTAGAAGTCATTGAGAAACTGCCTCCACCAACAAATGTAAGGGGGATTAGGAGCTTTCTTGGTCATGCAGGGTTCTATAGAAGATTCATCAAAGATTTCTCAAAAATTGCTAAACCATTGAGTAATCTTTTGATGAAGGATACTCCTTTTGTGATGAATGAAGACTGTCTGAAAGCTTTTGATATATTGAAGCAGAAGCTAGTGTCAGCTCCAGTAATTGTAGCACCAGATTGGAATCAAAATTTTGAATTGATGTGTGATGCAAGTGATTATGCAATAGGAGTTGTCCTTGGCCAAAGGAAAGAACAAAAGTTTCATCCAATTTATTATGCTAGCAAGGTGCTGAATGATGCTCAGTTGAATTATGCTACCACAGAGAAAGAGTTTCTTGCCATTGTATATGCTCTAGAGAAATTTAGACCTTATCTTATTGGGTCTAAGGTGATTGTCTACACAGATCATGCAGCTATCAAATATTTGTTGACAAAACCAGATTCTAAGCCACGTCTGATTAGATGGGTATTACTGTTGCAAGAATTTGATGTAGAAATCCGTGATAAGAAAGGAAGTGAGAACTTAATTGCTGATCATTTGTCACGGTTAGTCAACAATGAGGTTACTAGCAGGGAATCTGAAATCTGGGAATCTTTTTCAGATGAATCACTCATGTATATTCAGCAGAGGCCCTGGTTTGCTGATATGGCAAATTTCAAAGCTGCAAGAGTCATGCCGGAAGACTTAACTTGGCAACAGAGAAAGAAATTTCTGCATGATGCCAAGCAGTTTGTGTGGGACGATCCATATTTGTTCAAAATTGGAGCAGATAATCTTCTCAGGAGATGTGTTACAAATGAAGAAGCAGAAGGAATTCTCTGGCATTGTCATGATTCACCTTATGGAGGACATTTTAATGGGGAAAGAACAGCAGCAAAAGTCCTTCAATCAGGGTTTTATTGGCCAACTTTATTTAAAGATGCCCATAATCATGCTAGGAATTGTGATAAATGTCAAAGAGCAGGGACAATCACTAAACGTCATGAGATGCCTTTACAAGGTATTTTAGAGGTTGAGGTTTTTGATTGTTGGGGTATTGACTTTGTTGGACCCTTCCCTCCATCTTTCAACAATGAATATATTCTGGTAGCAGTGGATTATGTGAGCAAATGGGTGGAAGCATTAACTTGTCCTAAAAATGATGCTAGCACGGTAATTAAATTCCTGAAGAGGCAGATATTCTCACGTTTTGGCACTCCAAGAGTGTTGATTAGTGATGGAGGATCTCATTTTTGCAATTATCAGCTAGAGAAAGTACTCAAGCACTATGGAGTAAAGCATAAGGTAGTTGCACCTTATCATCCACAAACCAATGGACAAGCTGAGGTATCTAACAGAGAGATAAAAAGAATCCTGGAAAAGACTGTGACTTCATCAAGAAAGGATTGGTCTCTCAAATTGGATGATGCTCTTTGGGCTTATAGGACAGCAATGAAGACGTCTATGGGTTTATCACCATTTCAATTAGTCTATGGGAAAGCATGCCATTTGCCAGTCGAATTGGAGCATAGAGCATTATGGGCTTTGAAATTTTTGAATTTTGATCCTTATGATACTCAATGTACACGCAGACGGCAGATTTTGGAGCTTGAAGAAATGCGTTTGCATGCATATGATTCATCCAAAGCTTATAAAGACAAAATGAAATTTTATCATGACAGGAAGTTGGTGAATAGAGTTTTCAATCCAGGACAACAGGTATTATTGTTCAATTCAAGATTGAAGATATTTCCTGGGAAGCTGAAGTCAAAATGGACAGGACCATTTGTGATAAAAGAAGTGCATCCGCATGGGGCAATTGAAATATTTAATCCATCTGATGACCCACAGAGAAGTTGGGTGGTAAATGGTCAACGTCTCAAGCCTTATCTAGGGGGAGAGGTGCAACAATGTTCTACAATGATGTTGCTGGTTGATCCGTGAAAGTTGGGTCAGGCTCGGGACGTTAAACAAGCGCTTACTGGGAGGCAACCCAGTGTTTTCTGAGTATTTTATGTTTTTAGATTAGGATGTGATGTACTCTATTGAACACCTGGTTTCTTATGATGGTTTGCTATTAACTGTGTTTGTGTGATAAGTAATGCTTGATGATGCTTATTGACTGATTGATGTTGAGATGATGTGCACATTAAAATGCTTATACAGGTGATTCACAAGCTTTGTGAACAAATGCATGATATCATGATTGTGATTGTGAAATTAAGCAGGATGTGTATGTCAAATGTGAATGAGCTTATATGTGAGGTTTTGAGCTCCAGAGTTGTTATTGTTGAATGTTATTACTTTGAAAGCATGAATGATTTTGCCCAGGTTTTCTATGATTGAATCAATTGCTTGTTTTGCATTATGTGATCAAGGCCGTTTGTTGGAACCCATTTTATTGGCCAAATTCATAAAGTTAGCCTACTAAAAGAGAACACTTTGTGTTCTATCCTTTGAACCCTTAGCCTTGAATATACACTGAAAACCCTTGATTGAAAATCCTTACCTTGAGTTAAGTAGAAGATCTTGTATGGTATTGATAAATGTTCAAGTTTGGGGTTGTTGGGAAAACATGAAAAAGGAAAAGCATTGAGCTAAGAGCTAAAAAGTAAGAATATGCAAAGAAAAAGAAAAGAAAAGAAAAAGAAGTAAAGCTCAATGTGAATGCAGAGGCAAAAGAAAGTTGGGAATGAATAAGATAATTGTGTTGTTATGACTCTCTTAACTCAAGGATTTTGTGATCCAGAAAAACCAATTTTCTTGTTAGCCCAGCCACATTATAAGCCATTGAAAAGTCCTTGTGATGATGCATGCTTGTGAATGTTTTTGATTGTGGTAAAATGAAAGGCAAAGTTGATTCATGTGACATTGTGATAGTAGAGTAAATGAGTGAAACACTTTACCTCTTATACACTTGTGTGTTGAGTGAAACACTTTACCTGGTGAGGAAATATTCCATGAGCACATGAACATCCATGCTTAATTGATTGATCATTCATGAAAAATAGCATTTGTTGGAACTTAAATGACTTTGTGAACACTAAAGCATGTGAACATCTTGATTGAACTCTTGGTCATAAGTTTGAGTGAAGTTGTTACTTATCTTGAAAAGAGGATTTTGAATGAGTGAACCATCATGTGAATTGGTTGAAGATGGAGTTACATTTTGTTTGCTTGAGGACAAGCAAAGTTCTAAGTTTGGGGTTGTGATAACAGTTGAAAAACTGTTATTTTCATGCTTAAAAGTGATACTAAAAGCAACCTTTAGACTTAAAAACTAGCTTGAAATCATGCCTTTTATCTATATTTTCATAAATAAGAGAGTTGGACAGGTTTACGCTTGATTTAAGTGTTTTTGTGCAGGTTTTAAGGTGAATTTACTGAAAAGAGTGAAGAAGGAGAGAAGTGACATTAGAAAAGACAAGAAAGAGTGCAAAAAGAGAAGACGAAGGCACCGCTCAGCGGTATTTTACCGCTGAGCGGCACTCAGAAGGTTGCGGGAGTCACGCTGAGGGGCAAACTGGCCGCTGAGGGGAAGAAAAGGACGCGCAACCACCGCTGAGCGGCACTTTTTGGGCTTGGGCTTTTGTAATCTTTTGTAACTCTAGATTAGTATATAAGGGCTTGCACGTCCTTGGGATTAGTATCTTTGGCAGAAACGAGGCAAACACTCTCTCTTCTCACCCCTTTGAAGGAGGATCTTGGATGCTCAGGCTACCTCTTCACCTTTATTGGGTTTATTCTTTCATTCTTTCATTGTTATTCATCTAGGTTCACCATGACGATGGTGAACTAAACCTTGTATGTTTGTTGGGGAATCAATGTAATCTCTTGAAGCTCTCATATATGGATTTGTTGAGTACATCTTTGAATTAAGACATATGCTTTCTTTCATCATTAGTTAGGGTTTTTCCTCTTTGCTCAATGCTTGCATTGTTTAACTCATTCTAATGCATGATTATTGGTTTTGTCGATACGGACACGTACGGGGAAGTCTAGATCCGGGGAATTTCTCCCAATATTTTACTGACAACATTATATTGGTTGCCTTTAAGCTCCTGCAGTCATGAACTAATCATTAGGAATGCTAGGAATTGTATGAACTATTTGATTAGGGAGAAGCCATCTAGAATGGTACATTAGAGAGTGGCATTAACAATGATGATTTGAATGTTGAATTCCTAAAATATATGAGAGTGGATGAGATGAAATTGAACCCCAACAACATATTCATTTATATAATTCATTGAAAGTGTTTATCTTTTGTCTTTGCCATTGATCAATTCATGCATACATGTTTATTTTTGTCTTTGCATATTAAACTTTGAATATTTCGTTTGTAAGTCCTAGCTAATCAACAAATCACATAACTAAACTAGGCCGTGAGTCCTTTGGGAAGAACGATACTTGGTCTTACCAAGTTTTATTACTTGAACGATTCGGTCATACTTGCCGATTGTGAAACAAGTTTGTGACATCATAATTTGGTGCTTACAAATTTGTCCATCACTAATCAATATAATAAGCAGCAGCAGCAACCAACCGTGTGGCAACAATTATCTATGCTTAATGAAAGATCTACAAGGTTGGAAGAAACTCTTCAGCAATTCATACAGAAAACTGAATCTTCTCAAAAGAGCACTGAAGCTGCTATAAAGAATTTGGAGATTCAGATGGGTCAGATTACCAAGCAATTGGAAGAAAGACCACACAGAAACTTTGGGGCTAATACTGAGGTTAACCCTAGAGAAGAGTGCAAAGTGGTCAAGAGTGTGAATGAAGAGATTATTGAGTTAGAAGAAGATGAAACAGAAGAGAGAAGAGAAGAAGAAAGAAAGGACACTTTTCCTTTTCTAAAAAATCAGGAGAAACCAATGGATTTCACAGATTTATTCAGAATGGTTGATAATGAAGCTCCTTGGGAACAAATTCTACAGAAAATAGCAGTTTACACAAAATCTGATGAAGGAACCTCTACAAAAAGAAGACGTAGAGATGATGAGGAAGAAAAGTGTAAAACTGTTAAGAAAGAGTCATTCCCACCAAAAGCAGCAGATCCAGGTAGTTTTTCTATCCCTTGCACTATAGGGAAGAAAAAGGTAAAGAAAGCTCTCCTTGATTTAGGCTCAAGTGTTAACTTGATGCCTTATTCTCTATTAGAGCAAATTGGCCATGTTAAAATAAAACCTGTAAAGGTTAATCTTGTAATGGCTGATGGATCTTCAAAGGAGCCATATGGGATTGCAGAAGACATTGTAGTTTGTGTTGGCAAACTTCCGTTTTTGGCAGACTTTGTGGTGATGAAGATGGAGACCGAAAAAATACCTTTCATACTGGGAAGACCGTTTATGAAAACGGCCAGGGCTATCATAGATGTTAATGAAGGTATAGTGGTGCTCCAGGACAGAGAGGAGAGAGTGGTGGTGGATGTTTTCAAAGATGAGATACAAGCAAAGGAGGAAGAGTCTAGTTATAAAGCTGCATTTCGAGATGCACCCATGACTAGAGGTAAAGATGAAAATCTTGAAGTTTCTGATAACCATTGTTTGTTTTTTCAGGTACCCAAGGTAGAAGAGATTGGAAAAGGAGAAGAAGTTCCTAGAGACTGGAAGAAAAGAAGACTCCAACTTGGCACACCTGTAAGACTCAAGAACAAGTTGTGGGTTATAAAAGGCTTTAAAGAGAAGGAGATGATAGAGATAGAGTCTCCATATTCTAGAGAATCCAAAACAGTCCAAAGGAAGCAGTTGAAAGGTTGGTGGAAGGACAACATCAACCATAAAGAAGATGGAACATGAGCTTTAACAGGGTCAAGCTAGTGACGTTAAAGAAGCGCTTGCTGGGAGGCAACCCAGTAGATTTACAAACTTTTGATTTGGTTTTGTAATTTGTAATTTGTGAACATTATTTTGAACATTATTTTGTTGGATCTAGCATCTACTGAAGGATGCTAGGTGGTTAAGTATCTACTGAAGGATACTAGGTTTTTAACACCTACTGATGGGTGTTGGTGAGAAGATTTTGCACCTACTGATGGGTGCTGGTAAGTTTGAAACACCTACTGATGGGTGTTGGTGGATTTTGGGTCAGGCTCGTGACGTTAAACAAGCGCTACCTGGGAGGCAACCCAGTTGATTGATTGTTTTTGTTTGTTTTATTTTAGTTAGGGTTTGCATAAGCATTTTTAACATTGAATTGCAGGGAACTTATGAGGGGTATGCTAGGAAGGCACGTAGGTCAAGAAAAGAAGGAGAAGGGCACATCACGAAAGTGCCACTGAGCGGCAATTACCGCTGAGCGGTACTATCGCAGATGGGCTTAAGTTCCCCTTAGCGGAACCCGAGCCCATTGGGGTATTTTTAAACCCTAAGCTGCGCGTTTTTACATTCTTTCAAGCCCTTCTCTGCACAAACACTTCCACATATCTTCTCCTAGGTTTCCCACATCTTTTTACTCTTCCCTCTTAGAAAAATTTCTCTTCCACTCACTTTTTCACTAGTGTGCCATCAAAGTTTGGGGTTGGAAGAGAGCATTCTAGTTTGGAAGCATTCTCATATCATCTAGCATCTCCACCCAAGTAAGTAAAATGCATTTTGTTCATTCTAGGGTTCTTGAGTTTGAATGTGATTGTCAAAGCATGAATATTTAGGGGTTTTGATTTCTATGCATGATTTGATGATATATTTGATGTTTGAACCGATTAAACTGCTTGATTATGTACTGGAAAACTGAAAATTGCATTTGGGTGGAGTTAGGAAAGTTTTAAAACGAGATTTGCAAAAATCTGCAGGTCACCGCTGAGCGTCATTTATCGCTGAGCGGCACTCTGCCAGACTTGGTTTTTTTCTGGTTTTTGCGTGTTTGAATGTGGCACTGGTGGCGCTGAGGGGAAATTCTAGCCCTCAGCGGTGGTTTAGCTTCAAAAGGAGTTGTGTTCTGTGTTTACTAATGATTAACATCATGTTCTGTGGTTTTGTAATGGTGTTTGAATGCAGGAATGACATCCTCTTCAGGAAAGAGATTGAAAACCATGGCAACCAAGAGGAAGGAAAAGGAACCAGAGCAGCCCCATAATGGCAGGTTCCTCTCTAGGAAACATGTGAAGCACTTTAGGGTGGTTCAGGACAGGAGACTTCTAATGGAGAGAAAGGTTGGAATGATACCTAACTTTGCTCCTCAATTTGGAGAGCAAGTGTTAGGGAATGATTGGGGGAAGCTAGCCACTTATCCAGCACCTGCCAACATAGCTGTGGTTAAGGAATTCTACACCAATGCAAAGAAGATTGGTGATTATCCAGCTGAGAATTATTTGGGCTATGTCAGAGGCCATGCTATCAGGTATGATCCTGACTCCATCAACAACTTCCTGGATACTGTGTGGGCTGGTGAGCAATGTCAGTTTGCTCTTAGCATGGAGGAAGGTGCTGACTTTGAGGATGTTGAGAGAGTACTGTGTATACCTGGAGGACACTTCCAAAGGAATAGATTTGGAGCAGTGGTTAACATTAGGAGGACAGATTTGACTCCTCTTGCAAAGTATTGGATGGCATTTTCTCATGCCAACATTCAGCCATGCTCACATGTGTCAGATATCACTCTCAGCAGGGCACTATTCATCTACTGTGCTATCAGAAATTTGAATGTTAATATTGGGCAGGTGATAGCTGATGAGATTAGTGTGTGCTAACACCTCAAACAACAAAGCACCACTGGGACATCCTTCTTTGATCACTCACCTTTGCAAGCAAGCTGGGGTGGACACTTCTGTTCCACCATTTGAGAGGCCAAGAAAAGCTATTGATGAGGCCTATTACAGACAGTATTGTGGAGGTGAGGAGGCAGCTCAGCCAGTTCCACCACGCCAGGCTCGTAGAGAGAGAGGGCCAGCACAGAGCAGGACATCTGCTGATACTCATGAGGCAGAACCATTCCAGATGAGGGACATGTATATGTCTCTTATAGGAGCTCAGTTGCAGTCCATCCACAGAGGGCAGGTGGCCACGGCTGAGATGATAGTGGGGATGTATGATACCCCTCCAGCACACAGGTGGACTATGGATGAATTCCATAATGTGGTAGCTTGGCCAGAAGAACCATTGCATGGAGGAGCTGAAGCAGCTGAAGCTTCAGCCAGAGATATGGAAGAAGATGAAGCTGAGGAGGAGGATGCATTTGATGAAGATGATGATGAAGAGGAAGAGGAAGATACAGAGGACAGCTAAGACTGATGAGGAGCTGAGATAGCATTTACTGATGAATGCTATCATATGATTATGCTTTTGTGGTTTAAGTTTTCTGAACTTATTTGTTTTTGTTTTTTAGATTAGGGTTTGATGTACTCTATTAAACACCTGGTTTGTTATGATGGTTTGCTATTAACTGTGATTGTTTGATAAGTAATGATTGAATGATGCTTATTGACTGATTGATGTTGAGATGATGTGCACATTAAAATGCTTATACAGGTGATTCACAAGCTTTGTGAACAAATGCATGATATCATGATTGTGATTGTGAAATTAAGCAGGATGTGTATGTCAAATGTGAATGAGCTTATATGTGAGGTTTTGAGCTCCAGAGTTTTTGGTATGATTGAATGCTATTACTTTGAAAGCATGAATGACTTTGCCCAGGTTTTCTATGATTGAATCAATTGCTTGTTTTGCATCATATGATCAAGGCCGTTTGTTGGAACCCTTTTTATTGGCCAAATTCATAAAGTTAGCCCACTAAAAGAGAACACGTTGTGTTCTATCCTTTGAACCCTTAGCCTTGAACATACACTGAAAACCCTTGATTGAAAATCTTTACCTTGAGTTAAGTAGAAGATCTTGTGTGGTATTGTTAAAAGTTCAAGTTTGGGGTTGTTGGGAAAACATGAAAAAGGAAAAGCATTGAGCTAAGAGCTAAAAAGTAAGAATATCCAAAGAAAAAGAAAAAGAAAAGAAAAGAAAAAGAAGCAAAGCTCAATGCAAATGCAAAGGCAAGTTGGGAAGAATAAGAAAAATTGTGTTGTTATGATTCTCTTAACTCAAGGATTTTGTGATCCAGAAAAACCAATTTTCTTGTTAGCCCAGCCACATTATAAGCCATTGAAAAGTCCTTGTGATGATGCATGCTTGTGAATGTTTTTTGATTGTGGTAAAATGAAAGGCAAAGTTGATTCATGTGACATTGTAATAGTGGAGTGAATGAGTGAAACACTTTACCTCTTATACACTTGTGTGTTGAGTGAAACACTTTACTTAGTGAGGAAATATTCCATAAGCACATGAACATCCATGCTTAATTGATTGATCATTCATGAAAAATAGCATTTGTTGGAATTTAAATGACTTTGTGAACACTAAAGCATGTGCACATCTTGGTTGAACTCTTGGTCATAAGTTTGAGTGAAGTTATTACTTATCTTGAAAAAGAGAATTTTTGAATGAGTGAACCATCATATGAATTGGTTGGAGATTGAGTTACATTTTGTTTGCTTGAGGACAAGCAAAGTTCTAAGTTTGGGATTGTGATAACAGTTGAAAAACTGTTATTTTAATGCTTAAAATTGACACTAAAAGCAACCTTTAGACTTAGAAACTAGCTTGAAATCATGCTTTTATCCATATTTTCATAAATAAGAGAGCTGGACAGGTTTATGCTTGATTTAAGTGTTTTTGTGCAGGTTTTAAGGTGAATTTAGTGAAAGAAGTGAAGAAGGAGAGAGATGGAATCAGAAAAGGAATCAAAGAGTGCAAAAGGAGAAGCCGAAGGCACCGCTCAGCGGCATTTTACCGCTGAGCGGCACTCAGGAGGTCACGGGAGGTCCGCTGAGGGGCAAACTGGCCGCTGAGGGGAAGAAAAGGGACGCGCAGTCACCGCTGAGCGGTATTTACCGCTGAGCGGCACTTTTATGGGCTTGGGCTTTTGTAATTTTAGAATAGTATATAAGCTTTAGGACGTCCTAGGGTTTGTATCTTTGGCAGAAACAAGGCAAACACTCTCTCTTCCACCACTTTGAAGGAGGATCTTGGATGCTCAAGCTACCTCTTCACCTTTATAGGGTTTATTCTTTCATTCTTTCATTGTTATTCATCTAGGTTCACCATGAATATGGTGAACTAAACCTTGTATGTTTGTTGGGGAATCAATGTAATCTCTTGAAGCTTTCATATATGGAATTTATGCTTGCATCTTAATCTAAGATTTATGCTTTCTTTCATCATTAGTTAGGGTTTTTCCTCTTTGCTTAATGCTTGCATGGTTTAACTCATTCGATGCATGATTATTGGTTTTGTCGATACGGGCACGTACGGGGAAGTCTAGATCCGGGGAATTTCTCCCAATATTATATTGGTTGTCGTTAAGCTCCTGCACTTATGAACTAATCATTAGGAATGCTAGGAATTGTATGAACTCGTGATTAGGGAGAAGCCATCTAGAATGGTACTTTAGAGAGTGGCATTAACAATGATGATTTGAATGTTGAATTCCTAAAATATATGAGAGTGGATGAGATGAAATTGACCCCCAACAACATATTCATTCATATATTTCATTGAAAGTGTTTATCTTTTGCTTTTACCATTGATCAAAAACTCATGCATACATGTTTATTTTCTGTCTTGCATATTAAAATCCAAATATTTCGTTCTTAAATCTTAGCTAATCAACAAACCACACAACTAAACTAGGCCGAGAGTCCTTTGGGAAGAACGATACTTGGTCTTACCAAGTTTATTACTTGAACGATTCGGTCATACTTGCCGATTGTGAAACAAGTTTGTGACATCATATTTTGGTGCTCATAAATTTGTCCATCAGAAATATCTTCAATCTTGAATTGAACAATAGTACCTGTTGTCCTGGATTGAAAACTCTATTCACCAGCTTCCTGTCATGATAAAATTTGATCTTGTCTTTGTAAGCCTTGGATAAATCATATGCATGTAATGGCATTTCTTCAAGCTCCAAAATCTGCCTTCTGCGTGTGCATTGAGTTTCATAAGGATCAAAATTCAAGAATTTCATAGCCCATAATGCTCTATGCTCCAATTCTACTGGCAAATGACATGCTTTCCCATAGACTAATTGAAACGGTGATAATCCCATAGACGTTTTCATTGTCGTCCCATAAGCCCAAAGAGCATCATCCAGTTTGAGTGACCAATCCTTTCTTGATGAAGTCATTGTTTTTTCCAAGATCCTTTTTATTTCCCTGTTAGATACCTCAGCTTGTCCATTGGTTTGAGGATGATAAGGTGCAGCTTCCTTATGTTTCACTCCATAGTGTTTGAGTACTTTTTCTAGCTGATAATTACAAAAATGAGATCCTCCATCACTAATCAACACTCTTGGAGTGCCAAAACGTGAGAATATCTGCTTCTTCAAAAATTTAATTACCGTGCTAGCATCATTTTTAGGACAAGCTAATGTTTCCACCCATTTACTCACATAATCCACTGCTACCAAAATATATTCATTGTTGAAAGATGGAGGAAAGGGTCCAACAAAGTCAATACCCCAATAATCAAAAACCTCAACCTCTAAAATGCCTTGTAATGGCATCTCATGACGTTTAGTGATTGTCCCTGCTCTTTGACATTTATCACAATTTCTGGCATGATTATGGGCATCTTTAAATAAAGTTGGCCAATAAAACCCTGATTGAAGAACTTTTGTTGCTGTTCTTTCTCCATTAAAATGTCCTCCATAAGGTGAATCATGACAATGCCAGAGAATTCCTTCTGCTTCTTCATTTGTCACACATCTCCTCAAAAGATTATCTGCTCCAATCTTGAAAAAATAAGGATATCCCAAACAAACTGCTTGGCATCATGCAAAATTTTTTTTCTTTGTTGCCAAGTTAAGTCTTCTGGCATGACCCTTGCAGCTTTGAAATTAGCCATATCAGCGAACCAGGGCCTCTGTTGAATATACATGAGTGTTTCATCTGAAAAAGATTCCCAGATTTCGGATTCCTTGCTAGTGACCTCATTGTTGACTAACCGTGACAAATGATCAGCAATCAAGTTCTCACTTCCTTTCTTATCACAGATTTCTACATCAAATTCTTGCAACAGTAGTACCCATATAATCAGACGTGGCTTAGAATCTGGCTTTGTCAACAAATATTTTATAGCTGCATGATCTGTATAGACAATCACTTTAGACCCAATAAGATAAGGTCTAAATTTCTCTAAGGCATACACAATAGCCAAGAATTCTTTTTCTCTGGTAGCATAATTCAGTTGAGCATCATTCAAAACTTTGCTAGCATAATAAATTGGGTGAAACTTTTGTTCTTTTCGCTGGCCAAGAACAACACCTATTGCATAATCACTTGCATCACACATTAATTCAAAATTTTGATTACAATCTGGCGCTACAATTACTGGAGCTGACACTAATTTATTCTTCAATGTGTCAAAAGCTTTCAAACAGTCTTCATTCATCACAAAAGGAACATCCTTCATCAAAAGATTACTCAATGGTTTAGCAATTTTTGAGAAATCTTTGATGAACTTCTATAAAACCCAGCATGACATAAAAAACTCCTAATCCCCCTCACATTTGTTGGTGGAGGCAGTTACTCAATTCCTTTAGCAGAAATTTTATGCCCCAGTACAATTCCTTCAGTTACCATGAAATGTCATTTCTCCCAATTAAGAACAAGATTTGTCTGAACACATCTTTTGAGGACAGTGTTCAGATTAGCCAAACATCTTTGGAAAGAATTTCCAAAAACGGAGAAATCATCCATCAATACTTCAATGCATTTTTCTACGAGATATGCAAAAATTGCCTGCATACACCTCTGAAACGTAGTTGGAGCATTACATAATCCAAATGGCATCTTTCTATATGCAAAGATACCAAAAGGACAAGTAAAAGCCGTCTTCTCCTGGTCTTTTGGATCTACCACAATTTGATTGTATCCAGAATATCCATCTAGAAAACAATAGAAAGCCTGCCCTGATAACCTTTCTAACATCTGATCCATGAAAGGAAGAGGAAAATGATCTTTCCTAGTGGCTTTATTTAGCTTCCTGTAATCAATGCACATACGCCAGCCAGTAACTGTCCGAGTAGGAATAAGTTCATTCTTATCATTATAAATTACTGTCATCCCACCTTTCTTTGGAACCACCTGTACTGGACTCACCCATTCACTATCAGAGATTGGATAGATGATACCAGCTTCTAGCAGTTTCAACACTTCTTTTCTAACCACCTCCTTCATAACAGGATTTAACCTTCTCTGTGGTTGAGCACTTGGTTTATAATCTTCTTCCATAAAAATCTTGTGCATGCAATAAGTTGGGCTAATACCTTTAAGATCTGATATTGACCACCCAATTGCTTCTTTGTTGGCTTTCAGAATTTCTATCAACTGCTCTTCTTGTAGAGATAAAGAGTTATTGATGATGACTGGCTTTGTTCCATCTTCTTCTAGAAAAACATATTTCAGATGTGATGGCAATCTTTTTAATTCTGGCGTCTTTGCTTTGACTTCTTCTTCCTTATCAATTATTTCGAATATTGGATCTTCCTCTGGACTCTTTTTCAATGTTTCCAACTCCATCAGACATTCATCAATCAATTTCTCTTCTTCTTCATCTAAATCTTCACATGCATCAATGAGAGTTTTTTCTAATGGAGAAATATTTCGCACCATCCTTTCTTGCACCATACAAACTTCATGAAGTTCATCAAATTGAAAACATGCTTTGTCATCATTTGGATATGTCATGGTCTTGGATACGTCAAAAGTGACTTCTTCATCATCAACTCTCAATTTAAGCTTACCATTCTCTACATCAATTAAAACTCTAGCAGTCTTCATAAAAGGTCTCCCAAGAATGAGAGGAACATCACTATTTCCTTCCATCTCCATCACAATAAAATCCACTGGGAATACAAATTTATCAACCTTCACTAGAACATCTTCAACCACTCCATATGGATATTTAAGAGACCTGTCCGCCAGTTGAAGAGCCATTCTGGTTGGTTTGATTTCCAAACCCTGAATTGTTCTGCACATGGATAGCGGCATTAAATTAATGCTAGCTCCTAAATCAATCAACGCTCTTCCAACTTTCAAATCTCCTATGGTGCATGGAATAGTGAAGCTCCCTGGATCTTTAAGTTTAGGAGGTAGTTTCTGTATGATTGCACTGCAGTTACCCTGTACATTGATAGTTTCCTTTTCAATGTACTTGTTTTTCTTTGTAAGAAGTTCCTTCAAAAACTTTGCATATGTTGGCAACTGTTGCAATGCTTCAGAGAATGGTATAGTGATCTCCAGCTTCTTAAACAACTCCATGAATCTTTCCAACTGCTTTTCTTTTTCCTTCCTTGAATAACTTTTTGGATAAGGAAGTGGCTTTTCACCCTCTTTTTCTTTTTGTCTCTCCTCTCTCTCTTCTCTCTCTTTTTTTTCTCTCCTCTCATCTTCTTCTTTTTTCTTTTTCTCTCTCTCAACTCTTTCTTTCCACTCACATGTTTCTTTTTCACTCTCACTCTCATTTTCTTTCTCCTCTTTCTTTTTTTCTCTCCTCTAACACTCTACCACTTCTGGTCACAACAGTTTTACACTCCTTTCTGAGATTATCATGTTTCATCTTGTCAACTATTCGCTCAACATAGATCTCCATATTTTTAAATGCAGCATCCACATTCTGACAATAAGATGCAATCGTCTTTAAGAATCTTTGGAAAGTCTTGTCAAGTTTTGTTGTCTTCTCAGATGGAGTAGATTGCATTTACCATTTTTTCTGTTGCCCTTGAACCATTGAGACCTGTTGTATTTCTTGTGGTATTTGAGAAAGCTTCATAATTACTTCTTCCAACTGTTGAGAGATAATTCTATTTTGAATAAGCAAAGCATCATTTGATTGTAACAACTCCTTCTGACTAAGATATCCTCTTTCAATGTTGAGTTCGTTGTCACTAGTAGCCATATTTTCAATAATTTCTATTGCTTCCTCTGGAGTTTTCCATTTAATGTTTCCTCCTGCTGAGGCATTAAGCATCATATTGGTTTGTGAACCAAGACCTCCAAGGAAAGTTAGGACTACTTCTTCTTCTTTGAAACCATGCGTGGGAGTTTTAAGTAACAGGCTTTTATATATGTCCCATGCATGCCCCAGTGATTCTTCCATGCCCTGCCTAAATGAAGAAATCTCTTGCTTGCCTTTAGTCACCTTTGATTGTGGGAAGTACTTGTTTAAAAACTTTGCTACCACTGCCTCCCACTCTGTGAAACTTCCTTCTGGGAAACAATTTAACCAAAGCTTAGGATTGCCTCTTAATGAGAAAGGAAACAAGCTAAGTTTGATCGCTTCATCTGGAACCCCATTAATTTTTACTGTGTTGCAGATCTCATTAAATGTGGTGAGGTGCTCATATGGGCTTTCATGAGATAACCCATTGAATTGGTTGCTTTTCACCAGTTGGATCAGTGCTGGTTTGACCTCCATGTTAGCTGCATTGACTCTAGGTCTAGCTATACTGTTAAAGTGCTGAGGTCCAGCTATATTGGTGTAGTCAGCAAGAGTTCTTCTGATATTCTTGTTCTCCATATTTCCTGTGCTATGAAGAGAACCTTGTGGTGATGGTTGCAACAGAGTTTCCGGAGGAGGGAAAAGTTCTCTAGATGTTCGGATTCTTCTCCTCCGTCTACTCTCGTCTAAACCTTCAAGAAGAGGTTCTGTTGTTTTCTTGCTCCTTGTTCTAATTGCTTCCTGCATACACAAGAAAACAAAACCCTAGAAAATTGGTTAGCACAAAAAGATATAGGAGATGATATAAGATTCAGAGAATAAAATCAAATAAAATCAAATAAAATCAAATAAAATCAAATAAAATCAAATAAAATCAAATCAAATCAAATAAAAACCGAAAAAATATAAAAACAGAAAAATAAAAACAGAAATTCAAAATTAAAGTCAAAGATAATCAATAATCACACAAATTAATTAGTTAAACCACGAGTCCCCGGCAACGGCGCCAAAAACTTGATGACAAAT
Organism: Vigna nakashimae; assembly: GCA_034642375.1. Taxonomy (NCBI): domain Eukaryota; kingdom Viridiplantae; phylum Streptophyta; class Magnoliopsida; order Fabales; family Fabaceae; genus Vigna; species Vigna nakashimae. The sequence continues at coordinate 16,423,033 of CM067763.1, forward strand.
TTATGAACACTGAAATACGGTGCCACAAACTTGTTGAACAATCGGCAAGTGTGACCGAATCGTTTCAGGTAATAAACTCGGTAAGACCAAGTATCGTTCTCCCAAACGACTCACGGCCTAGTTTAGTTATGTGATTTGTTGATTAGCTAAGACTTAAGAATGAAATAAGTGGAGTTTAATATGCAAAACAGAAAATAAACATGTATGCATGAGTTTTGATCAATGGCTAAAACAAAATACAAGCACGATCAATGGAATATATGTATGAGTATGTTGTTGGGGTTATCAATTTCATCTTATCCACTTCGTCCACTTCGTCTACTTCCTCCACTTCCTCCACTCCCTCCACTTCATCCACTTTGTCCACTTAATCACTTCGTCCACTTAATCTGCTTCGTCAACTTATTCAACTTCGTCAACTTATTCAACTTCGTCCACTTTGTGCACTTCGTCAACTTCGTCAACTTTGTCCACTTCGTCCATTTTGCCCACTTCCTTCAGTTCCACGACTTCTTGTAGTTCCTCCACCTCGTCCACTTCCTCCACTTCCTACACTTCCTCCACTTCCTCAACTTCCTGCACATCGTCCTCTTCGTCAACTTCGTCCACTTCGTCCAATTCCTCAACTTCCTAAACTTCCTCTAGTTCCTCCACTTGCTCCAGTTCTTCCACTTCGCAACCTTCCTCCACCTCGTCCAATTTGTCCACTTTGTCTAGTTCCTCCACTTCGTCCACTTCATCTACTTCGTCAACTTGGTCAACTCCGTCAACTTCATCCACTTCATCAACTTCCTCCACTTCATCAACTTGCTCCACTTCGTCAAGTTCATCCACTTCGTTGACTTCCTCCACTTACTCCACTTCCTACACTTCCTCCACTGCCTCCGCTTCCTCCACTTTCTCCACTTCGTCCACTTAGTTCACTTCGTCCACTTTGTCTACTTCCTCCAGTTCCTCCACTTCCTCGAGTTCCTCCACTTCGTCCACTTCCTCCACTTCGTCCACTTCCTCCGCTTCGTCAACTTCGGCACTTCGTCTACTTCGTCCACTTCGTCTACTTCGTCCACTTCTTCCACTTCGCCCACTTCATCCACTTTGTCAACTTCCTCCACTTCATCCACTACGTCCACTTCATCCACTTCGTCCACTTAGTCCACTTCGTCCACTTCGTCCCCTTCCTCCACTTCCTCCACTTCTTCCACTTTGTCCACTTCCATCAGTTCCTACACTTCGTCCACTTCGTCTACTTCATCTACTTCGCCTAGTTCGTGCACTTTGTCTACATCGTCTACTTCCTCCACTACCTCCACTACCTCTACTTCCTCCACTTTCTCCACTTAGTTCACTTCATCCACTTTGCATATTTCCTCCAATTCCTCCACTTCCTCGAGTTCCTCCATTTCGTCCACTTCCTCCACTTCGTCCACTTCCTTCACTTCGTCCACTTGGTCAACTCCGTCAACTTCGTCCACTTTGTCAACTTCGTCCACTTCGTCAACTTCCTCCACTTCTTTGACTTCCTCCACTTACTGATGAGAGGGTCGCGCCTCCCACAAAAGTTGTGCATAAAAGAATGCAGTATAGTGCTAGGACATGACTCCTAGGTCGTCTCTCAAGGACCAAATTTGGTTCAAATCTCAGGTCAAACACAGAGTGGGGGGTTTGAAAGTGTTTTTGTGATTCGAAAAAAAAAACTGGAAATTAAAGACAACCAAAAATAATTGAAAGCATTGAAGTAAATTAAAATATTAAACAGAACAATGCAATAGATAATAAAGAAACACGTGGTGTGCTATTCCAATGCAACACTCAAGCTAAAACATTAAATGGACAATGCAACAGTAAAACTTAGAATCACAGTGAATGCAAGAAAGTAAAATTTAGGATTAACCATGCTAAATAGCTCAACAGTGTAATCACAAAATAAGACAATAAAAAATTACAGTGGCAAGAAACAAAGAAAGTAACGCATAAATAGGAAATCTGAAATTTAAATGCAAGAATTGTAACAAAAAAAAATCATAACCCCAATTTAAAAATCTTTCCAGCCAAGAAGTCAAATTAAATTCTCTGGACATCACCGTCCATCTGCATCCACTTCTTACTCCCATAATGTGTGTTTTCACCAAAGCCAAAAGTAAATTCCACCATGAAGCATTTTCTCCCTTCTAGGTGGTGACACATCCTCTTAAATCCACGAGAATCCAGCATGTGAACTTCTTCTTGTCCGTAACACCCCTGCACCCTCTTCTTCAATCAACATGCACCGTTGCATACTGTAAAACAGAACCAAATCTGCACCTCCTTGGTTCAAGTGTTCCAGCTGCGTGACACTTCCAGCTTCAATGCTTCCTCTAAGAATAAATTCATCTTCTAATTTCAGTGGCTGCTCCAACGCATTACCGCTTCATTCTCCATCCAGCTGCCCATCTACTTTCTCCATGCTTATTTCAATCACCGTGTTGCTTCCAAAACGTAACACCGAATGCTTCATTCTCCTAGAAATTAAATCAATGCCTCTCCTTCCTTTCTCCAACTCCACGTATGCGTGCACGCCATTCTGCAATTCCAACATCCATTTCTTTAAAGAAAAAGAAAACCGAGAGCTCCTCGATAACGCATCACTTCTCCCTGCCGTGACAGCATCAAGCAACAGCGCATAAAAACCGTGAATGCACCAAGCTTAAATCAAAGCTAGCTTTCATAATAAAAATTATACAGGGATTGCTCATGAATCCAGCGCTTGGAAAAAGGAAATGGAAAAATTCAAAGTGTGCTTTTCATTCATGCTGAAAACGTTCAAAAACCAAAAAAACTTAGAACCAAAACCGAGAGTGTGAAAAGTGCCAAAATGTGTGGCGGCTGGGAACCTCTCTAAGGACGTGTGTCCTCCCTTTAATAGGGATGGGGTCCACACAATAAAACCCTAGGTCCAAGTCACTAACTTCTAATTTTTGGGTCTAATCTAATTTACCAAAAATTGACCCAAAATATAAGAGTTGATACAGAAATTCTAAACTACTGAATTACAATTTAATTAATTCTAAAATGTCTGTGTGGAGAGTCTTGAATTTATTTGGCATTCTTCCTGATGTCCCAAAATGTATTTCCGAAATTTTCCTGCACTTCAAAAATGCACTTAATCAGCCAGAAAATCCAAATTAGCACAATTACAAATTTCTGACCAAATTAAGCAGAATTCCGAAAACGGGGAAATAACAAACAATTAAACACAATTCCCTGGTTTATTTAAGTGCAATAAACTAAATATAATTCAAGAAATAACGACTCATCACTTACTCCACTTCCTACACTTCCTCCACTGCCTCCACTACCTCCACTTCCTCCACTTTCTCCACTTCGTCCACTTAGTTCACTTCGTCCACTTTGCCTATTTCCTCCAGTTCCTCCACTGCCTCCAGTTCCACCACTTCGTCCACTTCCTCCAATTCCTCCACTTCGTCAACTTTGGCACTTCGTCCACTTCTTCCACTTCGCCCACTTCCTCCACTTCATCCACTTTGTCCACTTCCTCCACTTCATCCACTTCGTCCCCTTCATCTACTTCGTCCACTTAGTCCACTTCGTCCACTTCATCTAATTCGTACACTTCGTCAACTTCGTCCACATCCTGTACTTCCTCCACTTCGTCAACTTCGTCCACTTCCTCCACTTCGCCCACTTCCTCCACTTAGTCCACTTAGTGGACTTCGTCAACTTTGTCCTCTTGGTCAACTTCGCACCCTTCCTCCAGCTCCTCCACTTCCTCCACTTCTTCCACTTCGTCCACTTCCTTTAGTTCCTCCACTTCGTCTACTTCATCCACTTCGCCCAGTTCGTCCACTTTGTCTTCTTCGTCTACTTCCTCCATTGCCTCCATTGCCTCCACTTCCTTCACTTCCTCCACTTTCTCCACTTTGCCTATTTCCTCCAGTTCCTCCACTTCCTCGAGTTCCTCCACTTCGTCCACTTCCTCCACTTCGTCCACTTCGTCTAATTCGTCCACTTCGTCAACTTAGTCCACATCCTCTACTTCCTCCACTTCCTCAACTTCGTCCACTTCCTCCACTTAGTCCACTTAGTCGACTTCGTCAACTTTGTCCTCTTGGTCCACTTCGCCCCCTTCCTCCAGTTCCTCAAGTTCCTCCACTTCCTCCACTTTTTCCACTTGCTTTAGTTCCTCCACTTCGTCCATTTCGTCTACTTCATCCACTTCGTCCAGTTAGTCCAGTTCGTCCACTTTGTCTACTTCGTCTACTTCCTCCAGTTCCTCCACTTCCTCTACTTAGTCGACTACGTCAACCTTTTGCACTTCATCCATTTCGACCACTTCCTCCACTTCCTCCACTTCGTCAACTTACTCCAGTTCGTCAACTTAGTCCTCTTCCTCGTGTTCCTCCACTTCGTCCACCCCCTCCACTCCGTCCACTTAGTTCTCTTCGTCCACTTCCTCCACTTTGTCCACTTCGTTCAATTCGTCCACTTTGCCCATTTCCTCCAGTTCCTCCACTTTCTCGAGTTCCTCTACGTCGTCCACTGCCCCCATGATAACGGTTGAAAAACCGTTATTTTTATGCTTAAAATTGATACCAAAAGCAACCTTTAAGACTTAGAAACTAGCTTGAACTCATATTTTTGCTTTAGTTTTGTGAATAAGAGAGTTGAAAGTGAATTTAATGGTTTTGTGCAAGATTCCCTTGATTTTGTAGGCTAATTGAATGATTTGAAAGAAGAATTGAAGTACCGAATGATTGGAGTCCTGAAAAGTCAACCAGAAACCAGAAAAGTCAACCAGTCAACCAAAAAAGTCAACTAGTCAACCAGAATATGAAAAAAGTCAACCAGACGAGTTTTGAGCCAGTTTTATGTCCTATTTAAAGACCTAGATGTCTCAGGGTTGGTATCTTTGGCAGAAACGAAGCAAACACTCTCTCTTCCACCCCTTTGAAGGAGGATGTTGGATGCTCAGGCTACCTCTTCACCTTTCTAGGGTTTTATCCTTCATTCTTTCATTATTGTTCATCTAGGTTCACCATGAATATGGTGAACTAAACCTTGTATGTTTGTTGGGGAATCAATGTAATCTTTTGAAGCTCTCATATATGGAATTTGTGCTTGCATCTTAATCTAAGATTTATGCTTTCTTTCATCACTAGTTAGGGTTTTTCCTCTTTGCTTAATGCTTGCTTTGTTTAACTCATTCAATGCATGATTATTGATTTTGTCGATACGGGAACGTACGAGGAAGTCTAGATCCGGGGAATCTCTCCCAATAGTATATTGGTTGTCGTTAAGCTCCTGTGCTAAAAGAATTAATTATTAGGAATGGTAGGAATTGTATGAACTCGTAATTAGGGATAGGCCTTCTTGTCAAGGTAATTTAGAGAGTGGCATTAACAATGATGACTTGAATGTTGAATTCCTAAAGTATATGAGAGTGGATAAGATGAAATTGATAACCCCAACAACATATTCATCCATATATTCCATTGAAAGTGTTTGTCTTTTGTTTTAACCATTGATCAACCTCATGCATACATGTTTATTTTCGTCTTTTGCATAGTAAAATCCAATTATTTCGTTCTTAAGTCTTAGCTAATCAACAAACCACAGAACTAAACTAGGCCGTGAGTCCTTTGGGAGAACAATACTTGGTCTTACCAAGTTTATTACTTGAACGATTCGGTCATACTTGCCGATTGTAAAACAAGTTTGTGACATCATATTTTGGTGATCAAAAATTTTTCCATCACTCCACTTCCTCCACTTCGTCAACTTCGTCCACTTCCTCCACTTTGTCTACATTGTCCACTTCGTCCACTTCGTCCACTTCGCCCACTTCCTCTAGCTCCTCCACTTCTTTCAGTTCCTCCACTTAGTCCACTTCATCCACTTCCTCCCCTTCCTCCACTTCCTCCACTTCGTCCTCTTCGTCAACTTCGTCCACTTCCTCCACTTCCTCCAGTTCGTCCCCTTCGTCCACTTCCTCCACTTCGTCCACATCCTCCACTTCCTCTACTTCCTCCACTTCCTCCACTTCCTCCACTTTGTCCACTTCGTCCAATTCGTCTACTTCGTTCACTTCGTCCACTTTGTCCAATTCGTCCATTTCGTCCACTTCGTCCACTTCGTCAACTTCGTCCACTTCGTTCACATAGTCCACTTCGTCCACTGCATGCACTTTGTCCTCTTCGTACACTTCGTCCACTTCGTCCAGTTCTTCCAGTTTGTCCACTTCCTCTACTTCCTCCACTTCGTCAACTTCGTCCACTTCATCCACTTAGTCCACTTCGTCCACTTCCTTCGCTTCCTCCATTTCCTCCACTTCGTCCACTTTGTCAACTTAGTCCACTTCGTCAACTTCTTCCACTTCCTCTACTCCTTCCACTTAGCCCAATTCGTCAAGTTTGTCCACTTCGTCCCCTTCGTCAACTTCGTAAATTTTGTCCACTTCGTCGACTTCGTCCACCTCGTCCACTTCTTCCACTTCGTCCACTTCCTCCTCTTTGTCCATTTCGTCCACTTCATCCACTTCGTCCACTTCGTCAACTTCCTACACTTCATCCACTTCCTCCACTTGGTCCACTTCGTCAAGTTAGTCCACTTCGTCCACTTCCTTCACTTCCTCGACTTCCTCCACTTCCTACACTTCCTTCACTCCCTCCACTTATCCCACTTCATCCACTTAGTCCACTTTGTCAACTTTGTCCACTTCGTCCCCTTTGTCAACTTCATCCATTTCGTCCACTTCGCCCACTTCCTCCAATTCCTCCACTTCCTCCAGTTCCTCCACTTCGTCCACTTACTGCACTTCGTCTATTTCGTCCACTTCGTTCAGTTCCTCTTCTTCCTCCACATCCTCTAGTTCCTTCACTTCGTCAACTTCGTCCACCTCGTCCACTTCTTCCACTTCGTCCACGTCCTCCACTTTGTCCACTTCGTCCCTTCTTCAACTCCGTCCATTTCGTCCACTTCGCCCACTTCCTCCACTTTCTCTAGTTCCTCCACTTCGTCCACTTACTCCACTTCGTCAACTTCGTTAACTTCGTCCAGTTCCTCCACTTTCTCTAGTTCCTCTAGTTCCTTCACTTTGTCAACTTCGTGCACCTCGTCCACTTCGTGCACTTCGGCAACTTCGTCAACTTCCTACCCTTCCTCCACTCCCTTCACTTTATACACTTAGTCCACTTCGTGAACTTAGGCCACTTCGTCCACATTGTCAACTTCGTCAACTTCGTCCACTTCGTTCACTTCTTTCACTTCGCCCACTTCCTCTAGTTCCTTCACTTCTTTCAGTTCCTCCATTTCGTCAACTTCCTCCCCTTCGTCCACTTCGTCCTCTTAGTCAATTTCATCGACTTCCTCCAGTTCCTACACTTCCTCTAGTTCGTCCACATCCTCCACTTCCTCTAGTTCGTCCAGTTCGTCACTTCCTCCATATTGTCCACTTTGTCCACGTTGTCGATTTCGTCCACTTGGTCAACTTAGTCCACTTCGTCCACTTCCTCCACATTGTCATGTTCATCCACTTCGTCGACTTCCTTCACTTCCTACACTTCCTCCACTCCCTCCACTTCGTCCACTTCCTCCACTTTCTCCACTTCGTCCACTTAGTTCACTTCGTTCACTTCGTCCACTTTGCCCATTTCCTCGAGTTCCTCCACTTCCTCCATTTCCTCTACTTCGTCAACTTTGTCCATTTCGTCCACTTCTTTCACTTCTTCCACTTCGTCCACTTCATCCACTTTGTCCACTTCTTCCACTTGATCCACTTCTTCCACTTCATGCACTTAGTCCACTTCGTCAACTTCGTCCACTTTGTCCACTTCGTCTAATTCGTCCACTTCGTCAACTTCGTCCATATCGTCCACTTCCTCGACTTCCTCCACTTAGTCCACTTCGTCCACTTAGTCGACTTCGTCTACTTTGTCCGCTTGGTCCACTTCGCCCTCTTCCTCCAGTTCCTCCAGTTCCTCCACTTCTTCCACTTCCTCCACTTCCTTTAGTTCCTCCACTTCGTCAACTTCGTGCACTTTGTCCTGTTCGTCTACTTCGTCCACTTCTTCCACTTCGTCTTCTTCATCCACTTCTTCTACTTCGCCCAGTTCGTCCACTTTGTCCACTTCCTCTACTTCCTCCACTTCATCAACTTCGTACACTTCCTCCACTTCGTCCACTTAGTCTACTTCGTCTACTTAGTCGACTTCGTCCACTTCCTCCAGTTCCTCAACTTCCTCCACTTCGTCCACTTCGTCAACTTAGTCCACTTCGTCCACTTCTCCACTTTGTCCAATTAGTTGAGTTCGTTCAATTCGTCTACTTTGCCCACTTACTCCAGTTCCTCCACTTCCTCCACATCGTCGACTGCCTCCACTTACTCCACTTCCTTAACTTCCTCCACTTCCTCCACTTCGTCAACTTCGTCCACTTCCTCCACTTCCTCCACGTTGTCCACTTCCTCCAGTTCGTCCACTTCGTCAACTTAGTCCACTTAGTCCATTTCCTACACTTCCTTCACTTCCTCCACTCCTTCCACTTCTCCCACTTCATCTACTTCCTCCACATCTTGCAATTTCTCCACTTCGTCTACTTCCTCCACTTCCTCCACTTCCTACCTACACTTCCTCACTTCCTTCACTCCTTCCACTTCGTCCACTTAGTCCACTTCCTCCGCTTCCTCCACTTCCTCCAGTTCCTACCTACACTTCCTCACTTCCTTCACTCCTTCCACTTCGTCCACTTAGTCCACTTCCTCCGCTTCCTCCACTTCCTCCACTTCCTCCACTTCGTTCACTTTGTCCACTTGTTCCTCCACTTCCAACAGTTCGTTCTCTTCGTCCACTTCGTCAACTTTGGCCAGTTCGTCCACTTCTTCCAGTTCCTGCGCTTCCTCCAGTTCCTCTACTTCCTCTAGTTCCTCCACTTCGTCAACTTCGTCCAACTCATCCACTTCGTCCAATTCCCCAACTTCCTCAACTTCCTCCAGTTCCTCTACTTCGTCCACTTCGCCCACTGACTCCATTTCCTCCTCTTCCACCAGTTCCTCAACTTCGTCCACTTCGTATACTTCCTCCACTATCTCCACTTCCTCCACTCCCTCCACTTCATCCACTTTGTCCACTTAATCAATTCGTCCACTTAGTCTGCTTCGTCAACTTATTCAACTTCGTCCACTTCGTGCACTTCGTCAACTTTGTCCACTTCGTCCATTTTGCCCACTTTCTTCAGTTCCACGACTTCTTGCAGTTCCTCCACTTCCTCCTCTTCCTCCACTTCCTACAATTCCTCCACTTCCTCAACTTCCTCCACTTCGTCCTCTTCGTCGACTTCGTCCACTTCGTCGAGTTCCTCAACTTCCTAAACTTCCTCTAGTTCCTCCACTTGCTCCAGTTCTTCCACTTCGCCAACTTCCTCCACCTCGTCCACTTCGTCCACTTTGCCTAGTTCCTCCACTTCGTCCACTTCATCCACTTCATCCACTTCGTAAACTTGGTCAACTTCATCCACCTCGTCAACTTCCTCCACTTCATCAACTTCCTCCACTTCGTCAAGTTCATCCACTTCGTTGACTTCCTCCACTTACTCCACTTCCTACACTTCCTACACTTCCTCCACTGCCTCCACTTCCTCCACTTTCTCCATTTCGTCCACTTAGTTCACTTCGTCCACTTTGCCTATTTCCTCCAGTTCCTCCACTTCCTCGAGTTCTTCCACTTCGTCCACTTCCTCCACTTCGTCAACTTCGGCACTTCGTCCACTTCGTCTACTTCGTCCACTTCGGCACTTCGTCCACTTCGTCTACTTCGTCCACTTCTTCCACTTCGACCACTTCCTCCACTTCATCCACTTTGTCCACTTCCTCCACTTCATCCACTTCCTCCACTTAGTCCACATCGTCCACTTCGTCCACTTCGTCCACTTCGTCCACTTCGTCCACTTCGTCTAATTCGTCCACTTCATCTAATTCGTCCACCTCGTCAACTTCGTCCACATCCTGTACTTCCTCCACTTCGTCAACATCGTCCACTTCTTCCACTTCGTCCACTTCCTCCACTTAGTCCACTTAGTCGACTTCGTCAACTTTGTCTTCTTGGTCCATTTCGCCCCCTTCCTCCAGTTCCTCGACTTCCTCCACTTCGTCCACTTCCTTCAGTTCCTACACTTCGTCCACTTCGTCTACTTCATCTACTTCGCCCAATTCCTACACTTGTCCACTTCCTCCACTTTCTCCACTTAGTTCACTTCGTCCACATTGCCTATTTCCTCCAGTTCCTCGAGTTCCTCACTTTCGTCCACTTCGTCCACTTTGCCTAGTTCGTCCACTTCCTCCACTTCATCCACTTCGTCCACTTCGTCAACTTGGTCAACTCCATCAACTTCCTCCACTTCGTCAACTTCCTCCACTTCGTCAACTTCCTCTACTTCGTCAACTTCATCCACTTCTTTGACTTCCTCCACTTACTCCACTTCCTCCATTGCCTCCACTTCCTCCACTTCCTCCACTTTCTCCACTTCGTCCACTTAGTTCACTTCGTCCATTTTGCCTATTTCCTCGAGTTCCTCCACTTCCTCGAGTTCCACCACTTCGTCCACTTCCTCCACTTCCTCCACTTCGTCAACTTTGGTACTTCGTCCACTTCGCCTACTTCGTCCACTTCTTCCACTTCGCCCACTTCCTCCACTTCATCCACTTTGTCCACTTCCTCCACTTCATCCACTTCGTCCACTTCATCCACTTCGTCCACTTAGTCCACTTCGTCCACTTCGTCCACTTCGTCTAATTTCGTCCACATCCTGTACTTCCTCCACTCCGTCAACTTCGTCCACTTCCTCCACTTCGTCCACTTAGTCCACTTAGTCGACTTCGTCAACTTTGTCCTCTTGGTCCACTTCGCACCCTTCCTCCAGTTCCTCCACTTCCTCCACTTCTTCCACTTCCTTTAGTTCCTCCAAATCGTCCACTTCGTCTACTTCGTCCACTTCGTCCATTTCGTCTACTTCGTCTACTTCCTCCACTTCGTCAACTTCGTACACTTCCTCCTCATCGTCCACTTCGTCCACTTAGTCTACTTCGCCTACTTAGTCGACTTCGTCAACTTTTTCCACTTCATCCACTTCGCCCACTTCCTCCAGTTCCTCCACTTCCTCCACTTCGTCCACTTCGTCAACTTAGTCCACTTCGTTCACTTCGTCAACTTAGTCTACTTCGTCCACTTCGTCAACTTCATCCACTTCCCCCACTTCCTCCAGTTCCTCCACTTCCTCCACTCCCTCCATTCCATCCACTTAGTCCTCTTCGTCCACTTCGTCCACTTAGTCCACGTCGTCCACTTCCTCCACTTTCTCCACTTTGTCCAATTAGTTGAGTTCGTTCAATTCGTCTACTTTGCCCACTTCCTCCAGTTCCTCCACTTCCTCCACATCGTCGACTGCCTCCACTTACTCCACTTCCTTAACTTCCTCCACTTCCTCCACTTCGTCAACTTCCTCCACTTCCTCCACTTCCTTCACGTTGTCCACTTCCTCCAGTTCGTCCACTTCGTCCACTTCGTCAACTTAGTCCACTTAGTCCATTTCCTACACTTCCTCCACTTCCTCCACTCCTTCCACTTCTCCCACTTCATCTACTTCCTATACATCCTGCACTTTCTCCACTTCGTCTACTTCCTCCACTTCCTCCACTTCCTACCTACACTTCCTCACTTCCTTCACTCCTTCCACTTTGTCCACTTTGCCCATTTCGTCCTCTTCGTCGACTTCGTCCAGTTCCTCAACTTCCTAAACTTCCTCTAGTTCCTCCACTTGCTCCAGTTCTTCCACTTCGCCAACTTCCTCCACCTCTTCCACTTCGTCCACTTTGCCTAGTTCCTCCACTTCATCCACTTCATCCACTTCGTCCACTTCGTAAACTTGGTCAACTTCATCCACTTCGTCAACTTCCTCCACTTCATCAACTTCCTCCACTTCGTCAAGTTCATCCACTTCGTTGACTTCCTCCACTTACTCCACTTCCTACACTTCCTACACTTCCTCCACTGCCTCCACTTCCTCCACTTTCTCCATTTCGTCCACTTAGTTCACTTCGTCCACTTTGCCTATTTCCTCCAGTTCCTCCACTTCCTCGAGTTCCTCCACTTCGTCCACTTCCTCCACTTCATCAACTTCGGCACTTCGTCCACTTCGTCCACTTCGTCCACTTCGTCTACATCGTCCACTTCTTCCACTTCGGCCACTTCCTCCACTTCATCCACTTTGTCCACTTCCTCCACTTCATCCACTTCGTCCACTTCATCCACTTCCTCCACTTAGTCCACTTCGTCCACTTCGTCCACTTCGTCCACTTCGTCTAATTCGTCCACTTCGTCCACTTCGTCTAATTTGTCCACCTCGTCAACTTCGTCCACATCCTGTACTTCCTCTACTTCATCAACATCGTCCACTTCTTCCACTTTGTCCACTTCCTCCACTTCGTCCACTTTGTCGACTTCGTCAACTTTGTCCTCTTGGTTCATTTCGCCCCCTTCCTCCAGTTCCTCCAGTTCCTCGACTTCTTCCACTTCGTCCACTTCCTTCACTTCCTACACTTTGTCCACTTCATCTACTTCATCTACTTCGCCCAATTCCTACACTTCGTCCACTTCCTCCACTTTCTCCACTTAGTTCACTTCGTCCACATTGCCTATTTCCTCCAGTTTCTCCACTTCCTCGAGTTCCTCAATTTCGTCCACTTCGTCCACTTTGCCTAGTTCGTCCACTTCCTCCACTTTATCCACTTCGTCCACTTCGTCAACTTGGTCAACTCCATCAACTTCCTCCACTTCGTCAACTTCCTCCACTTTGTCAACTTCCTCCGCTTCGTCAACTTCATCCACTTCTTTGACTTCCTCCACTTACTCCACTTCCTACACTTCCTCCATTGCCTCCACTTCCTCCACTTCCTCCACTTTCTCCACTTCGTCCACTTAGTTCACTTCGTCCATTTTGCCTATTTCCTCCAGTTCCTCCACTTCCTAGAGTTCCACCACTTCGTCCACTTCCTTCACTTCCTCCACTTCGTCAACTTCGGCACTTCGTCCACTTCGCCTACTTCGTCCACTTCTTCCACTTCGCCCACTTCCTCCACTTCATCCACTTTGTCCACTTCCTCCACTTCATCCACTTCGTCCACTTCATCCACTTAGTCCACTTCGTCCACTTCGTCTAATTCGTACACTTCGTCAACTTCGTCCACATCCTGTACTTCCTCCACTTCGTCAACTTCGTCCACTTCCTCCACTTCGTCCACTTCCTCCACTTAGTCCACTTAGTCGATTTCGTCAACTTTGTCCTCTTGGTCCACTTCGCACCCTTCCTCCACTTCCTCCACTTCTTCCACTTCGTCCACTTCCTTTAGTTCCTCCAAATTGTCCACTTCGTCTACTTCGTCCACTTCGTCTACTTTGTCTACTTCGTCTACTTCCTCCACTGCCTCCACTGCCTCCACTGCCTCCACTTCCTCCACTTCCTCCACTTTCTCCACTTCGTCCACTTTGCCTATTTCCTCCAGTTCCTTCACTTCCTCGTGTTCCTCCACTTCGTCCACTTCGTTCACTACGTCCACTTCGTCAACTGGCTCCACTTCCTCCACTTCCTACATTTTGTCCACTTCCTCCACTTCGTCTACTTAGTCAACTTGGTCAGCTTCGTCCACTTCGTCCACTTAGTCAACTTCGTCTAATTCCTCCACTTCTTCCACATGATCCACTTTGTCAACTTCCTCCACTTCCTCTACTTCCTCCACTTCCTCCATTACCTCCACTACGTCCACTTCGTCAACTTCGTCCACTTCATCCACTACGTCCACTTCGTCCACTTCATTCACTTCGTCAACTTCCTCCACTTCCTCCACTTCCTACACTTCCTCCACTTCGTCCACTTCGTCAATTTCGTCCACTTAGTCAACTTCCTCCACTTCCTCCACCTCCTCCACTTCGTCCACTTCCTACACTTCGTCCACTTAGTCCACTTCTTCAACTTCGTCCACTTCGTCGACTTCTTCAATTTCGTTGACTTCGTCCACGTGCTGCACCTCCTCCACTTCGTCCACTTCGTCTACTTCGTCCACTTCGCCCACGTCCTGCACTTCCTCCACTTCCTCCACTTCCTCCACTTCCTCCACTTCCTCCACTACCTCAACTTCCTCCACTTCGTCCACTTCCTCCACTTCGCCCACTTAGTCCACTTCGTCAACTTTGTCTACTTCTTGAACTTCCTCCACTTCCTCTACTTTCTCCACTTCCTCCACCTCCTCAACTTCCTCCTCTTCGTTAACTTCGTCCACTTCCTCGACTTCCTAAAATTCCTATTGTTCCTCCACTTGCTACAGTTCGTCCGCTTCGCCAACTTCCTCCACCTCGTCCACTTCGCCAACTTCCTCTACTTCGTCCACTTCCTCCACTTCGCCCACTTCGTCCACTTAGTTGACTTCGTCAACTTTGTCCAATTCGTCTGCTTCCTCCACTTCGTCCATTGCGTCCACTTCGTCAACTTCGCCCACTTCGCCCATTTCCTCCATTTCCTCGACTTCTTCTAGTTCCTCCACTTCGTCAACTTAGTCCACTTCGTCCACCTCGTCAGTCCACTTCCTCCACACCGTCCACTTCCTCCACTTAGTCCAGTTCCTCTACTTCCTCCACTTCGTGCACTTGGCCCATTTCGTCCTCTTCTTCCACTTCGTCCAATTCGTCCACTTCGTCTACTTCGTCAACTTCCTCCACTTCCTCCTCTTCCTCCACTTACTCGATTTCCTCCACTTCCTCCACTTCCTACACTTCCTCCACTTCGACAACTTAGTCCACTTCATCAAATTAGTCCACTTCGCCAACTTCGTCCACTTTGTCCACTTCTTCAACTTCATCCATTTCGTCGACTTCGTCACCTTCGTCCACATCGTCCACTTTGTCAACTTCCTCCACTTCCTCCACTACGTCCACTTTGTCCATTTCGTCCACTATGTCCACTTCGTCCACTACGTCCACTACGCCACTTCGTCCACTTCGTTCACTTCGTAAACTTGCTCCACTTCCTCCACTTCCTACACTTCGTCCACTTAGTCAACTTAGTCAGCTTCGTCCACTTCGTCCAATTAGTCAACTTCGTCCAGTTCCTCCACTTCGTCCACATGATCCACTTCGTCAACTTCCTCCAGTTCCTCCAGTTCCTTCACTTCCTCCACTACCTCCACTACCTCCACTACGTCCACTTCGTCCACTTCGTTCACTTCGTCCACTTCGTCCACTTCGTTCACTTTGTCAACTTCCTCCACTTCCTCCACTTCCTACACTTCCTCCACTTCCTACACTTCCTACACTTCCTCCACTTCGCCGTTTCGTCCACTTAGTCAACTTCGTCCACTTCGTCCACTTTCTCCACTTCCTCAACTTCCTCGGCTTCCTCCACTTCCTCCACTTCCTACACTTCGTCAACTTAGTCCACTTCGTCAACTTAGTCCACTTCGTCAACTTCGTCGACTTCGTCCACGTCCTCCACTTCGTCTACTTCTTCAACTTCGTCCACTTCGCCCACGTCCTGCACTTCCACCACTTCCTCCACTTCTTTCACTTCCTCCACTTCCTCCACTTCCTCCACTTCCTCCACTTCCTCCACTACCTCCACTTCCTCCACTTCCTCCACTTCGTCCACATCGTCAACTTCGTCCACTTCGTCCACTTGGTAAAGTTCATCCAGTTCCTCCACTTCCTCCACTTCCTCAACCTTGTGCACTTCGTCCAATTCATCCACTTCCTCCATTTCCTCCACTTTCACCACTTCCTCTACTTCGGGCAATTCCTACACTTCCTCCACTTCGTCCACTTAGTCAACTTCATCCACTTCGTCCACTTTGTCAACTTAGTCCACTTTGCCTACTTCGTGCATTTCCTCCACTTCGTCTAATTCGTCCTCTTCTTTCGCTTCGTCCACTTCGTCAACTTCCTCCACTTCTTCAACTTCGTCCACTTCCTCCACTTCGTCTAATTCGTCCTCTTCTTCCGCTTCGTCCACTTCGTCAACTTCCTCCACTTCCTCCACTTCCTCCACTTCGTCCACTTCCTAACCTTCATCCACTTCCTCCACTTCTTCAACTTCGTCCACTTCCTCCAATTTGTCCACTTCGTCAACTTCTTCCACTTCCTCCAGTTCCTCTAGTTCCTCCACTTCGTCCAATTCGTCCTCTTCTTCTACTTCGTCCACTTCGTCAAGTTCCTCCACTTCCTCCACTTCGTCCAATTCCTCCATTTCCTCCACTTCCTAACATTCGTCCACTTCGTCCACTTCGTCTACTTCGACCACTTAGTTCACTTCGTAAACTTAGTCCTCTTCATCCAAGTCGTCAACTTCTTCAACTTCGTCCACTTAGTCCACTTAGTCCACTTCGTGAACTTACTCCATTTAGTCCACTTAGTCCACTTCGTCAACTTACTCCACTTCCTCCACTTCCTCCACTTAGTCCACACTTTGTCCACTTAGTCCTCTTCGTCATTTTCGTCCACTTCCTCCACTTCGTCCTCTTCGTGAAATTCGTCCTCTTCGTCCACTTCGTCCTCTTCCTCCACTCCCTCCACTTCCTCCAGGTCCTCCACTTCCTCCAATTCGTCCACTTTGTCCACTTCGTCAAGTTCCTGCACTTCGTCAACGTCGTCAATTTCCTCCACTTCGCCCACTTAGTCCACTTCGTCCACTTAGTCGACATCATCA
Source organism: Vigna nakashimae (assembly GCA_034642375.1). Lineage (NCBI taxonomy): Eukaryota > Viridiplantae > Streptophyta > Magnoliopsida > Fabales > Fabaceae > Vigna > Vigna nakashimae. The sequence goes on from CM067763.1 coordinate 16,439,767, forward strand.
ACTTTGTCCAATTCGTCCACTTCCTCTACTTCCTCCGCTTCCTCCGCTTCGTCCACTTCGCCCACTTCGCCCACTTCCTCCACTTCCTCCACTACCTCAACTTCCTCCACTTCGTCCATTTCTCCCACTTCGCCCACTTCTTCAACTTCACTTCCCTCACCTCCTCAACTTCATCCACTTCCTCCATTTCCTCCACTTCCTCCACTTCCTCCACTTCGTCACTTAGACAACTTAGTCCACTTGGTCCACTTCGTCAACTTTGTCCACTTCATCCACTTTGTCCACTTCCTCCACTTCCTCCACTTCCCCCACTTCCTCTAGTTCCTCCACTTCGTCAACTTCCTCCACTTCGTCTGCTTCATCCACTTCCTCCACTTCCTCCACTACCTCCAATACGTCCACTTCGTCCACTTCATCCACTTCCTCCACTTCCTCCACTTCCTCCACTTCCTCCACTTCCTCCACTACCTTCACTACGCCCACTTCGTCCCCTTTGTCCACTTCGTCAACTTGCTCCACTTCCTCCACTTCCTCCACTTCCTCCACTTCCTCTACTTCATCCACTTCGTCCATTTCGTCCACTTCGTCTACTTAGTCAACTTCTTCCACTTTGTCAACTTAGTCAAATTCGTCCACTTCGTCCACTCCGTCTACTTGGTGTACTTCCTCCACTTCCTCCACCTCGTCAACCACTTCAGCTTCGTCCACTTCCTACACTTCCTCCACTTCGTCCAATTCGTCCTCTTCTTCCACTTCGTCCACTTCGTCAACTTCATCAACTGCCTCCTCTCCTTCCAGTTCCTTCACTTACTCCATTTCCTAACCTTCGTCGACTTAGTCCACTTCGTCCACTTAGTCCACTTCGTCAAGCTCGTCCACTTCATCAACTTCTTCATCTTCGTCAACTTCTTGAACTTTGTCCACTTAGTCCACTTCCTCAACTTACTCCACTTCGTCCACTTCGTCAACTTCGTCCACTTTAGTCAACTTCTTCCACTTCGACCACCTTGTCCACTTCCTCCACTTCATCCACTTCCTCCACTTAGTCCACATCGTCCTTTTAGTCCACTTCGTCAACGTTGTCTACTTCGTCCACTTCGTCAACTTCATCCACTTCGTCCACTTCGCCCACTTCCTCAGGTTCCTCAACTCCGTCCACATTGTCCACTTCCTCCACATCCTCCAGTTCCTCCACTTCGTCCACTTCCTAAAGTTCCTCCACTTCGTCCACTTAGTTCATTTCGTCCTCTTCTTCCACTTCGTCCACTTCTTCCACTTCTTCCACTTCGTCCGCTTCGCTCACTTCGTCAACTTCCTCCACTTCCTCCTCGTCCTCCACTTCCTCCACTTTGTCCCCTTAGTCCAATTAGTCCACTTCGTCAACTTTATGCATTTCGTCAACTTCGTCAACTTCCTCTACTTCGCCCACTTCCTCTAGTTCTTCCACTTCTTTCATTTCCTCCACTTAGTCCACTTCCTCCACTTCCTCCACTTCGTCCACTTCCTCCACTTTGCCCATTTCCTCCACTTCGTCCAGTTCCTCCACTTCCTCCAGTTCCTCTACTTCGACAACTTTGTCCACCTCTTCCAATTCGTCCACTAACCATTTCGTCCACTGATGGACAAATTTATGATCACCAAAATATGATGTCACAAACTTGTTTTACAATCGGCAAGTATGACCGAATCGTTCAAGTAATAAACTTGGTAAGACCAAGTATCGTTCTCCCAAAGGACTCACGGCCTAGTTTAGTTTTGTGGTTTGTTGATTAGCTAAGACTTAAGAACGAAATAATATGATTGTATTATGTAAAAGACAAAAATAAACATGTATGCATGAAGTTTTGATCAATGGCAAAAGCAAAAGACAAATACTTTCAATGAAATATATATGAATATGTTGTTGGGGGTCAATTTCATCTTATCCACTCTCATATATTTTAGGAATTCAACAATCAAATCATCATTGTTAATGCCACTCTCTAAATTATCTTGTCAAGAAGGCTTATCCCTAATTACGAGTTCATACGATTACTAGCATTCCTAATAATTAGTTCTTCTAGCACAGGAGCTTAACGACAACCAATATACTATTGGGAGTAATTCCCCGGATCTAGACTTCCCCGTACGTTCCCGTATCGACAAAATCAATAATCATGCATTGAATGAGTTAAACAAAGCAAGCATTAAGCAAAAAGGAAAAACCCTAACTAATGATGAAAGAAAGCATGAGTCTTAGATTAAGATGCAAGCATAAATTCCATATATGAGAGCTTCAAAAGATTACATTGATTCCCCAACAAACATACAAGGTTTAGTTCACCATATTCATGGTGAACCTAGATGAACAATAATGAAAGAATGAAAGATAAAACCCTAGAAAGGTGAAGAGGTAGCCTGAGCATCCAAGATCCTCCTTCAAAGGGGTGGAAGAGAGAGTGTTTGCTTCGTCTTTTCCAAAGATACAAACCCTAGAACGTCCTAAAGCTTATATACTATTCTAAAATTACAGAAAATTCAGGCCCAAGCCTATAAGTGTGCCGCTCAGCGGTAAAATACCGCTCAGCGGTGAGTGCGCGTCTCGTTTCTTCCCCTCAGCGGACCTCCCGTGACTTCCTGAGTGCCGCTCAGCGGTAAACTGCCGCTGAGCGATGACTTCGGCTTCTCCTTTTGCACTTTTTGATGTCTTTTCTGATTTCATCTCTCTCCTTCTTCACTTCTTTCACTAAATTCACCTTAAAACCTGCACAAAAACACTGAAATCAAGCATAAACCTGTTCAACTCTCTTATTTATGAAAATATGGATAAAAGCATGATTTCAAGCTAGTTTCTAAGTATAAAGGTTGCTTTTAGTATCAATTTTAAGCATGAAAATAACAGTTTTTCAACTGTTATCATCCACTTCGTCCACTTCGTTAACATCATCAACTTCGTCAACTTCCTTTGCTTCCTCCACTTCCTCCACTGCCTACACTTAATCCACTTAGTCTACTTAGTCAACTTAGTCCCCTTCGTCCACTTCGTCCACTTCCTCCACTACATCCACTTCCTCCACTTCATCCACTTTGTCCACTTCGTCTACTTCGTCCATTTCGTCCACTTCGTCCACTTTGTCAACTTCCTACAGTTCCTCCACTTCTTCAACTTCGTCCACTTCCTCCATTTTTTCCACTTCCTCCACTTCTCCACTTCGTCACTTAGTCCATTTTGTCAACTTAGTCCACTTCGTCAACTTCGTCCATTTCCTCCACTACCTCCACTTCGTTCCCTTCGTCCACTTCCTCCACTTCGTCCACTTAGTCAACTTCGTCTACTTTGTCAACTAAGTCAAATTCGTGCACTTTGTCAAATTAGTCCACTTCGTCCCCTTCGTCAACTTCGTCCACTTCTTCCAATCGTCAACTTCATCAACTTCCTCCACTTCTTCAACTTCCTTCACTTCGTCCATTTCGTCCATTTCCTCCACTTCCTAACCTTCGTCCACTTAGTCAACTTCGTCAACTTAGTCCACTTCTTCAACTTCTTCAACTTCGTCCACTTTGTCAATTTCCTCCACTTCCTCCACTACTTCCACCACTTCCACTTCATTCCCTTCGTCCACTTCCTCCATTTCCTCCACTTCCTCCACTTCGTCCACTTAGTCAACTTTGTCCACTTTGTCAACTTAGTCAACTTCGTGCACGTTGTCAACTTAGTCCACTTCTTCCCCTTCGTCAACTTCGTCCACTTCTTCCAATCCTCAACTTCCTCCACTTCTTCAACTTCCTTCACTTCGTCCATTTCGTCCATTTCCTTCACTTCGTCCACTTCCTAACCTTCGTCCACTTCGTCCACTTAGTCAACTTCGTCAACTTAGTCCACTTCTTCAACTTCTTCAACTTCGTCTACTTCGTCCACTTTAGTCCACTTCGTCCACTTCGTCCAATCGTCAACTTCGTCAACTTCCTCCACTTCTTCAACTTCCTTCACTTCGTCCATTTCGTCCATTTCCTCCACTTCCTCCACTTCCTAACCTTCGTCCACTTCCTCCACTTAGTCAACTTCGTCAACTTAGTCCACTTCTTCAACTTCTTCAACTTCGTCCATTTTGCCAACTTCCTCCAGTTCCTCCACTACCTCCACTACGTCCATTTCGTTCCCTTCGTCCACTTCCTCCACTTCCTCCACTTCCTCGACTTAGTCAACTTCGACCACTTTGTCAACTCAGTCAACTTCGTGCACTTTGTCAACTTAGTCCACTTCACCCCCTTCGTCAACTTCGTCCACTTCTTCCAATCGTCAAGTTCGTAAACTTCCTCCACTTCTTCAACTTCCTTCACTTCGTCAATTTCGTCCATTTCCTCCACTTCCTCACCTTCGTCCACTTAGTCAACTTCGTCAACTTAGTCCACTTCTTCAACTTCTTCAACTTCGTCCTCTTTGTCAACATAGTCCACTACGTCCACTTCGTCCAATCGTCAACTTCATCAACTTCCTCCACTTCTTCAACTTCCTTCACTTCGTCCATTTCGTCCATTTCCTCCACTTCCTCCACTTCCTAACCTTAGTCCACTTCGTCCACTTCGTCTACTTTGTCCACTTAGTCAACTTCGTCAACTTAGTCCACTTCTTCAACTTCGCCAACTTCGTCCACTTTGTCAACTTCCTCCACTTCCTCCACTACCTCCACTTCGTCCACTTCGTCCCCTTCGTCCCCTTCGTCCACTTCGCCCATTTCCACCAGTTCCTCCACTTCTTCAAGTTCCTCCACTTCGTCAACTTCCTTCGGTTCCTCCACTTCCTGCACTTCCGACACTTTGTCGACTTCGTCCATTTAGTCCACTTAAACAATTTAGTCCACTTTGACCACTTTGTCAACTTCGACCACTTTGTCCACTTCCTCCACTTCATACACTTGCACCACTTCGTCGACTTTGTCCACTTAGTCGACTTAGTCCACTTCCTCCACTTCCTCCACTTCGTCCACTCCGTCAACTTTGTCCGCTTTGTCCACTTACCCAACTTCATCCACCTCTTCCACTTAGTCAACATCGTCCACTTCCTCCATGATGACAAATTTATGAACACCGAAATACGGTGCCACAAACTTGTTGAACAATCGGCAAGTGTGACCGAATCGTTTCAAGTAATAAACTCGGTAAGACCAAGTATCGTTCTCCCAAAGGACTCACGGCCTAGTTTAGTTATGTGATTTGTTGATTAGTTAAGACTTAAGAACAAAATAATTGGAGTTTACTATGCAAAAGACGAAAAAAATAAACATGTATGCATGAGGTTGATCAATGGCTAAAACAAAAGACAAGCACTTTCAATGGAATATATAGATGAGTATGTTGTTGGGGTTATCAATTTCATCTTATCCACTCTCATATACTTTAGGAATTCAACATTCAAGTCATCATTGTTAATGGCACTCTCTAAATTACCTTGACAAGAAGGCCTATCCCTAATTACGAGTTCATACAATTCCTAGCATTCCTAATAATTAGTTCTTTTAGCGCAGGAGCCTAACGGCAACCAATATACTATTGGGAGAAATTCCCCGGATCTAGACTTCCCCGTAAGTTCCCATATCGACAAAATCAATAATCATGCATTGAATGAGTTAAACAAAGCAAGCATTGAGCAAAGAGGAAAAACTCTAACTAATGATGAAAGAAAGCATAGGTCTTAAAATAAGATGTAAAAACAAATTCCATATATGAGAGTTTCACAAGACTACATTGATTCCCCAACAACAATACAAAGTTTAGTTCACCATATTCATGGTGAAACTAGATGAACAATAATGAAAGAATGAAAGATAAAACCCTAGAAAGGTGAAGAGGTAGCCTGAGCATCCAAGATCCTCCTTCAAAAGGGTGGAAGAGAGAGTGTTTGCTTTGTTTCTGCCAAAGATACAAACCTTAGGACGTCCTAAAGCTTATATACTATTCTAAAATTACAGAAAATTCAGGCCCCAGCCCATAAGTGTGCCGCTCAGCGGTAAAGTGCCGCTCAGCGGTAAGTGCGTGAGTTGGTTTCTTCCCCTCAGCGGCCAGTTTACCCCTCAACGGATCTCCCGTGACCGCTGAGCGGCAGTTGCGGCTTCTCCTTTTGCACTTTTTGATGTCTTTTCTGATTCCATCTCTCTCCTTCTTCACTTCTTTCACTAAATTCACCTTAAAAGCTGCACCAAAACACTGAAATCAAGCATAAACCTGTCCAGCTCTCTTATTTCTGAAAATATGAATAAAAGCATGATTTCAAGCTAGTTTCTAAGTATAAAGGTTGCATTTAGTATCAATTTTAAGCATGAAAATAACAGTTTTTCAACTGTTATCACAACCCCAAACTTAGAACTTTGCATGTCCTCAAGCAAACAAGATGTCACTCAATCTTCAACCAATTCATATGATGGTTCACTCATTCAAAAATCCTCTTTTTCAAGATAAGTAAAGACTTCAATCAAACTTATGACCAAGAGTTCAATCAAGATGTGCACATGCTTTGGTGTTCACAAAATCACTTAATTTCCAACAAATGCTATTTTTCATGAATGATCAATCAATTAAGCCTGGATGTTCATGTGCTCATGGAATTTTTCCTCACTAGGTAAAGTGTTTCACTCACACACAAGTGTATAAGAGGTTATCACTCATTCACTCCACTATCACAATGTCACATGAATCAACTTTGCCTTTCATTTAACTACAATTAAAAACATTCACAAGCATGCATCATCACAAGGACTTTTCAATGGCTTATAATGTGGCTGGGCTAACAAGTAAATTGGTTTTTCTGGATCACAAAATCCTTGAGTTAAGAGAATCATAACAACACAATTATTCTTATTTTTCCCAACTTTCTTTTGCAATGAGCTTTGCTTCTTCTTTTCTTTTCTTTTCTTTCTCTTTTTCTTTGCATATTCTTAGCTCAATGCTTTTACTTTTTCATGTTTTCCCAACAACCCCAAACTTGAACATTTAACAATACCACACAAGATCTTCTACTTAACTCAAGGTAAAGTTTTTCAACAAGGGTTTTCAATTTATGTTCAAGGCTAAGGGTTCAAAGGATAGAACACAAAGTGTTCTCTTTTAGTGGGCTAACTTTATGAATTTGGCCGATAAAAAGGGTTCCAACAAACGGCCTTGATCATATGATGAAAAACAAGCAATTGATTCAATCATAGAAAACCTAGGCAAAATCATTCATGTTTCCAAAGTACTAGCATTCAACAATAACAACTCTGGAGCTCAAAACCTCACATATAAGCTCACTCACATTTGACATACACATCCTGCTTAATCTCACAATCACAATCACAATATCATGCATTTGTTCACAAAGCTTGCGAATCACCTGTATAAGTATTTAATGTGCACATCATCTTAACATCAATCAATCAATAATCATCATCAAGCATTACTTATCACAAAATCACAGTTAATAGCAAACCATCACACAAACCAGGTTTCCAATAGAGTACATCAAACTAATCTAAAACAAAAACAAATAAGTTCAGAACACTTAAACCAACAAAGCATAAGTTCATGATAGCATTCATCAGTAAATGCTATCTCAGCTCCTCATCAATCTGAGTTGTCCTCTGTATCTTCCTCTTCTTCCTCATCTTCATCATCTTCAAATGCATCATCATCCTCAGCTTCATCTTCTTCCATCTCTCTAACTGAAGCTTCAGCTGCTTCAGCTCCTCCTCCTTGCACTGGCTCCTCTGGCCAAGCTACCACATTATGGAATTCATCCATCGTCCACCTGTGAGCTGGAGGTGTATCATACATCCCCACAATCATCTCAACAGTAGCCACATGCCCTTTATGAATGGACTGTAACTGGGCACCTATAAGAGACATGTACATGTCTCTCATCTGGAATGGTTCTGCTTCATGTGTCTCAGCAGATGTCTGGCTCTGTGCTGGCCCTCTCTCTCTACGAGCACGGCGTGGTGGAACTGACTGAGCTGCCTCCTCACCTCCACAGTACTGTCTGTAATAGGCCTCATCAATAGCTTTTCTTGGCCTTTCAAATGGTGGAGCAAAAGTGTCCACCCCAGCTATCTTGCAAAGGTGAGTGATCAAGGAGGGATGTCCTAGGGGTGCTTTGTTGTTTGAGGTATTGGCGCACACACTAATCTCATCAGCTATCACCTGCCCAATATTAACATTTAAGTTCCTGATAGCACAATAGATGAAGAGTGCCCTGCTGAGAGTAATATCTGACACATGTGAACATGGCTGAATGTTGGCATAAGAAAATGCCATCCAATACTTAGCAAGAGGAGTCAAATCAGTCCTCCTAATGTTGACCACTGAGCCAGATCTATTCCTTTGGAAGTGTCCTCCAGGTATACATAGTACTCTCCCCACATCCTCATAATCAGCACCTTCCTCCATACATAGAGCAAATTGGCATTGCTCACCAGCCCACACAGCATCCAGGAAGTTATTGATAGAATCAGGATCATACCTGATAGCATGGCCTCTGACATAGCCCAAATAATTCTCAGCTGGATAATCACCAATCTTCTTTGCATTGGTGTAGAATTCCTTTACCATAGCTATGTTTGCAGGTGCAGGATATGTGGCTAGCTTTCCCCAGTCACTCCCTAACACTTGCTCTCCAAATTGAGGAGCAAAGTTAGGTATCATTCCAACCTTTCTTTCCATGAGGAGTCTCCTATCTTGAACAACCATAAAGTGCTTCTCATGTTTCCAAGAGAGGAACCTACTAGAGTGGGGTTGTTCTGGTTCCTTTTCCTTTCTCTTGGTTGCCATGGTTTTCAATCTTTTTCTTGAAGATGATGCCATTCCTGTAATCAAACACAGATACAAAACCACAGAACATGATGTTAGTCATTAGTAAGACACAAAACACAACTCCTTTCAAAGCTAAGCCACCACTGAGGGTCAGAATTTCCCCTCAGCGCCACCAGTGCCACATTCCAGATCACAAAAAATTAGAAAAACCAAGTCTGGCAGAGTGCCGCTCAGCGGCAGTTTACCCTGAGCGGTAACTCTGCAGAATTAAAAAACCTCTTTTAAGCTGTCCTAACTCCACCCAAATGCAATTTTCAGTTTTCCAGATCAAAATCACGCAGTTTAATCGGTTCAAACATCAATTATATCATTAAATCATGCATAGAAATCAAAACCCCTAAATATTCATGCTTTGACAATCACATTCAAAATCAAGAACCCTAGAATGAACAAAATGCTTTTTACTTACTTGGGTGGAGATACTAGATGCAATGAGAATGCTTCCAAGCTAAGATGCTCTCTTCCAACCCTAAACTTTGATGGCACACTAGTGAAAAGTGAGTGGAAGAGAAATTTTCTTAAGAGGGAAGAGGGAAAAGATGTGGAAAACCTTGGAAAAGGTATGTGGGAGTATTTGTGCAGAGAAGAGCCAGCAAAGAGAAGCTTATAAGAGTACCACTCAGCGACACTTGCGTGATGTGCTCTTCTCCTTCTTTTCTTAACCTACGTGCCTCCTAGACATGCCCCTCACTGGTTCCCTGCAATTCAATGTTTAGAATACTTATGCAAACCCTATTATGCAACTAAAATGAAACAAACAAAAACAATCACTCAACTGGGTTGCCTCCCAGGTAGCGCTTGTTTAACGTCACGACTCCCAGGTAGCGCTTGTTTAACGTCACGAGCCTGACCCAAAATCCACCAACACCCATTAGTAGGTGTTACAGACTTACCAACACCCATCAGTAGGTGCAAAATTTTCTCACCAACACCCATCAGTAGGTGTTACACACTTAGCATCCTTCAGTAGATGCTATATCCAACTAGCATCCTTCAGTAGATGTTATGTCCAGCAAAATATTTACAAAATAATGTTCAACAGATGAAAAATTACAAACCAAAATAAAATTAGAAGTTTTTAAATCAACTGGGTTGCCTCCCAGCAAGCGCTCTTTTAACGTCATTAGCTTGACCCAGTAAAGCTCAAGTTCCTTCTTCATAGTTGATGTTGTCATCCCACCAACTCCTCAACTGTTTCCTGTGCACTGTTTTGGTCCTTCTAGAATGTGGAGACGTATCTCTATCATCTCCTTCTCTTTAAAGCCTTTCACAACCCACAACTTGTTTTTTATTCTCACAGGTGTACCAAGTTGGGGTCTTCCTTTCTTCCAGTCACCAGGAATTTTTCCTACCAGTGATTGAAATTACCTTGGTAGAATTGAGTGCCTATTAAATTCTTGTTCGAATTGCATCCTGCAAACATTAGGCACAAAACTCTAGAAAATATTTGTTAGCACAAAATGATATAGGAGAAGATATATATTCAGAAGATAAAAGATTCAGAAGATAAAATAAAATAAGATAGAATAAAATAAAATAAAATAAAATCTAATCTAATCTAATAAGATAAAATAAAATCAAATCAAATCTAATTTAATCAAATCAAATAAAATAAAATCAAATCTAATCTAATCAAATCAAATAAAATCTAATCTAATAAAATAAAATCAAATAAGATAAAATAAAAATAAAATAAAATAAAATAAAATCAAATCAAATAAAATCAAATCAAATCAAATCAAATAAGATAAAATAAAATTAAATTAAATAACATCAAATAAAATCAAATAAAATAAAACCAAATCAAATAAAAACTGAAAATAAAAACAGAAATTCAAAATTAAAGTCAAAGATAATCAATAATCACACAAATTAACCAATTAAACCACGAGTCCCCAGCAACGGCGCCAAAAACTTCATGGACAAATTTATGATCACCAAAATATGATGTCACAAACTTGTTTTACAATCGGCAAGTATGATCGAATCGTTTCAAGTAATAAACTTGGTAAGACCAAGTATCATTCTCCCAAAGGACTCACGGCCTAGTTTAGTTGTGTGGTTTGTTGATTAGCTAAGACTTAAGAACGAAATAATTGGATTGTATTATGCAAAAGACGAAAATAAACATGTATGCATTAGGTTTTGATCAATGGCAAAAGCAAAAGACAAGCACTTTCAATGAAATATATGGATGAATATGTTGTTGGGGGTCAATTTCATCTTATCCACTCTCATATATTTTAGGAATTCAACATTCAAATCATCAGTGTTAATGCCACTCTCTAAATTACCTTGTCAAGAAGGCCTATCCCTAATTACGAGTTCATACGATTCCTAGCATTCCTAATAATTAGTTCTGATCAATATTGTCATACTATGTGTAGCTCGAGTTCATACTATGTGTTTGATCTGAGACTGAACCACATTTGGTCCTTGAGAGACGACCTAGGAGTCACTTCCTAGTACTATACTGCATTCTTTTATGCACAACTTTTGTGGGAGGCGCGACCCTCTCATCAAAATGGCGTCGTTGCCGGGGACCAACAGTTCGGTTTTAGGTCTTTTGTGTTGATAATGTGTTGTTTGTGTGTTGTGTTTTGTCTTGTGTTGTGATGTGATGTGATGTTTTGTTTTGTGTGTGCGTGTTGCATGTATAAATGTGTTGTGTTTTATTTGTTTCGTGATTTTTAGTATTCTTCTTTTTCCATGTCTACCTATTTTGATTTTGTGAATACTGCTTGTTTTGCTAGTGCCTCTGATTATGATTCTCCTTCTGCATGTTACTCTGATTGTAATTCATATTCTGCTGATTTCTATGTTGAGAACAATATGACTCATCCTCTAATTTCTGAGAGTGCTCTTTGTGAGCCGGTTTCACTTAAGGAGGATGATCTTCATTGCGATCTCACCTCTGGACTGATACATTTGCTGCCTAAGTTTCATGGTTTTGCAGGAGAATGCCCACACAGACATTTGGAGGAGCTCCACATCATTTGCTCTTCAATGAAGCCTCCAGATGTCCCTCTTGATTACATTTTCTTGAGCGCATTTCCGCATTCATTACAAGGAGCAGCTAAGGATTGGAAAGACTCTCTTCCTCTGAGATCCGTTACCGATTGGGGATATCTTGAGCATCAGTTTCTGAGCAAATTTTCCCTTGTGCAATATGCTTACAGCAACAGTCTTGGATGGAATGAGACTAACTTGGGATGGCAAGGTACACAACAACATCATTATCAAGAACCACCATTCCAGAGTACTTGTATGCCTCCACCAGTCCAGCAATATCAAAGTCAGTGATGAGTCAATATTTTCTCAATTTCACTTAGCTTACTGTACCGAATTTAATCAGGGAATTATGCTAAAACGTCCGATATTTTCCCGTTTTTACTCATTGTGCTTAAATTGACCAATAATTCTTATTTTAACTAATTTAAATTATCTGGGCTTATTATTTTCATTATTGATGGCAGGGAAATTGTTGGATAATATTGTAGGACATTTGAAAAAGAAATGAAAAAATTGGACAAGTAGAAATTTCTTTTTGAGGACAAAGCATAAGGCAATTGGAATCAAAGAGGGGCCACCACATGTGGAGCTCACGGTTTTTCTCCAAGAAGAAATGGCTGCCAAAAAATTCATTCACGTAAAAAGGGAAGCAAGCCTTTCCAAATTATTCAATTTGAAGAAGCATAGAAATGCTTAGAACAACACACGGCCATTGCATGGAGGGGACCCCACGGTTTTGGAAAATAGTAAGATACCAATGTCTCATGGTCAAATAATTGTGTGAAAGAATTAAAGAGAGGGACCACCACTTTGGAAAGGTCACGTCCAAGCTAGGTGCATGTTTTATGCAAGTTTCCATACAAGCTTTTTATTCTCCAATTCATTACAAAAACACACGGCCCCACATGTACATTCTTTTTGACAAACATCTTGAAGTGAAATGATGAGGGACCACGTTCCTTTCACACCTAGCTCAACAATTGACAAAGTTTGATGGAATAAGGAGCCACCACTTCACGTCAACAAGCACACAAAATGGGGAATTTATCTCTCTTTGGAAGTGGGAGCCGCACACTCTCTTGTTTGGAGTGAGATTTCCAATTGGCTTGGCATTAAACGGAGAAAACCATATGGAAGCAGAGGCAGCAGCTGGAAGCACACGCCGTGTGATGTTCACGGAAGACAAACACCACGTCACAACTGGAAGCAAGAAACGTGTGGTGTCAAGTAGAGAAGGAAAGTGATGTCTTGGCCAACCAGAGGAGCTCTCGGTCTTTATCCAGCAGCAACATTGGAGAAGTCACGTCCAAAGCATATGATTTCCTTGGAGAATAAAGTGGAGATGAATGTTGGACGAACACGGTGCTGGAAGAGAGGGCTGATTTCTGTTGAAGTTCGATGTTAAGATGGAGACGCACGGAAGCAGCGGAGCACGCTGTGATGTCCAGCATTGCACAGTAAAAGCACTTTAGGAGAAGAGCAGCTTGGTGAAGCAAAGTAGGAAGCGCTGAATCGTTTTTGGCTAGGAGGAAGGCACTCAACATCACGGTGCAGCAGAGAGCAAATCCAGTAACAACTTGGAGCAGCACCTTGAGAAGAAGAAGAACTTCAAGGTGGTGTAGCATTCCAGCAGCTCTTCACGGGGGTGATGTGGTTCAGAAGCAAACAGAAGAGAGAAGCCACACACTCAAATGGAAATTATTTGTTTATTTGGCATGGGAATACACGTAGGAAATGGGGTACAACTTTCCCTTATTTTCATAAAAGTGGAGACTCTTTTCATTGTGGTATGCCCAGGGAGAATGAAGAAATTCTGAACATTTCCACGGAAGCAGCGAACACACTCACTGTCACCGAGAAACACAACACTCAAAGCAGAAATGGATGATAATGGGAGACCAAAAACATGGGGAAGCTGGCTGGAACAAATGAAAGAGTGCACTTCCAAGAATATAAGGGGGAAGCAGACCGTGAAAGAGGGGGTTCCAGAGACCAGAGGGTTACGGGCTGGGAGAGGCTCCCTCTTCCAGTAGCTCTTAGTATGATTTCCATGAAATGCAGTGTAGTTTACTCACTAAAAAATGTAATGTAGAGTACAGTAGTGTAGGGAGCTTGAGAGGTAGAGGCCGTGAGGTGATAATGCAGAGAGCTGGACCAGGGGCTGGCTGGACGGGACCGAGATAGGTTGGAGTAGTGCATAAAGGACGGTTACAGCTGAGGCAAAGTGGTGTGCAAGTTCTAATTTAATTTAGTTGTTTGCTCTACTAAATTATTGTCCAATTTAAATTCAATGCAAAGTTGGTTTCGGGTTGTTCAATTCCAGAACTGCTACTGTTTTTATTTTGTTACTGTTTTTAAATTTCCGCTGCAATTTAATTTATGTCGTTGTTTGTCTGCCGTTTAATTTTTACTGTTGTTTGCACTGTGTTGTTAATTATTGCACTTTAAATCATTCACTGTATTTTTGTTCTCTATATGTTGCTGCTGTAATGTTGATTCTGTTTTCATATTTGCAATTTACTGTTTTCTGTTTTTACTGTTTCTGTATTTTCGTTTTCTGTATTTTCTGTATTTCTGTATTTTCGTTTTTACTGTTTCAGATCTGTTTTTAATGTTTCATGTTGCTGTATTTTCATTTTAATTGTACCAAGTTCGTTATTACTATTTTAATGTCGTTTTATTGCGACGCTTTTTAATTTATCCGCAAACAAAACTTTCACAAAACCTCCCCCCACTATGTGTGTGATCTGAAACTGAACTGCAAATTGGTCCCTGAGAGACGACCTAGGAGTCACTTCCTAGTAGTACTATACTGCATTAATTATGCACAACTTTTGCGAGAGGCACGACACTCTCGTCAAAAATGGCGCCGCTGCCGGGGATCAATGGTTAGTTCAGTTTTAGGTCTTTTGTTTTGTTAATATTTGTTGTGTTAAATGTTTTGTCTCGTGTTGTGATGTGATGTGCGTTTCTGTATGTATGTCGTATGTGTTTTGTTTGTGTGTGTATTATGTTTTGTATTTAGTTGTTGTTTCTTAAAAAAAAAAAATTAATGTTCTGTTTTGTGTGTGCGTGTTCCATGTATAAATGTGTTGTGTTTTATTTGTTTCGTAATTTTTAGTATTTTTCTTTTTCCATGTCTACCTATTTTGATTTTGTGGATACTGCTTATTCTGTCGATACCTCTAATTATGAATATGATTCTCCGTCTGCATGGCACTCTGAATTTAATTCTGCTGACTTTTGTGGTGAGAACAATATGGTTCATCCTCCAACTTCTGAGAGCTCTCTTTTGGAGTCGGTTCCACCTACTGAGGATGATTTTTATTGCGTTCTAAGCACTGGACTGACATATTTGCTCCCTAAGTTTCATGGTTTTGCAGGAGAATGCCCACATAGACATTTGGAGGAGTTCCACATGGTGTGCTCTTCAATGAAGCCTCCAGATGTCCCTCTTGATCACAGTTTCTTGAGCGCATTTCCGCATTCATTACAAGGAGCAGCTAAGGATTGGAAAGACTCTCTTCCTCTAAGATCTGTTACCGATTGGGGATATCTTGAGCATCAGTTTCTGAGCAAATTTTCCCCTGTTCAATATGCTTATAACAACGATCCTGAATGGAATGACACGAGTTTGGGATGGTACGATGCTCCACAGGAATATCAGGTTGCACCATCTCAGGATACTTTTATCCCTCTGCCAATCCTGCAATACGAGAGTCAACAGTATGATGCTCCTGCTCAAATAGCTCCTCAGCCTTCTACTTCTGAGCCTACATTGAAGGAGTTAATGGAGCAGATGACCATGCAGAATATGCAGTTCAAGCAAGAGAGCATAGAGTTCCAGCAGGAAACTCAAGCGGCCATTCAGAGTCTGAATGATCAAATTGGGCAAATGACCATCAACATAGGAGATAAGAACCAGAGTCACGTGCTCACTGCACCACCAACTTTCACATCATCCTATGTTCCCACTCTTGCGCCTGAGGAGACTGTTGAATATTTTGAGGAGCAGACAGGAATAAGTAGTAATTATGACCCAGGTAGACCACCTTCATCTTCCACCACTCTACCAAACTTCAAGGAAGAGGAGGTAAGCATACCTCAATTTGATTATATTGAAGATTATGCTGATGATCGGTATGCTGATGACTATATTGTTGCTAAGCATGTTTTTAATTTTCCCTCTATGCATGATGAGAACCACTTTTTTCCATCATATCTGAATACTTCTTGTCCATGCACTGAACATGAATCTAAGTCTGTGGTTGATATTGTTTCTAATTTTGAAATTGATTCATGTTCTGAGGATGTATCTACGGTTCAGTATGATAATTTGGGTGTTATACCCCTGCATGAAATTTCTGTGGAACCATATTGCACTAACCCTATTGCAGGAGGTACGAATGAATTTGACCAACATGCACCCACAATAGAAGACAAAGGTGCCAACACTCACCAAAGTTTCAACAATAATAGGCATCTGCTAAACCTGCTCATCAACAATAACTGCTCAGATCCAGTTGTGAAAAACATTTCACTGCTCGATCAAATCTGGAGGATGAAGCAGTTCGTCCTCAAAACTTCCTGGCCGGATACTGAAGAGGAAAACATCTCCCTACAAGTCCAAAATTGGCAACTGCCACCATAACCCAGGGGAGTTTTCTTTTTCCTTCTTCCCTGTTTTCCTACTTTTATTGCACTTGTCCATGATCTGTTTACTGGTTTTAATTGCCGATCTTATGCTTAAAACACATTGAGGACACTGTGTAGTTTAAGTGTGGTCTATTGGGGGAGATTCTGATTTTTCTTCTGTTAGTTTTTTGTTCTGTTTTTTGTGTTTAAATTTTAAATTTTTTTTCTCTTTTAAAGTTGTTTTAGTGTGTCTTTTGTGCAATTTTACATGTTTCTCTTGATTTCTGGATTTTATTTGTAGATGTGTCCATCACTTCATTAATACTTATGGTTTGAAATTCTTGCTTTTCTCTCCTTGGAAAGATGATTATGATGTTTGAGAGGTTGATTGATTGTGACAGAAATTACCCTGTGCGAGATTTGAGCCACTTTATTTCTTTCTTGCGTGTGATATGTCTCTTGATTGCTTGCACATATGCCTTGGCTTGACTCTTATTGATAATTCTTGATTAATATGCATGTTTGGAAATGATAAAGGCATTTTTGTTCTTGAGCCTCTCTAGCCAAATAAGCCTACCCTGTAATAATCCTTTGATAACCCATTTTGAGCCTATACTTTCCTCAATTCTTTGTGTTGAAGCTCATACACTAGCCTTAAGTGAAAAACCATGATTACCTTAACCTTAGGGAATTTTGGAGCTTTGGAAGTGTTTTGGGAACAAGTGTGGTCTCCCTGGGGATTCTTATGAATTGGTTAAATTGGCTCCTCTTCTTGTTTTGTGGTTGTAAATGTGTTGTGTATTTTGTCTCTTACAGTTGAGTCCTGAAGAAAGAAAAGAAAGAGACAGGATGAAAAAAAAAATAGAAAAAAAAATGATGAGATAAAAAAAAAAATTTGTGAATAATGGAGTCAAGAAGAGGATTGAATTAGAGGTTTGGGTGTGATTTGACTGTGTTTACACTTGTTTCCCATTGCTCCTCTATTTCTTCTGGGTTGTAGCTACTTATCCATATTTTATCCTCCCCTATCCTTGGCCCCATTACAACCATGAAAGACCTTTTGATTTGAACATGCATATATGCTTGAGTGTTGATATTAGAGGCTTGCCAAGTCTAATTGTGTTTACCTTCTTGAGTGCATTGAGTGACATCGATTTACCTTAAACACTTGAGAGAAACACTGATTGTGTGCATTTGTGAGGTTCTGTTGCTTTTGATCCATCTTTTGAGCTGATTGATTATTTGGCCATACTGTGAATTGCTTGGATGATTTCTGTGAGTATCTGCTTTATTTGATTACTTGTTGGATATTGTCTACCTCTTTTCTCTGTCTAGAATTCTTGAGAAATGTGTAAAGTCTGTTTATTTTTCTCGTGAATCTTCATTTTCTGTGTGCTAAAGTTTGTGTTGTACCCTTGAATGTCCTTTGATCTGTTCCCTGATTTGCGTCTTGATTTTGCCCAGGAGTGCAAAAGACTAAGTGTGGTCTATTTTGATGAGTCAATATTTTCTCAATTTCACTTAGCTTACTGTACCGAATTTAATCAGGGAATTATGCTAAAACGTCAGATATTTTCCCGTTTTTACTCATTGTGCTTAAATTGACCAATAATTCTTATTTTAACTAATTTAAATTATCTGGGCTTATTATTTTCATTATTGATGGCAGGGAAATTGTTGGATAATATTGTAGGACATTTGAAAAAGAAATGAAAAAATTGGACAAGTAGAAATTTCTTTTTGAGGATAAAGCATAAGGCAATTGGAATCAAAGAGGGGCCACCACATGTGGAGCTCACGGTTTTTCTCCAAGAAGAAATGGCTGCCAAAAAATTCATTCACGTAAAAAGGGAAGCAAGCCTTTCCAAATTATTCAATTTGAAGAAGCATAGAAATGCTTAGAACAACACACGGCCATTGCATGGAGGGGACCCCACGGTTTTGGAAAATAGTAAGATACCAATGTCTCATGGTCAAATAATTGTGTGAAAGAATTAAAGAGAGGGACCACCACTTTGGAAAGGTCACGTCCAAGCTAGGTGCATGTTTTATGCAAGTTTCCATACAAGCTTTTTATTCTCCAATTCATTACAAAAACACACGGCCCCACATGTACATTCTTTTTGACAAACATCTTGAAGTGAAATGATGAGGGACCACGTTCCTTTCACACCTAGCTCAACAATTGACAAAGTTTGATGGAATAAGGAGCCACCACTTCACGTCAACAAGCACACAAAATGGGGAATTTATCTCTCTTTGGAAGTGGGAGCCGCACACTCTCTTGTTTGGAGTGAGATTTCCAATTGGCTTGGCATTAAACGGAGAAAACCATATGGAAGCAGAGGCAGCAGCTGGAAGCACACGCCGTGTGATGTTCACGGAAGACAAACACCACGTCACAACTGGAAGCAAGAAACGTGTGGTGTCAAGTAGAGAAGGAAAGTGATGTCTTGGTCCTGAGCAGCTTTGAAGAAGAAAACCACACGCCCATGAGAGCTGCACTTCACACACACGGTCCAGTTCCACCATCCAGCAAGCGGAAAGTGAAGCAGCACCAACCAGAGGAGCTCTCGGTCTTTATCCAGCAGCAACATTGGAGAAGTCACGTCCAAAGCATATGATTTCCTTGGAGAATAAAGTGGAGATGAATGTTGGACGAACACAGTGCTGGAAGAGAGGGCTGATTTCTGTTGAAGTTCGATGTTAAGATGGAGACGCACGGAAGCAGCGGAGCACGCTGTGATGTCCAGCATTGCACAGTAAAAGCACTTTAGGAGAAGAGCAGCTTGGTGAAGCAAAGTAGGAAGCGCTGAATCGTTTTTGGCTAGGAGGAAGGCACTCAACATCACGGTGCAGCAGAGAGCAAATCCAGTAACAACTTGGAGCAGCACCTTGAGAAGAAGAAGAACTTCAAGGTGGTGTAGCATTCCAGCAGCTCTTCACGGGGGTGATGTGGTTCAGAAGCAAACAGAAGAGAGAAGCCACACACTCAAATGGAAATTATTTGTTTATTTGGCATGGGAATACACGTAGGAAATGGGGTACAACTTTCCCTTATTTTCATAAAAGTGGAGACTCTTTTCATTGTGGTATGCCCAGGGAGAATGAAGAAATTCTGAACATTTCCACGGAAGCAGCAAACACACTCACTGTCACCGAGAAACACAACACTCAAAGCAGAAATGGATGATAATGGGAGACCAAAAACATGGAGAAGCTGGCTGGAACAAATGAAAGAGTGCACTTCCAAGAATATAAGGGGGAAGCAGACCGTGAAAGAGGGGGTTCCAGAGACCAGAGGGTTACGGGCTGGGAGAGGCTCCCTCTTCCAGTAGCTCTTAGTATGATTTCCATGAAATGCAGTGTAGTTTACTCACTAAAAAATGTAATGTAGAGTACAGTAGTGTAGGGAGCTTGAGAGGTAGAGGCCGTGAGGTGATAATGCAGAGAGCTGGACCAGGGGCTGGCTGGACGGGACCGAGATAGGTTGGAGTAGTGCATAAAGGACGGTTACAGCTGAGGCAAAGTGGTGTTCAAGTTCTAATTTAATTTTGTTGTTTGCTCTACTAAATTATTGTCCAATTTAAATTCAATGCAAAGTTGGTTTCGGGATGTTCAATTCCAGAACTGCTACTGTTTTTATTTTGTTACTGTTTTTAAATTTCCGCTGCAATTTAATTTATGTCGTTGTTTGTCTGCCGTTTAATTTTTACTGTTGTTTGCACTGTGTTGTTAATTATTGCACTTTAAATCATTCACTGTATTTTTGTTCTCTATATGTTGCTGCTGTAATGTTGATTCTATTTTCATATTTGCAATTTACTGTTTTCTGTTCTTACTGTTTCTGTATTTTCGTTTTCTGTATTTTCTGTATTTCTGTATTTTCGTTTTTACTGTTTCAGATCTGTTTTTAATGTTTCATGTTGCTGTATTTTCATTTTAATTGTACCAAGTTCGTTATTACTATTTTAATGTCGTTTTATTGCGACGCTTTTTAATTTATCCGCAAACAAAACTTTCACAAAACCTCCCCCCACTATGTGTGTGATCTGAAACTGAACTGCAAATTGGTCCCTGAGAGACGACCTAGGAGTCACTTCCTAGTAGTACTATACTGCATTAATTATGCACAACTTTTGTGAGAGGCACGACACTCTCGTCAGTCAGCAATATGATGCTCCTGCCCAAATAGCTCCTCAGCCTTCTACTTCTGAGCCTACATTACAGGAGTTGTTGGAGCAGATGACCATGCAGAACCTTCAGTTTCAGCAAGAGAACATGCAGTTCCAGCAAGAAATAGGAGCTGTCATTCAGAGTATGACTGATCAGATAGGGCAGATGGCCACTCAACTCACTGAGGAACAGTCTCAAGATTCAGAGTTACCATTTCAAACTGTTCAGATTCCAGATGATGATGATAGTGGCATCAACATAGAAGATGGGGAGAAGAGTCATGAGCTTACTACTGTGCCATCTACTTTCCCATCATCCTATGTCCCTACCCTTGCACCTGAGGAGAGTGATGAATATTTTGAGGAGCAGGCAGAAATAAGCAGTAACCCTGAACCAGGTAGACCACCTTCATCTTCCCACACTTTAGCAATTTTCAAGGAAGAGGAGGTAAACATACCTCAATTTGATTATGTTGATGATTATGTTGTTGAGGATTATGTTGATGATTGTATTGTTGTTGAGTCTGATTTTAATTTTCCCTCTATGCATGATGAGAACCAATTTTTGCTATCGCATCCGAATGTTTATTCTCCATGCATTGAACATGAATCTGAGTCGGTAGTTGATATTGCTTGTGATTTTGAAATTGATTCATGTTCTGAGGATGTATCTGAGGTTCAGTCTGATAAATTGGGATTGGGTGTT
The DNA here is from genome assembly GCA_034642375.1 of Vigna nakashimae. Lineage (NCBI taxonomy): Eukaryota > Viridiplantae > Streptophyta > Magnoliopsida > Fabales > Fabaceae > Vigna > Vigna nakashimae. Next base: position 16,461,115 of record CM067763.1, read on the forward strand.
GTACCTCTACATGTCATTTCTTTGGAGCCACATTGCACTAACCATGTTGCAGGAGGTACACATGAATTTGACCAACATGCACCCACAGTGGAAGGAAAAGGTGCTTACATACACACTAGTTTCAACATCAATAGGCACCAGCTGAACCCGCTCATCAACAATCACTTCTTCTTAGATCCCGCTTAGGATGATATTTCCCTGCTTGATCAAATATGGAGGATGAAGCAGTTAGTCCTCAAAACCTCCTTGCTAGATACTATGGCAGAAAACATCTCCCTGAAAGTCCAAAATTGGCAACTGCCACCATGATCAGGGAGTTTATTTTCTCCTTCCCTCCTCACTTTTATTGCACTTTGTCGATATCTGATGATTTTTCTGATTGTTTGATCTACTGATTGTGAAACACTGAGGACATTGTGTCGTTTAAGTGTGGTCTATTAGGGGAGGTTGTTTCTTGTTCATCTTTCAGTTTTTATGTACTTTGTTGTGTCTTGTGTACAGTTTGCATGCTTTTCGTAAATTCTGGATTGTGGTTAGGTTGTCAGTTTTCCTTCACTTCATTGATACTCTGAGATGTTAGATTCCTTGCTTTTCTTTGCTTGAAAGATGATCATGATGTTTGAGAGTTGAATTGATTGCGACACAAATGCCCTGTGTGAGAATTTGAGCCATTTTATGTTCTTTCTTGTGTGTGATATGTCTCTTGATTGCTTGCACATATGCCTTGGCTTGACTCTTGTTGATAATTCTTGATTGATATGCATGTTTGGAAGTGATAAAGGTAATTTTGTTCTTGAGCCTCTCTAGCCAAATAAGCTTACCTTGTTTTAATTCTTTGATAACCCATTTTGAGCCTATACTTTCCACCATTTCCTTGTTTGGAAGCTCATACACTAGCCCTCAGTGAAAAACAATGATTACCTTAACCTTAGGGAATTTTGGAGCTTTGGAAGTGTTTTGGGAACAAGTGTGGTCTCTTGGGGGTTTCTGATGAGTTGGCTAGTTGGTTCCTCTTCTTGTTTTGTTTTGGTAAATATATGTGTATCTTGTCTTTTACAGTTTTGTTTTGAAAAGAGAGAAAAGAAAAGAGACAGGATGAAAAAAAAAAGAGAGCAGAAAAATAGTGAAAAAAAAAATGTGAATAATTGTGAATAATGGAGTCAAGAAGAGGATGGAATTAGAGGTTGTGGGTGTGTTTGAATGTGTTTACACTTGTTCCCCATTGCTCCTCTGTTCCTTATGGTTTGTAGCTTCTTATCCAGATATATCCTCCCTTGTCCTTGGCCCCATTACAACCATGAAAAGACCTTTTGATTTGAACATGTGTATGTGCTTGAGTGTTGATATTAGAGGCTTGCCAAGTCTGTTTGTGATTGCTTTCTTGAGTGCATTGAGTGACATTGATTTACCTTAAACACTTGAGAGAAACACTGATTGTGTGCATCTGTGAGGCTCTGTTGCTTTTGATTCATCTCTTGAACTGATTGACTGCTTTCCTTGTACTGAATTGTTTGGATGACTCTTTGAGTATTTGCTTTCGTTGACTCTGTGTTGGATTCTGCCTATACCTTTTACTGTCCAGATTTCGTGAGAATTGTGCAACTGTGTTTCTGTTTTGGAGTCTTTGTTGTCTGTCTGTCGAGTCTGTGTCAATTCCCTGATGTTTGAGTAGTTCCCTGGTTTTCGTCTTGGTTTTGCCCAGGAATGCAAAAGACTAAGTGTGGTCTACTTTGATGAGTCGTTATTTCTTGAATTATATTTAGTTTATTGCACTTAAATAAACCAGGGAATTGTGTTTAATTGTTTGTTATTTCCCCGTTTTCCGAATTGAGCTTAATTTGGTCGGAAATTTGTAATTGCGCTAATTTGGGTTTTCTAAGCTGATTAAGTGCATTTTTGAAGTGCAGGAAAATTTCGGAAATACATTTTGGGACATCAGGAAGAATGCCAAATAAATCCAAGACTCTCCACACAGACATTTTAGAATTAGTTAAATTGTAATTCAGTAGTTTAGAATTTCTGTATCAACTTTTACATTTTGGGACAATTTTTGGTAAAGTAGACTAGACCCAAAATGTGAAGGAAAAAAAATGACTTGGCACCTTAGGGTTTTTGTGTGGACCCCACCCTTATTAAAGGTGACCCACGGCCCTTGGAAAAGCCAGCCGCCACACTCTGTTAGGTTTTTTGGTTTTTCTCTTCTCGGGCGGTGGAAAAACATTTTCTTTTTTTTAAGGGGGAACGAATGAAGACTGTGCACACTCTCGGCTCTAGTTTTTTTATGCTATATGGTATTTTTGAACTTGGTCTTGAGGGCTGAACGCTGGAACGAATGGAATGAAGATCTGATTTTTGTCTTTGTTGAATTCTCATTGCTGCTTCCATTTTAGTTACAACACTTTGATTGAATGTTCTTTTTTTTTCCGTTTAATTCCAATATGTTGACGAGTTGGTGATGAGGGGATATAAGGCCTGCTTTCACACGGAGATTGGTTTGGTTTTGGGAGAGACACGCTCAGCTCGCTGCACCCAGTTGTAGCTGCACGTCCTGGAATGAGAAGCATTGGTGCAGCACGTGATTATTTTCTTCCTTTCTTTAAGAAGAGACCGGTGACTAGGACAAAGAAATTGCTGGAAGAAAAGAGGGACACATTATGGAATGAAACCCGTGAGGTGAAGAAGAGAAGTGTGCGCTGATTCAAGCCTTGGAGGATGCGGTGCTAGATGGAGAATATTAGAAGCTTTCTTTCTTTTCCTTTGAAATGAAGCGGTGATGTGTTGAAATGGTGTGCACCGAGTAGTAGGTGAAGTGGTGTGCACGGTTAAGTGGTGGAAGGGTACGGAGGCTGGAAAAATTGCAGCACATGAAGAGGTTACGACATTAGGGGAGCCTGCGGTGTTGAGCTGGAAGAATGAAGCACGGTGTTACGTGTTGGAAGCAAAGATGCTGCTGGAACGTGTTGGAGGATTGGGGTGCCACGGCTTGGCTGGAGGAGAATAGAAGATTCATTTATCTTTAGATGGAAGAAGAAGCACGGTGCACTTTAGTTCAATATAAAAAAAATTGGTGCTGGATGTGATTGCAATGAACGGTGAAGAATGAAGAAGAAGCACGGTGCACTTTATATTCGGTTGTGTTTAATTTTCATTTTAATTTTCCACTTCCTCCACTTTCTTCACCTCCTCCACTTCCTCCACATAGTCCACTTCTTCCACTACCTCCACTTTCTCTACTTCCTCCACTTCGTCAAATTCGTCCACTTCCTCCACTTCGTCCACTTGGTCAACTTCGTCCACTTTTCCACTTCTTCAACTTTGTCAACTTCCTCCACTTCCTCCACTTCCTACACTTCGTCCACTTAGTCTATTTCGTCAACTTAGTCCACTTCGTCAACTTCGCCCACTTCCTCCACTTTGTCAGTTTCCTCGAGTTACTCCACTTATTCCACTTCGTCTATAACCTCCACTTCGTGCACTTTGTCCACTTGGTCCACTTCGTCCACTTCCTCCACTTCCTTCACTTCGTCTACTTCCTACACATCCTCCACGTCGTCCACTTCGTCCACCTAGTCAACTTAGTCAACTTAGTCCACTTCGGCACTTCGTCCTCTTCGTCCTCTTCATCAACTTCGTCCACATCGTCCACTTCGTCCATATCGTCAAATTCGACCACTTCGTCCACTCGGTCAAGTTCGTCCACTTCCTCCACTTCATCCACTTCCTCCACTTTCTCCAATTCGTCCACTTCGTACAGTTCGTCAAGTTCTTCCACTTCGTCAACTGCGTCCTCTTCCTCCATTTCCTCCACTCCCACCACTTCGTCCACTTCCTCCACTTAGTCAACTTCCTCCACTTCGTCCACTTAGTCCACTTCGTACAGTTTGTCCAGTTCTTCCACTTCGTCTACTTCGTCAAGTTCGTCCTCCTCCTCCACTTCGTCAACTTCCTCCACTTCGTCCACTTTGTCAACATAGTCAACATAGTCAACTTCGTCCACCTCCTCCACTTCCTCCACTTCGTCAATTTCGTCGACTACCTCTAGTTCCACCAGTTCGTCCACCTCGTCAACTTCCTCTACTTCCTCTAGTTCCTCCACTTTGTCGACTTCCTCCATTTCCTCCACTTCCTCCACTTCCTATCCTTCGTCCACTTCGTCCACTTCGTCCACTTCGTCTACTTCGTCCACTTAGTCCACTTCGTCAACTTAGTCCACTTCGTCCACTTCGACAACTTCTTGAGTTTCGTCAACTTCTTCAACTTCGTCCACTTAGTCGACTTTGTCAACTTACTCCACTCCGTCCCTTTAGTCCACATAGTCCACTTCGTAAATTTAGTCCACATAGTCCACTTAGTCAACTTAGTCCACTTCCTCCATTTCGTCTACTTCCTCCACTACCTCGACTTCCTCCACTTCCTCCACTTCTTCCACTTCGTCCACATCGTCCACTTAGTCCACTTTGTCAACTTTTCATAGTTTGTCCACTTCATCCACTTCGCCCACTTCCTCTAGTTCCTCAACTCCGTCCACGTCGTCCACTTCCTCCATATCCTCCACTTCCTCCAGTTGTCAACTTCGTCAACGTCGTCCACTTCCTCCATCTCCTCCACTTCCTACACTTTGTCTACTTAGTCCACTTCGTCAACTTAGTCCATGATAACAATTGAAAAACTGTTATTTTCATGCTTAAAATTGACACAAAAAGCAACCTTTACACTTAGAAACTAGCTTGAAATCATGCTTTTATCCATATTTTCAGAAATAAGAGAGCTGGACAGGTTTATGCTTGATTTCAGTGTTTTTGTGCAGGTTTTAAGGTGAATTTAGTGAAAGAAGTGAAGAAGGAGAGAGATTGAATCAGAAAAGTCAACCAGAAACCAGAAAAGTCAACCAGTCAACCAAAAAGTCAACCAGTCAACCAGTCAACCAGAATACGAAAAAAGTCAACCAGGACGAGTTTTGGGCCAGTTTTATGTGATTTTATGATCTGTTTGGGCCTCGACCCGTTTTCTATTATTTTTATGTCCTATTTAAAGACCTAGATGTTTTAGGGTTTTTTATCTTTGGCAGAAATGAAGCAAACACTTTCTCTTCCACCCCTTTGAAGGAGGATCTTGGATGCTCAGGCTACCTCTTCACCTTTCTAGGGTTCTATCTTTCATTCTTTCATTATTGTTCATCTAGGTTCATGATGAGAGGGTCGCACCTCCCAACAAAAGTTGATTGCAGATATTAATGCAGTACAGTACTAGGAAGTGACTCCTAGGTCGTCTCTCAAGGACCAAATGTGGTTCAGTCTCAGATCAAACACATAGTGGGGGGGATTTTGAAAGATTTTTGTGAATGCAACTGAACTTAAATAAGACACTAATGCAAACGGAAATGTAAAAACGGTCTCAATTACAAAATTAAAGCAGTTGGTTACTAAAGCTAACATTACTTTTAAATTAAAGGAGTGAAAATTAACTTTGTGATGATTAACATTGAAAGGAGAATATGGTAATCAAGCAAGGATCACTTAAAAATTAGCAAGCATTCAAACCTAAGTGTATGCAATATGAAAATTGTAACCTAATTAAGTGCAAGATTAAGCATTTAAAATAATATAAAAGTAGACCCTTGGAGCTCTCTGGACGTGACAGTAGCTCCCATCCGTCACCGTGCACCACTGATGGACAAATTTGTAAGCACCAAATTATGATGTCACAAACTTGTTTCACAATCGGAAAGTATGACCGAATCGTTCAAGTAATAAACTTGGTAAGACCAAGTATCGTTCTTCCCAAAGGACTCACGGCCTAGTTTAGTTATGTGATTTGTTGATTAGCTAGGACTTACAAACGAAATATTCAAAGTTTAATATGCAAGACAGAAAATAAACATGTATGCATGAAGTTTGATCAATGGCAAAGACAAAAGATAAACACTTTCAATGAATTATATGAATGAATATGTTGTTGGGGGTCAATTTCATCTCATCCACTCTCATATATTTTAGGAATTCAACATTCAAATCATCATTGTTAATGCCACTCTCTAATGTACCATTCTAGATGGCTTCTCCCTAATCACGAGTTCATACAATTCCTAGCATTCCTAATGATTAGTTCATGAGTGCAGGAGCTTAAAGGCATCCAATAGAATATTGTCAGTATAATATTGGGAGAAATTCCCCGGATCTAGACTTCCCCGTACGTGTCCGTATCGACAAAATCAATAATCATGCATGGAATGAGTTAAACTATGCAAGCATTGAGCAAAGAGGAAAAACCCTAACTAATGATGAAAGAAAGCATAAGTCTTAATTAAAAGATGTAAGCAACATATTCCATATATGAGAGCTTCAAGAGATTACATTGATTCCCCAACAAACATACAAGGTTTAGTTCACCATATTCATGGTGAACCTAGATGAATAACAATGAAAGAATGAAAGAATAAACCCAATAAAGGTGAAGAGGTAGCCTGAGCATCCAAGATCCTCCTTCAAAGGGGTGGAAGAGAAAGAGCCGTGAGCTTCTTCCAGTAGCCTTCTCGGTTTTCATTTTCACAGTGCACAAATGTTATAGAATTTTATTTCTGAAGGGTGTGGTTCAGTAGAGGTTTTTACAGTTTGCTATTTCATTTTCATCTGTACCAAACATTTTATTTCAAGTGTTGAATCTTCGGTGAATTCCATTTTCAATTAAGTGTTTTTATTTTATCTGTTGTATTTTACTGTTCAGTATTTTCTACACCATTAAATTCTGTCATTGTGTTGTACTGGTCATGGTATTTTCAAGAGTCGTTTTTATGGTTTATTTTCACTGTTGCTTTGGGTAAATTTTATTTACACTGCTGTTATGTTTTCTGCATGTTTATTGTTCCAGCATTTTAATTTCAAACACTGCTAAATTTTCCATTGTCTATTTTTACCGTCTTTTACCGTTCAGTTTTTACCGTCGTTAAATTTATTTCAGTATTTTTAAATTCAATTGTGTTTAAATCCCAGTTTTAATTTATTTTAATTTTTCTGTTGTTTTATTTCCAATTTCCAATTTTATTTTACCGCACAAAACATCCAGAAAACCCCCCCCACTTCGTGTTAAATCTGAGACTGAACCACTCAAATTGGTCCTTGAGAGACGACCTAGGAGTCACTTCCTAGTAAACTATACTGCATTTCTTTTATGCACAATTTTTGTGAGCGGTGCGACCCGTTCATCAAAAATGGCCGTGGCTTCCTACACTACTCCTAAACTCTCACCTAAAATCTTACACTAAAATCTCCTTCCCTTTCTGCTGCTGCTCTTCTCATTTTATAGCCAAAATCTGAACATCCTCCCCGTGACTTCCCCTTCATTTCAGGATTTTGTTTTTGTCTTTAGTTGACAATTGGCAGCCCCTGAATTCTTAACCAAACATTCACCAATCATGAAAATAGGTGGGTCCCTCTCCAAATTGCTTGTCCGTTTCTTCACTTCTGTGGTCATTCCAGCGAAGCACTCTTCTCCCTTCATGGAAATGGTTTTGCAGCCGTGAGCTCCCACTCCTTCTCTTCTCCATGTTGGCCGTGAATGTAAGCTATCACCATGTTTCTCACCAACCAAAAATGCTTTGGCTCTCTTTCCTTGCTTCACCGCTTCTCCACCTTGCAACTTTGATTCACTTCTTCCAACTCTTCAGGTGGCTCTCTTGGATGGACCATGAAGGTGGCTGCTCCAAGCATGGACGTTTTCTTCTTTGTTGTGTTGGTGGACGGTGATGTGCTGCTCTTCCTTCAACAACTACTGCTGTCCGTTTTTGGCTTACAAGAACAGCCGTGAATGTGGCTGCTGGATTCCTCAAGTTGATGCACCGTTTACACCAAAGCTTTGCTCACCATAAAAAGAGCTAGGAGGATGAAGTTCTTGCTGTTGTCTGGGCGTGGATGAGCTGCTTCACATTCTTCTCTGGACATTCTTTTTGTGCTACGGAAAATCCAAGATGCTTCTTCTTGCTGCACCATGAGCTACTCTCCATTTAATGGTTAAGCCAATTGGAAATCACACTCCAAACCAAGAAAGGGTGCGGCTCCCACTTTGGTTCCAAAAGAAGTTTTGTTGGATGCTTGCTGGCCGTGGGTTTATTTCAATTTTATTCCAAAGCATATGCAAGCCAAAATGAATGTACTAAGTGGGCCATGAAGCTAAAATTCAGAATTTTTCCAAGCAAAACCGTGAGTAGTGGATGTCTTGTTTCTTTCTCCAATTTTTCAAGCTAGCGGGACCATGAAACCACTTCCCTTAATATAACATTAATATAATAAAATTCAGCACATGAACATGAACTCCTACGTGAACTTTCATTTGGTGGCCCTTCTTCATTCCAAATTCTTGCCAATTGCAAAATTCTTCATTTGGAAACAAGGAGTTGCTGTGGCCTTTCATATGTGGTGGATCCCACACCTTCTTCTTTCTTTGGATGTGCAAAAGACGAGGGCCGTGTACTCCCTTCATAATACTAATTCAGCACTTGCATTTTGGAGTTCCTCTTACGTGACTTTTCAACAATTGTGGCCCCCTTTTCCTTATTCCAAGTGATAGCTTTGCCAAAAATGAATTGTTATTGGTACCAAATGATATTGGCTTGTCAAAATGATCAATTCCAGCCACCACAAGTATAAAAAAACAAGCAAACAAATGCAAACAGACTAGAATTCACTCAAACAGTGTGCACTAGACTGACATAGGAGAGTAAAGAAAATACTGGGAACAACACAAAATGAATTTGAACAAAATAAAAACTATACTTGAAACTAGACATCTAGACGAAACTATGAAAAAAAATTGCATTGAAAACGGATATGAATTGAACTCGAACGAGGACAAACAAGTTGACACAAAATTCACACAGCAACCAGCGAAAATTGAAGTGGCTGAAATGCATTGGGCTCAATTGTCATTTCTCATTTAGCCTTCAAATGTCCCAAAAAGATATCCAAAATTTTCCCATAATTAATAATGCAAAATAATAAGCTCAGATAATTCAAATTAGTTAAAATAAGAATTTCTGATCGAATTAAGCACAATTAGGAAAAATAGGAAAATAACGGACGATTAAGCACAATTCCCCAATTAATTCTAGCACAATAAACTAAGTGAAGTGAGTAAAATATTGACTCATCAGTGATCTCCCCCACATAATTCGCACAACTGGGTTTATACCTGTGCAGCAGATTTTAACTCTTTAGGTAATGAAGCAAGAGTTTTGGTCAGAGTTTCCAGCTGTTGAGTCAGAATTTTATTCTGGGCTAGCAAGGCATCATGGGTTTGTAATTGAAGAACCACTTTTTGTTGCATAGGAGCTCCTCTTTCACTGTGCAACTCATTATCACTTGTAGCCATGTTTTCAATAATTTCAGTTGCTTCCTCTGGAGTCTTCCATTTGATATTGCCTCCAGCTGAGGCATCCAGCATCATCTTGGTTTGTGAACCAAGCCCTCCAAGGAAAGTCAGGACTACTTCTTGATCTTCAAAGCCATGCGTGGGAGTTTTACGTAACAAGCTTTTATACCTGTCCCATGCATGCCCCAGTGATTCTTCCATGCCCTGCTTGAATGAAGAAATCTCTTGCTTTCCTTTAGTCACCTTAGATTGTGGGAAGTATTTATTTAAAAATTTTGTGACCACTGCTTCCCACTCTGTGAAACTTTCTTCTGGAAAAGAGTTCAACCAAAGCTTAGCATTGCCTCCCAATGAGAAAGGAAACAAGCTAAGTTTGATAGCTTCGTCTGGCACCCCATTAATCTTGACTGTATTGCAAATCTCATTAAAGGTAGTGAGGTGCTCATATGGGCTTTCATGAGATAACCCATTAAATTGATTACTCTTCACCAGTTGAATCAGTGCTGGTTTGACCTCCATGTTGGCTGCATTGACCCTAGGTCTAGCTATGCTGTTAAAGTGTTGAGGCCCAGCAATATTGGTGTAGTCTGCAAGAGTTCTTCTACCATTATTGTTCTCCATACTTCCTGTGCTATGAACAGAACCTTGTGGTGATGATTGTAAGAGAGTTTCTGGAGAAGGGAAAAGTTCTCTAGACGTTCTGATTCTTCTCCTCCTTCTACTCTCTTCTAGTTCTTCAAGAAGTGGTTCTGTTGTTTTCTTACTTCTAGTTCGAATTGCTTCCTGCATGCACAAGAAAACAAAACCCTAGAAAATATTTGTTAGCACAAAAAGATATAAGAGAAGATATATATTCAAAAGATAGAAAGATAAAAGATTCAGAAGATAGAAAGATAAAAGATTTAAAAGATAAAAAAAATAAAAGATAAAATAAAATAAAATCTAATCCTAAAAGATAAAATAAAATCTAATCTAAAAATAAAATCTAAAAAGATAAAATCTATTCTAAAAAGATAAAATAAAATCTAACCTAATCTAAAAGATAAAGGTAAAATAAAATCTAATAAAATCTAACCTAACAAAATAAAATAAAATCAAATCTAACCTAATCTAAAAAGATAAAAAGATAAAATAAAATAAAAACAGAAAAAAATAAAAACAGAAATTCAAAATTAAAGTCAAAGATAATCAATAATCACACAAATTAACCAGTTAAACCACGAGTCCCCGGCAGCGGCGCCAAAAACTTGATGGACAAATTTGTAAGCACCAAATTATGATGTCACAAACTTGTTTCACAATCGGCAAGTATGACCGAATCGTTCAAGTAATAAACTTGGTAAGACCAAGTATCGTTCTTCCCAAAGGACTCACGGCCTAGTTTAGTTATGTGATTTGTTGATTAGCTAGGACTTACAAACGAAATATTTAGAGTTTAAAATTCAAGACAGAAAATAAACATGTATGCATGAAGTTTGATCAATGGCAAAGACTAAAGATAAACACTTTCAATGAAAATATGAATGAATATGTTGTTGGGGGTCAATTTCATCTCATCCACTCTCATATATTTTAGGAATTCAACATTCAAATCATCATTGTTAATGCCACTCTCTAATGTACCATTCTAGATGGCTTCTCCCTAATCAAATAGTTCATACAATTCCTAGCATTCCTAATGATTAGTTCATGAGTGCAGGAGCTTAAAGGCAACCAATAGAATATTGTCAGTATAATATTGGGAGAAATTCCCCGGATCTAGACTTCCCCGTACGTGTCCGTATCGACAAAACCAATAATCATGCATTAGAATGAGTTAAACAATGCAAGCATTGAGCAAAGAGGAAAAACCCTAACTAATGATGAAAGAAAGCATATGTCTTACTTAGAAGATGTACTCAACAAATCCATATATGAGAGCTTCAAGAGATTACATTGATTCCCCAACAAACATACAAGGTTTAGTTCACCATATTCATGGTGAACCTAGATGAATAACAATGAAAGAATGAAAGAATAAACCCAATAAAGGTGAAGAGGTAGCCTGAGCATCCAAGATCCTCCTTCAAAGGGGTGGAAGAGAGAGTGTTTGCCTCGTTTCTGCCAAAGATACTAATCCCAAGGACGTGCAAGCCCTTATATACTAATCTAGAGTTACAAAAGATTACAAAAGCCCAAGCCCAAAAAGTGCCGCTCAGCGGTATTTACCGCTCAGCGGTGGTTGCGCGTCTTCTTTCTTCCCCTCAGCGGCCATTTTGCCCCTCAGCGGTTCCAACGCCACCTCTTGAGTGCCGCTCAGCGGTAGTTTGCCGCTGAGCGGTGCCTTCGTCTTCTCTTTTTGCACTCTTTCTTGTCTTTTCTAATGTCACTTCTCTCCTTCTTCACTCTTTTCACCAAATTCACCTTAAAACCTGCACAAAAACACTGAAATCAAGCATAAACCTGTCCAACTCTCTTATTTATGAAAATATAGATAAACTGCATGATTTCAAGCTAGTTTCTAAGTCTAAAGGTTGCTTTTAGTATCAAATTTAAGCATGAAAATAACAGTTTTTCAACTGTTATCATTTGCCTCGTTTCTGCCAAAGATACCTAATTCTAGGACGTGCAAGCCCTTATATACTAATCTAGAGTTACAAAAGATTACAAAAGCCCAAGCCCAAAAAGTGCCGCTCAGCGATGACTGCGCGTCACTTTCTTCCCCTCAGCGGCCATTTTGCCCCTCAGCGTGACTCCCGCAACCTCCTGAGTGCCGCTCAGCGGTAAAATACCGCTGAGCGGTGCCTTTGTCTTCTCTTTTTGCACTCTTTCTTGTCTTTTCTAATATCACTTCTCTCCTTCTTCACTCTTTTCACTAAATTCACCTTAAAACCTGCACAAAAACACTTAAATCAAGCATAAACCTGTCCAGCTCTCTTATTTATGAAAATATAGATAAAAGCATGATTTCAAGCTAGTTTTTAAGTCTAAAGGTTGCTTTTAGTATCAATATTAAGCATGAAAATAACAGTTTTTCAACTGTTATCACAACCCCAAACTTAGAACTTTGCTTGTCCTCAAGCAAACAAGATGTAACTCAATCTCCAACCAATTCATATGATGGTTCACTCATTCAAAAATTCTCTTTTCAAGATAAGTAAAAACTTTAATCAACCTTATGACCAAGAGTTCATTCAAGATGTGCACATGCTTTAGTGTTCACAAAGTCATTTAAGTTCCAACAAATGATATTTTTCATGAATGATCAATCAATTAGGCATGGATGTTCATGTGCTTATGGAATATTTCCTCACTAGGTAAAGTGTTTCACTCAACACACAAGTGTATAAGAGGTAAAGTGTTTCACTCAATCACTCCACTATCACAATGTCACATGAATCAACTTTGCCTTTCATTTTACCACAATCAAAAACATTCACAAGCATGCATCATCACAAGGACTTTTCAATGGCTTATAATGTGGCTGGGCTAACAAGAAAATTGGTTTTTCTGGATCACAAAATCCTTGAGTTAAGAGAATCATAACAACACAATCATCTTATTTATTCCCAACTTTCTTTTGCCTTTGCATTTGCATTGAGCTTTGCTTCTTTTTCTTTTCTTTTTCTTTTTCTTTGCATATTCTTACTTTTTTAGCTCTTAGCTCAATGCTTTTCCTTTTTCATGTTTTCCCAACAACCCCAAACTTGAACATTTATCAATACCATACAAGATCTTCTACTTAACTCAAGGTAAAGATTTTCAATCAAGGGTTTTCAGTGTATGTTCAAGGCTAAGGGTTCAAAGGATAGAACACAAAGTGTTCTCTTTTAGTAGGCTAACTTTATGAATTTGGCCAATAAAAAGGGTTCCAACAAACGGCCTTGATCATATGATGCAAAACAAGCAATTGATTCAATCATAGAAAACCTGGGCAAAATCATTCATGCTTTCAAAGTAATAGCATTCAACAATAACAACTCTGGAGCTCAAAACCTCACATATAAGCTCATTCACATTTGACATACACATCCTGCTTAATTTCACAATCACAATCATGATATCATGCATTTGTTCACAAAGCTTGTGAATCACCTGTATAAGCATTTTAATGTGCACATCATCTCAACATCAATCAGTCAATAAGCATCATCAAGCATTACTTATCACACAATCACAGTTAATAGCAAACCATCATAATAAACCAGGTGTTCAATAGAGTACATCAAACCCTAATCTAAAAACAAAAACAAATAAGTTCAGAAAACTTAAACCACAAAAGCATAATCATATGATAGCATTCATCAGTAAATGCTATCTCAGCTCCTCATCAGTCTGAGCTGTCCTCTGTATCTTCCTCTTCCTCTTCATCATCATGATCATCAAATGCATCCTCCTCCTCAGCTTCATCTTCTTCCATATCTCTAGCTGAAGCTTCAGAAGCTCCAGCTTCATGCAATGGTTCTTCTGGCCAAGCTACCACGTTATGGAATTCATCCATAGTCCACCTGTGGGCTGGAGGTGTATCATACATCCCCACTATCATCTCAGCTGTGGCCACCTGCCCTCTGTGAATGGACTGCAACTGAGCACCTATAAGAGACATATACATGTCCCTCATCTGGAATGGTTCTGCTTCATGTGTATCAGCAGATGTCCGGCTCTGTGCTGGCCCTCTCTCTCTACGAGCCTGGCGTGGTGGAACTGGCTGAGCTGCCTCCTCACCTCCACAGTACTGTCTGTAATAGGCCTCATCTATAGCTTTTCTTGGCCTCTCAAATGGTGGAACAGAAGTGTCCACCCCAGCTAACTTGCAAAGGTGAGTGATCAAAGAAGGATGTCCTAGTGGTGCTTTGTTGTTTGAGGTGTTAGCACACACACTAATCTCATCAGCTATCACCTGCCCAATATTAACATTCAAGTTTCTGATAGCACAGTAGATGAATAGTGCCCTGCTGAGAGTGATATCTAACACATGTGAACATGGCTGAATGTTGGCATGAGAAAATGCCATCCAATACTTTGCAAGAGGAGTCAAATCTGTCCTCCTAATATTAACCACTGCGCCAGATCTATTCCTTTGGAAGTGTCCTCCAGGTATGCACAACACTCTCTCAACATCCTCAAAGTCAGCACCTTCCTCCATGCTAAGAGCAAACTGGCATTGCTCACCAGCCTACATAGTATCCAGGAAGTTGTTGATAGAATCAGGGTCATACCTGATAGCATGGCCTCTGACATAGCCCAAATAATTCTCAGCTGGATAATCACTAATCTTCTTTGCATTGGTGTAGAATTCCTTCACCACAGCTATGTTGGCAGGTGCTGGATAGGTGGCTAGCTTTCCCCAATCATTCCCTAACACTTGCTCTCCAAATTGAGGAGCAAAGTTAGGTATCATTCCAACCTTTCTCTCCATTAGAAGTCTCCTGTCCTGAACCACCCTAAAGTGCTTCTCATGTTTCCTAGAGAGGAACCTGCTAGAGTGGGGTTGCTCTGGTTCCTTTTCCTTCCTCTTGGTTGCCATGGTTTTCAATCTCTTTCCTGAAGAGGATGCCATTCCTGCATTCAAATACAATTACAAAACCACAGAACATGATGTTAATCATTAGTAAACACAGAACACAACTCCTTTCGAAGCTAAACCACCGCTGAGGGCCAGAATTTCCCCTCAGCGCCACCAGTGCCACATTTCAATACGCAAAAACCAGAAAAAACCAAGTCTGGCAGAGTGCCGCTCAGCGGTAATTGCCGCTCAGCGGTGATCTGCAGATTTTTGCAAATCTCGTTTTAAAGCTTTCCTAACTCCACCTAAATGCAATTTTCAGTTTTCCAGCTCATAATCAAGCAGTTTAATCGGTTCAAACATCAAATATATCATCAAATCATGCATAGAAATCAAAACCCCTAAATATTCATGGTTTGACAATCACATTCAATTTCAAGAACCCTAGAATGAACAAAATGCATTTTACTTACTTGGGTGGAGATGCTAGATGATATGAGAATGCTTCCAAACTAGAATACTCTCTTCCAACCCCAAACTTTGATGGCACACTAGTGTAAAAGTGAGTGGAAGAGAAATTTTCTAAAGAGGGAAGAGTAGAAAGATGTGGAAAACCTAAGAGAGGGTATGTGGGAGTCTTTGTGCAGAGAAGAGCTTGAAAGAATGTAAAATCGCGCAGCTTAGGGTTTAAAAATACCCCAATGGGCTCGGGTTCCGCTAAGGGGAACTTAAGCCCATCTGCGATAGTACCGCTCAGCGGTAATTGCCGCTCAGCGGCACTTTTGTGAAGTGCTCCTCTCCTTCTTTTCTTGACCTACGTGCCTTCCTAGCATACCCCTCATAGGTTCCCTGAAATTCAATGTTAAAAATGCTTATGCAAACCCTAATTAAAATAAAACAAACAAAAACAATCAATCAACTGGGTTGCCTCCCAGGTAGCGCTTGTTTAACGTCACGAGCCTGACCCAAAAATCCACCAACACCCATCAGTAGGTGTTTCAAACTTACCAGCACCCATCAGTAGGTGCAAAATCTTCTCATCAACACCCATCAGTAGGTGTTAAAAACCTAGTATCCTTCAGTAGATACTTAACCACCTAGCATCCTTCAGTAGATGCTAGATCCAACAAAATAATGTCCAGAATAATGTTCACAAATTAAAAATTACAAAACCAAATCAAAAGTTTGTAAATCTACTGGGTTGCCTCCCAGCAAGCGCTTCTTTAACGTCAGTAGCTTGACCCTGTTAAAGCTCATGTTCCATCTTCTTTTTCTTCTTTCTACTGAACTTCTTCAGAAATTTGATCAAACCAGGAACCTGTTGCAGTGTCTCAATCATAGGAACTTTAATCTCCAATATCTTGAAGATTTCCATAAAGCACTTAAATTTCTTTTCCTTCCTTTGATTCTTCTTTAAATGAGGATGGGATTTTTCATATGATTCCTTCTTCTTTCCTCTCATCTTCTTTTTCTTATGCTTCCTCTCCCCAAATTTTCTCTTTTTCTTCTCAACTTCTTTATTTTCACACAAATTTTCTTCCTCTCTTCTCTCTCAACCACTTCTTTTTCTTTTTCATCATCTTTAACTTTCTCACTCAACTCTTCTTTTTCTTCTCTCTCTATCTTTTCCTCATCTCTCTCTATTTTTTTCTCAGCAAGAATCTTGTCACTTTCAGTGATAATGGCTTGCCCTTCCTTCTTAGGGTTAACTTCAGTATTAACCTCATCATTCAATCTCTGACTAATGGAATGAAGCTGCATCTCCATCCTTTTACATGATTCTTCAATGCTTTTCTGAGTAGCGTCAGAATTTTTCAAAAATCGTTGAAGGGTGTCCTCCAACCTATCCAAACTTCCTGATAGAAAGGGTTGTTGCTGCCATTGTTGTTGTGGTTGGTTCTCAAATTGTCCAGCAGCTTGCCAAAATTGGCTTTGATCCATGCTTGAGTGAGGTTCCCACCAGTGGTTGAGATTACTTTGGTAGAATTGAGTGCCCATATAGTTAAATTCTTGATCAAATTGCATCCTGCAAACATTAGGCACAAAACTCTAGAAAATATTTATTAGCACAGAAAGATATAGGAGAAGATATATATTCAAAAATAAAAGATTCAGAAGATAAGAAGATAAAAGATTTAGAAGATAGAAAATAATATAAAATAAAATCTATTCTAAAAAGATAAAAAGATAAAATAAAATAAAAACAGAAATTCAAAATTAAAGTCAAAGATAATCAATAATCACACAAATTAACCAGTTAAACCACGAGTCCCCGGCAACGGCGCCAAAAACTTGATGGACAAATTTGTAAGCACCAAAATATGATGTCACAAACTTGTTTCACAATCGGCAAGTATGACCGAATCGTTCAAGTAATAAACTTGGTAAGACCAAGTATCGTTCTTCCCAAAGGACTCACGGCCTAGTTTAGTTATGTGATTTGTTGATTAGCTAGGACTTACAAACGAAATATTCAAATTTTAATATGCAAGACAGAAAATAAACATGTATGCATGAAATTTGATCAATGGCAAAGACAAAAGATAAACACTTTCAATGAAATATATGAATGAATATGTTGTTGGGGGTCAATTTCATCTCATCCACTCTCATATATTTTAGGAATTCAACATTCAAATCATCATTGTTAATGCCACTCTCTAATGTACCATTCTAGATGGCTTCTCCCTAATCACGAGTTCATACAATTCCTAGCATTCCTAATGATTAGTTCATGAGTGCAGGAGCTTAAAGGCATCCAATAGAATATTGTCAGTATAATATTAGGAGAAATTCCCCGGATCTAGACTTCCCCGTACGTGTCCGTATCGACAAAATCAATAATCATGCATGGAATGAGTTAAACTATGCAAGCATTGAGCAAAGAGGAAAAACCCTAACTAATGATGAAAGAAAGCATATGTCTTAATTAAAAGATGTAATCAACAGATTCCATATATGAGAGCTTCAAGAGATTACATTGATTCCCCAACAAACATACAAGGTTTAGTTCACCATATTCATGGTGAACCTAGATGAATAACAATGAAAGAATGAAAGAATAAACCCAATAAAGGTGAAGAGGTAGCCTGAGCATCCAAGATCCTCCTTCAAAGGGGTGGAAGAGAGAGTGTTTGCCTCGTTTCTGCCAAAGATACCTAATTCTAGGACGTGCAAGCCCTTATATACTAATCTAGAGTTACAAAAGATTACAAAAGCCCAAGCCCAAAAAGTGCCGCTCAGTGGTAAATACCGCTCAGCGGTGACTGCGCGTCACTTTCTTCCCCTCAGCGGCCATTTTGCCCCTCAGCGTGACTCCCGCAACCTCCTGAGTGCCGCTCAGCGGTAAAATACCGCTGAGCGGTGCCTTTGTCTTCTCTTTTTGCACTCTTTCTTGTCTTTTCTAATATCACTTCTCTCCTTCTTCACTCTTTTCACTAAATTCACCTTAAAACCTGCACAAAAACACTTAAATCAAGCATAAACCTGTCCAGCTCTCTTATTTATGAAAATATAGATAAAAGCATGATTTCAAGCTAGTTTTTAAGTCTAAAGGTTGCTTTTAGTATCAATATTAAGCATGAAAATAACAGTTTTTTAGCTGTTATCACTATCTCAGCTCCTCATCAATCTGAGCTGTCCTCTGTATCTTCCTCTTCCTCCTCATCATCATCATCATCAAATGCATCCTCCTCCTCAGCTTCATCTTCTTCCATATCTCTGGCTGAAGCTTCAGCTGCTTCAGCTCCTCCATGCAATGGTTCTTCTGGCCAAGCTACCACATTATGGAATTCATCCATAGTCCACCTGTGTGCTGGAGGGGTATCATACATCCCTACTATCATCTCAGCCGTGGCCACCTGCCCTCTGTGGATGGACTGCAACTGAGCACCTATAAGAGACATATACATGTCCCTTATCTGGAATGGTTCTGCTTCATGTGTATCCGCAGATGTCCGGCTCTGTGCTGGCCCTCTCTCTCTACGAGCCTGGCGTGGTGGAACTGGCTGGGCTGCCTCCTCACCTCCACAGTACTGTCTGTAATAGGCCTCATCTATAGCTTTTCTTGGCCTCTCAAATGGTGGAACAGAAGTGTCCACCCCAGCTAGCTTGCAGAGGTGAGTGATCAAAGAAGGATGTCCTAGTGGTGCTTTGTTGTTTGAGGTATTAGCGCACACACTAATTTCATCAGCTATCACCTGCCCAATACTAACATTCAAATTTCTGATAGCACAGTAGATGAATAGTGCCCTGCTGAGAGTGATATCTGACACATGTGAACATGACTGAATGTTGGCATGAGAAAATGCCATCCAATACTTTGCAAGAGGAGTCAAATCTGTCCTCCTAATGTTAACCACTGCGCCAGATCTATTCCTTTGAAAGTGTCCTCTAGGTATGCACAATACTCTCTCAACATCCTCAAAGTCAGCACCTTCCTCCATGCTAAGAGCAAACTGGCATTGCTCACCAGCCCACACAGTATCCAGGAAGTTGTTGATGGAATCAGGATCATACCTGATAGCATGGCCTCTGACATAGCCCAAATAATTCTCAGCTGGATAATCACCAATCTTCTTTGCATTGGTGTAGAATTCCTTCACCACAGCTATGTTGGCAGGTGCTGGATAAGTGGCTAGCTTTCCCCAATCATTCCCTAACACTTGCTCTCCAAATTGAGGAGCAAAGTTAGGTATCATTCTAACTTTTCTCTCCATCAGAAGTCTCCTGTCCTGAACCACCCTAAAGTGCTTCTCATGTTTCCTAGAGAGGAACCTGCTAGAGTGGGATTGCTCTGGTTCCTTTTCCTTCCTCTTGGTTGCCATGGTTTTCAATCTTTTCCCTGATGAGGATGCCATTCCTACATTCAAAACACAAGGAAAACCACAGAACATGATATTAATCATTAGTCAAACACAGAACACAACTCCTTTTGAAGCTAAACCACCGCTGAGGGCCAGAATTTCCCCTCAGCGCCACCAGTGCCACATTCAAACACGCAACAAGCCAGAAAAAGCAAATCTGGCAGAGTGCCGCTCAGCGGTAATTGCCGCTCAGCGGTGATCTGCCGCTCAGCGGTGATCTGCAGATTTTTGCAAATCTCTTTTTAAAACTGTCCTAACTCCACCCAAATGCAATTTTCAGTTTTGCAGTTCATAATCAAGCAGTTTAATCGGTTCAAACATCAAATATATCATCAAATCATGCATAGAAATCAAAACCCCTAAATATTCATGCTTTGACAATCACATTCAAATTCAAGAACCATAGAATGAACAAAATGCATTTTACTTACTTGGGTGGAGATGCTAGATGATATGAGAATGCTTCCAAACTAGAATGCTCTCTTCCAACCCCAAACTTTGATGGCACACTAGTGAAAAAGTGAGTGGAAGAGAAATTTTTCTAAGAGAGAAGAGTGAAAAGATGTGGAAAACCTAGGAGAAGAGGTGTGGAAGTGTTTGTGCAGAGAGAAGTCTGGAAATAAACCCTAAAACGCAGCTTAGGGTATAAAAATACCCTAATGGGCTCGGGTCCCGCTAAGGGGAACTAGAGCCCATTCTGCGATAGTACCGCTCAGCGGTAAATGCCGCTCAGCGGCACTTTCGTGAAGTGCTCCTCTCCTTCTTTTCTTGACCTACGTGCCTTCCTAGCATACCCCTCATAGGTTCCCTGAAATTCAATGTTAAAAATGCTTATGCAAACCCTAATTAAAATAAAACAAACAAAAACAATCAATCAACTGGGTTGCCTCCCAGGTAGCGCTTGTTTAACGTCACGAGCCTGACCCAAAATCCACCAACACCCATCAGTAGGTGTTTCAAACTTACCAGCACCCATCAGTAGGTGCAAATTCTTCTCACCAACACCCATCAGTAGGTGTTACAAACCTAGTATCCTTCAGTAGATACTTAACCACCTAGCATCCTTCAGTAGATGCTAAATCCAACAAAATAATGTCCAGAATAATGTTCACAGATTAAAAATTACAAAACCAAAACAAATCAAAAGTTTGTAAATCTACTGGGTTGCCTCCCAGCAAGCGCTCCTTTAACGTCACTAGCTTGACCCTGTTAAAGCTCATGTTCCATCTTCTTTATGGTTGATGTTGTCCTTCTACCAACCTTTCAACTGCTTCCTTTGGACTGTTTTGGATTCTCTAGAATATGGAGACTCTATCTCTATCATCTCCTTCTCTTTAAAGCCTTTTATAACCCACAACTTGTTCTTGAGTCTTACAGGTGTGCCAAGTTGGGGTCTTCTTTTCTTCCAGTCTCTAGGAACTTCTTCTCCTTTTCCAATCTCTTCTACCTTGGGTACCTGAAAAAACAAACAATGGTTATGTGAAACCTCAAAATTTTCATCTTTACCTCTAGTTATGGGTGCATCTCGAAATGCAGCTTTATAACTGGCTTCTTCCTCCTTTGCTTGTATCTCATCTTTGAAAACATCCACCACCACTCTCTCCTCTCTGTCCTGGAGCACCACTATACCTTCATTAACATCTATGATAGCCCTGGCCGTTTTCATAAAGGGTCTTCCCAGTATGAAAGGTATTTTTTCGGTCTCCATCTTCATCACCACAAAGTCTGCCAAAAATTGAAGTTTGCCAACACAAACTACAATGTCTTCTGCAATCCCACATGGCTCCTTTGAAGATCCATCAGCCATTACAAGATTAACCTTTACAGGTTTTATTTTAACATGGCCAATTTGCTCCAATAGAGAATAAGGCATCAAGTTAACACTTGAGCCTAAATCAAGGAGAGCTTTATTTACCTTTTTCTTCCCTATAGAACAAGGGATAGAAAAACTACTTGGATCTGCTGCTTTTGGTGGGAATGACTCTTTCTTAACAGTTATACACTTTTCTTCCTCATCATCTCTACGTCTTCTTTTTGTAGAGGTTCCTTCATCAGATTTTGTGTAAACTGCTATTTTCTGTAAAATTTGTTCCCAAGGTGCTTCATTATCAACCATTCTGAATAAATCTGTGAAATCCATTGGTTTCTCCTGATTTGTTGGAAAAGGAAAAATGTCCTTTCTTTCTTCTTCTCTTCTCTCTTCTGTTTCTCCTTCTTCTAACTCAATAATCTCTTCATTCACACTCTTGACCACTTTGCACTCTTCTCTAGGGTTAACCTCAGTATTAGCCCCAAAGTTTCTGTGTGGTCTTTCTTCCAATTGCTTAGTAATCTGACCCATTTGAATCTCCAAATTCTTTATAGCAGCTTCAGTGCTCTTTTGAGAAGATTCAGTTTTCTGAATGAATTGCTGAAGAGTTTCTTCCAACCTTGTTGATCTTTCATTAAGCATAGATAACTGTTGCCACAAGGTTGGTTGCTGCTGCTGCTTATTATACTGATTAGCTTGGATGTGGTTTCCAACCCTGATTATAATTCCCTTGACGGTATGGGAATTGATTAGCCATGAAGTTAACATCCTCCACGGCTTCCACAGGAAAAGCACATTGGCCATTGATGTGATCTCCCCCACATAATTCGCGCAACTGGGTTTGTACCTGTGCAGCAGATTTTAACTCTTTAGGTAATGCAGCAAGAGTTTTGGTCAGCGTTTCCAGCTGTTGAGTTAGAATTTTATTCTGTGCTAGCAAGGCATCATGGGTTTGTAATTGAAGAACCCCTTTCTGTTGCATAGGAGCTCCTCTTTCACTGTGCAGCTCATTATCACTTGTAGCCATGTTTTCAATAATTTCAGTTGCTTCCTCTGGAGTCTTCCATTTGATATTGCCTCCAGCTGAGGCATCCAGCATCATCTTGGTTTGTGAACCAAGCCCTCCAAGGAAAGTTAGGACTACTTCTTGATCTTCAAAGCCATGCGTGGGAGTTTTACGTAACAAGCTTTTATACCTGTCCCATGCATGTCCCAGTGATTCTTCCATGCCCTGCTTGAATGAAGAAATCTCTTGCTTTCCTTTAGTCACCTTAGATTGTGGGAAGTATTTGTTTAAAAATTTTGAGACCACTACTTCCCACTCTGTGAAACTTTCTTCTGGAAAAGAGTTCAACCAAAGCTTAGCGTTGCCTCCCAATGAGAAAGGAAACAAGCTAAGTTTGATTGCTTCGTCTGGCACCCCATTAATTTTGACTGTATTGCAAATCTCATTAGAGGTAGTCAGGTGCTCATATGGGCTTTCGTGAGATAACCCATTAAATTGATTACTCTTCACCAGTTGAATCAGTGCTGGTTTGACCTCCATGTTGGCTGCATTGACTCTAGGTCTAGCTATGCTATTGAAGTGCTGAGGTCCAGCAAGATTAGTGTAATCTGCAAGAGTTCTTCTAACATTATTGCCCTCCATACTTCCTGTGCTATGAACAGAACCTTGTGCTGATGATTGCAAGAGAGTTTCTGGAGAAGGGAAAAGTTCTCTAGACGTTCTGATTCTTCTCCTCCTTCTACTCTCGTCTAGACCTTCAAGAAGAGGTTCTGTTGTTTTCTTACTCCTAGTTCGAATTGCTTCCTGCATGCACAAGAAAACAAAACCCTAGAAAAGATTTGTTAGCACAAAAAGATATAGAAGAAAATATATATTCAGAAGATAAAAAGATAAAAAATTCAGAAGATAAGAAGATAAAAGATTTAGAAGATAGAAAATAAAATAAAATAAAATCTATTCTAAAAAGATAAAATAAAATCTAACCTAATCTAAAAGATAAAGATAAAATAAAATAAAATCTAACCTAACAAAATAAAATCACATCTAATCTAATCTAATCTAAAAAGATAAAAAGATAAAATAAAAAAAAACAGAAAAAATAAAAACAGAAATTCAAAATTAAAGTCAAAGATAATCAATAATCACACAAATTAACTAGTTAAACCACGAGTCCCCGGCAACGGCGCCAAAAACTTGATGGACAAATTTGTAAGCACCAAATTATGATGTCACAAACTTGTTTCACAATCCGCAAGTATGACCGAATCGTTCAAGTAATAAACTTGGTAAGACCAAGTATCGTTCTTCCCAAAGGACTCACGGCCTAGTTTAGTTATGTGATTTGTTGATTAGCTAGGACTTACAAACGAAATATTCAAAGTTTAATATGCAAGACAGAAAATAAACATGTATGCATGAAGTTTGATCAATGGCAAAGACAAAAGATAAACACTTTCAATGAATTATATGAATGAATATGTTGTTGGGGGTCAATTTCATCTCATCCACTCTCATATATTTTAGGAATTCAACATTCAAATCATCATTGTTAATGCCACTCTCTAATGTACCATTCTAGATGGCTTCTCCCTAATCACGAGTTCATACAATTCCTAGCATTCCTAATGATTAGTTCATGAGTGCAGGAGCTTAAAGGCAACCAATATAATATTGTCAGTATAATATTGGGAGAAATTCCCCAGATCTAGACTTCCCCGTACGTGTCCGTATCGACAAAATCAATAATCTTGCATGGAATGAGTTAAACTATGCAAGCATTGAGCAAAGAGGAAAAACCCTAACTAATGATGAAAGAAAGCATAAGTCTTAATTAAAAGATGTAAGCAAAAGATTCCATATATGAGAGCTTCAAGAGATTACATTGATTCCCCAACAAACATACAAGGTTTAGTTCACCATATTCATGGTGAACCTAGATGAATAACAATGAAAGAATGAAAGAATAAACCCAATAAAGGTGAAGAGGTAGCCTGAGCATCCAAGATCCTCGTTCAAAGGGGTGGAAGAGAGAGTGTTTGCCTCGTTTATGCCAAAGATACCTAATTCTAGGACGTGCAAGCCCTTATATACTAGTCTAGAATTACAAAAGATTACAAAAGCCCAAGCCCAAAAAGTGCCGCTCAGCGGTAAATACCGCTCAGCGGTGACTGCGCGTCACTTTCTTCCCCTCAGCGGCAATTTTGCCCCTCAGCGTGACTCCCGCAACCTCCTGAGTGTCGCTCAGCGGTAAAATGCCGCTGAGCGGTGCCTTTGTCTTCTCTTTTTGCACTCTTTCTTGTCTTTTCTAATGTCATCTCTCTCCTTCTTCACTTCTTTCACCAAATTCACCTTAAAACCTGCACAAAAACACTTAAATCAAGCATAAACCTGTCCAGCTCTCTTATTTATGAAAATATAGATAAAAGCATGATTTCAAGCTAGTTTTTAGGTCTAAAGGTTGCTTTTAGTATCACTTTTAAGCATGAAAATAACAGTTTTTCAACTGTTATCAACCACACATTCATTTTAAATCACTGTCTCGGGCTTCTCTTTAAAGAAAATTTAAATCCTTAGAATGCTTCTTCTTTCTTCACGTAATTCACCACCAGCCACTGCCACTTTTTTTTTGCTTCTCCTATCTAAGTTATCATTCATTCTTAAAAGATAAAGAATTGTATCAATGACCGTGGGCCACCTCTTCCTTCACGTGAATGAACTTCTTCATAGACCAAAACAAACCAGCTGTAAAGTGCTTCTCTTCTCCCGCTCCACATAAGCCATCAACGTCCCATCATTTTCCCACCTAATCTACTCTTCATTTCTCATTCTTCAATTGAAAACCAAAGTAATTAAACACTCAATCATGGTACCTTCTCCGTTCCAGCAAAGAAACATTAAAAAGCTTTAATCAAAAGTCAAAATGTGAGCTTGTGCACCCTCCCATCCGTGACAGCACACCACTTATTCTTCATTTCTCAATCACCATGCACATTCTGCCTCTGCATCCAAAAATCCGTGCACACCATTCATTCCATCCCTTCTCTTTTCTCCATCATCGTGCTCTCTTCCAGCCAGCGTGGCACCTCCAGCTCCTAAATCTACGTGCAGCACCTTGCTTCCAGCTCTAAACGTCCACGCCGCACACCATCAACTCCCGTGACAGCTGCTCCAAAGAGAATCCCTAACACACCTACTCCATCCTAATCCATAAGCTTTCCATTTTTCACACGTCCCATCATTCAATCCGTGAAACCCTTCCTACCTTCTCGGCGTGACACATCCTCCGTTCCAGCCATCCGTAATGTCCCTGCCTCCAAAGCTAATTAAAGCACCGTACTATTTGCAAGTGAGAAGAAATTGAATAGAAAGCTTCCAATTGAAATGTAACATCCCTGCCTCCGTGTGCAAGCTTCCAGCTGCTCATGGACGTGGCAGTGATGACCGAGACCTGCTCATGCATTCTCTCATTCAGCACCAATTCATTCTCAAATTAAAGGGGCCATGAGTAAATCAGCAAAGAGGAGTAAAAAAAAATCAGCTTCCATTCATAGATAAAAATCAGCGTTCTTTCAAAACCAAAGCGAGAGAAAAAAAAATGAGGGGTGGCGGCTAGGGCTCCCTCTAAGGACGTGTGTCCTCCTTTTAATAGGGATGGGGTCCACAAATAAAACCCTAGGTCCAAGTCACTAACTTCTAATTTTTGGGTCTACTCTAATTTACCAAAAATTGACCCAAAATATAAGAGTTGATACAGAAATTTTAAACTACTGAATTACAATTTAATTAATTCTAAAATGTCTGCCTGGAGAGTCTTGAATTTATTTGGCATTCTTCCTGATGTCCCAAAATGTATTTTCGAAATTTTCCTGCATTTCAAAAATGCACTTAATCAGCTCAGAAAACCCAAATTAGCACAATTACAAATTTCCGACCAAATTAAGCAAAATTCGGAAAACGGGAAATAACAAACAATTAAACACAATTCCCTGGTTTATTTAAGTGCAATAAACTAAATATAATTCAAGAAATAACGACTCATCAGTTCACCATGAATATGGTGAACTAAACCTTGTATGTTTGTTGGGGAATCAATGTAATTAGGGAGAAGCCTTCTTGAAAGGTACTTCAGAGAGTGGCATTAACAATGATGATTTGAGTGTTGAATTCCTAAAATATATGAGAGTGGATGACGAACGGGTCGCACCGCTCACAAAAGTTTGTGCATAAAAGAATGCAGTATAGTGCTAGGATTTGACTCCTAGGTCGTCTCTCAAGGACCATTTTGCGGTTCAGTTTTAGATCTTTTTCACAAAAAAGGGGGGGGGGGTTGATTGTGTTTTTGAACGGAAAAGTAAATTGCAGTGAAATAAATTGCAGAAACGATAAATATACAAGACAGTAAAAACGTGCAAACAGTAAAATTACAAATTGTAAAAATGAAAATCAACCCAATACAGTGAAAACAAAGCTGAAAAGCATAGTAAAAGTTCAAAAAAAACTTAAATTCAGAAAACAACTTGCAAAAAATGATAAGTTCCGAGAGCAGTAAATTTCAAAACAGTTAAAAACAGGAGCAGAATCATTTCACCAGAATGCAGAAAACAAAATTTAAATGCATCATTGAAAACCAATTATTGAACAGCAGTAAAAACAGAATCAGAATTTTAGAACAGAATACAGAAGCATCAGAAATCATGAAGACAGTGCAGAACATGTAGATTCTGAAAACACTATATTGCATAAACCTAAAAACAGAGACGGGAATTTTACAACAGAAAGGTAAAAACGAAAATTAAAGTTCATGATTTAAAATGAAACACAGAACAGCAGAGTAAAAATGAAAGTTCAGCAGAATTTAAATTACAGAAAGTTAAATACATCCGAAATTAAAATTGCAACCGAAATTAAAATAAACTGAAAACCAGACCTGGAATTTGAGAAGCGGAATTGAAATGCAACTGGAAATTAAACTGGAGTTTGTTTATAGAAACAAAAAATTACATCACTGAAAATAGAAATTGAAAACAACCCCAAACCTCCCCAAAGGGGAGGGAAAAAAATGAAAACCAGATCAAAACTAGAAAGCCTCTACCCTACTCCTACCCCCTCCTCTGTCTACTACCTCCTGGAATCCCTTTTAAAGGAAAGAAGAACCGTGTGCTGATGATGTGTGCATACCACAAAAATTTCAATGAGGGGTCCTCCATAAATTTGTCTCCATACGTATTCTCCTCCCTGGATCGTCCCCTCCTTGCTATATTTACTCTTCACTTTCAAAAGATGAACGTCTGGTGTGCCCAACTTCTTCCAACCTTCTTCAATCCAAACAAGAGAAGAAGGACCCTCCACTTGTGCAGCTGTGTGAACAATGGATGTCCGTGAACTGCTCCAAAGAAACCGTGACTACTTCATGTGTTTTGTTCTCCAAGAGCTCCAACATGGTGGACCATCATTCTCTTATGAATGCCGTGGGCTCTTTCTTTTCTTTTCCGTGAGCTTCTATCCAGTAGAAGCACCTCTCAGTCAAAGAAAGTGAATGTTATTACCGAGCTCACATGCCTTTTGAAAAGATGTTCCTCTCTCTTCTTAGCACTTAGACTATTCCCTTATTCACATTCCAAATGCCATCCTTCGTGCCTTGCTGGACAGCATCACTAATGCCTTTCTCCAAGATGGAGTGAGTGCATGATGGGCATGCTGCCCCATATAGCCGACGTGCACATCTTCTTGGCTTCTCCCTTTTTGCTTTTCACGTGAAAGCCATAACTTTTAGTAATGCTAATGCTGATGCTTCCCATGTCATCATAGCACCATTTTATTCTAAATGCCAAATGCCTTTCCACTTTCACGTGTAGTGGTTTCAGAATTTTGGCATTACTTCTTTTCTTTTTAAATAAAAAATTGTGTTTCTCCTAGTACCAATTATTCTTTCCTGACCAAAATTCCATTTACACCCTGCCCATTTCTTTGTGGGTGAGATTCCTTTCTCAACTTTCATGTTGTCCGCACATCCATTCTTTGAACATTCCACTAATCACCACCCTTTTCTGCTGGCCTGCTTCCGTGAAGACCACTTCTCCTTGTTGCTGTCAGTTGTTGGAACGTGAACGCCACTCCAAGCTGCTGGAGTTGGAGTTGAAGCTGGACCTGAACCGTGAACTGGTGTGGATGAGCTGATTGAAGCTGGAGCTGCTGGAATGGCCGGACATGTTGACTCCCCTCAAGCACGTTGCAGCTGCTCAAAGTTGTTTCCCTTTACTGCACCGTGCTCATCCATTCCTCCACCGTGGTGGCTTCTCTTTCAAGGTATGGCAGCTGCTGGACGGTGGCAGCATGAAGCTTTTGGATGAAAACCGAGAGCTGTTATGGCTGTGACTTGCTTCTTTCCTCCAATGAAAAAAATATCATTTTCCAGGTGTCGGATGACACCTTTAGGCCGAGATATCACTCCCACCGTGTGCATATTCTTTCTTCAAAGGTGCTCCAGATTAATTTGTCAGTGGGCCAATGTGTTTTCTTTCTTCTTACTTAATGAAGCCCCTTTCATTGAAGTGTTGCTGGACGTGTGTGCATGCAACCCGTGTGCTTAGTCATTTCCAATTCATAATTCATAATAGAATCAGCACAGCTTCTTCAACACTCAACAACTTGTTAGACCTCTCAAAAAAAAATTAATTCCTAATGGACCAAAACACCACTAGGACGTGAGCTTCTTTTTTCCAACCAGCTAGCTGCGTGTGCACCTCCAAAAGAAATTAATCCACAATTTTATCCCATATTTTCCTTTTAATGAATAATGAAAATAATTAAGCATAGATAATTCAAATTAATCAAAATTTGAATTATTGGTCAAATTAAACACAATTATAAAAAGCGGAAAAATACTGGACCTTTAAGCACAATTTCCTGATTAAATCCGGTACAATAGACTAAATGTAGTGAATCAAATATTGACTCATCAGTGGATAAGGTGAAATTGACCCCCAACAACATATTCATATATATATTTCATTGAAAGTTCTTGTCTTTTGCTTTTGCCATTGATCAAAACCTCATGCATACATGTTTATTTTCTGTTTTGCATATTAAACTTCAAATATTTCGTTCTTAAGTCTTAGCTAATCAACGAACCACACAACTAAACTAGGCCATGAGTCCTTTGGGAGAACGATACTTGGTCTTACCGAGTTTAATACTTGAAACGATTCGGTCATACTTACCGATTGTTCAACAAGTTTGTGACATCATATTTTGGTGATCATAAATTTTTCCATCAGTCCACTTTGTCAACTTCGTCCACTTCATAGACTTCTTCAACTTAGTCCACTTCGTCCACGTCCTCCACTTCCTCAACTTCATCCACTTCGTCTACTTCTTCAACTTCGTCCACTTCCCCCACGTCCTACACTTCGTCCACTACCTCCACTTTGTCCACATCATCAACTTCGTCCACTTCGTCCACTTGGTCAAGTTCGTCCACTTCCTCCACTTCCTTCACTTCCTCCACTTCCTCCACTTCCTGCACTTCGTCCAATTCGTGCACTTCCTCCATTTCCTCCACTTTCTCCACTTCCTCCACTTCGTGCACTTCCTCCACGCGTCCTCCACATCCTACACTTCCTCTACTTCCTCTACTTCCTCCACTTAGTCAACTTCATCCACTTCATCCACTTTGTCAACTTAGTCCACTTCGTCTACTTCGTCCACCTCCTCCACTTCCCCCACTTCTTCAACTTCGTCCACTTCCACCAGTTCCTCCACTTCGACCAATTTGTCCTCTTCTTCCGCTTTGTCCACTTCGTGCACTTCGTCAACTTTGTCAACTTCCTCCACTTCCTCCAGTTACTCCACTTCGTCCACTTCCTCCATTTCCTCCACTTCCTCCACTTTCTAACCTTCGTCCACTTCCTCCACTTCTTCTACCTCGTCCACTTAGTCCACTTCGTCAACTTAGTCCGCTTCGTCCACCTAGTCAACTTCTTCAACTTCGTCAACTTCTTCCATTTCGTCCAGTTAGTCCACTTCGTCAACTTACTCCCCTTCGTCCACTTCGTCAACTTCGTCCACTTCGCCCACTTCCTCCATTTCCTCCACTTCTTCTAGTTCCTCCACTTCGTCAACTTCCTACGCTTCCTCCACTTCCTACACTTCGTCCATTTAGTAAACATAGTGATGAGTCGATATTTTCTACACTTCACTTAGTTTATTGTACTAGAATTAATCAGGGAATTGTGCTTAAATGTCCAGTGTTTTCCCATTTTGCTTGATTGTGCTTAATTCGATCAGAAATTCTTATTTTAATTAATTTGAATTATCTGAGCTAATTATTTTACAAGGAAAATTTGGAAATACAATTTGGGACATTTGAAGGTTAAATAAGAAATGGAAATAGAGCCCAATGTATTTCAGCCATTTCAGTTTTCGCTGGTTGCTGCGTAAATTTTGTGTCAACTTGTTTGTCCCCGTTCAGGTTCAATTCTTATCCGTTTTCCATGCAATTTTTTTTCATAGTTTCGTATGGATGTCTATTTTCACGTATAGTTTTTCGTTTGTTCAAATTAGTTCTATGTTGTTCCCAGTATTTATTTTACTCTCCTATGTCAGTATAGTAATTACTGTTTAAGTGATTTCTAATCTGTTTGCTTGTTGTTTAGTACTTGTGGTGGCTGGAATTGATCATTGGACAATGCTAAGACCTCTTAACACTCTTAAGCAAGGTTTATGCCACATTCACATAGAAAATAATTTTAAAAGCATTTTGGCTGAAATACAAAAATCCATGTGAAGCTTTCATTTTGAAGATGCTAAGGTGAATGTCGTTGTAGTATAGTGGTGAGTATTCCCGCCTGTCACGCGGGTGACCCGGGTTCGATCCCCGGCAGCGGCGCCATTTTTGACGAACGGGTCGCACCGCTCACAAAAGTTGAGCATAAAGGAATGCAGTATAGTTTACTAGGAAGTGACTCCTAGGTCGTCTCTCTTGTGGTTCGGTCTTAGATTTAACACGAAGTGGGGGGGTTTGTGATTGTTTTGAGAAAAAATTAAATTAACACTGGAATTTAAATAAGATAACTGAATTTAAATACACTGAAATAAATTTTAAAGACAATAAAAATAAACGGTAAAAGACGGTAAAAACGAAAAGCGGTAAATTGAGAAACGGTAAAATTAAACGTAGAAGTAAAAAAACATCAGTGAAAATACATTGATAGAAAATAAACCGTAAAAATAACATTTGAAAATAAAAAGCACACGATCAAATTCACTTTTGCAAACATTCAATAAACCACATGGACTTGAATTCACATTAACAATTAAAGGAGGATAATGGAGGGACCACCTTATAAGTGCATTTCACGGTACATTCATTTTGGAATTGGCTTGAAACAAATTCAACACCATAAGCCACATTCTTTGTAGATGGCATTAATGGAGGGGACCACATGCAATGAAAAGAAACTTACGTAAAGTACATGGTCCCTTTTCTTGTTAAAAGTTTATTAAAGAAAATGTGGAGAACAACACACGGCCATTGCAAAAACAATTGGTTTAGAATCTTCTTTCTTTTAAGAATTAAAATATATGGAGAATGGCCACCACTTTGAAACTTACGTCCATTTGGGAGAGCTCCAAAATGCTTTTGATTCTTGACAAGCTCACGGTGGAAAATTTAGAAAAGCATTTACCAAACATCACTAAGTTGGAATCAATTGAAGGGGCCACCATATTGCAAATGCAGCCACGGTTTTTGTTCAGAAGAAAATAGCATGACAATTCATTTTGGCAAAGTAAAAGGTGGGAACCACCAAACTCTCTTGGCTGGAACGTGAATCTGAAGCCATCAATTTGGAGAGCTTCAAATAATTCAAGTGGCATCCAGCTCACATTTCACGGCACTTTGGCTTAAGGATGTGCAGATTTTTTTTGCTCTTCCATTCCACAATGCATTCACGGCCCACATGGAAAAGCTTTCGGGATTTTAAGTGAAGCAACATATTCAAAACATATTCACTTAGGAAAGAAGCACACATCCAGGAAGAGATGTCCATACACAACGTCCAGCAGAGTTCGTAACTGCATTTGGAGCA
Source organism: Vigna nakashimae (assembly GCA_034642375.1). Lineage (NCBI taxonomy): Eukaryota > Viridiplantae > Streptophyta > Magnoliopsida > Fabales > Fabaceae > Vigna > Vigna nakashimae. Next base: position 16,493,732 of record CM067763.1, read on the forward strand.
GCTGCACACACACTCCACAGCCTAGAGCAACACGTAGAGCAGCCAGCAATTTGAGAGGCATGGAGGGAGGTCACCGCCTGGTTTGGCTTCACGCAGTATGGAGCATCCACATAGCACACTGGATGCAAGAAGCGTGCATGAGTTGGAGAGGAAATGAAGCACGGTAATACAGAAGAAAATCTCCAAGCTTTTGCTGCCATGAATTGAAGAGGAAGTGCAAGGCGTGGTGCATTCATTTGGCTGGAAGAGGTTAAACAAACTAGTAGCTTGGGAGATGAGGAGGCTAAGGTTGGTGTCTTGGAATGAAGAAGAACATCCAGCAGTGGCGTTGAGGAAGAAGAAGCTACCGAGAGAAAGCAAAGAAAGAGCCACACAACAGCTGCACCGTCCAGCACCTTGAAGAAGGCCTTCACGGTCCAGCTGGGAAAAGCTTCACGTAAAGAAGGAGAAGAGTGTTTGGACTGCACTTCCACGGTCCAGTTAAGTTGGAAGAAGAAAGAGGTGTGCTTGGCTTTGGAAAGGAAAACAGCAGCTGCAATGTAATTGAAAGAGGTGAAGCTCACGACCATGGCAGCTACAACAGTTTGGAGTGGGAGCCCACGGTTGAAGAATTTCCGTGAAGAAAGCTGGAGACAACAAAACGCAAATTCTGGTGGATTGAATGAAAGAGGGCCCACCTTCTTGATTTTGGCACATCTAGAGTAGGAGAAAGTCTTCAACCTACGGGAAACAAAAACAAAACCTGCTATAAACCAAAATTGGAAAGCACACTAGGCACGGCTGGAGCAAATTAGGAGGGAGGCTAGATTCCAGAGAATTGGCTATAAAATGTCAAGCAGCAGCAGCAGAGGAGAGTATTAGAGTTTTAGGATTAGAATTTAGAGTAGATCTTAGGAGTAGTGTAGACTCTCGGTGCCTCTCTTCCAGAGGTTCTCAGTTTCAACTCCAAACAGTGCAATGTAGAATTTTATTTCTGAAGATGTAGTCTATTACAGCAATTAAAACAGTTTGTCCATTTTATTTTTATCTTCACTATTCAGTCATTTTAATTTAAGTGTTGAAAGTTTTGATGAATTTCATTTCCAGTTCAGTGCTTTTAATTTTACCGTCTCTTCTATTTTACCGTTTAATGTTTTTCTACACCGTTAAATTATGTCAATGTATTTTTCAGATCATTTTATTTTCAAATGTTATTTTTACGGTTTATTTTCTATCAATGTATTTTCACTGATGTTTTTTTACTTCTACGTTTAATTTTACCGTTTCTCAATTTACCGCTTTTCGTTTTTACCGTCTTTTACCGTTTATTTTTATTGTCTTTAAAATTTATTTCAGTGTATTTAAATTCAGTTATCTTATTTAAATTCCAGTGTTAATTTAATTTTTTCTCAAAACAATCACAAACCCCCCCACTTCGTGTTAAATCTAAGACCGAACCACAAGAGAGACGACCTAGGAGTCACTTCCTAGTAAACTATACTGCATTCCTTTATGCTCAACTTTTGTGAGCGGTGCGACCCGTTCGTCACATAGTCCACTTCGTCAACTTCCTCCACTTCCTCCACTTCCTCCACTTAGTCCACATCGTCCACTTAGTCCACTTCGTCAACTTTGTCTACTTCGTCAACTTCATCCACTTCGTCCACTTCCTCCACTTCATCCACTTCGTCCACTTCCTCTACTTCCTCCACTTCCTCCACTTCGTGCACTTGGCCCATTTCGTCCTCTTCTTCCGCTTCGTCCACTTCGTTCACTTCGTCCACTTCTTCAACTTCGTCAACTTCGTCCACTTCCTCCACTTCTTCAATTTCCTCCACTTCCTCCACTTCCTACACTTCGTCCACTTAGTTCACTTCATCAACTTAGTCCACTTCGTCAACTTCGTCCACTTTTTCCACTTCTTCAACTTAGTCCACTTCGTCCACTTCCTCCACTTAGTCAACTTCGTCCACTCCCTCCATTTCGTCCACTTCCTCCACTTCCTCCACTTCCTAAACTTCCTCCACTTCCTCTACTTCATCCACTTTGTCCAATTGGCTGACTTCCTCCGCTTCGTCGACTTTGTCCACTTCGTCCACTTCATCCACTTGGCCAACTTCGTCCAATTCGTCTATTTCGTCCACTTGGTCAACTTAGTCAACTTCGTCCGCTTCCTCCACTTTGTCCACTTCGTCAACTTCATCCACTTCCTCCAGTTCCTCCACTTCGTCCAGTTCGTCCTCTTCTTCCACTTTGTGCACTTCGTCAACTTCCTCCACTTCCTCCACTTCGTCCAGTTCCTCCATTTCCTCCACTTCCTAACAATCGTCAACTTCCTACACTTCGTCCACTTGTCCACTTAGTCCACTTCGTAAACTTAGTCCACTTCGTCCACTTCTTCAACTTCGTCCACTTTGTCCACTTAGTCCACTTCGTCAACTTACACCACTTGGTCCATTTCGTCAACTTCGTCCATTTCGCCCACTACCTTAAGTTCCTCCACTTCTTCAAAATCCTCCACTTCCTCCACCTGGTCCTCTTCGTCAACTTCGTCCACTTCGCCCAATTCCTCTAGTTCCTCCAGTTTCTCCAGTTCCTTCACTTCGTTCACTTCGACAACTTCCTCCACTTCCTCCACTTCGCCCCCGTCGTCCCCTTCCTACACTTCGTCCACCTGGTCAACTTAGTCAACTTAGTCCACTTCTTTCACTTCGTCCACTTCGTCAACTTCCTCCACTTTGCCCAGTTCCTCCACTTCCTACACTTCATCAACTTAGTCCACTTCGTCAACTTCGTCCACTTCGTCCAGTTCCTCTACTTCCTACACTTCGCGCACTTGGTCCATTTTGTGCTCAACTTCCACTTTGTCCACTTCGTCCACTTCGTTCACTTCGTCCACTTCGTTCACTTCGTCCACATCTTCAACTTCGTCAACTTCCTCCATTTTCTCCACTTCCTCGATTTCCTCCACTTCCTCCACTTCCTACATTTCGTCCACTTAGTTCACTTCATCAACTTTAGGCACTTCGTCAGCTTCGTCAACTTTGTCAACTTCCTCCACTACGTCCACTTCGTTCAGTTCGTCCACCTCGTCCACATCGTCCAATTCGTCCACTACATCCACTTCGTCCACGTCGTTCACTTCGTCAACTTCCTCCACTTCCTCCACTTCGTGCACTTGGCCCATTTTGTCCTCTTCTTGCACTTCCTCCACTTCCTACACTTCGTCCACTTAGTTCACTTCATCAAATTAGTCCACATCGTCAGCTTCGTCCACTTTTTCCACTTCTTCAACTTCCTCCATTTCGTCGACTTCGTCAGCTTCGTCCACATCGTCCACTTTGTAAACTTCCTCCACTTCCTCCTCTACTACGTCCACGTCATCCACTTCGTCCACTTCGTCCACCTCGTCTACTTCGTCCACTTAGTCCACTTCGTCCAGTTCCTCCACATGATCCACTTTGTCGACTTCCTCCACTTCCACCACTTCCACCACTTCCTCCACTTCCTCAACTACTCCCACTACGTCCACTTCGTCCACTTCATCCACTACGTCCCCTTCGTCAACTTCCTCCAGTTCCTCCACTTCCTCCACTTCCTATATTTCCTCTCCACTTCCTCCACTTAGTCAACTTAGTCCACTTCGTCCACTTCCTCCACTTAGTCAACTTCATCCACTCCCTCCACTTCCTCCACTTCCTCCACTTCCTCCACTTCCTCCACTTCCTACACTTCCTACACTCCTTCCGCTTCGTCGACTTTGTCCACTTTGTCCACTTCATCCACTTAGCCAACTTCGTCCACTTCGTCTATTTCGTCCACTTGGTCAACTTAGTCAACTTCGTGCACTTCGTCCACTTCCTCCACTTCGTCAACTTCCTCCACTTCCTCCAGTTCCTCCACTTCGTCCAGTTCGTCCTCTTCTTCCACTTCGTGCACTTCGTCAACTTCCTCCACTTCGTCCAGTTCCTCTATTTCCTCCACTTCCTAACATTCGTCCACTTCCTCCACTTCGTGCACGTAGTCCACTTCGTAAACTTAGTCCACTTCATCCACTTTGTCAACTTCTTCAACTTCGTCCACTTTGTCCACTTAGTCCAGTTCGTCAACTTACTCCACTTCGTCAACTTCGTCCACTTCGTCCATTTCGCCCACTTCCTTAAGTTCCTCCACTTCTTACAAATCCTCCACTTCCTCCACCTCATCCTCTTCGTCAACTTCGTCCACTTTGCCCAATTCCTCTAGTTCCTCCACTTTCTCCAGTTCCTCCAGTTCCTCTACTTCCTCCACTTTGTCCACTTCGACAACTTCCTCCACTTCCTGCACTTCGTCCACGTCGTCCACTTCCTACACTTCGTCCACTTGGTAAACTTAGTCAACTTAGTCCACTTCTTTTACTTCGTCCACTTCGTCAACATCCTCCACTTCCTCCACTTCCTCCACTTCCTCCATTTCCTCCACCTCCTCCACTTCCTAAACTTCATCCACTTAGTCCACTTTGTCAACTTCGTCCACTTCTTCAACTTCGTCCACATCGTACATTTTGTCAACTTAGTCCACTACCTCCACTACGTCCACTTCCTCCACTTCGTCCACTTCCTCAACTTCCTGAACTTCCTCCACTTCGTCCACGTCGTCCACTTCCTACACTTCGTCCACTTTGTCCACTTCGTCCAATTAGTCAACTTAGTCCACTTCGTTCACTTAGTGCACATCTTCAACTTAGTCGACTTCGTCCACCTCTTCAACTTCGTCCGCTTCGTTAACTTCGTCCACTTTGTCAACTTGGTCCACTTCCTCCACTTCCTGCACTTCCTCCATTACCTCCTCTATGTCCACTTCCTCCATTCCCTCCACTTCGTCCACTTCATCCACGTCGTCCACTCCCTACACCTCGTCCACTTGGTCAACTTAGTCAACTTAGTCCACTTCTTTCACTTCGTCAACTTGCTCCACTACCTCCTCTACGTCCACTTCCTCCACTTCCTAACCTTCGTCCACTACGTCGACTTCGTCTACTTCGTCCACTTAGTCCACTTTGTAAACTTAGTCCACTTCGTAAACTTAGTCCATTTCGTCAACTTCTTCCACTTCGTCAACTTACTCCACTTCGTCCACTTCGTCAACTTGCTCCACTTCGTCCATTTCGCCCACTTGCTCAAGTTCCTCCACTTCTTCAAGTTCCTCCACTTCCTCCACTTCGTCCTCTTCGTCATCTTCGTCCACTTCGGTCACTTCGTCCAGTTCCTCTACTTCATCAACCTCCTCCACTTCCTCCACTTCATCCAGTTCGTCCACTTCGTCAACTTTGTCCACCTCGTCCACTTCTTCCACTGCGTCCAACTTAGTCCATTTCGTCCACTTCGTTCATTGCATCCACTTCGCCTTATTCCACTAGTTCCTTCACTTCCTCTAGTTCCTCCACTTCGTCCACTTCCTCCGTTTCCTCCAGTTCGTCCACTTTATCAAGTTTGTGCACCTCGTCCACGTCGTCCACTTCGTCAACTTCATCCACTTCGTCAACATCGTCAATATCGTCAACTTCCTCCACTTCTTTCACTTCCTCCACTTGGTCCGCTTCATCCATTTAGTCCACCTAGTCAACTTAGTCCACTTTGTCCACTTCGTCCACTTACTCCACCACCTCCACTTAGTCAACATCGTCCACTTCATCCATTTTGTCCATTTCGTCACCTTTGTCCTCTTCGCCCACTTCCTCCAGTTCCTCAACTCCGTCCACATCGTCCACTTCCTCCACATACTCCACTTCCTTCACTTCGTCCACTTCGTTAACTTCGTCCACTTCGTCCACTTTCTCCACTTCCTCCGGTTCCTCCACTTCGTCCACTTGGTCCATTTCGTCCACTTCTTCCACTTTGTCCACTTTGTCAACTTCCTCCACTTCCTCCACTTCCTACACTTCGTCCACTTAGTCCACTTCGTCATCTTAGTCCACTTCGTCCACTTCTTCCACTTCGTCCACTTCGTCGATTTCGTCAACTTCCTCCACATCGTCCACTTTGTAGACTTCCTCCACTTCCTCCACTTCCTCCACTTCGTCTACTTCGTCAACTTCGTCCACTTCGTCAACTTCGTGCACTTCGTCCAGTTCCTCTACTTCTTCCACATGCTCCGGTTCCTCCACTTCCTCCAGTTTGTCCACTTCGTCAACTTCGTCCACCTCGTCCACTTCTTCCACTTCGTCCACTTTGTCCAACTTAGTCCACTTCGTCCAACTTAGTCCACTTTGTTCACTTCGTCCACTTCGCCTAATTCCTCTAGTTCCACCACTTCGTCCACTTCCTCCTCTTAGTCCATTTCCTCCAGTTCCTCCACTTCCTCAACTTCGTCCACCTCGTCCCCCTCATCCACTTCCTCAACTTTGTCCACATCTTCCACTTCGTCCACTTCGTCAGTTCGTCCACTTCGTCAACATCGTCAACATCTTCAACTTCGTCAACTTCCTCCGCTTCCTCCTCTTCCTACACTTCGTCCATTTAGTCCACTGAGTCAACTTAGTCTACTTTGTCCATTTCCTCCACTTCCTCCACTACCTCCATTTCCTCCTCTTCCTCCACTTCCTCCACTTAGTCCACATCGTCCACTTAGTCCATTTCAGCAACTTTGTCCACTTCGTCAACTTCGTCCACTTCACCCACTTGCACCAGTTCCTCAACTCCGTCCACGTCGTCCACTTCCTTCACATGCTCCACTTCATCAACTTCCTCCCCTTCCTCCACTCCCTCCAGTTCCTCCACTTCGTCCACCTGGTCCATTTCGACCACTTCCTCCACTTCGTCCACTTCGTCAACTTCATCGACTTCTTCCACTTCGTCCACTTCCTCCACATCCTACACTACGTTAACTTTGTCCACTTCATCTACTTTGTGTACTTCGTCAAATTCGTCCAAGTCAGCCACTTCACCCACTTCCTCCAGTTCCTCAACTTCGTCCATGTTGTCATGTTCTTCCACATTCTCCATTTCCTCAACTTCATCCACTTCGTCCAGTTTCTCCACTTCCTCTAGTTCCTCCACTTCCTCCACATACTCCACTTCTTCCACTTCCTCCACTACCTCCACTTTGTCCACTTCGTCAACTTCGTCCACATGCTCAACTTCATCCACTTGGTCAACTTAGTCCACTTAGTCAACTTAGTCCACTTCCTTCACTTCCTCCACTTCCTACACTTCGTCCACTTAGTCCACATTGTCAACTTAGTCGACTTCGTCAACTTTGTCCACATCGTCCACTTCCTCCACTTCCTCCACTTCCTCAACTTCCTCCACTTCCTCCACTTCCTACACTTCATTCACTTCGTCCACTTTGTCAACTTCCTCCACTTCCTCCACTTCATCCACTTCCTCCATTTCGTCCACTTCCTACACTTCATCCACTTAGTCCACTTCGTCAACTTCGTCCACATCGTCCATTTTGTCAACTTCGTCCACTTCCTCCGCTACCTCCACTACGTCCACTTTGTCAACTTCCTCCACTTCCTCCACTTCATCCACTTCCTCCATTTCGTCCACTTCCTACACTTCATCCACTTAGTCCACTTCGTCAACTTCGTCCACATCGTCCATTTTGTCAACTTCGTCCACTTCCTCCGCTACCTCCACTACGTCCACTTCCTCCACTTCGTCCACTTCCGCAACTTCCTGCACTTCCTCCCCTTCGTCCACTTCGTCCACGTCGTCCATTTCCTACACTTCGTCCACTTTGACCACTTCGTCCACATAGTCAACTTAGTCCACTTCGTTCACTCAGTCCACATCTTCAACTTAGTTGACTTCGTCCACCTCTTCAACTTCGTCCACTTCGTCAACTTCGTCCACATCGTCCACTTTGTCAACTTGGTCCACTTCCTCCACTTCCTCTACTACCTCCTCTACGTTCACTTCGTCACCTTCCTCCACTCCCTCCACTTCGTCCACTTCATCCACGTCGTCCACTTCCTACAGCTCGTCCACTTCGTCAACTTATTCAACTTCGTCCACTTTGTCCACTTAGTCCATTTCGTCAACTTACTCCACTTGGTCCAATTCGTCAACTTCGTCCATTTCGCCCACTTCCTTAAGTTCCTCCACTTCTTCAAAATCCTCCACTTCCTCCACCTCATCCTCTTCGTCAACTTCGTCCACTTTGCCCAATTCCTCTAGTTCCTCCACTTTCTGTAGTTCCTCTAGTTCCTCTACTTCCTCCACTTCCTCCACTTCGACAACTTCCTCCACTTCCTTGATAACAGTTGAAAAACTGTTATTTTCATGCTTAAAATTGACACAAAAAGCAACCTTTACACTTAGAAACTAGCTTGAAATAATGTTTTTATTCATATTTTCATAAATAAGAGAGTTGAAAGTGAATTTAATGGTTTTGTGCAGGATTCCCTTGATTTTGTAGGCTAATTGAATGATTGTGGAGGAACTGGAGGAAGTGGAAGAAGTGGAAGAAGTGGAGGAAATGGAGGAAGTAGAGGTAGTGGAGGAATTGGACTATGTGGAGGAGGTGGACGAAGTTGAGGTAGTGAAGGAAGTGGAGGAAGTTGACAAAGTGGACGAAGTGGACAAAGTTGACGAAGTCGAGTAAGTGGATGAAGTGGACAAAGTGGACGAAGTTGAGGATGTGGACGAAGTGGACTATGTCGACGATGTGGGCGAAGTGGAGGAAGTTGACAAAGTGGACGAAGTAGAGGAAGTAGACGAAGTGGACAAAGTTGATGAAGTCGACTAAGTGGACAAAGTGGACGAAGTTGACAAAGTGGACTATGTCGACGAAGTGGGCGAAGTGTGATAACAGTTGAAAAAATGTTATTTTCATGCTTAAAATTGATACTAAAAGCAACCTTTATACTTAGAAACTAGCTTGAAATCATGTTTTTATTCATATTTTCATAAATAAGAGAGCTGGACAGGTTTATGCTTGATTTCAGTGTTTTTGAGCAGGTTTTAAGGTGAATTTGGTGAAAGAAGTGAAGAAGGAGAGAGATGAAATCAGAAAAGACATCAAAAAGTGCAAAAGGAGAAGCCGAAGTCACCGCTCAGCGGCAGTTTACCGCTGAGCGGCACTCAGGAAGTCACGGGAGGTCCGCGGAGGGGCAAAATGGCCGCTGAGGGGAAGAAACGAGACGCGCACTTACCTCTGAGCGGTAGTTTACCGCTGAGCGGCACACTTATGGGCTTGGGCCTTGATTTTCTGTAATTTTAGAATAGTATATAAGCTTTAGGACGTCCTAGGGTTTGTATCTTTGGCAAACACGAAGCAAACACTCTCTCTTCCACCCCTTTGAAGGAGGATCTTGGATGCTCAGGCTACCTCTTCACCTTTCTAGGGTTTTATCCTTCATTCTTTCATTATTGTTCATATAGGTTCACCCTGAATATGGTGAACTAAACCTTGTATGTTTGTTGGGGAATCAATGTAATCTTTTGAAGCTCTCATATATGGAATTTGTGCTTGCATCTTAATCTAAGATTTATGCTTTCTTTCATCATTAGTTAGGGTTTTTCCTTTTTGCTTAATGCTTGCTTTGTTTAACTCATTCAATGCATGATTATTGATTTTTTCGATACGGGAACGTACGGGGAAGTCTAGATCTGGGGAATCTCCCCCAATATTATATTGGTTGTCGTTAAGCTCCTGTGCTAAGAGAACTAATTATTAGGAATGCTAGGAATCGTATGAACTCGTAATTAGGGATAGGCCTTCTTGACAAGGTAATTTAGAGAGTGGCATTAAGAATGATGATTTGAATGTTGAATTCCTAAAATATATGAGAGTGGATGAGATGAAATTGACCCCCAACAACATATTCATATATATATTTCATTGAAAGTATTTGTCTTTTGCTTTTGCCATTGATCAAAACCTCATGCATACAAAGTTGAAGATATTGACGAAGTGGTCGAAGTTGACTATGTCGACGAAGTGAGGGAAGTGGAGGAAGTTGACGAAGTGGACGAAGTGGAGGAACTGGAGGAAGTGGAAGAAGTAGAAGAAGTGCAGGGAGTGGAGGAAGTGGAGTAAGTGGAGGAAGTGGAGGAAGTAACCTAAGTGGACCTAGTGGACTATGTGGACGAAGTGGAGGAAGTGTAGGAAGTGGAGGAAGTGGACGGAGTACAGGAAGTAGAGGAAGTGAAGGAAGTTGAGGAAGTGGACAAAGTTGACGAAGTGGAGGATGTTGACGAAGTGGAGGAAGTGGAGGAAGTTGACGACATGGAGGACGTAGAGGAAGTGGACGAAGTGGACTAAGTTGACGAAGTGGACGAGGTGGATGAAATTGACGAAGATGACCAAGTGGAGAAAGTTGACGAAATGGACAAAGTGTACTAATTTGGCTAACTGGACGAAGTGGAGGAACCGGAGGAAGTGGAAGAAGTGGAGGTAGTGGAGTAAGTTGATGAAGAGGACCAGCGGACGAAGCGGACGAAGTGGACAAGGTGGACGAGGTGGACAAAGTGGACGAAGTGGAAGAAGTGGACGGGGAGGATGAAGTTGACGAAGTGGAGGAAGTGGAGGAACTTGACGAAGATGACGAAGTTGACGAGGTCGGCGAAGTGGAGGAAGTGGAAGAAGTGGACGAGGGGGACGAAGTTGGCGAAGTGGACGAAGAGGAGGTAGAGGAGGAAGTGGAGGATGTGGAGGGAGTGGAGGAAGTGGAGTAAGTGGACGAAGTGGACGAAGTGGACAAGGTGGACGAGGTGGACGAGGTGGACAAAGTGGACGAAGTGGACGGGGAGGACGAAGTGGACGAAGAGGAGGAAGTGGAGGACGTGGACGAAGTTGACGAAGTGGACGAAGTTGAAGAAGTTGATGAAGTGGACGAAGAGGAGGAAGTGGAGGACGTGGAGGAAGTTGCGAAGTGGACGAAGTTGAAGAAGTTGACGAAGTGGACGAAGTTCACGAAGTGGATGATGTGGACATAGTGTACGAAGTGGAAGAAGTGGAGAAAATGGAGGAAGTAGAGGAAGTGGAGGAAGTGAAGGAAGTTGACGAAGTGCACGAAGTGGACGAAGTGAACTAAGTTAACTAAGTGGAGTAAGTGGACGAAGGGGACTAAGTTGGACGAAGTGGACAAAATGGACGAAGTGGAGGAAGTGAAGGAAGTGGACGAAGTGCACGAAGTGAACAAAGTGGACGAAGTGGACAAAGTGGACGAAGTCGATTAAGTGGACGAAGTGGAGTAAGTGGACGAAGTGGTCAAAGTTGACGAAGTGGACGAAGTGGACTATGTGGACGAAGTGGGCGAAGTGGAGGAAGTTGACGAAGTGGAAGATGTAGGGAAGTGGACGAAGTGGACTAAGTGGACGAAATTGACGAAGTGGACGAGGTTGATGAAGTGGACGAAGTTGACTAAGTTGACTAAGTGGACGAAGTGCAGGAACTGGAGGAAGTGGACGAATTAGAAGAAGTGGAGGGAGTGGAGTAAGTAGAGGAAGTGGAGGAAGTGGAGGAAGTGGAGGAAGTGGACGAAATAAACTAAGTGGACCTAGTGGATTATGTGGACGAAGTAGATGAAGTGGAGGAAGTGTAGGAAGTAGTGGAAGAAGTGGACGAAGTACATGAAGTAGTGGAAGTGGAGGAAGTTGAGGAAGTGGACGAATTGGACAAAGTGGACGAAGTGGAGGATGTTGATGAAGTGGACGAGGTGGACGAAGTGGACGAAGTTGACGACGTGGAGGACGTAGAGGAAGTGGACGAAGTTGACGAAATTGACGAAGTAGACGAAGTGGACCAAGTTGACGTAGTGGACTAAGTTTACTAAGTTGGCTAAGTGGACGAGGTGGAGGAACTGGAGGAAGTGAACAAAGTGGAAGAAGTGGAGGGAATGAAGGAAGTTGACGAAGTGGACGAAGCGGACGAAGTGGACGAAGTGGACAAGGTGGACAAGGTGGACAAAGTGGACAAAGTGGACGAAGTGGAAGAAGTGGACGGGGAGGACAAAGTTGACGAAGTGGACAAAGAGGAGGAAGTGGAGGAACTTGACGAAGTGGACGAAGTTGATGAGGTGGAGGAAGTGGAAGAAGTGGAAGAGGGGGACGAAGCTGGCAAAGGGGACGAAGTGGAGGTAGAGGAGGAAGTGGAGGGAGTGGAGGAAGTGTAGGAAGTTGATGTGGACGATGTGGACGAAGTTGACGAAATTGAAGAAGTGGACGAAGTTGATGAAGTCGACTAGAGTTGACGATGTGTACTAAGTGCAAGAAGTGTAGGAAGTGGAGGAAGTGGACGAAGTGGAGGAAGTTGTTAAAGTGGATGAAATGGACGAAGTGCACGAAATGGACCAGGTCGACAAAGTGGGGGAAGTGGAGGAAGTAGAGGAAATGGACGAAGTTGACGAAGTGGACGAAGTAGACAAATTGGAATAAGTTGACGAAGCAGACTAAGTGGACAAAGTGGAGGGAGTGAAGGGAGTGGATGAAGTGAAGGAAGTGGAGGATTTGGAGGAAGTGGAGGAAGTGGAGGAAGTGGATAAGGTGGACGAAGTTGACGAAGTGGAGGAACTGGACCAAGTGGACAAAGTGGATGAGGTGGACGAGGTGGACGAAGTTAACGAAGTGGAGGAAGTGGAGGAAGTGGAGGAACTGGACGATAGGGACGAAGTTGATGAAGTGGACAAAGTGGAGGAGGTGGACGAAGTGGACGAAGTGGAGGAACTGGAGAAACTGAGCAAAGTGGACGAAGTGGAGAAAGTGGAGGAAGTGGACGAAGTGGACTAAGTGGATAAAGTGAAGGGAGTGGAGGAAGTGGTGGAACTGGAGGAAGTGTACAGAGTGGATGAAGTGGACGAAGTGGACTAAGTTGGACAAAGTGCACGAGGTGGACGAAGTTGACGAAGTGGACAAACTGGAGGAAGTGAAGGAACTGCAGGAAGTGTAAGAAGTTGAGGAACTGGACGAAGTGTACGAAATTTACGAAGAGGACGAAGTGGAGGAAGTGCAGGAAGTGCAGGAAGGAGAGGAAGTGGACGAAGCGGAGGAACTGCAAGAAGCTGAGGAACTGGAGCAAGTAGGCGAAGTAGACGAAGTGGACAAAGTTGACGAAGTGGACGAAGTGGATTAAGATTAGGAATCGGACTAAGTGGACGAAGTGGACTAAAGGGAGGGAATGGAGGGAGTGGAGGAAGTGATCTTGAAGCTTTTGTCAGTGTTAGCACCTTTATTTTCCACTGTGGGTGTTTGTCTATCAAATTCATGTGTACCTCCTGCAACATGGTTAGTGCGATGTGTCTCCAAAGAAATGATATGCAGGGGTATAACACCCAATCCTAGTATAATAGACTGAACCTCAGATACATCCTCAGAACATGAATCAATTTCAAAATCACAAGCAATATCAACTACAGACTCAGATTCATGTTCAATGCATGGAGAATAAACATTCGGATGCGACATCAAAAATTAGTTCTTATCATGCATAGAGGGAAAATTAAAATCAGACTCAACAACAATATAATCATTAGCATACCTCTCAACAACATAATCATCAATATAATCAAATTGAGGTATGCTTACCTCCTCTTCCTTGAAGATTGCTAAAGTGTGGGAAGATGAAGGTGGTCTACCTGGTTCAGGATTACTGCTTATTTCTGCCTGCTCCTCAAAATATTCATCACTCTCCTCAGGTGCAAGAGTAGGGCCATAGGGCGATGGGAAAGTAGGTGGCGCAACAGTAAGCTCATGACTCTTCCCCCCATCTTCTATGTTGATGCCACTATCATCATCATCAAGAATCTGAACAGTCTGAAATGGTAACTCTGAATCTTGAGACTGTTCCCGATTTAATTGAGTAGCCATCTGCCCTATCTGGTCATTCAAGCTCTGAATGGACGCTCTGGTCTCTTGCTGAAACTACAGGTTCTGCATGGTCAACTGCTCCAACAACTCCTGCAATGTAGGCTCAGAAATAGAAGGTTGAGGAGCTATTTCGGCAGAAGCATCATATTGCTGACTCTGATATTGCTGGACTAGTGGAGGCATGAAAGTACTCTGGAATGGTGGTTCTTGATATTGATGTTGTGGAGCATTGTACCATCCCAAGGTAGGGTCATTCCATCCAAGACCATTGTCGTGTCCATCTTGCACATGGGAGAATTTGCTCAGAAATTTATGCTCAAGATCTTCCCATCTGGTAATGGATCCTGGAGGAAGAGAGTCTTTCCAATCTTTTGCTGCTCTTTCTAATGAGTGCGGGAATGCCCTTAAGAAAACTAGATCGTCCGGGACATTTGGAAGTTTCATTAAAGAGCAAATTCGATAAAACCTATCCAAATGTTCATGTGGGCATTCATCTGCAAGACCATAAAACTTGGGCAACAAATTCATAGTGGTGAGAACTAAATGATCACCATCCTCATTAGGTGGAACCGGCTCCCAAAGAGAGCTCTCAGAAGTTGGAGGATGGGTCCTATTGTTCTCAGCATAAAAGTCAGCAGAATTACAATCAGAGTAACATGCAGAAGGAGAATCGTAAGTAGAGGCATAAGCAAAAGAAGCAGTACTCACATAATCAAAATAGGTAGACATGGTGAAAGAAGAATACTAAAAATCACGAAGCAAATAAAACACGACACATTTATACATGCAACACGCACACACAAAACATCACATCACATCACATCACATCACATCACAAGACAAAACACAACACACACAAACACAACAAAAAGACCTAAGACTGAACCGTTGTTCCCCGGCAACGGCGCCATTTTGATGAGAGGGTCGCACCTCCCACAAAAGTTGTGCATAAAAGAATGCAGTATAGTACTAGGAAGTGACTCCTAGGTCGTCTCTCAAGGACCAAATTGGTTCAAGTCTCAGGCTAAACACGCAGTGGGGGGGTTTGTGAAAAGTTGTGAATGCGGATAAACTAAATTAAAACTTGAAAATCGAACATAACCGAATATAATTAACGGTATTCAAGTGCATAAAAAAAATACTAAACTGAACACAGCAACAGATAAGTATCCCAACACAATTTCATGTTATTCAATGCAACACTTAAACTAGAACATTAAATGCACAACGTTGTAAGCTAAACATCAAAAACAATTCATCACAGAAATGACAAAAAAAAACCGCTTGAAGAGTTAATTTAAATAAATGAGTAAGTTGCTGTAAAATGGAATTAATTCTAAACCACTTTCCATCCGAGGCCGTGACAACTTCACGTTAAAATCACCGTGTTGCTTCCACTTTCCGTGCACACCCCTTCATTCATAAACCACCGCATCTCATTCTCTAGAAAAATGAATCATCCCCCTTTTCCTCCAACCAGGTCGTGACACCTTGCTTCCATCTCATTCTCCTTATCCAAAAATCAAATCCCGTGAGCTGCTGTCCATTCCTTTAGCACGTCCCATCTCTTAAATTCCTTCACGTGGGCATCAAATGGCTTGGACACCACTGCACTTCTTCCTTCCAGCCGTGGCACATCACTCCTCCAACACGTTTCAGCAACTTCCAATATGTCCAGCCACCTCAAGCATCCTCTCAAAAATAATCATCATTTTCTCCTCTCTACTGAACGTACATTGTGCACACCACTTCTTCATTCCAAGCTAGCACCGTGTCTTTCTCCAACTCTACCATCTAAGGATAAATTCATCTTCTAATTCCAGTGGCTGCTTGATAACAGTTGAAAAACTGTTATTTTCATGCTTAAAATTGATACTAAAAGCAACCTTTAGACTTAGAAACTAGCTTGAAATCATGCTTTTATCTATATTTTCAGAAATAAGAGAGCTGGACAGGTTTATGCTTGATTTAAGTGTTTTTGTGCAGGTTTTAAGGTGAATTTGGTGAAAGAAGTGAAGAAGGAGAGAGATGACATTAGAAAAGACAAGAAAGAGTGCAAAAGGAGAAGTCAAAGGCACCGCTCAGCGGCAATTTACCGCTGAGCGGCACTCTGGAGGTCACGGGAGGTCCGCTGAGGGGCAAACTGGCCGCTGAGGGGAAGAAAGGTGAAGCGTAGTTACTGTTGAGCGGCACTTTTTGGGCTTGGGCTTTTGTAATCTTTTGTAACTCTAGACTAGTATATAAGGACTTGCACGTCCTAGGGGTTAGTATCTTTGGCAGAAACGAGGCAAACACTCTCTCTTCCACCCCTTTGAAGGAGGATCTTGGATGCTCAGGCTACCTCTTCACCTTTATTGGGTTTATTCTTTCATTCTTTCATTGTTCATCTAGGTTCACCATGAATATGGTGAACTACACCTTGTATGTTTGTTGGGGAATCAATGTAATCTCTTGAAGCTCTCATATATGGAATCTGTTGATTACATCTTTTAATTAAGACTTATGCTTTCTTTCATCATTAGTTAGGGTTTTTCCTCTTTGCTCAATGCTTGCATAGTTTAACTCATTCCATGCATGATTATTGGTTTTATCGATACGGGCACGTACGGGGAAGTCTAGATCCGGGGAATTTCTCCCAATATTATACTGACAATATTATATTGGTTGTCGTTAAGCTCCTGCATTCATGAACTAATCATTAGGAATGTTAGGAATTGTATGAACTCGTGATTAGGGAGAAGCCATCTAGAATGGTACTTTAGAGAGTGGCATTAACAATGATGATTTGAATGTTGAATTCCTAAAATATATGAGAGTAGATGAGATGAAATTGACCCCCAACAACATATTCATTCATATATTTCATTGAAAGTGTTTATCTTTTGTCTTTGCCATTGATCAAACTTCATGCATACATGTTTATTTTCTGTCTTGCATATTAAAATCTAAATATTTCGTTTGTAAGTCCTAGCTAATCAACAAATCACATAACTAAACTAGGCCGTGAGTCCTTTGGGAAGAACGATACTTGGTCTTACCAAGTTTATTACTTGAACGATTCGGTCATACTTGCCGATTGTGAAACAAGTTTGTGACATCATATTTTGGTGCTCATAAATTTGTCCATCAAGTTTTTGGCGCCGTTGTCGGGGACTCGTGGTTTAACTGGTTAATTTGTGTGATTATTGATTATCTTTGACTTTAATTTTGAATTTCTGTTTTTATTTTTTCTGTTTTTATTTTATTTTATCTTTTTATCTTTTTAGATTAGATTAGATTTTATTTTTAGATTAGATTTTATTTTATTTTATCTTTTATCTTTTTATCTTTTAAATCTTTTATCTTTCTATCTTCTGAATCTTTTATCTTTTTATCTTTTGAATTTATATCTTCTTTTATATCTTTTTGTGCTAACAAATATTTTCTAGGGTTTTTTTTTCTTGTGTATGCAGGAGGCAGTTCGAACTAGGAGTAAGAAAACAACAGAACCTCTTCTTGAAGGTCTAGACGAGAGTAGAAGGAGGAGAAGAATCAGAACGTCTAGAGAACTTTTCCCTTCTCCAGAAACTCTCTTACAATCATCACCACAAGGTTCTGTTCATAGCACAGGAAGTATGGAGAACAATAATGGTAGAAGAACTCTTGCAGACTACACCAATATTGCTGGGCCTCAACACTTTAACAGCATAGCTAGACCTAGGGTCAATGCAGCCAACATGGAGGTCAAACCAGCACTGATTCAACTGGTGAAGAGTAATCAATTTAATGGGTTATCTCATGAAAGCCCATATGAGCACCTCACTACCTTTAATGAGATTTGCAATACAGTCAAGATTAATGGGGTGCCAGACGAAGCTATCAAACTTAGCTTGTTTCCTTTCTCATTGGGAGGCAATGCTAAGCTTTGGTTGAACTCTTTTCCAGAAGAAAGTTTCACAGAGTGGGAAGCAGTGGTCACAAAATTTTTAAATAAATACTTCCCACAATCTAAGGTGACTAAAGGAAAGCAAGAGATTTCTTCATTCAAGCAGGGCATGGAAGAATCACTGGGGCATGCATGGGACAGGTATAAAAGCTTGTTACGTAAAACTCCCACGCATGGTTTTGAAGATCAAGAAGTAGTCTTAACTTTCCTTGGAGGGCTTGGTTCACAAACCAAGATGATGCTGGATGCCTCAGCAGGAGGCAATATTAAATGGAAGACTCCAGAGGAAGCAACTGAAATTATTGAAAACATGGCTACAAGTGATAATGAGCTGCACAGTGAGAGAAGAACTCCTATGCAACAGAAAGGGGTTCTTCAATTACAAACCCATGATGCCTTGCTAGCACAGAATAAAATTCTAACTCAACCGCTGGAAACTCTGACCAAAACTCTTGCTCAATTACCCAAAGAGTTAAAATCTGCTGCACAGGTACAAACCCAGTTGTGCGAATTATGTGGTGGTGATCACATCAATGGCCAATGTGCTTTTCCTGTGGAAGCCGTGGAGGATGTTAATTTCATGGCTAATCAATTTCCATACCGTCAAGGGAATTATAATCAGGGTTGGAAACCACATCCAAGCATTGGCCAAGGACAAACTGGGCAAGCTAATCAATATAATAAGCAGCAGCAGCAACCAACCTTGTGGCAACAATTATCTATGCTTAATGAAAGATCAACAAGGTTGGAAGAAACTCTTCAGCAATTCATTCAGAAAACTGAATCTTCTCAAAAGAGCACTGAAGCTGCTATAAAGAATTTGGAGATTCAAATGGGTCAGATTACCAAGCAATTGGAAGAAAGGCCAAACAG
Source organism: Vigna nakashimae (assembly GCA_034642375.1). Lineage (NCBI taxonomy): Eukaryota > Viridiplantae > Streptophyta > Magnoliopsida > Fabales > Fabaceae > Vigna > Vigna nakashimae. Next base: position 16,512,302 of record CM067763.1, read on the forward strand.
AAGTTTTGGGGCTAATACTGAGGTTAACCCCAGAGAAGAGTGCAAAGTGGTAAAGAGTGTGAATGAAGAGATAGTTGAGTTAGAAGAAGAAGAAACAGAAGAAAGAAGAGAAGTAGAAAGAAAGGACACTTTTCCTTTTCCAACAAATCAGGAGAAACCAATGGATTTCACAAATTTATTCAGAATGGTTGATAATGAAGCACCTTGGGAACAAATTTTATAGAAATTAGCAGTTTACACAAAATCTGATGAAGGAACCTCTACAAAAAGAAGACGTAGAGATGATGAGGAAGAAAAGTGTATAACTGTTAAGAAAGAGTCATTCCCACCAAAAGCAGCAGATCCAGGTAGTTTTTCTATCCCTTGTTCTATAGGGAAGAAAAAGGTAAAGAAAGCTCTCCTTGATTTAGGCTCAATTGTTAACTTGATGCCTTATTCTCTATTGGAGCAAATTGGCCATGTTAAAATAAAACCTGTAAAGGTTAATCTAGTAATGGCTGATGGATCTTCAAAGGAGCCATGTGGGATTGCAGAAGACATTGTAGTTTGTGTTGGCAAACTTCAGTTTTTGGCAGACTTTGTGGTGATGAAGATGGAGACCGAAAAAATACCTTTCATACTGGGAAGACCGTTTATGAAAACGGCCAGGGCTATCATAGATGTTAATGAAGGTATAGTGGTGCTCCAGGACAGAGAGGAGAGAGTGGTGGTGGATGTTTTCAAAGATGAGATACAAGCAAAGGAGGAAGAGTCTAGTTATAAAGCTACATTTCGAGATGCACCCATGACTAGAGGTAAAGATGAAAATCTTGAAGTTTCAGATAACCATTGTTTGTTTTTTCAGGTACCCAAGGTAGAAGAGATTGGAAAAGGAGAAGAAGTGCCTAGAGACTGGAAGAAAAGAAGACTCCAACTTGGCACACCTGTAAGACTCAAGAACAAGTTGTGGGTTATAAAAGGCTTTAAAGAGAAGGAGATGATAGAGATAGAGTCTCCATATTCTAGAGAATCCAAAACAGTCCAAAGGAAGCAGTTGAAAGGTTGGTGGAAGGACAACATCAACTATAAAGAAGATGGAACATGAGCTTTAACAGGGTCAAGCTAATGACGTTAAAAGAGCGCTTGCTGGGAGGCAACCCAGTGATTTAAAAACTTTTGATTTGTTTTGGTTTTGTAACTTTTAATCTGTGAACATTATTCTGGACATTATTTTGTTGGATCTAGCATCTACTAAAGGATGCTAGGTGGTTAAGTATCTACTGAAGGATACTAGGTTTGTAACACCTACTGATGGGTGTTGGTGAGAAAATTTTGCACCTACTGATGGGTGCTGGTAAGTTTGAAACACCTACTGATGGGTGTTGGTGGATTTTGGGTCAGGCTCGTGACGTTAAACAAGCGCTACCTAGGAGGCAACCCAGTTGATTGAATATTTTTGTTTGTTTATTTTAGTTAAGGTTTGCATAAGCATTTTTAACATTGAATTGCAGGGAACCAGTGAGGGGTATGTCTAGGAGGCATGTAGGTCAAGAAAAGAAGGAGAGGAGCACTTCACGAAAGTGCCGCTGAGCGGCAACTTACCGCTGAGCGGTACTCTCGCAGATGGGCTTTAGTTCCCCTTAGCGGAACCCGAGCCCATTAGGGTATTTTTATACCCTAAGCTGCACATAAGCTTCTATTTTCAGGCTCTTCTCTGCACACACACTCCTACATACCTTTTCCAAGGGATGGTCTCCTCATCGGGCAAAAAGAATCAAGACTATAAGATCCAAGAAGAAGGAGGATACAGAGGACAACTCAGATTGAGGAGGAGTTGAGATAGCATTTACTGATGAATGCTATCATAACTAGAGCAGGACTTATGCTTTTGTTTGGTTTAAGTTTTCTGAACTTATTTACTTCTGTTTTAGATTAGGGTTTGATGTACTCTATTGAACACCTGGTTTATTATGATGGTTTGCTATTAACTGTGATTGTTTGATAAGTAATGCTTGAATGATGCTTATTGATTGATTGATGTCGAGATGATGTGCACATTAAAATGCTTATACAGGTGATTCACAAGTTTTGTGAACAAATGCATGATATCATGATTGTGATTGTGAAATTAAGCAGGATGTGTATGTCAAATGTGAATGAGCTTATATGTGAGGTTTTGAGCTCCAGAGTTTTTGGTATGATTGAATGCTATTACTTTGAAAGCATGAATGACTTTGCCCAGGTTTTCTATGATTGAATCAATTGCTTGTTTTGCATCATGTGATCAAGGCCGTTTGTTGGAACCCTTTTTATTGGCCAAATTCATAAAGTTAGCCTACTAAAAGAGAACACTTTGTGTTCTATCCTTTGAACCCTTAGCCTTGAACATACACTGAAAACCCTTGATTGAAAATCTTTACCTTGAGTTAAGTAGAAGATCTTGTGTGGTATTGTTAAATGTTCAAGTTTGGGGTTGTTGGGAAAACATGAAAAAGGAAAAGCATTGAGCTAAGAGCTAAAAAAAAGTAAGAATATGCAAAGAAAAAGAAAAAGAAAAGAAAAAGAAGCAAAGCTCAATGCAAATGCAAAGGCAAAAGAAAGTTGGGAATGAATAAGATGATTGTGTTGATATGATTCTCTTAACTCAAGGATTTTGTGATCCAGAAAAACCAATTTTCTTGTTAGCCCAGCCACATTATAAGCCATTGAAAAGTCCTTGTGATGATGCATGCTTGTGAATGTTTTTGATTGTGGTAAAATGAAAGGCAAAGTTGATTCATGTGACATTGTGATAGTGGAGTGAATGAGTGAAACACTTTACCTCTTATACACTTGTGTGTTGAGTGAAACACTTTACCTAGTGAGGAAATATTCCATAAGCACATGAACATCCATGCTTAATTGATTAATCATTCATGAAAAATAGCATTTGTTGGAACTTAAATGACTTTGTGAATACTAAAGCATGTGCACATCTTGAATGAACTCTTGGTCATAAGTTTGAGTGAAGTTATTACTTATCTTGAAAAAGAGAATTTTTGAATGAGTGAACCATCATATGAATTGGTTGGAGATTGAGTTACATTTTGTTTGCTTGAGGACAAGCAAAGTTCTAAGTTTGGGGTTGTGATAACAGTTGAAAAACTGTTATTTTCATGCTTAAAATTGATACTAAAAGCAACCTTTAGACTTAGAAACTAGCTTGAAATCATACTTTTATCTATATTTTCAGAAATAAGAGAGCTGGACAGGTTTATGCTTGATTTAAGTGTTTTTGTGCAGGTTTTAAGGTGAATTTGGTGAACGAAGTGAAGAAGGAGAGAGATGACATTAGAAAAGACAAGAAAGAGTGCAAAAGGAGAGTCAAAGGCACCGCTCAGCGGCAATTTACCGCTGAGCGGCACTCAGGAGGTCACGGGAGGTCCGCTGAGGGGCAAACTGGCCGCTGAGGGGAAGAAAAGTGAAGCGTAGTTACCGCTGAGCGGTATTTACCGCTGAGCGGCACTTTTTGGGCTTGGGCTTTTGTAATCTTTTGTAACTCTAGACTAGTATATAAGGACTTGCACGTCCTAGGGGTTAGTATCTTTGGCAGAAACGAGGCAAACACTCTCTCTTCCACCCCTTTGAAGGAGGATCTTGGATGCTCAGGCTACCTCTTCACCTTTATTGGGTTTATTCTTTCATTCTTTCATTGTTCATCTAGGTTCACCATGAATATGGTGAACTAAACCTTGTATGTTTGTTGGGGAATCAATGTAATCTCTTGAAGCTCTCATATATGGAATCTTTGCTTACATCTTTTAATTAAGACTTATGCTTTCTTTCATCATTAGTTAGGGTTTTTCCTCTTTGCTCAATGCTTGCATAGTTTAACTCATTCCATGCATGATTATTGGTTTTGTCGATACGGGCACTGATAACAGTTGAAAAACTGTTATTTTCATGCTTAAATTTGATACTAAAAGCAACCTTTAGACTTAGAAACTAGCTTGAAATCATGCAGTTTATCTATATTTTCATAAATAAGAGAGCTGGACAGGTTTATGCTTGATTTCAGTGTTTTTGTGCAGGTTTTAAGGTGAATTTGGTCAAAAGAGTGAAGAAGGAGAGAAGTGACATTAGAAAAGACAAGAAAGAGTGCAAAAAGAGAAGACGAAGGCACCGCTCAGCGGCAAACTACCGCTGAGCGGCACTCAAGAGGTGGCGTTGGAACCGCTGAGGGGCAAAATGGCCGCTGAGGGGAAGAAAGAAGACGCGCAACCACCGCTGAGCGGTAAATACCGCTGAGCGGCACTTTTTGGGCTTGGGCTTTTGTAATCTTTTGTAACTCTAGATTAGTATATAAGGGCTTGCACGTCCTTGGGATTAGTATCTTTGGCAGAAACGAGGCAAACACTCTCTCTTCCACCCCTTTGAAGGAGGATCTTGGATGCTCAGGCTACCTCTTCACCTTTATTGGGTTTATTCTTTCATTCTTTCATTGTTATTCATCTAGGTTCACCATGAATATGGTGAACTAAACCTTGTATGTTTGTTGGGGAATCAATGTAATCTCTTGAAGCTCTCATATATGGATTTGTTGAGTACATCTTCTAAGTAAGACATATGCTTTCTTTCATCATTAGTTAGGGTTTTTCCTCTTTGCTCAATGCTTGCATTGTTTAACTCATTCTAATGCATGATTATTGGTTTTGTCGATACGGACACGTACGGGGAAGTCTAGATCCGGGGAATTTCTCCCAATATTATATTGACAATATTCTATTGGTTGCCTTTAAGCTCCTGCACTCATGAACTAATCATTAGGAATGCTAGGAATTGTATGAACTATTTGATTAGGGAGAAGCCATCTAGAATGGTACATTAGAGAGTGGCATTAACAATGATGATTTGAATGTTGAATTCCTAAAATATATGAGAGTGGATGAGATGAAATTGACCCCCAACAACATATTCATTCATATTTTCATTGAAAGTGTTTATCTTTAGTCTTTGCCATTGATCAAACTTCATGCATACATGTTTATTTTCTGTCTTGCATTTTAAACTCTAAATATTTCGTTTGTAAGTCCTAGCTAATCAACAAATCACATAACTAAACTAGGCCGTGAGTCCTTTGGGAAGAACGATACTTGGTCTTACCAAGTTTATTACTTGAACGATTCGGTCATACTTGCCGATTGTGAAACAAGTTTGTGACATCATAATTTGGTGCTTACAAATTTGTCCATCAAGTTTTTGGCGCCGTTGCCGGGGACTCGTGGTTTAACTGGTTAATTTGTGTGATTATTGATTATCTTTGACTTTAATTTTGAATTTCTGTTTTTATTTTTTTCTGTTTTTATTTTATTTTATCTTTTTATCTTTTTAGATTAGGTTAGATTTGATTTGATTTTATTTTGTTAGGTTAGATTTTATTAGATGTTATTTTATCTTTATCTTTTAGATTAGGTTAGATTTTATTTTATCTTTTTAGAATAGATTTTATCTTTTTAGATTTTATTTTTAGATTAGATTTTATTTTATCTTTTAGGATTAGATTTTATTTTATTTTATCTTTTATTTTTTTTATCTTTTAAATCTTTTATCTTTCTATCTTCTGAATCTTTTATCTTTCTATCTTTTGAATATATATCTTCTCTTATATCTTTTTGTGCTAACAAATATTTTCTAGGGTTTTGTTTTCTTGTGCATGCAGGAAGCAATTCGAACTAGAAGTAAGAAAACAACAGAACCACTTCTTGAAGGACTAGAAGAGAGTAGAAGGAGGAGAAGAATCAGAACGTCTAGAGAACTTTTCCCTTCTCCAGAAACTCTCTTGCAATCATCACCACAAGGTTCTGTTCATAGCACAGGAAGTATGGAGGGCAATAATGTTAGAAGAACTCTTGCAGATTACACTAATCTTGCTGGACCTCAGCACTTTAACAGCATAGCTAGACCTAGAGTCAATGCAGCCAACATGGAGGTCAAACCAGCACTGATTCAACTGGTGAAGAGTAATCAATTTAATGGGTTGTCTCATGAAAGCCCATATGAGCACCTCACTACCTTTAATGAGATTTGCAATACAGTCAAAATTAATGGGGTGCCAGACGAAGCTATCAAACTTAGCTTGTTTCCTTTCTCATTGGGAGGCAATGCTAAGCTTTGGTTGAACTCTTTTCCAGAAGAAAGTTTCACAGAGTGGGAAGCAGTGGTTACAAAGTTTTTAAATAAATACTTCCCACAATCTAAAGTAACTAAAGGCAAGCAAGAGATTTCTTCATTCAAGCAGGGCATGGAAGAATCACTGGGACATGCATGGGACAAGTATAAAAGCTTGTTACGTAAAACTCCCACGCATGGCTTTGAAGATCAAGAAGTAGTCCTGACTTTCCTTGGAGGGCTTGGTTCACAAACCAAGATGATGCTGGATGCCTCAGCTGGAGGCAATATCAAATGGAAGACTCCAGAGGAAGCAACTGAAATTATTGAAAACATGGCTACAAGTGATAATGAGCTGCACAGTGAAAGAGGAGCTCCTATGCAACAAAAAGGGGTTCTTCAATTACAAACCCATGATGCCTTGCTAGCCCAGAATAAAATTCTGACTCAACAGCTGGAAACTCTGACCAAAACTCTTGCTTCATTACCTACAGAGTTAAAATCTGTTGCACAGGTACAAACCCAGTTGTGCGAATTATGTGGGGGAGATCACATCAATGGCCAATGTGCTTTTCCTGTGGAAGCCGTGGAGGATGTTAACTTCATGGCTAATCAGTTTCCATACCGTCAAGGGAGTTATAATCAGAGTTGGAAACCACATCCAAGTATTGGCCAAGGACAAACTGGGCAGGCTAATCAGTATAATAAGCAGCAGCAGCAACCAACCATGTGGCAACAATTATCTATGCTTAATGAAAGATCAACAAGGTTGGAAGAAACTCTTCAACAATTTATACAGAAAACTGAATCTTCCCAAAAGAGCACTGAAGCTGCTATAAAGAATTTGGAGATTCAGATGGGTCAGATCACCAAGCAATTGGAAGAAAGGCCAAACAGAAACTTTGGGGCTAATACTGAGGTTAACCCTAGAGAAGAATGCAAAGTGGTCAAGAGTGTGAATGAAGAGATTATTGAGTTAGAAGAAGATGAAACAGAAGAGAGAAGAGAAGAAGAAAGAAAGGACACTTTTCCTTTTCTAACAAATCAGGAGAAACCAATGGATTTCACAGATTTGTTCAGAATGATTGATAATGAAGCTCCTTGGGAACAAATTCTACAGAAAATAGCAGTTTACACAAAATCTGATGAAGGACCCTCTACAAAAAGAAAATGTAGAGATGATGAGGAAGAAAAGTGTAAAACTGTTAAGAAAGAGTCATTCCCAACAAAAGCAGCTGATCCAGGTAGTTTTTCTATCCCTTGCACTATAGGGAAGAAAAAGGTAAATAAAGCTCTCCTTGATTTAGGCTCAAGTGTTAACTTGATGCCTTATTCTCTATTGGAGCAAATTGGCCATGTGAAAATAAAACCTGTAAAGGTTAATCTGGTAATGGCTGATGGATCTTCAAAGGAGCCATGTGGGATTGCGGAAGACATTGTAGTTTGTGTTGGCAAACTTCAGTTTTTGGCAGACTTTGTGGTGATGAAGATGGAGACCGAAAAAATACCTTTCATACTGGGAACACCGTTTATGAAAACGGTCAGGGCTATCATAGATGTTAATGAAGGTATAGTGGTACTCCAGGACAGAGAGGAGAGAGTGGTGGTGGATGTTTTCAAAGATGAGATACAAGCAAAGGAGGAAGAAACCAGTTATAAAGCTGCATTTCGAGATGCACCCATAACTAGAGGTAAAGTTGAAAATCTTGAAGTTTCTGATAACCATTGTTTGTTTTTTCAGGTACCCAAGGTAGAAGAGATTGGAAAAGGAGAAGAAGTTCCTAGAGACTGGAAGAAAAGAAGACCCCAACTTGGTACACCTGTAAGACTCAAGAATAAGTTGTGGGTTATAAAAGGCTTTAAAGAGAAGGAGATGATAGAGATAGAGTCTCCATATTCTAGAGAATCTAAGACAGTCCAAAGGAAGCAGTTGAAAGGTTGGTGGAAGGACAACATCAACCATAAAGAAGATGGAACATGAGCTTTAACAGGGTCAAGCTAGTGACGTTAAAGAAGCGCTTGCTGGGAGGCAACCCAGTAGATTTACAAACTTTTGATTTGGTTCTGTAATTTGTAAATTGTGAACATTATTCTGGACATTATTTTGTTGGATCTAGCATCTACTGAAGGATGCTAGGTGGTTAAGTATCTACTGAAGGATACTAAGTTTGTAACACCTACTGATGGGTGTTGGTGAGAAGATTTTGCACCTACTGATGGGTGCTGGTAAGTTTGAAACACCTACTGATGGGTGTTGGTGGATTTTGGGTCAGGCTCGTGACGTTAAACAAGCGCTACCTGGGAGGCAACCCAGTTGATTGATTGTTTTTGTTTGTTTTATTTTAATTAGGGTTTGCATAAGCATTTTTAACATTGAATTGCAGGGAACCTATGAGGGGTATGCTAGGAAGGCACGTAGGTCAAGAAAAGAAGGAGAAGGGCACATCACGAAAGTGCCGTTGAGCGGCATTTACCGCTGAGCGGTACTATCGCAGATGGGCTTAAGTTCCCCTTAGCGGAACCCGAGCCCATTGGGGTATTTTTAAACCCTAAGCTGCGCGTTTTCACACTCTTTCAAGCCCTTCTCTGCACAAACACTTCCACATATCTTCTCTTAGGTTTCCCACATCTTTTTACTCTTCCCTCTTAGAAAAATTTCTCTTCCACTCACTTTTTCACTAGTGTGCCATCAAAGTTTGGGGTTGGAAGAGAGCATTCTAGTTTGGAAGCATTCTCATATCATCTAGCATCTCCACCCAAGTAAGTAAAATGCATTTTGTCTTTCTAGGGTTCTTGAATTTGAATGTGATTGTCAAAGTATGAATATTTAGGGGTTTTTTATTTCTATGCATGATTTGATGATATATTTGATGTTTGAACCGATTAAACTGCTTGATTATGTACTGGAAAACTGAAAATTGCATTTGGGTGGAGTTAGGACAGTTTAAAAAAGAGATTTGCAAAAATCTGCAGGTCACCGCTGAGCGGCATTTACCGCTGAGCGGCACTCTGCCAGACTTGGTTTTTTCCGGTTTTTGCGTGTTTGAATGTGGCACTGGTGGCGCTGAGGGGAAATTCTGGCCCTCAGCGGTGGTTTAGCTTCGAAAGGAGTTATGTTCTGTGTTTACTAATGATTAACATCATGTTCTGTGGTTTTGGATTTATGTTTTGAATGCAGGAATGGCATCCTCTTCAGGAAAGAGATTGAAAACCATGGCAACCAAGAGGAAGGAAAAGGAACCAGAGCAGCCCCATAATGGCAGGTTCCTCTCCAGGAAACATGAGAAGCACTTTAGGGTGGTTCAGGACAGAAGACTTCTGATGGAGAGGAAGGTTGGAATGATACCTAACTTTGCTCCTCAATTTGGAGAGCAAGTGTTAGGGAATGATTGGGGGAAGCTAGCCACTTATCCTGCACCTGCCAACATAGCTGTAGTCAAGGAATTCTATACCAATGCAAAGAAGATTGGTGACTATCCAGCTGAGAATTATTTGGGCTATGTCAGAGGCCATGCCATCAGGTATGATCCTGATTCCATCAACAACTTCCTGGATACTGTGTGGGCTGGTGAGCAATGTCAGTTTGCTCTTAGCATGGAGGAAGGTGCTGACTTTGAGGATGTGGAGAGAGTGTTGTGCATACCTGGAGGACACTTTCGAAGAAATAGATCTGGAGCAGTGGTTAACATTAGGAGGACAGATTTGACTCCTCTTGCAAAGTATTGGATGGCATGTTCTCATGCCAACATTCAGCCATGCTCACATGTGTCAGATATCACTCTCAGCAGGGCACTATTCATCTACTGTGCTATCAGGAGTTTGAATGTTAATATTGGGCAGGTGATAGCTGATGAGATTAGTGTGTGTGCTAACACCTCAAACAACAAAGCACCATTGGGACATCCTTCTTTGATCACTCACCTCTGCAAGCTAGCTGGGGTGGACACTTCTGTTCCACCATTTGAGAGGCCAAGAAAAGCTATAGATGAGGCCTATTACAGACAGTATTGTGGAGGTGAGGAGGCAGCTCAGCCAGTTCCACCACGCCAGGCTCGTAGAGAGAGAGGTCCAGCACAGAGCAGGACATCTGCTGATACTCATGAGGCAGAACCATTCCAGATGAGGGACATGTATATGTCTCTTATAGGTGCTCAGTTGCAGTCCATCCACAGAGGGCAGGTGGCCACGGCTGAGATGATAGTGGGGATGTATGATACCCCTCCAGCACACAGATGGACTATGGATGAATTCCATAATGTGGTAGCTTGGCCAGAAGAACCATTGCATGGAGGAGCTGAAGCAGCTGAAGCTTCAGCTAGAGATATGGAAGAGGATGAAGCTGAGGAGGAGGATGCGTTTGATGAAGATGATGATGAAGAGGAGGAGGAAGATACAGAGGACAGCTCAGACTGATGAGGAGCTGAGATAACATTTACTGATGAATGCTATCATATGTTTATGCTTTTATGGTTTAAGTTTTCTGGACTTATTTTTTTTTGTTTTTAGATTAGGGTTTGATGTACTCTATTGACCACCTGGTTTCCTATGATGGTTTGCTATTAACTGTGATTGTTTGATAAGTAATACTTGATGATGCTTATTGATTGATTGATGTTGAGATGATGTGCACATAAAATGCTTATACAGGTGATTCACAAGCTTTGTGAACAAATGCATAATATCATGATTGTGATTGTGAAATTAAGCAGGATGTGTATGTCAAATGTGAATGAGCTTATATGTGAGGTTTTGAGCTCCAGAGTTGTTATTGTTGAATGCTATTACTTTGAAAGCATGAATGATTTTGCCCAGGTTTTCTAGGATTGAATCAATTGCTTGTTGTGCATCATATGATCAAGGCCGTTTTTGTTGAAACCCTTTTTATTGGCCAAATTCATAAAGTTAGCCTACTAAAAGAGAACACTTTGTGTTCCATCCTTTGAACCCTTAGCCTTGAATATACACTGAAACCCTTGATTAAAAATCTTTACCTTGAGTTAAGTAAAAGATCTTGTGTGGTATTGATAAATGTTCAAGTTTGGGGTTATTGGGGAAACATGAAAAAGGAAAAGCATTGAGCCAAGAGCTAAAAAGTAAGAATATGCAAAGAAAAAGAAAAGAAAAGAAAAAGAAGTAAAGCTCAATGCAAATGCAAAGGCAAAAGAAAGTTGGGAATGAACAAGATGATTGTGTTGATATGATTCTCTTAACTCAAGGATTTTGTGATCCAGAAAAACCAATTTTCTTGTTAGCCCAGCCACATTATAAGCCATTGAAAAGTCCTTGTGATGATGCATGCTTGTGAATGTTTTTGATTATGGTAAAATGAAAGGCAAAGTTGATTCATGTGACATTGTGATAGTGGAGTGAATGAGTGAAACACTTTACCTCTTATACACTTGTGTGTTGAGTGAAACACTTTACCTAGTGAGGAAATATTCCATAAGCACATGAACATCCATGCTTAATTGATTGATCATTCATGAAAAATAGCATTTGTTGGAACTTAAATGACTTTGTGAACACTAAAGCATGTGCACATCTTGAATGAACTCTTGGTCATAAGGTTGATTAAAGTTTTTACTTATCTTGAAAAGAGAATTTTTGAATGAGTGAACCATCATATGAATTGGTTGGAGATTGAGTTACATTTTGTTTGCTTGAGGACAAGAAAAGTTCTAAGTTTGGGGTTGTGATAACAGTTGAAAAACTGTTATTTTCATGCTTAAATTTGATACTAAAAGCAACCTTTAGACTTAGAAACTAGCTTGAAATCATGCAGTTTATCTATATTTTCATAAATAAGAGAGCTGGACAGGTTTATGCTTGATTTCAGTGTTTTTGTGCAGGTTTTAAGGTGAATTTGGTCAAAAGAGTGAAGAAGGAGAGAAGTGACATTAGAAAAGACAAGAAAGAGTGCAAAAAGAGAAGACGAAGGCACCGCTCAGCGGCAAACTACCGCTGAGCGGCACTCAAGAGGTGGCGTTGGAACCGCTGAGGGGCAAAATGGCCGCTGAGGGGAAGAAAGAAGACGCGCAACCACCGCTGAGCGGTAAATACCGCTGAGCGGCACTTTTTGGGCTTGGGCTTTTGTAATCTTTTGTAACTCTAGATTAGTATATAAGGGCTTGCACGTCCTTGGGATTAGTATCTTTGGCAGAAACGAGGCAAACACTCTCTCTTCCACCCCTTTGAAGGAGGATCTTGGATGCTCAGGCTACCTCTTCACCTTTATTGGGTTTATTCTTTCATTCTTTCATTGTTATTCATCTAGGTTCACCATGAATATGGTGAACTAAACCTTGTATGTTTGTTGGGGAATCAATGTAATCTCTTGAAGCTCTCATATATGGATTTGTTGAGTACATCTTCTAAGTAAGACATATGCTTTCTTTCATCATTAGTTAGGGTTTTTCCTTTTTGCTCAATGCTTGCATTGTCTAACTCATTCTAATGCATGATTATTGGTTTTGTCGATACGGACACGTACGGGGAAGTCTAGATCCGGGGAATTTCTCCCAATATTATACTGACAATATTCTATTGGTTGCCTTTAAGCTCCTGCACTCATGAACTAATCATTAGGAATGGTAGGAATTGTATGAACTATTTGATTAGGGAGAAGCCATCTAGAATGGTACATTAGAGAGTGGAATTAACAATGATGATTTGAATGTTGAATTCCTAAAATATATGAGAGTGGATGAGATGAAATTGACCCCCAACAACATATTCATTCATATTTTCGTTGAAAGTGTTTATCTTTAGTCTTTGCCATTGATCAAACTTCATGCATACATGTTTATTTTCTGTCTTGCATTTTAAACTCTAAATATTTCGTTTGTAAGTCCTAGCTAATCAACAAATCACATAACTAAACTAGGCCGTGAGTCCTTTGGGAAGAACGATACTTGGTCTTACCAAGTTTATTACTTGAACGATTCGGTCATACTTGCCGATTGTGAAACAAGTTTGTGACATCATAATTTGGTGCTTACAAATTTGTCCATCAGGCACGTACGGGGAAGTCTAGATCCGGGGAATTTCTCCCAATATTATACTGACAATATTATATTGGTTGTCGTTAAGCTCCTGCACTCATGAACTAATGATTAGGAATGCTAGGAATTGTATGAACTCGTGATTAGGGAGAAGCCATCTAGAATGGTACTTTAGAGAGTGGCATTAACAATGATGATTTGAATGTTGAATTCCTAAAATATATGAGAGTGGATGAGATGAAATTGACCCCCAACAACATATTCATTCATATATTTCATTGAAAGTGTTTATCTTTTGTCTTTGCCATTGATCAAACTTCATGCATACATGTTTATTTTCTGTCTTGCATATTAAAATCTAAATATTTCGTTTGTAAGTCCTAGCTAATCAACAAATCACATAACTAAACTAGGTCGTGAGTCCTTTGGGAAGAACGATACTTGGTCTTACCAAGTTTATTACTTGAACGATTCGGTCATACTTGCCGATTGTGAAACAAGTTTGTGACATCATATTTTGGTGCTCATAAATTTGTCCATCACTGCTCCAACGCATATCCTGTTCATTCTCTTAAAAAAGAAAATCAAAAACCGAGAGACTCCAAGTGAGTGGCGGCTGCACAAGGTTCGTGTGCTCCCTTTACTGCTCTGCTTCCTCCAATACCGTGCAGTTGGCCCCCATTTTTGAAGGAAGAAGAACCTGCACTACATTCTTCATTTGTGCTTCTAGAAAGAAAATAAAGGAGCATGTGCCTCTGTTGCCAACGTGTTCTCAAACCCAGAAAATTCCAAAACAAAAACAAAACTGCTCTTCCACATATTTTTTTTGTCCGAGCCAACACAACCGCGTAAAAAACCACGCTTCCCAAAACGCATATTATGATTGTTTTATGCTTCCCAAATCCAAAAACCTAAGGTCAGAGTCAGCGTCAAAGTACCCCCACCATCCCCTCTCAATCACCGTTCTCAATAATTAAAAATCACCGTGGGAAGTTGGAAGCAAAATTAAAGCTCATGAATCCAGAAAAATGAAATGGAAAATTCAAAGTGTCCTTTCATTCATGCTGAAAACGTTCAAAACCAAAAAAACTTACAACCAAAACAGAGTGTAAAAAAGTATGCCCTGCAAGTGGCGGCTATCCCTCTTCTAAGGCCGTAAGTTCCCTTTTTTTTTAGGGTAGGGTCCACACAATAAAACCCTAGGGTGCCAAGTCATTAACTTCTAAATTTGGGTCTAATCTAATTTACCAAAAATTGACCCAAAATGTAAAAGTTGATACAGAAATTCTAAACTACTGAATTACAATTTAATTAATTCTAAAATGTCTGTGTGGAGAGTCTTGAATTTATTTGGCATTCTTCCTGATGTCCCAAAATGTATTTCCGAAATTTTTCTGCACTTCAAAAATGCACTTAATCAGCTCAGAAAATCGAAATTAGCACAATTACAAATTTCCGACCAAATTAAGCAAAATTCAAAAAACGGGGAAATAACAAACAATTAAACACAATTCCCTGGTTTATTTAAGTGCAATAAACTAAATATAATTCAAGAAATAACGACTCATCAAAATAGACCACACTTAGTCTTTTGCACTCCTGGGCAAAACCAAAACGTAAACCAGGGAACTACTCAAACATCAGGGAGCTGACATAGACTCGATAGACAAACAACAAAGACTCCAAAACAGAAATACAGTTGCACAATTCTCACAAAATCTGGACGGTAAAAGGTATAGGCAGAATCCCACACAGAGTCAATGAAAGCAAATACTCAAAGAATCATCCAAACAGTTCAGTACAAGGAAAACATTCAATCAGTTCAAGAGATGAATCAAAAGCAACAGAGCCTCACAGATGCACACAATCAGTGTTTCTCTCAAGTGTTTAAGGTAAATCAATGTCACTCAATGCACTCAAGAAAGCAATCACAAACAGACTTGGCAAGCCTCTAATATCAACACTCAAGCACATACGCATGATCAAATCAAAAGGTCTTTTCATGGTTGTAATGGGGCCAAGGACAAGGGAGGATATATCTGAATAAGAAGCTACAAACCATAAGGGGACGAAGTTGACGAAGGGGACGAAGTGGAGAAAGTTGACGAAATGGACTAAGTTGACAAAGTGGACTAAGTGGACGAGGTGGACGAGGTGGACGAAGTGGAGGAAGTAGACGAAGTTGACGAAGTGGAGGAAGTGGACGAAGTGGACAAAGCTGACGAAGAGGACAAAGTGGAGGAAGTGGAGGAAGTGGACGAAGTGGAGGAACTGAAAGAAGAGGAGGAACTAGAGGAAGTGGGCGAAGTGGACGAAGTTGATGAAGTGGACAAAGTTGCCGAAGTGGACGAAGTGGAAAAAATGGACTAAGTGGACGAAGAGGAGGAAGTGGACAAAGTGGAGGAACTGGAGGAATTGGCCCAATCGGACGAAGTGGAGAAAGTTGACGAAGTGGACTAAGTGGACTAAGTGAACAAAGTGGAGGGATTGGAGGAAGTGGAGGAAGTGCAGGAAATGAAGGAAGTGGACGAAGTGGACGACGTGGAAGTAGTGGACGAAGTGGTTGAGGTGGACAAAGGAGGAACTGGAGGAAGTAGAGGAAGTGGAGGAACTGGACGAAGTGGACAAAATGGACGAATTGGACGAGGTGGAGGAAGTGGACGGAGTAGAGGAAGTGGACGAAGTGGACGAAGTGGAGTGGACGAAGTGGAGGAACTGGAGGAACTAGAGGAAGTGGGCGAAGTGGACGAAGTGGACGAAATGGACGAAGTTGACAAAGTTGACATAGGGGACGAAGAGGACAAAGTTGACCAAGTGGACTAAGTGGACGAAGTGGACAAAGTGGACGAGGTGGACAAAGTGGAAGAAGTGGACGAAGTGGAGGATGTGGACGAAGTTGACGAAGAGGAGGAAGTGGAGGTAGTGGATGAAGTGGACAAAGTGGAGGATCTGAAAGAAGTGGAGGAACTAGAGGAAGCGGGCGAAGTGAACGAAGTTGACGAAGTTGACGAAGTGGACAAAGTTGACGAAGTGGACTAAGTGGACAAAGTGGAGGGAGTGGAAGAAGTGCGGGAAGTGGACGAAGTGCACGAAGTGGAGGAATTGGAGGAAGTGGGCGAAGTGGACAAAGTGAACGAAGTGGATGAAATGGACGATGTTGACGAAGTGGACGAAGTGGACAAAGTTGACGAAGTGGACTAAGTGGACGAAGTATAGGGAGTGGAGGAAGTGAAAGTGCACAAAGTGGACTAAGTTGACTAAGTGGACGAAGTGGAGGATTTGAATGAAGTGGACGAAGTGGAGGGAGTAGAACAACTGGAGGAAGTGGGGAAAGTGGACGAAGTGGACTAAGTTGACTGAGTGAACTAAGTGGACGAAGTTGAAGAAGTGGACGAAGTTGACGAAGTGGACTAAGTTGACCAAGTGGACGACGTGGACGAAGTGGACAAAGTGGACTGAGTGGACTAAGTCGACGAAGTGGAGGAAGTGAACGAAGTGGACAAAGTGGAGGAAGTTGACTAAGAGGACGAAGTGGAGGAAGTGGAGGAAGGGGAGGAAGAGGACGAAGTGGAGTAACCGAACGAAGTGGTGGAACTGGAGGAAGTGGGCGAAGTGGATGAAGTGGACAAAGTTGACGAGGTGGACTAAGTTGACTAAGTGGAGGGAGTGGAGGAAGTTGGCGAAGTTGACGAAGTGGACGAAGTGGACCATGTGGACCAAGTGAACCATGTAGACAACGAAGTTGACGAAGTGAACGAAGTGGAGGAAGTGGATGAAGTGGAGGAAGTAAACGAAGAGGACGAAGTGGACGAGGTGGACGAGGTTGGAGAAGTGGAGGAACTGGAGGAAGTGGACGAAGTTGACTGATGAATCAATATTTTATTGATTTCACTTAGTTTATTGTACCGGATTTAATCAAGGAATTGTGCTTGAATGTACAGTATTATCCTATTTTTCCTAATTGTGCTAAATTTGATAGGAAATTCTTATTTTAACTAATTTGAATTATCTGAGCTAATTATTTTACAAGGACAATTTGGAGATACAATTTGGGACATTCGAAGGTTAAATGAGAAATGGCAATTGAGCCCAATGCATCTCAGTCATTTCAATTTTCGCACAGTGCTGCGTGAATGTTGTGTCAACTTGTGTGTCCTCGTTTGAGTTCAATTCTTATCCGTTTTCCATTCAATTTTTTTTCATAGTTTCGTATGGATGTCTATTTTCACGTATAGTTTTTATTTTGTTCAAATTCGTTTTGTGCTGTGATGGACAAATTTATGAGCATCAAAATATGATGTCACAAACTTGTTTCACAATCGGCAAGTATGACCGAATCGTTCAAGTAATAAACTTGGTAAGACCAAGTATCGTTCTTCCCAAAGGACTCACGGCCTAGTTTAGTTATGTGATTTGTTGATTAGCTAGGACTTACAAACGAAATATTTAGAGTTTAAAATGCAAGACAGAAAATAAACATGTATGCATGAAGTTTGATCAATGGCAAAAGCTAAAGATAAACACTTTCAATGAAATATATGGATGAATATGTTGTTGGGGGTCAATTTCATCTCATCCACTCTCATATATTTTAGGAATTCAACATTCAAATCATCATTGTTAATGCCACTCTCTAATGTACCATTCTAGATGGCTTCTCCCTAATCACGAGTTCATACAATTCCTAGCATTCCTAATGATTAGTTCATGAGTGCAGGAGCTTAACGACAACCAATATAATATTGTCAGTATAATATGGGGAGAAATTCCCCGGATCTAGACTTCCCCGTACGTGCCCGTATCGACAAAACCAATAGTCATGCATGGAATGAGTTAAACTATGCAAGCATTGAGCAAAGAGGAAAAACCCTAACTAATGATGAAAGAAAGCATAAGTCTTAATTAAAAGATGTAATCAACAGATTCCATATATGAGAGCTTCAAGAGATTACATTGATTCCCCAACAAACATACAAGGTTTAGTTCACCATATTCATGGTGAACCTATATGAATATTAATGAAAGAATGAAAGAATAAACCCAATAAAGGTGAAGAGGTAGCCTGAGCATCCAAGATCCTCCTTCAAAGGGGTGGAAGAGAGAGTGTTTGCATCGTTTCTGCCAAAGATACCTAATTCTAGGACGTGCAAGCCCTTATATACTAGTCTAGAGTTACAAAAGATTACAAAAGCCCAAGCCCAAAAAGTGCCGCTCAGCGGTAACTACCGCTCAGCGGTGACTGCGCGTCACGTTTCTTCCCCTCAGCGGCCATTTTGCCCCTCAGCGTGACTCCCGCAACCTCCTGAGTGCCGCTCAGCGGTAAAATGCCGCTGAGCGGTGCCTTTGCCTTCTCTTTTTGCACTCTTTCTTGTCTTTTCTAATGTCACCTCTCTCCTTCTTCACTTCTTTCACCAAATTCACCTTAAAACCTGCACAAAAACACTTAAATCAAGCATAAACCTGTCCAGCTCTCTTATTTATGAAAATATAGATAAAAGCATGATTTCAAGCTAGTTTTTAAATCTAAAGGTTGCTTTTAGTATTAATTTTAAGCATGAAAATAACAGTTTTTCAACTGTTATCACAACCCCAAACTTAGAACTTTGCTTGTCCTCAAGCGAACAAGTTGTAACTCAATCTCCAACCAATTCATGTGATGGTTCACTCATTCAAAAATTCTCTTTTCAAGATAAGTAAAAACTTTAATCAACCTTATGACCAAGAGTTCATTCAAGATGTGCACATGCTTTAGTGTTCACAAAGTCATTTAAGTTCCAACAAATGCTATTTTTCATGAATGATCAATCAATTAAGCATGGATGTTCATGTGCTTATGGAATATTTCCTCACTAGGTAAAGTATTTCACTCAACACACAAGTGTATAAGAGGTAAAGTGTTTCACTCATTCACTCCACTATCACAATGTCACATGAATCAACTTTGCCTTTCATTTTACCACAATCAAAAACATTCACAAGCATGCATCATCACAAGGACTTTTCAATGGCTTATAATGTGGCTGGGCTAACAAGAAAATTGGTTTTTCTGGATCACAAAATCCTTGAGTTAAGAGAATCATAACAACACAATAATCTTATTCATTCCCAACTTTCTTTTGCCTTTGCATTTGCATTGAGCTTTACTTCTTTTTCTTTTCTTTTCTTTTTCTTTGCATATTCTTACTTTTTTTAGCTCTTAGCTCAATGCTTTTCCTTTTTCATGTTTCCCCAACAACCCCAAACTTGAACATTTATCAATACCACACAAGATCTTCTACTTAGCTCAAGGTAAAGATTTTCAATCAAGGGTTTCAGTGTATGTTCAAGGCTAAGGGTTCAAAGGATAGAACACAAAGTGTTCTCTTTTAGTAGGCTAACTTTATGAATTTGGCCAATAAAAAGGGTTTCAACAAACGGCCTTGATCACATGATGCAAAACAAGTAATTGATTCAATCATAGAAAACTTGGGCAAAATCATTCATACTTTCAAAGTAATAGCATTCAACAATAACAACTCTGGAGCTCAAAACCTCACATATAAGCTCATTCACATTTGACATACACATCCTGCTTAATTTCACAATCACAATCATGATATCCTGCATCTGTTCACAAAGCTTGTGAATCACCTGTATAAGCATTTTAATGTGCACATCATTTCAACATCAATCAGTCAATAAATATCATCAAGCATTACTTATCACACAATCATAGTTAATAGCAAACCATCATAACAAACCAGGTGTTCAATAGAGTACATCAAACCCTAATCTAAAAACAAAAATTTAAAAACAAAAATTACTTACAAAACACTGGGTTGCTGATGAGTCGATATTTTCTACACTTCACTTAGTTTATTGTACTAGAATTAATCAGGGAATTGTGCTTAAATGTCCAGTGTTTTCCCATTTTGCTTGATTGTGCTTAATTCGATCAGAAATTCTTATTTTAATTAATTTGAATTATCTGAGCTAATTATTTTACAAGGAAAATTTGGAAATACAATTTGGGACATTTGAAGGTTAAATAAGAAATGGAAATAGAGCCCAATGTATTTCAGCCATTTCAGTTTTCGCTGGTTGCTGCGTAAATTTTGTGTCAACTTGTTTGTCCCCGTTCAGGTTCAATTCTTATCCGTTTTCCATGCAATTTTTTTTCATAGTTTCGTATGGATGTCTATTTTCACGTATAGTTTTTCGTTTGTTCAAATTCGTTCTATGTTGTTCCCAGTATTTATTTTACTCTCCTATGTCAGTCCAGTGATTACTGTTTAAGTGATTTCTAATCTGTTTGCATTGTTTGCTTGTTGTTTGGTACATGTGGTGGCTGGAATTGATCGTTGAACGGTGCTAAGACCTCCCAACACTCAAGGATTCAACACTCATGTTGGCACATTTTAAAGCTCATTTCAAGAAGTAATATTGGTTGGTTTGGAAACCACATTGCAAACTCACGGTTTATAGCTCTTGGAAGATGACAATTGTAGTGCCACATTTACTAAGTAAATGTCTCGGCCATACCACCTTGGCCCATTGGAAAATTCAGCAAGCATCACATATTGAATGGAAGGCCACGAAAATATACGCACAAGGAAGGGAAAATTGGAATTAGAGGAGGGGACCACCATGTTGAAAGCTCATGTCCAAAACTTCAAAATGAAATGCTGAATTTATTGGAGTAAAAATATCACACGGCCCCTCCACACTTTTGCACATCCATTTTGATTGAAGAAAGTGAAAGAAAGGCTTGCTACAAAGAGTAAACAATCTTGGTTGGACAACACATGGGGTCCGCCAATAATAGAAACTAAAAGAAAGGAATATAGTTGAAAGCCATTCACGGTTTCAGCAAAACATTTAGCAAAGCATCTACTTTGGAATTAAAGAGGGGCCACCATTCACGTTATTTTACTTAGCAAAGCTTACGACATTTTAGCTTAGAGTGCAGATTTATTTTAACTCTCCATCTCTTCCACTCCACACAAGTTTTGGTTCTAGATTTTAAATGGGAATGGAAGCTCACGGCTAGCAAAGTGGCCCAAGCAAGCAGCTGCAACGTGAGGAGGCCATGGCTGAACGGAAAGGAGAAGGGTGGATGCACATGGAAGGAAAGTCCAGCAGCTTTCAATCTCCAACAAGAAGATGTCCAGCAGCTGCAATGATTGAAGAAGAGCACAAGGAAGATGGTGTCATGACTGGAGAGGAGGCCACGGCTGCAAGGAAATTCAAGTCATTCATTGGGTGGAAGAAAGAGTAGTTCACGGACACAACATTTGAGGGCCCCACCTATTTGCTCAGTTTTGGAACGTCCAAGGATTTGGTGAAAAAAAGTCTTCAAAGCTACCAAAATCTGGAAGAATAGAAAGGAAGCTAGGGGGACAATAGACAAACAAGCAAGCTGAAATGAAGGATACGAGAGTTTGTCCAGAGAAGAAGTGGCTATAAAATGGAGGCAGCATGCAGAGGAAAAGGGAATAGATTTTAGTGTTAGATTAGCAGTAGTTTAGGAGAAGTCACGGCTTGGAGGAGGCTTCTGCCTCTTCCTTTTCCAGTTCCATTTTCAAACAGTGCATGTAATTTCATTTCTGAGCGTGTAGTTCATTTCATAGTTTAATCATTTCATTTTATTTCAAGTGTTGAATTTTAATTAAAGTGTTGAATGTTTGATGAATTCCATTTCCAGTGTTTTATTTTTATCTGTTGTATTTTACCGTTCAGTATTTTCTGCATCGCTATATTCCATAATTTTACTGTTCATCGTATTTCCAAACGTTGTTTTTATGATTTTATTGATGTTTTTACTTTTACGTTTTACGTTTTCTGCACAGTTTTAATTTTAATTTAATTTTCCCGCATCAAAACAAAAACACAAAACTCCCCCCCTTCGTGTTAAGTCTGAGACTAAACCACAAAATTGGTCCTTGAGAGACGACCTAGGAGTCACTTCCTAGTTATACTGCATTAATTTCTGCACATCAAATTTGTATGACCGCGACAGTCGTATCAAATTTTGGCGCCGCTGCCGGGGACCAATGACGGTTTGGTTTTAGATTTTTGTTGTATAAAGTTTTGTTCTGTTAATATGTTTGTTTTGTGTGTTTTGTCTTGTATATTTTTGCAGGCGATAACGACACCTTCAGCAAATTTTGGCGGCGTTGTCACTTCAGTTCCAGGTTTTTCGTTTTAGATTTTTGCTGTGTTTTTTCGATTATGTTGTGTTAATATATGTTTTGTCTTTTATATTTTATTGTGCTGTGTTCTGTATTTAGTTGCTATATTTAAAAAAAAAAAATATTTTACTGTTGATGTTCTGTCTTGTTTATGCCTGTAGCATGTTTAATTGTGTTGTGTTTTATCTTGTGTTGTGATGTTCTATTTGTTTTGTAGGCGTGTCATATGTATTTTGTCTGTTAATTAAAAAAAAAATTATGTCTTGTGTATGTATTGCATGTATAAATATGTTGTGTTTTATCTGTTTTATAATTTTTAGTTTTTAGTTTTTTTACTTTTTATTTTCCATGTCTACCTATTTTGATGATGTGAATAATGCTTATTCTGCGAGTACCTATAATCATGATTCTCCTTCTGCTTGGTACTCTGAATTTAATTCTGCTGACTTTTGTGGTGAGAACAATATGGTTCATTCTTTAACTTCTGAGAGCTCTCCTAGGGAGCCGGTTCCACCTACAGAGGATGATTTTTATTACGTTCTAAGCACTGGACTGACATATTTGCTGCCTAAGTTTCATGGTTTTGCAGGGGAATGCCCACATAGACATTTGGAGGAGTTCCACATGGTGTGCTCTTCAATGAAGCCTCCAGATGTTCCTCTTGATCACATTTTCTTGAGCGCATTTCCGCATTCATTACAAGGAGCAGCTAAGGATTGGCAAGACTCTCTTCCTCTAGGATCCGTTACCAATTGGGGATATCTTGAGCTTCAGTTTCTGAACAAATTCTCCCCTGAGCAGTATGGATATATCAATGATCCTGGATGGAATGACCTTAGCTTGGGATGGTTCGATGCTCAACAGAAATATCAGGAAGCACCATCTCAGGATACTTTTATGCCTCCACCAGTCCAGCAATACGAGAATCAGCAGTTTGATGCTCCTGTCCAAATAACTCCTCAGCCTTCTACTTCTGAACCTACATTAAAGGAGTTACTGGAGCAAATGACCAAGCAGAGAATTCAGTTTGAGCAAGAGTGCATGAAGATCCAGCAGGAAACTCAAGCTGCCATGCAGAATCTGAGTGATCAGGTTGGGCAGATGACCACTCTTGCACCTGAGGAGACCAATGAAAATTTTGAGGAACAGGCAGATACGAGCAGTACTTCTGAGACAGGTAGACCACCTTCATCTTCCCACTCTCTAGCAATCTTCAAGGAAGTGGAGGTAAGCATACCTCAGTATGATTATGATATTCATGAATGTGTTATTAAAGATTATGCTGATGATAGGTATGCTGATAATCATATTGTTGCTGAGCATGTTTTTAATTCTCCCTATGCACATGAATCTGAGTTTGATATTGATATTGCATGTAATTTTGAAATTGATTCATGTTGTGAGGATGTATCTGAGGTTCAGCCTGTTCAACTAGGATTGGGTGTTATACCTCTGCATGACATTTCTGTGGAACCATTTTGCACTAACCCTATTGCAGGAGGTACGAATGAATTTGACCAATATGCACCCACAGTGGAAGACAAAGGTGCCACCACTCACCAAAGTTTCAACAACAATAGGCACCTGCTCAACCTGCTCATCAACAATCCCTATATTGATCCAGCTGTGGAAAACATTTCATTGCTCGATCAGATATGGAGGATGAAGCAGTTCGTCCTCAAAACTTCATGGTTGGATCGTGAAGAAGAAAACATCTCCCTACAAGTCCAAAATTGGAAGCTTCCACCATAACCTACGGGAGTTTGCATTTTCTTTCTCTCCCTTTTTCCTACTTTTATTGCACTTGTCCATAATATGTTTCCTATTTTGATTGCTAATGTATGCTTAGAACACATTGAGGATAATGTGTGGTTTAAGTGTGGTCTATTGGGAGAGATTCTGAATTTTCTTTGTTTTGTGTGTGAAATTTTTTGTTTTTAAGTGTTAAATTTTTTTTTTCTGTTTTAAGTTGTTTTTAGTTGTTTTGTGTGCAATAAATTTTACATTTTTCTCTTGATTTCTGGAGTCTGTCTAAGTTGTAGATTTTTCCTTCACTTGATTAATGCTTATAGTTTGAAATCCTTGCTTTTCTCTGCTTGGAAACATGATTATGTGTTTAAGAGGTTGATTTGATTGTGACGAATACCCTGTGTGAGATTTGAGCCACTTTATGTTGTTTCTTGTGTGACATGTATCTTGATTGCTTGCACATATGCCTTGGCTTGATTCTTTTTGATAATTCTTGATGGATATGCATGTTTAGAAAATGATAAAGGCATTTTATTTCTTGAGCCTCTTTAGCCAAATAAGCCTACCCTGTTATTATCCTTTGATAACCCCTTTGAGCCTATACTTTCCCCATTTCTTTGTGTTGAAGCTCATACACTGACCCTAAGTGAAAAATAATGATTACCTTAACCTTAGGGAAGTTTGGAGCTATAGAAGTATTTTGTGAATAAGTATGGTCTCCTTAGGGATTCTGATGAATTGGCTAGTTGGTTCCTCATCTTGTTTTAGAAATGTTATTTCTATCCTATTGTGTGATAAAGAGAGAAATAAAAGAGACAGGATGAAAAAGAAAAAAAAATGAATGATGAGAAAAAGAGAAAAATTAAAAATAATTTTGTGAAGAATGGAGTCGAAAGGAGGATTGAATTAGAGGTTTGGGTGAGATTTTATTGTATTTCCACTTATTCCCTATTGCTCCTCTATTTCTTTTGAGCTATAGCTACTTATCCATATTTTATCCTCCCCTGTCCTTGGCCCCATTACAACCCAGTAAAGACCTTTTGATCTGAGCATGCATATGTTTTAAGTATTGATAATTAGAGACTTGCCAAGTCTTCTTGTGTTTGCTTTCTTGAGTGCATTGAGTAACATTGATTTACCCTAGACACTTGAGAGAAACACTATGAGTGCATCTGTGAGGTTATGTTATTTTTGAATCACCTCTTGAGCTGATTAATCATTTTGCTATGTTTTGAATTGCTTGGATGATTTCTGTAAGTATCTGCTCAATTTGATTTTGTGTTGGATATTGTCTATACCTTTTCTCTGTCCAGACTTCTTGAGAACTCTGTAAATTCTTTTTATTTTTCTTGCGAGTTTTTATTTTCTGTCTGCTGAGTTTTTGTGTCATACACCTAAAAATCCTTTGAACCATTCCCTGATTTGCGTCTTGATTTTGCCCAGGAGTGCAAAAGACTAAGTGTGGTCTATTTTGATGAGTCGATATTTTCTACACTTCACTTAGTTTATTGTACTAGAATTAATCAGGGAATTGTGCTTAAATGTCCAGTGTTTTCCCATTTTGCTTGATTGTGCTTAATTCGATCAGAAATTCTTATTTTAATTAATTTGAATTATCTGAGATAATTATTTTACAAGGAAAATTTGGAAATACAATTTGGGACATTTGAAGGTTAAATAAGAAATGGAAATAGAGCCCAATGTATTTCAGCCATTTCAGTTTTCGCTGGTTGCTGCGTAAATTTTGTGTCAACTTGTTTGTCCCCGTTCAGGTTCAATTCTTATCCGTTTTCCATGCAATTTTTTTTCATAGTTTCGTATGGATGTCTATTTTCACGTATAGTTTTTCGTTTGTTCAAATTCGTTCTATGTTGTTCCCAGTATTTATTTTACTCTCCTATGTCAGTCCAGTGATTACTGTTTAAGTGATTTCTAATCTGTTTGCATTGTTTGCTTGTTGTTTGGTACATGTGGTGGCTGGAATTGATCGTTGAACGGTGCTAAGACCTCCCAACACTCAAGGATTCAACACTCATGTTGGCACATTTTAAAGCTCATTTCAAGAAGTAATATTGGTTGGTTTGGAAACCACATTGCAAACTCACGGTTTATAGCTCTTGGAAGATGACAATTGTAGTGCCACATTTACTAAGTAAATGTCTCGGCCATACCACCTTGGCCCATTGGAAAATTCAGCAAGCATCACATATTGAATGGAAGGCCACGAAAATATACGCACAAGGAAGGGAAAATTGGAATTAGAGGAGGGGACCACCATGTTGAAAGCTCATGTCCAAAACTTCAAAATGAAATGCTGAATTTATTGGAGTAAAAATATCACACGGCCCCTCCACACTTTTGCACATCCATTTTGATTGAAGAAAGTGAAAGAAAGGCTTGCTACAAAGAGTAAACAATCTTGGTTGGACAACACATGGGGTCCGCCAATAATAGAAACTAAAAGAAAGGAATATAGTTGAAAGCCATTCACGGTTTCAGCAAAACATTTAGCAAAGCATCTACTTTGGAATTAAAGAGGGGCCACCATTCACGTTATTTTACTTAGCAAAGCTTACGACATTTTAGCTTAGAGTGCAGATTTATTTTAACTCTCCATCTCTTCCACTCCACACAAGTTTTGGTTCTAGATTTTAAATGGGAATGGAAGCTCACGGCTAGCAAAGTGGCCCAAGCAAGCAGCTGCAACGTGAGGAGGCCATGGCTGAACGGAAAGGAGAAGGGTGGATGCACATGGAAGGAAAGTCCAGCAGCTTTCAATCTCCAACAAGAAGATGTCCAGCAGCTGCAATGATTGAAGAAGAGCACAAGGAAGATGGTGTCATGACTGGAGAGGAGGCCACGGCTGCAAGGAAATTCAAGTCATTCATTGGGTGGAAGAAAGAGTAGTTCACGGACACAACATTTGAGGGCCCCACCTATTTGCTCAGTTTTGGAACGTCCAAGGATTTGGTGAAAAAAAGTCTTCAAAGCTACCAAAATCTGGAAGAATAGAAAGGAAGCTAGGGGGACAATAGACAAACAAGCAAGCTGAAATGAAGGATACGAGAGTTTGTCCAGAGAAGAAGTGGCTATAAAATGGAGGCAGCATGCAGAGGAAAAGGGAATAGATTTTAGTGTTAGATTAGCAGTAGTTTAGGAGAAGTCACGGCTTGGAGGAGGCTTCTGCCTCTTCCTTTTCCAGTTCCATTTTCAAACAGTGCATGTAATTTCATTTCTGAGCGTGTAGTTCATTTCATAGTTTAATCATTTCATTTTATTTCAAGTGTTGAATTTTAATTAAAGTGTTGAATGTTTGATGAATTCCATTTCCAGTGTTTTATTTTTATCTGTTGTATTTTACCGTTCAGTATTTTCTGCATCGCTATATTCCATAATTTTACTGTTCATCGTATTTCCAAACGTTGTTTTTATGATTTTATTGATGTTTTTACTTTTACGTTTTACGTTTTCTGCACAGTTTTAATTTTAATTTAATTTTCCCGCATCAAAACAAAAACACAAAACTCCCCCCCTTCGTGTTAAGTCTGAGACTAAACCACAAAATTGGTCCTTGAGAGACGACCTAGGAGTCACTTCCTAGTTATACTGCATTAATTTCTGCACATCAAATTTGTATGACCGCGACAGTCGTATCAAATTTTGGCGCCGCTGCCGGGGACCAATGACGGTTTGGTTTTAGATTTTTGTTGTATAAAGTTTTGTTCTGTTAATATGTTTGTTTTGTGTGTTTTGTCTTGTATATTTTTGCAGGCGATAACGACACCTTCAGCAAATTTTGGCGGCGTTGTCACTTCAGTTCCAGGTTTTTCGTTTTAGATTTTTGCTGTGTTTTTTCGATTATGTTGTGTTAATATATGTTTTGTCTTTTATATTTTATTGTGTTGTGTTCTGTATTTAGTTGCTATATTTAAAAAAAAAAAATATTTTACTGTTGATGTTCTGTCTTGTTTATGCCTGTAGCATGTTTAATTGTGTTGTGTTTTATCTTGTGTTGTGATGTTCTATTTGTTTTGTAGGCGTGTCATATGTATTTTGTCTGTTAATTAAAAAAAAAATTATGTCTTGTGTATGTATTGCATGTATAAATATGTTGTGTTTTATCTGTTTTATAATTTTTAGTTTTTAGTTTTTTTACTTTTTATTTTCCATGTCTACCTATTTTGATGATGTGAATAATGCTTATTCTGCGAGTACCTATAATCATGATTCTCCTTCTGCTTGGTACTCTGAATTTAATTCTGCTGACTTTTGTGGTGAGAACAATATGGTTCATTCTTTAACTTCTGAGAGCTCTCCTAGGGAGCCGGTTCCACCTACAGAGGATGATTTTTATTACGTTCTAAGCACTGGACTGACATATTTGCTGCCTAAGTTTCATGGTTTTGCAGGGGAATGCCCACATAGACATTTGGAGGAGTTCCACATGGTGTGCTCTTCAATGAAGCCTCCAGATGTTCCTCTTGATCACATTTTCTTGAGCGCATTTCCGCATTCATTACAAGGAGCAGCTAAGGATTGGCAAGACTCTCTTCCTCTAGGATCCGTTACCAATTGGGGATATCTTGAGCTTCAGTTTCTGAACAAATTCTCCCCTGAGCAGTATGGATATATCAATGATCCTGGATGGAATGACCTTAGCTTGGGATGGTTCGATGCTCAACAGAAATATCAGGAAGCACCATCTCAGGATACTTTTATGCCTCCACCAGTCCAGCAATACGAGAATCAGCAGTTTGATGCTCCTGTCCAAATAACTCCTCAGCCTTCTACTTCTGAACCTACATTAAAGGAGTTACTGGAGCAAATGACCAAGCAGAGAATTCAGTTTGAGCAAGAGTGCATGAAGATCCAGCAGGAAACTCAAGCTGCCATGCAGAATCTGAGTGATCAGGTTGGGCAGATGACCACTCTTGCACCTGAGGAGACCAATGAAAATTTTGAGGAACAGGCAGATACGAGCAGTACTTCTGAGACAGGTAGACCACCTTCATCTTCCCACTCTCTAGCAATCTTCAAGGAAGTGGAGGTAAGCATACCTCAGTATGATTATGATATTCATGAATGTGTTATTAAAGATTATGCTGATGATAGGTATGCTGATAATCATATTGTTGCTGAGCATGTTTTTAATTCTCCCTATGCACATGAATCTGAGTTTGATATTGATATTGCATGTAATTTTGAAATTGATTCATGTTGTGAGGATGTATCTGAGGTTCAGCCTGTTCAACTAGGATTGGGTGTTATACCTCTGCATGACATTTCTGTGGAACCATTTTGCACTAACCCTATTGCAGGAGGTACGAATGAATTTGACCAATATGCACCCACAGTGGAAGACAAAGGTGCCACCACTCACCAAAGTTTCAACAACAATAGGCACCTGCTCAACCTGCTCATCAACAATCCCTATATTGATCCAGCTGTGGAAAACATTTCATTGCTCGATCAGATATGGAGGATGAAGCAGTTCGTCCTCAAAACTTCATGGTTGGATCGTGAAGAAGAAAACATCTCCCTACAAGTCCAAAATTGGAAGCTTCCACCATAACCTACGGGAGTTTGCATTTTCTTTCTCTCCCTTTTTCCTACTTTTATTGCACTTGTCCATAATATGTTTCCTATTTTGATTGCTAATGTATGCTTAGAACACATTGAGGATAATGTGTGGTTTAAGTGTGGTCTATTGGGAGAGATTCTGAATTTTCTTTGTTTTGTGTGTGAAATTTTTTGTTTTTAAGTGTTAAATTTTTTTTTTCTGTTTTAAGTTGTTTTTAGTTGTTTTGTGTGCAATAAATTTTACATTTTTCTCTTGATTTCTGGAGTCTGTCTAAGTTGTAGATTTTTCCTTCACTTGATTAATGCTTATAGTTTGAAATCCTTGCTTTTCTCTGCTTGGAAACATGATTATGTGTTTAAGAGGTTGATTTGATTGTGACGAATACCCTGTGTGAGATTTGAGCCACTTTATGTTGTTTCTTGTGTGACATGTATCTTGATTGCTTGCACATATGCCTTGGCTTGATTCTTTTTGATAATTCTTGATGGATATGCATGTTTAGAAAATGATAAAGGCATTTTATTTCTTGAGCCTCTTTAGCCAAATAAGCCTACCCTGTTATTATCCTTTGATAACCCCTTTGAGCCTATACTTTCCCCATTTCTTTGTGTTGAAGCTCATACACTGACCCTAAGTGAAAAATAATGATTACCTTAACCTTAGGGAAGTTTGGAGCTATAGAAGTATTTTGTGAATAAGTATGGTCTCCTTAGGGATTCTGATGAATTGGCTAGTTGGTTCCTCATCTTGTTTTAGAAATGTTATTTCTATCCTATTGTGTGATAAAGAGAGAAATAAAAGAGACAGGATGAAAAAGAAAAAAAAATGAATGATGAGAAAAAGAGAAAAATTAAAAATAATTTTGTGAAGAATGGAGTCGAAAGGAGGATTGAATTAGAGGTTTGGGTGAGATTTTATTGTATTTCCACTTATTCCCTATTGCTCCTCTATTTCTTTTGAGCTATAGCTACTTATCCATATTTTATCCTCCCCTGTCCTTGGCCCCATTACAACCCAGTAAAGACCTTTTGATCTGAGCATGCATATGTTTTAAGTATTGATAATTAGAGACTTGCCAAGTCTTCTTGTGTTTGCTTTCTTGAGTGCATTGAGTAACATTGATTTACCCTAGACACTTGAGAGAAACACTATGAGTGCATCTGTGAGGTTATGTTATTTTTGAATCACCTCTTGAGCTGATTAATCATTTTGCTATGTTTTGAATTGCTTGGATGATTTCTGTAAGTATCTGCTCAATTTGATTTTGTGTTGGATATTGTCTATACCTTTTCTCTGTCCAGACTTCTTGAGAACTCTGTAAATTCTTTTTATTTTTCTTGCGAGTTTTTATTTTCTGTCTGCTGAGTTTTTGTGTCATACACCTAAAAATCCTTTGAACCATTCCCTGATTTGCGTCTTGATTTTGCCCAGGAGTGCAAAAGACTAAGTGTGGTCTATTTTGATGAGTCGATATTTTCTACACTTCACTTAGTTTATTGTACTAGAATTAATCAGGGAATTGTGCTTAAATGTCCAGTGTTTTCCCATTTTGCTTGATTGTGCTTAATTCGATCAGAAATTCTTATTTTAATTAATTTGAATTATCTGAGCTAATTATTTTACAAGGAAAATTTGGAAATACAATTTGGGACATTTGAAGGTTAAATAAGAAATGGAAATAGAGCCCAATGTATTTCAGCCATTTCAGTTTTCGCTGGTTGCTGCGTAAATTTTGTGTCAACTTGTTTGTCCCCGTTCAGGTTCAATTCTTATCCGTTTTCCATGCAATTTTTTTTCATAGTTTCGTATGGATGTCTATTTTCACGTATAGTTTTTCGTTTGTTCAAATTCGTTCTATGTTGTTCCCAGTATTTATTTTACTCTCCTATGTCAGTCCAGTGATTACTGTTTAAGTGATTTCTAATCTGTTTGCATTGTTTGCTTGTTGTTTGGTACATGTGGTGGCTGGAATTGATCGTTGAACGGTGCTAAGACCTCCCAACACTCAAGGATTCAACACTCATGTTGGCACATTTTAAAGCTCATTTCAAGAAGTAATATTGGTTGGTTTGGAAACCACATTGCAAACTCACGGTTTATAGCTCTTGGAAGATGACAATTGTAGTGCCACATTTACTAAGTAAATGTCTCGGCCATACCACCTTGGCCCATTGGAAAATTCAGCAAGCATCACATATTGAATGGAAGGCCACGACAATATACGCACAAGGAAGGGAAAATTGGAATTAGAGGAGGGGACCACCATGTTGAAAGCTCATGTCCAAAACTTCAAAATGAAATGCTGAATTTATTGGAGTAAAAATAGCACACGGCCCCTCCACACTTTTGCACATCCATTTTGATTGAAGAAAGTGAAAGAAAGGCTTGCTACAAAGAGTAAACAATCTTGGTTGGACAACACATGGGGTCCGCCAATAATAGAAACTAAAAGAAAGGAATATAGTTGAAAGCCATTCACGGTTTCAGCAAAACATTTAGCAAAGCATCTACTTTGGAATTAAAGAGGGGCCACCATTCACGTTATTTTACTTAGCAAAGCTTACGACATTTTAGCTTAGAGTGCAGATTTATTTTAACTCTCCATCTCTTCCACTCCACACAAGTTTTGGTTCTAGATTTTAAATGGGAATGGAAGCTCACGGCTAGCAAAGTGGCCCAAGCAAGCAGCTGCAACGTGAGGAGGCCATGGCTGAACGGAAAGGAGAAGGGTGGATGCACATGGAAGGAAAGTCCAGCAGCTTTCAATCTCCAACAAGAAGATGTCCAGCAGCTGCAATGATTGAAGAAGAGCACAAGGAAGATGGTGTCATGACTGGAGAGGAGGCCACGGCTGCAAGGAAATTCAAGTCATTCATTGGGTGGAAGAAAGAGTAGTTCACGGACACAACATTTGAGGGCCCCACCTATTTGCTCAGTTTTGGAACGTCCAAGGATTTGGTGAAAAAAAGTCTTCAAAGCTACCAAAATCTGGAAGAATAGAAAGGAAGCTAGGGGGACAATAGACAAACAAGCAAGCTGAAATGAAGGATACGAGAGTTTGTCCAGAGAAGAAGTGGCTATAAAATGGAGGCAGCATGCAGAGGAAAAGGGAATAGATTTTAGTGTTAGATTAGCAGTAGTTTAGGAGAAGTCACGGCTTGGAGGAGGCTTCTGCCTCTTCCTTTTCCAGTTCCATTTTCAAACAGTGCATGTAATTTCATTTCTGAGCGTGTAGTTCATTTCATAGTTTAATCATTTCATTTTATTTCAAGTGTTGAATTTTAATTAAAGTGTTGAATGTTTGATGAATTCCATTTCCAGTGTTTTATTTTTATCTGTTGTATTTTACCGTTCAGTATTTTCTGCATCGCTATATTCCATAATTTTACTGTTCATCGTATTTCCAAACGTTGTTTTTATGATTTTATTGATGTTTTTACTTTTACGTTTTACGTTTTCTGCACAGTTTTAATTTTAATTTAATTTTCCCGCATCAAAACAAAAACACAAAACTCCCCCCCTTCGTGTTAAGTCTGAGACTAAACCACAAAATTGGTCCTTGAGAGACGACCTAGGAGTCACTTCCTAGTTATACTGCATTAATTTCTGCACATCAAATTTGTATGACCGCGACAGTCGTATCAGTTGCCTCCCAGTAAGCGCTTGTTTAACGTCCCGAGCCTGACCCAAACTTTTCAAGGATCAACCAACAACATCATTGTAGAACATTGTTGCACCTCTCCCCCTAGATAAGGCTTGAGACGTTGACCATTTACCACCCAACTTCTCTGCGGATCATCAGCAGATGGATTAAATATTTCAATTGCTCCATGCGGATGCACTTCTTTTATCACAAATGGTCCTGTCCATTTTGACTTCAGCTTCCCAGGAAATATCTTCAATCTTGAATTGAACAATAATACCTGTTGTCCTGGATTGAAAACTCTATTCACCAACTTCCTGTCATGATAAAATTTCATTTTGTCTTTGTAAGCCTTGGATGAATCTTATGCATGTAAGCGCATTTCTTCAAGCTCCAAAATCTGCCGTCTGCATGTACATTGAGTGTCATAAGGATCAAAATTCAAGAATTTCAAAGCCCATAATGCTCTATGCTCCAATTCGACTGGCAAATGGCATGCTTTCCCATAGACTAATTGAAATGGTGATAATCCCATGGACGTCTTCATTGCTGTTCTATAAGCCCAAAGAGCATCATCCAATTTGAGGGACCAATCCTTTCTTGATGAAGTCACAGTTTTTTCCAGGATTCTTTTTATCTCCCTGTTAGATACCTCAGCTTGTCCATTAGTTTGTGGATGATAAGGTGCAGCTACCTTATGCTTCACTCCATAGTGTTTGAGTACTTTCTCTAGCTGATAATTGCAAAAATGAGATCCTCCATCACTAATCAACACTCTTGGAGTGCCAAAACGTGAGAATATCTGCCTCTTCAGGAATTTAATTACCGTGCTAGCATCATTTTTAGGACAAGCTAATGCTTCCACCCATTTACTCACATAATCCACTGCTACCAGAATATATTCATTGTTGAAAGATGGAGGGAAGGGTCCAACAAAGTCAATACCCCAACAATAAAAAACCTCAACCTCTAAAATACCTTGTAAAGGCATCTCATGACGTTTAGTGATTGTCCCTGCTCTTTGACATTTATCACAATTCCTAGCATGATTATGGGCATCTTTAAATAAAGTTGGCCAATAAAACCCTGATTGAAGGACTTTTGCTGCTGTTCTTTCCCCATTAAAATGTCCTCCATAAGGTGAATCATGACAATGCCAGAGAATTCCTTCTGCTTCTTCATTTGTAACACATCTCCTGAGAAGATTATCTGCTCCAATTTTGAACAAATATGGATCGTCCCACACAAACTGCTTGGCATCATGCAGAAATTTCTTTCTCTGTTGCCAAGTTAAGTCTTCCGGCATGACTCTTGCAGCTTTGAAATTTGCCATATCAGTAAACCAGGGCCTCTGCTGAATATACATGAGTGATTCATCTGAAAAAGATTCCCAGATTTCAGACTCCCTGTTAGTGACCTCATTGTTGACTAACCGTGACAAATGATCAGCAATTAAGTTCTCACTTCCTTTCTTATCACGGATTTCTACATCAAATTCTTGCAACAGTAGTACCCATCTAATCAGACGTGGCTTAGAATCTGGTTTTGTCAACAAATATTTGATAGTTGCATGATCTGTATAGACAATCACCTTAGACCCAATAAGATAAGGTCTAAATTTCTCTAGAGCATATACAATGGCAAGAAAGTCTTTCTCTGTGGTAGCATAATTCAATTGAGCATCATTCAGCACCTTGGTAGCATAATAAATTGGATGGAACTTTTGTTCTTTCCTTTGGCCAAGGACGACTCCTATTGCATAATCACTTGCATCACACATCAATTCAAAATTTTGATTCCAATCTGGTGCTACAATTACTGGAGCTGACACTAGCTTCTGCTTCAATATATCAAAAGCTTTCAGACAGTCTTCATTCATCACAAAAGGAGCATCCTTCATCAAAAGATTACTCAATGGTTTAGCAATTTTTGAGAAATCTTTGATGAATCTTCTATAGAACCCAGCATGACCAAGAAAACTCCTAATCCCCCTTACATTTGTTGGTGGAGGCAGTTTCTCAATGACTTCTACTTTGGCTTTATCCACCTCAATGCCTTTAGCAGAAATTTTATGCCCCAGTACAATCCCTTCAGTTACCATGAAATGACATTTCTCCCAATTCAAAACCAGATTTGTCTGAACACATCTTTTGAGGACAGTGTTCAAATTAGCTAAACATCTTTGGAAAGAATTTCCAAAAACTGAGAAGTCATCCATGAATACTTCAATGCATTTTTCTAAAAGATCAGAAAAGATTGCCTGCATACACCTCTGAAACGTAGCTGGAGCATTACATAATCCAAAAGGCATCTTTCTATATCCAAAGATACCAAAAGGACAAGTAAAAGCCGTCTTCTCCTGGTCTTTTGGATCTACCACAATTTGATTATATCCAGAATATCCATCTAGAAAACAATAGAAAGCCTGCCCTGATAACCTTTCTAGCATCTGATCCATGAAAGGAAGAGGAAAATGATCTTTCCTAGTAGCTTTATTCAGCTTCCTGTAATCAATGCACATACGCCAGCCAGTAACTGTCCGAGTAGGAATAAGCTCATTCTTATCATTATAAATTACTGTCATCCCACCTTTCTTTGGAACCACCTGTACTGGACTCACCCATTCACTGTCAGAGATTGGATAGATGATACCAGCTTCTAGCAGTTTCAACACTTCTTTTCTGACCACCTCCTTCATGGCAGGATTTAACCTTCTCTGCGGTTGAGCACTTGGTTTATAGTCCTCTTCCATAAAAATCTTGTGCATGCAATAAGTTGGGCTTATACCTTTGAGATCTGATATTGACCACCCAATTGCTTCTTTGTTAGCTTTCAGAATTTCTATCAACTGCTCTTCTTCTTGTAAAGATAAAGAGTTATTGATGATGACTGGCTTTGTTTCACCCTCTTCTAAAAACACATATTTCAGATGTGGTGGCAATCTTTTTAATTCTGGCGACTGTGCTTTGATTGTTTCTTCCTTATCAATTGTTTCAAATATTGTATCTTCATCTGGACTCTTTTTCAATGTTTCCAAGTCCATCAGACATTCATCAATCAATTTCTCTTCTTCTTCATCCAAATCTTCACATGCATCAATGAGAGTTTTTTCCAATGGAGAGATATTACGCATCATTCTTTCTTGAACCATACAAATTTCATCAAGTTCATCAAATTGAAAGCATGCTTTATCATCATTTGGATATGTCATGGCCTTGGATACATCAAAAGTGACCTCTTCATCATCAACTCTCAGTTTAAGCTTACCATTCTCTACATCAATCAGAACTCTAGCAGTCTTCATAAAAGGTCTCCCAAGAATAAGAGGAACATCACTAGTTCCTTCCATCTCCATCACAATAAAATCAACTGGAAATACAAATTTGTCGACCTTTACCAGAACATCTTCAACCACTCCATATGGATATTTAAGAGACCTGTCTGCCAATTGAAGAGCCATTCTGGTTGGTTTAATTTCCAACCCCTGAATTGTTCTGCACATGGATAGCGGCATTAGATTAATGCTAGCTCCCAAATCAATCAATGCTCTTCCAACTTTCACATCTCCTATGGTGCATGGAATAGTGAAGCTTCCTGGATCTTTAAGTTTAGGAGGTAGTTTCTGTATGATTGCACTGCAATTTCCCTGTATATTGATAGTTTCCTTCTCAGTGTACTTGTGTTTCTTTGTGAGAAGTTCCTTCAAAAATTTTGCATATGCTGGCATCTGTTGCAATGCTTCAGAGAATGGTATAGTAATCTCCAGCTTCTTAAACAGTTCCATGAATCTTTCCAACTGCTTTTCTTTCTCCTTCCTTGAATAACCCTTTGGATAAGGAAGTGGCTTTTCATACTCTTTTTCTCTCTGTCTCTCTTCTCTCTCATTTTTTTCTCTCCTCTCCTCTTCTTCTTTTCTCTTTTTCTCTCTCTCAACTCTTTCTTTCCACTCACATGTTTCTTTTTCACTCTCACTCTCATTTTCTTTCTCCTTTCTCTCTTTTTGTCTCTCCTCTAACACTCTACCACTTCTAGTCACAACAGTTTTACATTCCTTTCCAAGATTATCATGTTTAATCTCGTCAACTATTCTCTCAACATGACCCTCCATTTTTTTAAATGCAGCATCCACATTATGACAATAGGACGCATTTGTCTTCAAGAATCTCTGGAAAGTCTCTTCAAGCTTTGTTGCTTTCTCAACTGGAGTGAATTGCATCTGCCATTGTTGTTGTTGCGCTTGAACCATTGACACCTGTTGTATTTCCTGTGGTATTTGAGAAAGTTTCATGGTTACTTCCTCAAGCTGCTGAGAGAGAGTTCTATTTTGGACAAGCAGAGCCTCATTTAATTTTGACAACTCCTTCTGATTAAGATCTCCTGTGTCAATATTGAGTTTGTTGTCACTAGTAGCCATATTTTCAATAATTTCAGTTGCTTCCTCTGGAGTCTTCCATTTGATATTGCCTCCTGCTGAGGCATTTAGCATCATCTTGGTTTGTGAACCAAGCCCTCCAAGGAAAGTTAAGACTACTTCATGTTCTTTAAAGCCATGCATGGGAGTTTTACGTAACAAGCTTTTATATCTGTCCCATGCATGCCCTAGTGATTCTTCCATGCCCTGCTTGAATGAAGATATCTCTTGCTTTCCTTTAGTCACCTTAGATTGTGGGAAGTATTTGTTTAAGAATTTTGTAACCACTGCTTCCCACTCTGTGAAACTTTCTTCTGGAAAAGAGTTCAACCAAAGCTTGGCATTGCCTCCCAATGAGAAAGGAAACAAGCTAAGTTTGATTGCTTCGTCTGGCACCCCATTAATTTTGACTGTATTGCAAATCTCATTAAAGGTAGTCAGGTGCTCATATGGGCTTTCGTGAGATAACCCATTAAATTGATTACTCTTCACCAGTTGAATCAGTGCTGGTTTGACCTCCATGTTGGCTGCATTGACTCTAGGTCTAGCTATGCTATTGAAGTGCTGAGGTCCAGCAAGATTAGTGTAATCTGCAAGAGTTCTTCTAACATTATTGCCCTCCATACTTCCTGTGCTATGAACAGAACCTTGTGGTGATGATTGCAAGAGAGTTTCTGGAGAAGGGAAAAGTTCTCTAGACGTTCTGATTCTTCTCCTCCTTCTACTCTCTTCTAGACCTTCAAGAAGTGGTTCTGTTGTTTTCTTACTCCTAGTTCGAATTGCTTCCTGCATGCACAAGAAAACAAAACCCTAGAAAAGATTTGTTAGCACAAAAAGATATAGGAGAAGATATATATTCAAAGATAAAAAAAAAATAAAAGATTCAGAAGATAAGAAGATAAAAGATTTAGAAGATAGAAAATAAAATAAAATAAAATCTATTCTAAAAAGATAAAATAAAATCTAACCTAATCTAAAAGATAAAGATAAAATAAAATCTAATAAAATCTAACCTAACCTAAAAAGATAAAAAAGATAAAATAAAATAAAAAACAGAAAAAATAAAAACAGAAATTCAAAATTAAAGTCAAAGATAATCAATAATCACACAAATTAACCAGTTAAACCACGAGTCCCCGGCAACGGTGCCAAAAACATGATGGACAAATTTATGAGCACCAAAATATGATGTCACAAACTTGTTTCACAATCGGCAAGTATGACCGAATCGTTCAAGTAATAAACTTGGTAAGACCAAGTATCGTTCTTCCCAAAGGACTCACGGCCTAGTTTAGTTATGTGATTTGTTGATTAGCTAGGACTTACAAACGAAATATTTAGAGTTTAAAATGCAAGACAGAAAATAAACATGTATGCATGAAGTTTGATCAATGGCAAAAGCTAAAGATAAACACTTTCAATGAAATATATGGATGAATATGTTGTTGGGGGTCAATTTCATCTCATCCACTCTCATATATTTTAGGAATTCAACATTCAAATCATCATTGTTAATGCCACTCTCTAATGTACCATTCTAGATGGCTTCTCCCTAATCACGAGTTCATACAATTCCTAGCATTCCTAATGATTAGTTCATGAGTGCAGGAGCTTAACGACAACCAATATAATATTGTCAGTATAATATTGGGAGAAATTCCCCGGATCTAGACTTCCCCTTACGTGCCCGTTTCGACAAAACCAATAATCATGCATGGAATGAGTTAAACTATGCAAGCATTGAGCAAAGAGGAAAAACCCTAACTAATGATGAAAGAAAGCATAAGTCTTAATTAAAAGATGTAATCAACAGATTCCATATATGAGAGCTTCAAGAGATTACATTGATTCCCCAACAAACATACAAGGTTTAGTTCACCATATTCATGGTGAACCTAGATGAATATTAATGAAAGAATGAAAGAATAAACCCAATAAAGGTGAAGAGGTAGCCTGAGCATCCAAGATCCTCCTTCAAAGGGGTGGAAGAGAGAGTGTTTGCATCGTTTCTGCCAAAGATACCTAATTCGAGGACGTGCAAGCCCTTATATACTAGTCTAGAGTTACAAAAGATTACAAAAGCCTAAGCCCAAAAAGTGCCACTCAGCGGTAACTACCGCTCAGTGGTGACTGCGCGTCACGTTTCTTCCCCTCAGCGGCCATTTTGCCCCTCAGCGTGACTCCCGCAACCTCCTGAGTGCCGCTCAGCGGTAAAATGCCGCTGAGCGGTGCCTTTGCCTTCTCTTTTTGCACTCTTTCTTGTCTTTTCTAATGTCACCTCTCTCCTTCTTCACTTCTTTCACCAAATTCACCTTAAAACCTGCACAAAAACACTTAAATCAAGCATAAACCTGTCCAGCTCTCTTATTTATGAAAATATAGATAAAAGCATGATTTCAAGCTAGTTTTTAAGTCTAAAGGTTGCTTTTAGTATTAATTTTAAGCATGAAAATAACAATTTTTTTTCATAGTTTCGTATGGATGTCTATTTTCACGTATAGTTTTTATTTTGTTCAAATTCGTTCTGTGCTGTTCCCAGTATTTTTTTTACTACCCTATGTCAGTCAAATGCTTACTGTTTGAGTGATTTCTAATCTGTTTGCATTTGCTTGCTGTTGGGTACTTGTGGTGGCTAGGAATTGATAATTGGACAGTGCTAAAAGCTCCCAACACTCTTAAACAAGGCATACAACAGCTTGGCTTTATTGAATAACAAAGAAAAAAAGCATGACACATTGAGAAGCCCACGGCCCAACATTATTTTTCATTTTCCAGCAGCGTCCAACAAAGAAGTGTTCCAGCAGAAGCAAAAGGTGATAGGTGATGACGGATAGCATCTTGGGAGGTGCACACGGAAGCAGCCCAGTAGCACACATCCGAAGGCTTCACGGTTAAGGGAAGCAGGAAGTAAGTAGCAGCCACACATTTTGGACACACGCACTCTCGGTCTCGGTTTCTTTTTGGGGAGAGCTCTCGGTATGATTCCACTTCCATGATTCTACACATAGAGAAGTTACGGAGGAGTACACCCAGCATGGATTGAAGAAGGAGAAAGCAAACTGGTGTGGAGACTGGAAGGAGAAGCATTCGGCCAGGAGCAAGCCAAGCACTACTTGTTTGTTCTTTCACTTTGAATGTTTTTATTTCAAGAGAACTGTAATGTGTTTTTCGTGATGAATGAATTGGTTGATGTTTATTCCTTTTCTTGAATACTGATTGCATATTTCATTTAGCTTCCTGCTCCTTTATAAAATCTCTTCTTGCATTTTGTAACCTTTGGGAAGGTGATTCTCGGCTTTGTGTTGAACCAAAGAACAAGTTCATTTATTTTGCTTTAGCAGTAGAGTAGCAAATAGATTTCCATCACCTAATCAGTAAAAGAAAATAACTCAAAAAGAAAGTGTTTATTTGATGAGGGAGTTCTCGGTTTCGGTTTCTTTCAATTACAGAAGCAAGGTTTTACTTCTTTTAATTCCTTAGATGCTAGAGAAGAGAAAGATATCACTTAAAAGAAATGAACCCAAAAAAATTGTCAAATTTGAGAAAGAGCTCTCGGTGTAGTGGAGAAGAGAGCCATGTCCAACCTTGGAGGTGTTGATTTGTTTTTGCTGGTTTTCTTTGTTGGAAGTAAGCACAAGTAGAGAGGAGGAGAAGGATTTCTTACGAAGAGGAGAAGATAGTTTTGGTGAGAATAGAATGATGATTGAAAATGGAGAAAAGAAGTACATGGTTGGAATTAAGAGTGGACGGCATTTGGAGTTGGAAGTTAGTTTCCAGTAGCAAAGGAGGAGCATTTTTCATTTAGATTGGAGAAGCAAATGGACTCACGTATGTGGAGAATGCAGCTGCAAGAAGTCATCAATTTTAGGTAGAAAACAAAAGGCGGTGGAGCAGTGGAGAATTATTTCATGTGTGAAGAAGGAGACAAAACCATGTGTGAAGAAGAAGACAAAAGTTTTGGATGCATTTTTTTATTTTTGATGAAGACTAAAGTGAATGAAGGAGGGCCCACGGCCTCTTATGCATTTCTTTGTTTCTTTTGGAATGGAAATCACTAGGTGGAAGAATTAGTCACGTAGATAGCCATCTTCTTGAATAGTATTCAATTACTTTTGGATAATGAATGGAGATGTGGTGATTAAAATATGATAGATGTTGGAAGTGTAAGAAGCATTCCAATTATTTTAATTTTCTCTACATGCAACATATGTCACGGCCAAAGAGTATCCAGGGGCAAGTATTTCATTTATTTTGATTTTTTTTTAGAATGAAATACATGGAATGGAAGTGTCACGGCAAGGAGGACTTTTAAAAGCATTTGCAAATTTCAATTTTCTTTTGTAGATGAATGGGTATTTTTAGAGAAGTTTTATTTTCTTTTATTTCTTTTGCCTTAAAATATTTTATATTATATGTTGAAATAATTTTCTGTATTTTTGTTTGTTGTATTTTGCTGTTGTCATTTTAATTCTGTTTCCATATTTGAATTTTGCTGTTTTCTGTTTTTACTGTTTACTGTATTTTCATTTTCTGTATTTTCATTTTTTCGTATTTTTTGTTTTCTGTTCCAGATTTGTTTTTATTGTTTTATGTTGCTGTAATTTCGTTTTCACTGTACCAATTTTGTTCTACGGTTTTAAATTTCATTTTACTGTTTTGAAATTTTAATTCGACGCTTTTTAAGTTCATCCACAAACAAACTTTCATAAACCCCCCCCCCTTTTACGTGTTGATCTGAAACTGAACCGCATTTGGTCCTTGAGAGACGACCTAGGAGTCACTTCCTAGTTTATACTGCATTCTTTTATGCACAACTTTTGTTGGGAGGTGCGACCCTCTCATAATTGACGAAGGGGACGAAGTGGACGAACTGGACGAAGTGGAGGAAGTGGAGTAAGTGAAGGAACTGGAGGAGGAAGTGAGCGAAGTGCACGAAGTGAACGAAGTGGACGAAATGGACGAAGTTGACGACGGTTACGAAGGGAACAAAGTGGAGAAATTTGACAAAGTGGACTAAGTCGACGAAGTGGGCTAAGTGGACGAAGTGGAGGAAGTGTAGGAAGTGGAGGAAGTGGACGAGGTTGACGAAGTGCACGAAATGGACTAAGTTGACGAAGTGGACGAAGTTGAGGTAGTGGAGGAAGCGGAGGAAGTGGACTAAGTGGACGAAGTTGACAAAGTGGACGAAGGTGACGAAGGGGACGACGTGGACAAAGTTCACAAA
This sequence comes from Vigna nakashimae, assembly GCA_034642375.1. Lineage (NCBI taxonomy): Eukaryota > Viridiplantae > Streptophyta > Magnoliopsida > Fabales > Fabaceae > Vigna > Vigna nakashimae. The sequence continues at coordinate 16,555,207 of CM067763.1, forward strand.
GTGGACTAAGTGGACGAGGTGGAGGGAGTGGAGGAAGTGAATGTGGACGAAGTGGAGTAAGTTGACAAAGTGGACGAAGTGGAGGAACTGAAGGAAGTTAAGGAACTAGAGGAAGTGGGCGAAGTGGACGAAGTGGACAAAGTGAACGAAGTCGACGAAATGGACAAAGTTGACGAAGGTGACGAAGTGGACAAAGTTGACGAAGTGGAGTAAGTAGACGTAGTGGGCTAAGTGGATGAAGTGGAGGGAGTGGAGGAAGTGGAGGAAGTGGAGGAAGTGTAGGAAGTGGAGGAAGTAAAGGAAGTGGACGAAGTCGACGAAGTGGATGAAGTGGACTAAGTTGACGAAGTGGACGAAGTGGACTGATGGACAAATTTATGATCACCAAAATATGATGTCACAAACTTGTTTTACAATCGGCAAGTATGACCGAGTCGTTTCAAGTAATAAACTTGGTAAGACCAAGTATCGTTCTCCCAAAGGACTCACGGCCTAGTTTAGTTGTGTGGTTTGCTGATTAGCTAAGACTTAAGGACGAAATAATTGGATTGTATTATGCAAAAGACGAAAATAAACATGTATGCATGAGGTTTTGATCAATGGCAAAAGCAAAAGACAAGCACTTTCAATGAAATATATGAATGAATATGTTGTTGGGGGTCAATTTCATCTTATCCACTCTCATATATTTTAGGAATTCAACATTCAAATCATCATTGTTAATGTCACTCTCTAAATTACATTGTCAAGAAGGCCTATCCCTAATTACGAGTTCATACGATTCCTAGCATTCCTAATAATTAGTTCTCTTAGCACAAGAGCTTAACGACAACCAATATAATATTGGGAGATATTCCCCGGATCTAGACTTCCCCGTACGTTCCCGTATCGACAAAATCAATAATCATGCATTGAATGAGTTAAACAAAGCAAACATTAAGCAAAGAGGAAAAACCCTAACTAATGATGAAAGAAAGCATAAATCTTAGATTAAGATGCAAGCATAAATTTCATATATGAGAGCTTCAAAAGATTACATTGATTCCCCAACAAACATACAAGGTTTAGTTCACCATATTCATGGTGAACCTAGATGAACAATAATGAAAGAATGAAGGATAAAACCCTAGAAAGGTGAAGAGGTAGCCTGAGCATCCAAGATCCTCCTTCAAAGGGGTGGAAGAGAGAGTGTTTGCTTTGTTTCTGCCAAAGATACCAACCCTAAGACATCTAGGTCTTTAAATAGGACATAAAAATAATAGAAAACGGGTCCAGGCCCAAACAGATCATAAAATCGCATAAAACTGGCCCAAAACTCGTTTGGTTGACTTTTTTCGTATTTTGGTTGACTGGTTGACTTTTTGGTTGACTGGTTGACTTTTCTGGTTGACTTTTCTGGTTGACTGGTTGACTTTTCTGGTTTCTAGTTGACTTTTTTGATTCCATCTCTCTCCTTCTTCACTTCTTTCACTAAATTCACCTTAAAACCTGCACAAAAACACTGAAATCAAGCATAAACCAGTCCAGCTCTCTTATTTCTGAAAATATGGATAAAAGCATGATTTCAAGCTAATTTCTAAGTGTAAAGGTTGCTTTTTGTGTCAATTTTAAGCATGAAAATAACAGTTTTTCAACTGTTATCATGGACGAAGTGGAGGAAGCAGAGGAAATGGACGAAGTGGACGAAGCGGACAAAGTTGTCGAAGTGGACTAAGTTGAGGGAGTGGAGCAAGCGGAGGAAGTGGATGAAGTGGACGAAGTGGACAAAGTTGACGAAGTCGACTAAGTGGACGAAGTGGACTAAGTCGAGGAAGTGGAGGAAGTAGACGAAGTTGACGAAGTGTAGGAACTGCAGGAAGTGGAGGAACTGGACAAAGTTGACGAAGTGGAGTAAGTGGACGAAGTGGAGGAACTAGAGGAAGTGGTGGACCTGGAGGAAGTGGGTGAAGTGAACGAAATGGACGAAGTGGACGAAGTGGACGAAGTTGACGAAGTTGACGAAGTGGACGAAGTGGACAAAGTTGACGAAGTGGACGAAGTGGACTAAGGGGACAAAGTAGAGGGAGTGGAGGAAGTGGAGGAAGTGTAGGAAGTTGACGAAGTTGACGAAGTGGACGAAGTTAACGAATTGGACGAAGTGGACGAAGTGGAAGAAGTGGACGAAGTGGTCGAGGTGGACAAAGTCGACGAAGTGAAGGAAGCGGAGGAAGTGGAGGAAGTGGACAAAGTTGACGAAGTGGACGATGTGGAAGAAGTGGACAAAGTGGACGAAATGGACGAAGTGGACGAAGAGTTTGAAGCAGAAGAAGTGGACGAAGTTGACGAAGTGGACCAAGTGGACGAAGTGGACCAAGTTGACGAAATAGACGAACTTAACGAAGTGGACGAAGTTCACAAAGTGGACGAAATGGACTAATTGGAAAAAGTGGACTAAGTGGACGAAGTGGACGTAGTGGAGGAAGCAAAGGAGGTGAAGGAAGTGGACAAAGGGGAGGTAGCGGAGGAAGTGGAGGAAGTACAGGAACGTGAGTAAGTTGATAAAGTGGACGAAGTAGACAAAGTTGACGACGTGGACGAAGTGGACGAAGTTGAAGAAGTGGACAAAGTGGACAAATTTGATGAAGTGGACGAAGTGTACGAAGTGGAGGAAATGGAGGAAGTGGTCGAAGTGGAGAAGTGGACGAAGTGGAGGAAGTTGACGAAGTTGACAAAGTGGAGGAAGTTGACAAAGTACACAAAGTGGACTAAGTGGACTAAGATGACTAAGTGGACGAAGTTGAAGAAGTGCACGTAGTGGATGAAGTGGACGAAGTTCACGAAGTGGACGAAGTTGAAGAAGCACGAAGTGGAGGAAGTGGACCAAGTGGACGAAGTGAAGCATGTGAACGAAGTCGACTAAGTGGACGAAGTGAACTAAGTGGACAAAGTGGAGGAAGTGAACGGAGTGAAGGAACTGGAGGAAGTGGGCGAAGTCGACGAAATGGACGAAGTTGACGAAGTGGACAACGTAGACGAAGTGGACAAAGTTGACGTGGTGGACTAAGTGGACTAAGTGGAGGGAGTGGACGAAATGGAGGAAGTTGACGAACTGGACGAAGTGGCCGAAGTGGTAGAAGAAGACGAACTTGAAGAAGTTAACGAAGTGGAGGAATTGGAGGAAGTGGAGGAACTGGAGGAAGTGGACAAAGTTGACGAAGTCGACTAAGTGGAGTAAGTGGACGAAGTGGACTAAGTGGACAAAGTGGAGGGAGTGGAGGAAGTGGAGGAAGTGGAGGAAGTGTAGGAAGTGGAGGAAGTGGGCGAAGGGGACGAAGTGGACGAAATGGACGAAGTGGACGAAGTTGACAAAGTGGACAAAGTGGACGAAGTGGACGAAGTAGAGGAAGTGGAGGAACTTGACGAAGTGCACGAAGTTAAGGAAGTGGACGAAGTGGAGGAAGTTGACGAAGTGGACGAAGTGGACAAAGTGGATGTAGTGGTGGAGGTGGAGGAAGTGGACTATGTGGAGGAAGTGAAGGAAGTGAAGGAGGTAAAGGACGTGGACGAAGTGGAGGTAGTGGAGGAAGTGGATGGAGGATGTTGAGAAAGTGGACGAAGTGGACGGAGTTGAAGAAGTGGACAACGTGGACAAAGTGTACAAAGTGGAGAAAATGGAGGAAATGGAGGAAGTGGTCGAAGTGGACCAAGTGGACGAAGTTGTCGAAGTGGACGAAATGGACGAAGTGGGCGAAGTGGACGAAGTGGACGAAGTAGACGAACTTGACGAAGTGGACTAAGTTGACTACGTGGACGTAGTGGAGGAACTGGAGGAAGAGGAGGAAGTGGACGAGGTTGACGAAGTGGACGAAGTAGACGAAGTGGACGACGTGTACGAATTTGACGAAATGGACGAAGTGGACGAAGTTGAAGAAGTTGACAAAGTGGACGAAGTTGACGAAGTGGATTAAGTGGACTAAGTGGAGGAAGTGGAGGGAGTGGAGGAAGTGTAGGAAGTGAAGGAAGTGGTGGAAGTGGACGAAGTGGACTAAGTGGAGGAAGTGGAGGAAGTGGAGGAAGTGGAGGAAGTGGGCGAAGTGGGCGAAGTGGGCAAAGTTGACCAAGTCGACAAAGTGGACAAAGTCGACTAAGTCGACGAAGTGGACTAAATGGACGAGTTAGAGGAAGTGGAAGAAGTGGACGAAATGGACGAAGTAGACAAAGTTGACGAAATCGACTAAGTCGACAAAGTAGACTAAGTTGATGAAGTGGACGAAGTTGACAAAGTGGACGAAGTTGACGAAGTGGACAAAGTAGAGGAAGTGGACAAAGTTGACGAAGTGGACGAAGTGGACGAACTGGACAAAGTGGACGAAGTGGCGAAGTTGACGAAGTGAACGATGTTGACGAAATGGACGAAGTGGACCAAAAGGACTAGGTGGACTAAGTGGACGAAGTGGACAAAGTTGACTAAGTGGAGGTGATGGATGAGTGCCCGAGGAGAGGCCGACGACGCAACGCGGACTCCTTCGAAGCTTCCTCCAGAGATGAACGCAGCGGAAAATGATAGAAAACTCGAAGAAAAACAAGAAACGGAGGGTTAAATTCGATAGAAACCCTAGAAAAGGGAAAATCTCAAAATGAACCGATTAATCGGTTCAAACTCATGATTGAACGGTGGAAAAGCTAGATTGCTCAGTGGAAAGTGGATTAAACGGTAGAAAATCAAAAGAAATGATGGAAGAAGATGGATCTGTGAGGAAAAAGAGGATTACCGTGATGGAAGCAATGGTTCACGATGATGAGAGCTCTCGAGAGAGAGTGAGATGCTCTGTGATGTGCAACGTGAGAGGGAAAGATGTGGATTCTGAGATGTGAAGAAATGAAGATATGTTTTGTGGTTGAATAAGACACAAGAATGAAATACGAAATGAAGTGGTGCGTGTCTGATGAATGAGGGAGCTGACGCGGGACTGAATGGAGAGCGCTGACGCGCATGCGAGGTGGCAGCGAAGGAGAGGTAGTGTGGGATGAGAGAGAAAGCACCGTGAAAATGGAAAATGGAAGGGAGAGAGTGTGCTTGAAAGGTGGCTAGAGGAAGTCTTTGGACTCTCTAGCCTATGACTTTCAAGAGAGAATAGTTTCTGATTTCAGAAAATTCAATTCTCATTAATCTCAAAAGTAACAATACAATAGAGGAGCTGGGTATTTATAGTAACCCATGCCCCTTAAGAGCTAAACTATAAAAAGTAAAAATACGAAAGAAGGACTACGTCAAGTACGATTCCATCATACCCTCCCTCTTAAAAAAAAGATTTGTCCTCAAATCTGACAATCGCCTTATGAAGAAGCTCCAGACAATCTTTAGGAGCATGGCCATCTTGGAGTGGCCTTATTCTTTTAGATCTAGTTTTCTTCCTCCTGGATCAAACACGAATCTGCAATACACATCAAATATATCTTCGGTTAATATCAATCCAAGAAAGAATTTTTCTTTAAAAACAAGAGAATAAGAACTTCTAATACTTTGATTAGTAATCTTTGAAAATTTTAGAAGTCCAAATTCAATTTTATCTTGAGTTAACTGTTTTCTTAAAGATAACAATAACTCAAGATTTGAATTGTCATATTTTGAAAATGTTTTCATGACAATTGGTTCGAAAGAGAAGTCAAAAATTGAAAAGTAATCAATTATTGAAAAAGAATTAAAGGTTTGGAAACCTTCCCTTTTATTAAGTTTCATGGTCTTTGAAAGAATAGGATTTGTCATCAGTAACAATTTATCCTTTTCTTTCTTCTCTCTTTCTTGCCTTTCTCTCTTTTCTTCTTCTTTTCTCTCTTTTTCTTTTCTCTCTTTTTCTTTTCTTTTATTTTCTTCTCTTTCTTCCTTTTCTTCTTCTCTTCTTCTCTCTTCTTCTCTTCTTAATTCCTCTCTTCTTCTCTCTTCTCTTTTCTCTATTTCTTCTCTCTCTCTCTTCTCTTTTTCTTTCCTTTCTTCCTTTTCTTTTCTCTCAATCTCTCTTTCTCTTTTCTTATCCTTGATCTCTTTAAGTCTTGTCCCAAATTCTAATTCTTTACGAAGAAACCCATGATCATTTAAACGCTCAAGAAATAATTTTCCATCATCAATGCAATCCCTAATTAGTTCTAGGTTTCTTTTAATGCTTGAAGGCACAAACTTTCTTCTCATGCAAGCTTTTAAATCATGCCAATCACGTATGGAGGACTTTCTACCTTTCCTAACATGATATTGTCTTTCATTCCACCACTCTCTTGCATGCTCTTCTAACTTAGAGAGATATATACTAAGAACATAATATTCACTCTCTTCATAAAACCAAGGATTTATTTTATCAATTTCTTTTTCCCAAGATAGGTATGTTAATGCACCTATGTCTTCACCAAAGGATGGAAGATTCCTAGCTTGTTTAAGCATTTCATCAATATTATCTAACCTAGAAGACCTATATGAACCATAAGAAGACATCTTTGTTTTTAAAAGTTTTCTTAATTTAAAGGGTTCAAAACTTTCACTTAGACAAGTCCCAGGTAAGAGAGGTGAGCTAAAGAGTTGCTTAAGTACCAAGTCTTGCCTTGCCAGAAATGTCTTAGGCTACTAACTAATTACCCCTTAAACTAAAATCACCTTTAGAAACAAAGTACACAACTCAAACAATCACAAACAATTAAACACTAAAAGACTAAACTCTTCGGACTCTAATGTGAAAAGGCTTAGAGTTTAATCCCTTTTAGCCTAAATCACCCGTAAATGTAAAACACAAAACAAATCAATATTAAAGTCTACTTCTATGGTGAGGCTTGTTGCTTTGGCTAACAAGACACACTCACCTGTCTAACTATGCTAAAATTAAAGCAAGTTAAAGTTGCCAAGAGTTTGAAAGAGCACCAAGGACTCTTCCAAAGCACTTGGACTTTATAAAAGGCCCTTTTACAAAACAAAAGCTAAAGCTACCAGTAGGCTAACACGGTAAGACCAAGTATCGTTCTCCCAAAGGACTCACGGCCTAGTTTAGTTATGTGATTCGTTGATTAGCTAAGACTTAAGAACGAAATAAGTGAAGTTTAATATGCAAAACAGAAAATAAACATGTATGCATGAGTTTTGATCAATGGCTAAACAAAATACAAACACTTTCAATGGAATATATGGATTAGTATGTTCTTGGGGTTTATCAATTTCATCTTATCCACTCTCATATATTTTAGGAATTCAACATTCAATTCATCATTGTTAATGCCACTCGCTAAATTACCTTGACAATAAGGCCTATCCCTAATGACAAGTTCATACAATTCCTAGCATTCCTAATAATTAGTTCTTTTAGTGCAGGAGCTTAACGGCAACCAATATACTATTGGGAGAAATTCCCCGGATCTAGACTTCCCCTTACGTTCCCGTATCGACAAAACCAATAATCATGCATTGAATGAGTTAAACAAAGCAAGCATTGAGCAAAGAGGAAAAACCCTAACTAATGATGAAAGAAAGCATAGGTCTTAAATATAAGATGTAAACACAAATTTCATATATGAGAGTTTCACAAGACTACATTGATTCCCCAACAACAATACGAGGTTTAGTTCACCATATTCATGGTGAAACTAGATGAACAATAATGAACGAATGAAGGATAAAACCCTAGAAAGGTGAAGAGGTAGCCTGAGCATCCAAGATCCTCCTTCAAAGGGGTGGAAGAGAGAGTGTTTGGTTCGTTTGTGCCAAAGATACAAACCCTAGGACGTCCTAAAGCTTATATACTATTCTAAAATTACAGAAAATTCAGGCCCAAGCCCATAAGTGTGCCGCTTAGCGGTAAAGTGCCGCTCAGCGGTCAGTGCGTGAGTAGTTTCTTCCCCTCAGCGGCCATTTTGCCCCTCAGCGGTTCCAACGTGGACTCCTGAGTGCCGCTCAGCGGTAAACTACCGCTGAGCGACAGTTCCGGCTTCTCCTTTTTCACTTTTTGATGTCTTTTCTGATTCCATCTCTCTCCTTCTTCACTTCTTTCACTAAATTCACCTTAAAACCTGCACAAAAACACTGAAATCAAGCATAAACCTGCCCATCTCTCTTATTTCTGAAAATATGAATAAAAGCATGATTTCAAGCTAGTTTCTAAGTGTTAAAGGTTGCTTTTAGTATCAATTTAAGCATGAAAATAACATTTTTTCAACTGTTATCAAGTGTCAAAAGAGCATTTTCAAAAATCTACAGAATCGCCGCTCAAGGGAAAATTCCGCTGAGCGCGACTCTAACAAACTTGATATTTTGGCTATTTTTCTTGCTGGATTGGTGCAATGGTTGTGCTGAGGGGTGGTTTTGACTCTCAGCGGTGGTTTAGCATGGATTTGGGGTATTGTTTATGGTTTACTAATGATTAACAACATGTTTTATGGTTTTGTAATTTGTGTTTGATGTAGGGATGGCATCCTCTTCAAGAAAAAGATTGAAGACCATAGCCTCCAAGAGGAAAGATAAGGAACCTTAACAACCTCATTCCAGTAGGTTTGTATCTCGCAAACATGAGAATCATTTTAAGGTTGTGCAAGATAGGGAGACTCCTGATGGAGAGGAAAGCTGCAATGATACCTAACTTTGCTCCTCAGTTTGGAGAGCAACTGATGGGAAGAAACTGGAGGAGATTAGCCACCTACTCTGCACCAGCCAATATAGCAGTGGTAAAGGAATTTTACACCAATGCAAGGAGGATAGGTGATTATCCAGCTGAGGAGTACCTAAGCTATGTGAGAGGCCACACTATTAGGTATGATCCTACCTCTATCAACAACTTTTTGGGTACTGAATGGGTTGGAGAGGAGTGCCAGTTTTCTCTTTGTATGGAGGAAGGCACTAATTTTAATGATGTGGAGAGTGTTCTATGTGTACCTAGAGGACACTTCTAGAGGAACAAAAATGGTGCAGTGGTGAATATTAGGAGGATTGATCTGACTTCTCTTGCTAAGTATTGGATGGGATTCTCCAATGCTAACATTCAATTGTGTTCTCATGTTTCAGACATCATTCTTAGCAGGGCACTTCTCCTCTACTGTCAGCTTAGAAATATGAGCATTAACATTGGCCAAGTGATTGCCAATGAAATACATATGTGTGCCAACACGATGAACAACAAGGCACCTTTAGGACATCCTTCCTTAATTACACATTTGTGCAAGATAGCTGGGGTGGACACTTATGCTCCACCATTTGAAAGGCCGAGAAAATCCATTGATGAATCTTATTATAGGCAGTATTGTGGAGGAGAGGAAGCAGCTAAGCCAGTTCCACGACAACGTCCTTGTAGAGAAAGAAGACCAGCACAAAGTCAGGCATCTGTAGAGACTTATGAGGCAGAGCCATTCCAGATGAGAGACATGTACATGTCTCTTATAGGTTCACAGATGCAATCCATCCATAGAGGACAGGTGGCAACTACTAAGATTATTATTAGGCTATATGATACACCCCCAACACACAGGTGGACTATGGATGAATTCCATAGTGTGGTGGATTGGCCAAAAGAGCAAATCCAAGGCAACAGAGCTAGAGCAGCTGAAGCTTCAGCCATGGAGGAAGATGAAGAGGATGATGATGATGCATTTGAGGATGCTGAAGATAATGAAGAGGAGGAAGATACAAATGACAACACAGGCTGATGAGGAGCTAAGATAACATCTACTGATGGATGCTATCAGCATTAGAGTAGGATCTTTTCTATCTTTTATTTTGTAATATTGAACTTATTTGCTTCTGTTTTTAGAATAGGGTTGGTGTACTCAATTTGAAACTTGTCTGTTATGATGGTTTGCTTATGACTCATTGCATGATAAGTAGTGCTTGATGATGTTTGGATATTGATTGATGTTGAGATGGTGCACACTATATGCTTATACAGGTTGTTCACAAGCTTTGTGAACAAATGCATGATGTTGTGATTGTGATTTTGATGCTAAGCAGGATGTTGTATATGTGGAATATGAATGAGCTTAGATGTGAGGTTTTGAGCTCTAGAGTTGTTGTGATTGAATACTATTACTTTGAAAGCATGAATGACTTTGCCCAGGTTTTCTATGATTGAATCAATTGCTTGTTTGCATCATATGATCAAGACCATTTGTTGCTAACCCTTTTTGTTAGCCAAATGCATGATTGTAGCCCACAAAAAGAGAGCACTATGTGTTCTATCCTTTGAACCCTTAACCTTGAACATGATTTGAAAAACCCTTTTCGAAAAGCTTTACCTTGAGTTAAGTAGAAAATATTTTGTGGTATGGATAAATGTTCAAGTTTGGGGTTGTTGGGAAGTTTTGAAAGGGAAAATTGAAAGCATTGAGCTAAGAGCTAAGATGTGAAAAAGAAAAGAAAAAGAAAAAGGAAAGAAAAGAAGAAAAGGAAAAGCTCAATGCAAAGGAAAGTTGGGAATAATTAAGAAGGATTGTGTTTAGATGATTCTCTTAACTCAAGGGTTTGTGATCTAGAAAAACCAATTTTTCTTGCTAGCCCAGCCACATTATAAGTCATTGAAAAGTCCTTGTGATGATGCTTACTTGTGAATGCATTTTATTGTGGTTAAATGAAAGGAAAAGTCAATTCGTGTGACATTGTGATAGTAGAGTGAATGAGTGAATACCTCTTATACACTTGTGTTTGATTGAAACACTTTATCTAGTAAGCAAAGATTCCATGAACACATAAGAACATCTATGCTTAGTGGATTGATCATTCATGAAAAATAGAATTTTTAGGATATTATGTGATCTTGTGAACAGTAAAGCATGTACATGTTTTGATTGAAGTCTTTGCAATGAGCTTAATTGAGTACTTACTTATCTTGAAAAGAGATTTCTGAATGTGGTGAACCATTGTATTGGTTAGTGGAATATTGAGTTACATCTTGTTTGCTTGAGGACAACAAAGTTCTAAGTTTGGAGTTGTAATAATAGTTGAAAAATTGTTATTTTTATGCTTAAAATTGATACCAAAAGCAACCTTTAAGACTTAGAAACTAGCTCGGGATCATGCTTTTGGAAATAAGAGAGTTGGACAGGTTTATGCTTGATTTCCTTGTTTTATGCAGGTTTTAGGATGATTTTGATGAAAGAAGTGAAGTAGGACAGAGATAAATCAGAAAAGAACTCAAAAAGTGCAAAAGCAGAGAAGCCGCGAGTACCGCTCAACGTCATTTACCGTTGAGCGGCACTTCTAAAGACCCATTGGCACAGCTGAGGGATAAAAATGCAGCTGAGAGGAAGAATTGATGACACGCTGGTGCCACTGAGCAGTATTTACCGCTGAGCGCCATTATTTTAGGCTTGGACCTACTTTTCTATAATTTTTAGAACTCTATATAAGGTTTTAGGTGACCTAGGGTTATTTTCTTTGGCAGAGAACGAAGCAAACACACACCTCTCCACCCGTTGGAGGAAGATTTTGGATGCTAAGGCTACCTACTCAACTTTCTAGGGTTCTATCCTTCACTCTTTCATTACTTTTCATCTAGTTTCACCATGAATATGGTGAACTAAACTTGTATTGTTGTTTGGGAATCAATGTAATCTTTTGAAGCTCTCATATATGGAATTTGTGTTTAAACATCTTATTTGAGATATATGCTTTCTTTCATTAATAGTTAGGGTTTTTCCTCTTTGCTCAAAGCATGCATTGTTTAACTCATTCGATGTCATGATTATTGGTTTTGTCGATGTGGACACATTGATAACAGTTGAAAAACTGTTATTTTCATGCTTAAAATTGATAATAAAAGCAACCTTTAGACTTAGAAACTAGCTTGAAATCATACTTTTATTCATATTTTCAGAAATAAGAGAGCTGGACAGGTTTATGCTTGATTTTAGTGTTTTTGTGCAGGTTTTAAGGTGAATTTAGTGAAAGAAGTGAAGAAGGAGAGAGATGGAATCAAAAAAGGAATCAAAGAGTGCAAAAAGGAGAAGCCGAAGGCACCGCAAAGCGGCACTTTACCGCTGAGCGGCACTCAGGAAGCCACGGGAGGACCGCTGAGGGGCAAAATGGCCGCTGAGGGGAAGAATGGAGACGCGCACTCACCGCTGAGCGGTACTTTACTGCTGAGCGGCACACTTATGGGCTTGGGCCTAGATTCTTTGTAATTTTAGAATAGTATATAAGCTTTAGGACGTCCTAGGGTTTGTATCTTTGGCAGAAACGAGGAAAACACTCTCTCTTCCACCCCTTTGAAGGAGGATCTTGGATGCTCAGGCTAGCTCTTCACCTTTTTAGGGTTTATTCTTTCATTCTTTCATTGTTATTCATCTAGGTTCACCATGAATATGGTGAACTAAACCTTGTATGTTTGTTGGGGAATCAATGTAATCTCTTGAAGCTCTCATATATGGAATTTATGCTTGCATCTTAATCTAAGATTTATGCTTTCTTTCATCATTAGTTAGGGTTTTTCCTCTTTGCTTAATGCTTGCATAGTTTAACTCATTCGATGCATGATTATTGGTTTTGTCGATACGGGCACGTACGGGGAAGTCTAGATCCGGGGAATTTCTCCCAATATTATGTTGGTTGTCGTTAAGCTCCTGAACTTATGAACTGATCATTAGGAATGCTAGGAATTGTATGAACTCGTGATTAGGGAGAAGCCTTCTAGAAAGGTACTTTAGAGAGTGGCATTAACAATGATGATTTGAATGTTGAATTCCTAAGATATATGAGAGTGGATAAGATGAAATTGACCCCCAACAACATATTCATTCATATATTTCATTGAAAGTGTTTATCTTTTGCTTTTGCCATTGATCAAAAACTCATGCATACATGTTTATTTTTTGTCTTGCATATTAAACTCCAAATATTTCGTTCTTAAGTCTTAGCTAATCAACAAACCACACAACTAAACTAGGCCGTGAGTCCTTTAGGAGAACGATACTTGGTCTTACCAAGTTTATTACTTGAACAATTCGGTTATACTTGCCGATTGAAAAACAAGTTTGTGACATCATATTTTGGTGATCATAAATTTGTCCATCACACATACGGGGAAATCTAGATCCGGGGAATCTCTCCCAACAATAGTATAAACCTAGACATAGGAGTATGATGGTTGGTTGCCTTTAAGCTTCTGTTCATTATAATGCATGATTAATTGCTAGGGAGACAAGACATTGAAAATTAGTGATTATGATTAGGCTTTCTTCGCCGAGACATCGGGTTTAAGGTAATTTAGAGAGTGGCATTAACATTGATGAAAAGAATGATGAATTCCTAAATATATGAGAGTGGATAAGATGAAATTGATAAACCCCAACAACATACTCCTCCATATAATTCGTTCCAAGTGTTTTGTTCTTCTTTTCCATTGATCAAATTCATGCATACATGTTTACTTTTTGTATTTTGCCTTAAAAACCCCAAAGTAATTGTTTTTACAAGTCTTAAATAATCAAACAATCATATAAATAACTAGATCATGAGTCCTTTGGGAGAACGATACTTGGTCTTACCAAGTTTATTACTTGATATGATTCGGTCACACTGGTCGAGGTTTAACAAGTTTTTGGCGCTGTTTTAGGTGTTAAAAATATTGTCATCACCGCTCAGCACCATTTTTACCGCTGAGCGACACTTTAAAGGCCCGCAGTCATCGTTGAGGGGCAAAACTGTAGATGAGCGTCAAACTGAAGAATCGCGCTTACCGCTGAGTGGTAATTACCGCTGAGCGCCATTTTTATGGGCCTTGGGCCACTTTTCTGTAATCTTTACTAAGCTATATAAGGCTTTAGTCGAATTAGGGTTAGTATCTTTGAACAAAACGAAGAAAAATCACACTTTCTTGACCCCTTGGAGAAGGATTTTGGATGCTCAAGCTCCACTCTCCAAACTCTAGGGTTCTATCTTTCATTCTTTCATTATTTTTTATCTAGTTTCACCATGATTATGGTGAACTAAACCTTCATTGTTGTTGGGGAATCAATGTAATCCTTTGAAACTCTCATGTATTGAATTGGTTCTTTAATTCATATGCTTTCTTTCATTAACTGTTAGGGTCTTTCTTCTATACTCTATGCATGCTTTGGTTAACTCATTCAATTGCATGATCATTGATTTTATTTGTATGGACACATAAAGATAAATCTAGACGTGAAGAAATTCTCCCAATAGTAATATTGCCTAGACATAAGGATAGGAGGATTGGTTGCCTTTAAACTTTTGTGCGAATGTAATGCATGAATATTTGCTAGGGAGACAAGACATTGTAAACTAGTGATTAGGAGTAGGCTTTCTTCACCGAGACATCGGGTTTAAGGTAAATTAGAAAGTGGCATTAACATTAATGAAGAAGATGAATTCTTGAATACATAAGAGTGGATAGGATGAATTGAAAACCCCAACAACATCATTATTCCATATATTTCAATCACGCTTTGCTTCTTTTGTCCAATTGATCAATACATGCATTCATATGTACTTTTCAATATTTGCATTTAAACCTACAAGAATTAGTTCACAAGTCTAATTTAATCAATAAATCACATAATTGTTTAGGCCGTGAGTCCTTTGGGAAACGATACTTGGTCTTCCATTTTATTATTACTTGATACGATTTGGTTACACTTGTCGAGGGTTAACAAGTTTTTTGCACCATTACCGGGGACTCATGATTTAACTATTCTATTTGTATGATTATTGATTAACTTTGACTTGATTTTTATATTTTTGTTTATCTTTTTATCTTTTTATTTATTTTTTATTTTTTTTATCTTTTATTTTCATATATCTAGTTATCTTTTTAGTTTATCTTTTCTATCTTTTTGTGCTAACAATTTTTTCTAAGGACTTGTTTCATTGTGTATGTAGGGTACAATTCGGACTAGAAGCAAGAAAACTTCGGAACCTCTTCTTGAAGGATTGGACGAAAGTAGAAGGAAGAGGAGAATTCGAACTTCTGGAGAACTATTTACTTCTCCGGAAACACTTCTACAACCTCACCACAAAGGTCCAACCAAAGCACTGAGCATATGGCTGGAGAAAACAATGGGAGACGTACTCTGGCGGATTACACCGATGTTGTTGGCCCTTATCACTTTAATAGCATTGCTAAACCGAGGGTCAATGCTGCAAACATGGAGGTGAAACCGACGTTGATACAATTGGTGAAGAGTAACCAATTTAATGTGCTATCAGATGAAAGTCCATATGAACATTTTACCACATTCAACAAGATTTGCAACACAAGGAAGATCAATGGTGTGTCGGATGATGTAATAAAGCTTAGCTTGTTTCCTTTCTCATTGGGAGGCAATGCAAAGTTATGGTTGAATTCTTTTCCGGAGGACAGATTTATTGAATTAGAAGTCGTGGTTTCAAGGTTTCTAAACAAATACTTCCCACAGTCTAAAATCAACAAAGGGAAGCAAAAGATCTCTTCTTTTAGACAAGGCATGGAGGAGACGCTAGGTTAAGCATGGGATAGATACAAGAGCTTGTTTAGAAAGACGCCCACTCGTGGCTTTGACGAGGCAACAATAATCATTCTTTTCCTTGGAGGTCTTGGTTCACAAACCAAGTTGATGCTAGATGCCTCAGTTACAGGTAATAATATTAAATGCAAAACCCCATACAAAGCCACTGAATTGATTGATAACATGGCTACTAATGACAGCGAGATGCATAATAAGAGAAGAGCTCCAATTCAACAGAAGGGAGTTCTACAATTGTAATCAAATGATGCCTTGCTTGCACAAAAAAAAATCATAACTCAACAGTTGGAGAATTTGACAAAGACACTTGCTCAGTTGCCAAAGGAGCTAAAGAGTGTTGGTTGCAAAGTTTTTAAACAAGTACTTCCCACAATCTAAAGTCAACAAAGGGAAGCAAGAGATATCTTCTTTCAAACAATCCATGCAGGAGACATTAGGTCAAGCATGGGATCAGTATAAAATTCAAGGAAACAAAATTCAGAGAAACAACATAAGCTTGTTTGTATGCTTTGAGTTATGTGTTGAATATTGTGATGTATTGTAAGGTAATGACTACAATAGTCTTGGTGGTCATTTGTTAGACCCTCGATAAGTGTAACCGAATCGTATCAAGTAATAAACCTGGTAAGGCCAAGTATCGTTCTCCCAAAGGACTCACTGCCTAGACAATTGTGTGGTTTGTTGATTAGCTAACACTTGTAAAACTGATTGATTAAGATTTAAATGCAAATACTCAAAAGTAAATATGAATGCATGGATTGATCAATGGTAAGAAGAAACAAAACACGTTAATTGAAATATATGGATGATTATGTTGTTGGGGTTTATCAATTTCATCCTATCCACTCTCATGTGTTCAGGAATTCATCTTTCTTCATTAATTGTTAAATCCACTTTCTAAATTACCTTAAACCCTAATCATAATCACCAGTTTACAATGTCTTATCTCCCTAACAATTAATCATGCATTATAGTAAACAGAAGCTTGAAGGCAACAAACTATCATACTCCTATGTCTAGGTTAATACTGCTATTGGGAGAGATTCCCCAGATCTAGACTTCCCCGTATGTGTCCATATCGACAAAATCAATGATCATGACATCGAATGAGTTAAACAATGCATGCTTTGAGCAAAGAGGAAAAACCCTAACAATTAATGAAAGAAAGCATGTATCTTAAAGAAGATTTTGAAGAACAAATTCCATACATGAGAGTTTCATAAGGATTACATTGATTCCCCAACAACAATAAATGTTTAGTTCATCATATTAATGGTGAAACTAGATGAAATACAATGAAAGAGTGAAAGATAAAACCCTATAAAGGTGAGAAAGGAGTTGTAGCATCCAAAATCCTCCTCCAAGGGCTGAAAGAGTGTGTTTCTACTTCGCCCCAGCCAAAGATCCCTGACTTAGGTTAACTAAAACTTATATAGTATTCTAAATATTACAGAAAAGTAAGCCCAAGCCCATCAGAATGTCGCTCAGCGGTAAGTGTCTGTCCTCTATTCCACCCCTCATCTGCACTTTTGCCCCTCATTGGTGTCAACGAGTCTTGAAGAACACCGCTGATGCGGGCTGTTGCTACCCATCAAATTTGATTGCAAAAATTAATGCAGTATAGTGCTAGGAAGTGACTCCTAGATCGTCTCTCAAGGACTAAATGTGGTTCGAGTCTTAAGTCAAACACATAGTGGGGGGTTTTGAAAGTGTTTTTGTGCTTGGAAATGGACTAAATTAAAATGGAAATTAAACACAACCAAACATAATTGAAAGCATTGAAGTGCATGAAAATATTAAACCGAACACTGTAACAGATAAATATCTAAACACAATTGAAGCTATTCAAATGCAACACTTAAACTAGAGCATTAAATGCAAAATGTTGTAAGCTAAACACTAAAAGCAATTCATCACAACAAGAAGAAAAGGCTTGAAGACTTAATTTAAATAATTTAGTAAGTTGTTGTAAAATAAAATTTGTGTTGCACCGTTTTTCCATCCAAGGTCGTGGCCTATCCAGATGATGAATGCACCTACTTCTTCATTCAAAGCTAAATAAAAATAGCCGCTTGCAGCATATCCCAAAACCAAAATAACTTCTCTCTTCTATCATTGAAATCCACGGCAAACTCCTTTTGTAAAAGCAAATAAAATAATGATGAAAATTCATTCCTCTTGCAACAGCTTGAGCGTTCCTTTTAAAAGAAAATAAATGCATTTCTTCACTCCAAATGAAATCACGCTCTCTTCCTCAACCGTAACCCTCCATAGCTTAATGTTTGTTTGTGCCAACAAAAAGAAAAAATCCCCCTACTTCCCGTGGCGGCTGGACCTAGTGAAGGATGGTGCCCTGCTCATGTGCCTCCCTCCATTCTCCATCAAAACCTCTTCAAGTTGGACCGATAGCTTCCCAAGCTGGACCAGAATCTCGTGCCCACTCCTTCAATTTGCACCTCCCAAGCTTGCTATCGTGTTGCTGTGTGCTCTCCAAATGCAGCCCATCCCCTAACCTTCCATCTCTCAATCTTCACTGGACTTGTTGTTGGAGGTGTAGCTACTGGATGCGCTTCCAAGTTTGCTAGACTTGTGTGCCTCTGTACTTCCAAGCTGGAATGCTGGATCCGAGGGCTTCCTATTGCTAAACGTCACCTCCAGCTCCAAGCCGAGACACCCTCCATTGCGTGTTGGACCGAGAGCTTTGGACGTGTGCTACTGCTTTCATGAATCCAAGCTGCTGGACCGCGTGAATGGACAGGCCGTGGGCGTAGGTTGCTGGATGTCACATGTGTGTGTGAAGTTCCATGGGCCAAGCCGAGACGATTGCTAGGGGTCACCTCTCCACGTGCTAGACTGCTGGAGCACGCTACGTGTTGTCTTCATGTAGGCCTCTTGCCTCCTCTCCAACGTGCAATGCTGGATGGCTGCTCCTCTACGTGTTGGATCAGCTGTGTGTCACACCCTTCATTTAAGCTGATGGACTCTCTTCTTTTTCCACCTCAACACCTTTCTTCCACGTGTTGCTCCTTCACTTCTGCTTTGGGCCATCACCGTGAAGCACCTCCAAATATTCGCGTGAATGTTGCTGCTGGACGCTGAACGGTGATGCTTCTTCATGCACCTCCAAATTGTTGGGCCTGCTGCTTGCTGGATGCACCTCCTCAAATCCTCAATTCCCTTCAGCCCGTGAAGTGCTAGACTTGTAATTGCTTTCTAAGTGAAAAATGAGATTGAATGCTAGTGCTGCTTCTTCCAAACCTCACCTCTGGACCGCATGTGCACCACGTCAACAAGAAAATGAAATATGTCTCTCCAAATATTAATTGCCCAAGGGCCTTGCTAAATGCTCACCAAGCCTAAATAAAAAAAATGAAATGCAAGTGGGTGGTAGCTACACCTCATTGAACCTCCAAATGTCCCAAATTGTATTTCCAAAATTTTCCCTGCAATTAATAATGCAAATAATTAGCTCAGATAATTAAAATTAATTAAAATTAGAGTTTCTGGTCAAATTAAGCACAATTAGCAAAAACGGAAAAATACCGGACATTTAAGCATAATTCCCCGATTAATTCTAGCACAATAAACTAAGTGAAGTGAAGAAAATATTGACTCATCAACCGCTTAGTGATAATTGCTGCTGAGATGCACTTGGTTCTTCTCTTTTTGTGTCCTTTTCTTATTCCATCTCTTTCCTACTTCTCTTCAATCATCAAATTCATGTCAAAATCTGCAAAAACAAGGAAATCAAGCATAAAACATGTCAAACTCTCTTATTTCAAAAAGTATGATTATAAGATAGTTTCTAAGTCATAAAGGTTGCTTTTGATATCAATTTTAAGTATAAAAATAACAGTTTTTCAACTGTTATCACAACCCCAAACTTAGAACTTTGCTTGTCCTCAAGCAAACAAGATGTAACTCAGATTTCTACCAATCCATACAATGGTTCATCACATTCAAAACTCCTTCTTCCAGGACAAGTAAATACTCAAATTAGATCTTCGCAAAGACTTCAATCAAGATGTGCACATTCTTTTAGTATTCACTCAATCACATAATATCCAACAAATACTATTTTCAAGAATGACCAATCAACTAAGCATAGATGTTCCTATGTTTTCATGGAATCTTTCCTCACTAGATAAAGTGTTTTACTCAAACACAAAAGTGTATAAGAGGTATTCACTCTTCCACTCTACTATCACAATGTCACATGAATTTACTTTGCCTTTCATTTAACCACAATAAAAAATACTCACAAGCAAGCATCATCACAAGGGCTTTTCTATGGCGTATAGTGTGGCTGGTTAACAAGAAAATTGGTTTTTGTGAGTCACAAAACCCTTGAGTTAAGAGAATCATCAAAACACAACCATTCTTAATTATTCCCAACTTTCTTTTGCATTGAGCTTTTCTTTTCCTTTTTCCTTTGCTTTTCACATGCTTAACTTTCAGCTCAATGCTTTTTATCAGTACCACAAAATATTTTCAACTTAACTAAAGGTAAAGCTTTTCAAAGAGGGTTTTCTATCTTGTTAAAGGTTACGGGTTCAAAGGATAGAACACATAGTGTTCTCTTTTAATTGTGTTAAAATCATACATTTGGCTAACAAAAGGGTTACCAACAAATGGTTTTGATCATATGATGCAAACAAGCAAATAATTCAATCATAGAAAACCTGGGCAAAGTCATTCATGCTTTCAGAGTAATAACATTCAATCACAACATCTCTAGAGCTCAAAATCTCACATATAAGCTCATTCACATTCCACATATACATCCTGCTTAGCATCATATTCACAATCACAACATCATGCATTTGTTCACAAAGCTTGTGAACCACATGTATAAGCATATAATGTGCATATTCTCAACATCAATCAAGATCAAAACATCATCAAGCATTACTTATCACACAGCAGTCACAAGCAAACCATCACAACAGATAAAGGTTCAAATTGATTACATCAACCCTATTCTAAAAACATAAGCAAATAAGTTCATGAATTACAAAACAAAATATATAAAAGATCCTGCTCCAGTGCTGATAGTATCCATCAGTAAATGTTATCTCAGCTCCTCATCAACTTGTGTTGTCATCTGTATCTTCCTCCTCTTCATTATCTTCAGCATCCTCAAATGCTTCATCATCATCATCATCATCTTCATCTTCCTCCATAGCTGAAGCTTCAGCTGCTCCAGCTCTACTGCCTTATGCGTCATCCTCCACCATGTCACTACGTTATGCAACACGTCGATAGTCCACCTATGTGCTGGGGGTGTATCATACATCCCAATGATCATCTTAGTAGTGGCCACCTGCCCTCTTTGGATGAACTGCATCTGGGCATCTATAAGAGACATATTACTAGTGTAGAATTGGCTTTTAACGTCCCCCATAGACTTCCGTCCGTAAAAGCCCAACGTAAATAATTGACCGGTGGCATATTCATAAATAAGTGAAATTCTAGACGTCGGTTGTGGGGGGGGGGGGTGATGGACAAATTTATGATCACCAAAATATGATGTCACAAACTTGTTTCACAATCGGCAAGTATGACCGAATCGTTCAAGTAATAAACTTGGTAAGACCAAGTATCGTTCTTCCCAAAGGACTCTCGGCCTAGTTTAGTTATATGATTTGTTGATTAGCTAAGACTTACAAACAAATTAATTGGATTTTATATGCAAGAGGCGAAAATAAACATGTATGCATGAGTTTTTGATCAATGGCAAAAGCACAAGATAAACACTTTCAATGAAATATATGAATGAATATGTTGTTGGGGGTCAATTTCATCTCATCCACTCTCATATATTTTAGGAATTCAACATTCAAATCATCATTGTTAATGCCACTCTCTAAAGTACCATTCTAGATGGCTTCTCCCTAATCACGAGTTCATACAATTCCTAGCATTCCTAATGATTAGTTCATAAGTGCAGGAGCTTAACGACAACCAATATAATATTGGGAGAAATTCCCCGGATCTAGACTTCCCCGTACGTGCCCGTATCAACAAAACCAATAATCATGCATCAAATGAGTTAAACCATGCAAGCATTAAGCAAAGAGGAAAAACCCTAACTAATGATGAAAGAAAGCATAAATCTTAATTAAAAGATGCAAGCATAGATTCCATATATGAGAGCTTCAAGAGATTACATTGATTCCCCAACAAACATACAAGGTTTAGTTCACCATATTCATGGTGAACCTAGATGAACAATGAAAGAATGAAAGAATAAACCCTAAAAGGTGAAGAGGTAGCCTGAGCATCCAAGATCCTCCTTCAAAGGGGTGGAAGAGAGAGTGTTTGCCTCGTTTCTGCCAAAGATACTAACTCTAGGACGTGCAAGTCCTTATATACTATTCTAGAATTACAAAAGATCTAAGCCCAAGCCCATAAAAGTGCCAGAAAACAAGTCCAAGCCCATTATTAAGAATGGCGCTCAGCGGTAAATACCGCTCAGCGGTAAATACCGCTCAGCGGTGACTGCGCGTCTTGTTTCTTCCCCTCAGCGGCCAGTTTGCCCCTCAGCGGACCTCCCGTGACCTCCTGAGTGCCGCTCAGCGGTAAAATGCCGCTGAGCGGTGCTTTCGGCTTCTCCTTTTGCACTCTTTGATTCCTTTTCTGATTCCATCTCTCTCCTTCTTCACTTCTTTCACTAAATTCACCTTAAAACCTGCACAAAAACACTTAAACCAAGCATAAACCTGTCCAGCTCTCTTATTTATGAAAATATAGATAAAAGCATGATTTCAAGCTAGTTTTTAAGTCTAAAGGTTGCTTTTAGTATTAATTTTAAGCATGAAAATAACAGTTTTTCAACTGTTATCAGGGGGACGGACGTCTATAATCTTATAGACGTTCGCCGGAGGGGGACAGACGTTGACGAGGCTGAACAAATTAACACTTCAACTCCCTATGTCAGCCCCTTAAACGTTCGTCCTGGGGCCTGGACGTTTATAATATTATAGACGTCCAGCTCCCCAAGACAGACGTTTAGGGTGCTGACAAGGTGGTTGGAGAATTAATTGGCTTCAGCACCTTAAACGTCCGTCCTGGGAGGGGCCGGACGTCTATAATATTATAGATGTCCAGCCCCCCAAAATGGATGTTTAGGGTGCTGACAGGGTGGTTGGAGAATTAATTGGCTTCAGCACCCTAAACGTCCGTCTTGGGGGGGCCTGACGTCTATAACCTCCCTGTCAGCACCCTGAACGTCCGTTTTGGGGGGCTGGACGTCTATAGTATTATAGACGTCCGGCCCCTCCCAAGACGAACGTTTAAGGGGCTGACATGGGGAGTTGAAGCGTTCATTTGTTCAGCCTCGGAAACGTCTGCCCCCCTCCCACGGATGTCTATAATATTATAGACATCCGGCCCCCTCCACCACGGACGTTTAAGGGCTGATAGGGGGAGTTCAAGCGTTCATTTCTTCAGCCTCTTAGACGGACGTCTAAAACCCCCTGCGAATATCAATTTTAAATTCCCAAAGACATCATATTAGTGATGACCCGGACGTTTATAATATTATAGACGTCAGGGCCCCAGAGTACCGGACGTCTATCAATATTAATATGGGAAACGCGAACCCGCAAGCAGTTACGCTCACTGTTCATCGTCTTCCCCGCGAACGCTGTCTGCGCCATTGATTTTCGAGGTGTGTTTTCTCTCTTTTGGACCGTTTAAATTTACTTTCAATCCGATTACATTGCCTTGTGATGAAATATCTTTGATTTGAATCGATTAAAAATCGTTTTCGGTCCGTTTTTGTGCAGTCCCTTGCGTGTTCTTGGGCGGCTTTTTTAACTGTTTTTGGGCTACGTTTTAGGTTATTCCCTCCTCGATTTCCCTCCCTTTCATTTCGAATCTACTTTTCAGGTTAACTTGTTGGTTGATAAATTTTTGTATGCATGTAATTGGGTTTTGTGTATGCATGTTTTTTACTCTAAAGTGTGCATGTGTTATGGGCTGGAGAATATGCATGTATTAGTTGTGTTATTAGAAGTATCAAATCATTGAGTGATACTTAGTTCCCGTTTGAAATTTAACACAAACGATTAATCTTTTAATCATTTGTGTTAAATTTTGATTTATCTGATTGGACAATTTGAGAAAATTAATTTTCATAATTTGCAATAACATGTCAATCGGAGTTTATGGATAAGATTGATAAAATTTCGGTTCAGTATTTGTGTTGTTCTCCGAATGCATAATTGATTGTGGTCATCGTTGATGAAGAAAGCATCATTAGATTTATAATGGGATTTGAGAGTATTTGGTCTTCCCCCACACGTGCCAGTTTATATCACATTCTCTTATGCATTGGAGGTGATTGAGGGAGACATGATGTTGAATATTTCCATCATTCAGCTGTGGTGCATGTAAGATAGTCAATTTGGTCTTTTATATTACTTTTATTTACATTGTTATAGTTTCTAACAACTTAACTTTGTTGTTTTAGGTACATCGACACAATCGTTGTAGACCAAGGTCGGTCTTCCATGTACGGATTTGTTAGACAGAAAATAGTTTTATTTCTTGTTGAACACTGCTTAGTTTTAGTTTAAGTTTTATGTTGATAGTTTTGGTAGTGGATTCAACTCCACATTAAGTAGAACTTTGTTTATATGAAACGTATATTTATATTATTGCAAAATTGTTCTAGGACAATTTTCTGCTTTTCAGGTGTGGTTTTATTGCAAAAATAAATTAATTTTTAAAAAAAAAAACGCCCAGTAGACCTCCGTTAGTGCACTATCGAACGTCTATAGACGTTTGGCAGTGCACAAACGGATGTCCAACCCCCCAGCCCCTACCACAAACAATTCAGGCAGGTAGACGTCCGGGGGGTTCACACCGGACGTCTATATAGACGTCCAGTGTGAACTCCCCGACGTCTGAGTAACGTCACCCACAAAGACGTCGGGGGAAGGTCGGACGACAAAAAGCCAAAAGAACGGACGTCTAAAGCCCTTTCTGCACTAGTGTATACATGTCCCTCATCTGGAATGGCTCTGCCTCATGAGTCTTTGCAGATGCCTGACTTTGTGTTGGTCTTCTCCCTCTGCGAGAACGGCGTGGTGGAATTAATTAAGCTGCCTTTTCACCTCTATAGTACTGCCTATAATAAGCCTCATCAATGGCTTTCCTCGGCCTCTCAAATGGTGGAACAGAGATGGCAAATTGAAACTGCACACCAGCCCATTCAGTACGTAAGAATCTGTTGATAGAGTCAGGATCATACCGAATGGCGTGGCCTTTAACATAACCTAGGTAATCTTCAGCAGGATGATCACCCAACCTTCTTGCATTGGTGTAAAATTCTTTCACCACTGCTGTGTTAGCTGGTGCAGGATATGTGGCTAATCTCCTCCAATTTATGCTCATCAGTTGCTCACCAAACTTTGGAGCAAAGTTAGGAATCAATCCAGCTTTTCTTTCCATCAGGAGCCTCTTATCTTGGACAGTCTTAAAATGCTTCTCATGCTTGCAAGAAAGGAACCTTTTAGACTGGGTGTGTTCTGGTTCCTTATCCTTTCTTTTGGACGTTGTCGTCTTGAATCTTTTGCTTGAATAAGAGGTCATCCCTACATCAAACAGAAATCACAAAACCACAAGACATGTTGTTAACCATTAGTAAACCATAAACATCATCCCAAAACCATGCAAAACCACCGTTGAGCGCAACCTGCAAGCAAACCAGCAAGCAAAAGAGCCATAAAAGCACCTATGCAAGAATGCTCTAAGCGAAAATTTCCGCTAAGTAACGATTCTGTAGATTTTTCAAAACTTAATTTTTAACCCTTCTTAACTCCACCCACATGCAATCTTTCTAGTTCCAAACCCAAATCAAGCATTTTAATCGGTTTAAACAACAATTAACTCATCAAATCATGCATAAAACACAAAATACCTAAAGAATCATACTTAAACTACCATGTTCATGCTTTCAAGAACCCTAGAATGAAAAATGCTTGATTTACTTGGGTGGAGATGCTAGATAAATGGAAAATGATTTAGGACTTTGATTAAAACAGCCCCCCAATTGCAGTTCTCTCACTAAACCCCAAACTTGGATGGAACCCTAGTAAGAAAGTGAGGTTTTTGTAAAGAGGGAAGAGGAAAAGTGGAGAGAACACTTAGAAAAGTGCTTGAGAGTATGTGAGAAGAGTGAGATCTGAAATTAGACCCAAAATCGCACCCTAGGGTATAAAAATACCTAAATGGGCCTAATCTTGTTAAGGGCAAATAATACAACCCAAGTTTGTAGTGATAACGCTCAGCGGAAATATTCGCTAAGCGGCACTTGCGTGACATGCTTTTGTTCTTCCTAGCTTGCCCTAGGTGCCTTATACTCATGCCCCTCACTTACTCCATGCAATTAATTTCTCACTTCTCTCAAACATTCAATCCCTATCATGCAACTAAAGCAGAATCAAAACAAATAACAAAGATAAAATTAATCAACTGGGTTGCCTCCCAGGTAGCGCTTGTTTAATGTCACGAGCCTGACCCAAAATCCACCAACACCTATCAGTAGGTGTATATCTTTCTTACCAATGCCCATCAGTAGGTGTAACAAACCTGTTTAATAAACCTAGTATCCTTCAATAGATGCTATACCCAAAAATTTCAACATAAAAATAATGTCCAAAGTTTATAAAATTACATCACCAAATTCAAAAATAAAATAAGAATTGATGTTCTGAAACCACTGGATGCCTCCTAGAAAGCGCTCTTTTAATGTCATTAGCTTGACCCAATAAAGTTCAAGTTCCATCTTCCATGTTGGTGTTCATCTTTATGTCATCACACCAACTCATCAGCTACTTCTGGTCCACCTCCTTGATTCTTCTTGAATGTGGAAATTCTATCTCTATCACTCCCTTCTCTTTATAGTCTTTCACAACCCACAACCTGTTTTTGAATCTCACATGTTTACCAAGTTTGGGTTTTGCTTGCATCAAGTCATCATGAATCGTCCTTCATTTGCCATCTTTTTATTGTTTCCTAACTTGTGACAAGAAACAATTTTTACCTCAGAAGTTCTGCTTTGCATCTTTAGGACTAGTCATGGGTACATCTTGACATGTAACTTTATGACTAGCCTTTTTCTTACTCATCTGTTGCTCTTCTTTGAAGACATCAATGATTACCCTTTCTTCTTGGTCTTGAAGCACTATCATTCCTTCATTTACATCAATGATGACCTTGGCCGTTTTCATAAACAGTATTCCAAGAATCAAAGGAACCCTTTCATCCTCCATCTCCATCACCATCACCACAAAGTCCACCAAGAACTGTAGTTTGCCTACGCAAACCATAACATCTTCCACTACACCACTGTAGTTTGTCTTGATTGCCCAGCTTGTCCAGATTGTCCTTGACCTTGACCCATGCTTGGGTGAGGTTTCCACCCTTAGTTGAAATTATCTTGGCTGTATGAAAATTGATTGGCCATGAAATTTACATCTTCTAGGGCCTCTACTAAAAAAACACATTGATCATGGATATGGTCACCACCACATAATTCACACATCTGTTGTTGAACTTGTGCAACAATCTTTAATTCCTTTGGCAATTGAGCAAGTGTCTTTGTTAGATTCTCCAACTGTTGAGTTATAATCTTATTTTAAGCAAGCAAGGCATCATTTGATTGCAATTATAGAACCCCTTTCTGTTGAATAGGAGTTCCTCTTTCACTGTGCAACTCATTGTCATTAGTAGCCATATTCTCTATCACATCGGTTGCTTCCTCTAGAGTCTTCCATTTGATATTACCTCCTGCTGAGGCATCTAGCATCAACTTGGTTTGTGAAACAAGACCTCCAAGGAAAAGTAAGACTACTGCTGCTTCATCAAAGCCATGTGTGGGAGTTTTTCTCAACAAACTTTTATAATCATCCCATGCTTGACCTAATGACTCCTCCACGCCTTGTCTGAAAGAAGATATCTCTTGATTCCCTTTATTGACTTTAGATTGTGGGAAGTATTTGTTTAAAAACTTTGCAACCATAGCTTCCCACTTTGTAAAGCTCCCTTCTGGAAAAATGTTTAACCATCACTTAGCATTGCCTCACAATGAGAAAGGAAACAAGCTAAGCTTGATTGCTTCATCCGGTACCCCATTTATCTTCACGGTGTTACAAATTTCATTAAGAGTAGTGAGATGCTCATATGGACTTTCATGTGATAGCCCATTGAATTGATTACTCTTTACCAGTTGTATCAATGCTGGTTTCACCTCCATGTTTGCAGCATTGACCCTCGGCCTTACTATACTGTTAAAATGTTGAGGGCAAACCACAATGGTGTAATCTTGAAGAGTACGTCTACCATTATTCTCCTCTGCCATATTTTCAGTGCTTTGGTTAGACCTTTGTGGTGAAGGTTGTAAGAGTGTTTCTGGAGGAGGGAAAAGTTCTCTAGATGTACAGATTCTTCTCCTCCGTGTACTCTCGTCAAAGCCTTCAAGAAGAGGTTCTGAATTTTTCTTGCTTTTAGTGCGAATTACTTCCTGCATACACAAGAAGACAAGTTCCTAGAAACAATTGTTAGCATAAAAAAAAGATAGAGAATAAAAATAGAAGATATAGAGATAAAACAAATAAAATTAGAAATACAAAAAGATAAAAACAAAAACCAAAAAGATAAACTTAAAGATACAAAAATAAAAGTAAAAAGATAAATAAAAAATATACAAATCAAGTCAAAGTTAATCAATAATCACACAAATAGAATAGTTAAACCACGAGTCCCCGGCAATGACGCCCAAAAACTTGTTAGACCCTCGGCAAGTGTAACCGAATCGTATCAAGCAATAAACCTGGTAAGACCAAGTATCGTTCTAGACAGTTGTGTGGTTTGTTGATTAGCTAAGACTTGTAAAACCGATTGATTAAGATTTAAATGCAAATACTCAAAAGTAAATATGAATGCATGGATTGGTCAATGGTAAGAAGAAACAAAACACGTGAATTGAAATATATGGATGATTATGTTGTTGGGGTTTATCAATTTCATCCTATCCACTCTCATGTATTCAGAAATTCATCTTTCTTCATTAATTGTTAATGCCACTTTCTAAATTACATTAAACTTGATGTCTCGGCGAAGAAAGCCTAATCATAATCACTAGTTTACAATGTATTGTCTCCCTAGCAATTAACCATGCAATATAGTGAACAAAAACTTAAAGACAACCAACCATCATACTCCTCTGTCTAGGTTTATACTACTATTGGGAGAGATTCCCCAGATATAGATTTCCCCGTATGTGTCCATATCGACAAAATCAATGATCATGACATCGAATGAGTTAAACAATGCATGCTTTAAGCAAAAAGGAAAAACCCTAAAGATTAATAAAGAAAGCATGTATCTTAAAGAAGATTTTGAAGAACAAATTCCATACATGAGAGTTTCAAAAGGATTACATTGATTCCCCAACAACAATAAATGTTTAGTTCACCATATTCATGGTGAAACTAGATGAAATACAATGAAACAGCGAAAGATAAAACCCTAGAAAGGTGAGAAAGGAGTTGTAGCATCCAAAATCCTCTTCTACGGGGTGAAAAAGGGTGTTTTTGCTTCGTCCCAGCCAAAGATCCCTGACCTAGGTTAACTAAAACCTTATATAGTATTCTAAAAATTATAGAAAAGTGAGCCGAAGCCCATCAGAATGGCCCTCAACGGTAAAAAACCGCTCATCGGTAAGTGTGTGTCCTCTATTCCACCCCTCAGCTGCACTTCTTCCCCTCCTTGGAGTCAACGAGTCTTAAAGAACACCGCTGAGCGGTAATTTCTACTGAGCGGCACTGGGTTCTTCTCTTCTTATGCACTTTTTGTGTCCTTTTCTGATTCCATCTCTTTTGTACTTGTCTTCTTTCATAAAATTCATCTCAAAATCTGTAAAAACAAGGAAATCAAGCATAAAACATTTCCAACTCTCTTATTTCCACAAACATAAGCAAAAGCATGATTCCCAGCTAGTTTCTAAGTCATAAAGGTTGTTTTTTATATCAATTTTAAGTATAAAAATAACAGTTTTTCAACTGTTGTCATGATCGTCTGTGTTATGAGTTGAGTATTGAGACGTAATGTGATGTTAGAGTTATGAGTTGAGTATTGAGAGATAATGGGATGTAACGACTGTTATAGTCTGTGTTTTTAGGATAAGATTACTGAATCGTATGCTATGCTATATTCTTAGTTACTCACCCTTTCCTTTTGTGGTTGTGGTTCCACCTACGATGATAGTACTTGTACGGGAGTAGACGGCAGTGCAGATAAGGCAAGGCAGAAGTAGCGCGACGAGAGAACGGGAATTTTTATTGAGGGGATTTATTTATGTTTTAAAGACGTTTTATGTTTTCGAATAAAAAATTTGAATATTTATAAGGTTTGAATTTTAGTTGTAATATTTTCGAACGTTTAATGTTTTATTTGCTTCTGCAGTTTGATACAAACGTTCATAAGTGATGGTATTAAAAAAAATTTGGCAAAAATTTTAGATTTTATTATTTACAAGCGGCATTCCGTTAAGGGTGTTACACACTCTAGGTTTGGTATCTCTGGCTGGAGCAACACATCAACACACTCTTTTACTCTCTGAAGGCAGATCTGGAGGCGGGAGCTTCCTCTTCTACTCTTAGGGTTTTACTATCTCATGCTTTTCCATTGTACATCTAGTTTCTCCATGTCTATGGGGAGCTAAACTCTATTTGTTGTTGGGGAATGATGTAACCTTGTGAACTCTCATGTATTTGAATTGATTCTTAGTCATATATGCTTTATTGATTATTTGTTAGGGAATTCATCAGTTTTAATGTTTGCTCTATTTAACTTATTTAGTCGCATGATTTATGAGTTGCATGAGTGTTGGGAGGTTCCTTAAAATTCAGGTTTTTGTTGAATTCTCCCAAGGGTAATATTTCTCAAGGATGACGGTATGAGTACTTGGTCGTCTTAAGCTCTTGATCTTCAAACTTAATTTTCTAGGAACGCTAGGAATTGCACGAACTAGGAATTAAGGCAGGCTTATTGCGCCAAGGGATTGGGTTCTAAGTACTTTCGTGAGTGACGTTAACATTAATGCATAAAGAGGAATTCTTATATACATGAGAGGGAACTTGGTGAAATCTAACCGCAACAATATATTCATCTCATATTAAACAACATCCTTTCATCTTTGTGTTACTCTACTACTGATCAATTTACATTCATATTTAATTTTTTGTCTTTGTATTTTAAACCAATGATCTCGTTTTATTTAAGACTTAATTAATTGAGTTATCACACAACTGTTTAGCGCCGAGAGTCTTCAGGGATAGGATACTTGGTCTTACCATTTTATATTACTTATGCGATTCGGTACACTTGTCGATCCATCAACAAGTTTTTGGTTTCATTTCTAGAGATCAAAAATATTGTCAACAATTGTTCACAAGCTATGTGAATAGATGCATAATGTTGTGCTTGTGATTATGATGTTAAGCAGGATGTGTATGTGGATGTTGAATGAGCCTATATGTGAGGTTTTGAACTCTAAAGTTTTTGTGATTGAGTGCTATTACATTGAAAGCATGAATTATTATGCTCAGGTTTCTATGATTGAATCACTTGCTTGTATGTGTCATATGATCAAAGCCATTTGTTGGTAATCCTTTTTAGTCAAATGCATGATTTTAGCCTAAGAAAAGAGAGCACAATGTGTTCTATCCTTTGAACCCTTAGCCTTGAACATGATAGAAAACCCTTTTTGAAAATCTTTACCTTGATTTGAGTTGAAAATATCTTGTGGCATTGATAAAGGTTCAAGTTTGGCGTTGTTAGGAAGTCTAAAAAGGGAAAACAACTAGCATTGAGCTAAGCACGTGAAAAGCAAAATAAAAAGGAAAGAAAAGAAAGAAAAAGAAAAAGCTCAATGCAAAGGAAATTTGGGAAGAAGTAAGAATGGTTGTGTTTATGGAATTTGTCCTCACCAGAAAAAGTGTTTCACTCAAACACACAAGTGTATAAGAGGTCACTCATTCACCTTACGTATAAAATGTCACATGAATTAACCACAGTCAAACACATTCACAAGTAAGTGTCATCACAAGGACTTTTCTATGGCTTATAATGTGGTTGGGCTAACAAGAAAATTGGTTTTTCTAGATCACAAAATCCTTGAGTCAAGTGAATCATCTAAACAAAACCATTCTTCTTTCTTCCAACTTTCTTTTGTATTGAGCCTCTCTCTTTTTCTTTCTTTTCTTCCTTTTTCTTTTTATTTTCACATGCTTAGGTCTTGGCTCAATGCTTGTTATTTTCCCTTTCTAGACTTCCCAACAACCCCAAACTTGAACATTTATCAATACTACAATACATCTTCAACTCAACTCAAGGTAAAACTTTTTTTAAAAAGGGTTTTCTAATCATTTTCAAGGCTAAGGGTTCAAAGGATAGAACACATAGTGTTCTCTTTTAATGGGCTAGAATCATGCATTTTGGCTAAAAAGGGTTACCAACAAATGCCTTGATCAAATGAAAACCTGGGCAAAGTCATTCATGCTTTCAAAGTAATAACATTCAATCAAAAACTCTGGATCTCAAAAACCTCACATATAGGCTCATTTAACCATTCCACATACACATCCTGCTTAGCATCATAATCACAATCACAATATCATGCATTTGTTCACAAAGCTTGTGAACCATCACCTGTATCTCAACATATAATGCACAATCTCAATATCAATCAATGTCAAAGCATTATCAAATAATACTCATCATACAAAAGTCACAAGCAAACTATCACAATAGACAAAGTTTCAAATTGAGTACATCAAACCCTATTCTACTAACAGAAGCAAATAAGTTAATTTAGTTTAGAACATTGGGTTTCCTCCCAAGTAGCGCTTGTTTAATGTCACGAGCCTGACCCAAAATCCTCCGGTACCCATTAATAAGTGCAAATGAACATAGTCTCCTTCAGTAGATACTTTTCCACCTAACATCCTTTAGTGGATGCAAACCATGTAACAAATTTATAACTAAAACAACCATACCAAAGGTTCATAATTACATCATCAAACCAAAATAAACGTTCTTAAATCACTGGGTTGCCTCCCAACAAGCACTCTTTTAACGTTACTAGCTTGAGCCAATAAAATTCAAGGATCAACCAACTTCATCACTATAGATAACCGCTCTACTTCTCCTCCTAGATAATGCTTGAGACGTTGACCATTCACCACCCAGCTTGTATGTTGATCATTTGCAGCTGGATCAACCAATTCAATTGCTCCATGTGGATGCACATTTTTCACTATGAATGGTCCTGACCATTTTGACTTCAACTTTCCAGGAAAAAACTTCAATCTTGAATTAAACAATATCACCTGCTGCCCTAGAGTAAAAACCTTTTTTATCAACTTCTTGTCATGATAGAATTTTAGCTTCTAGATGAATCATATGCATGCAACCGCATCTCTTCAAGTTCAAGCATCTGCCTTCTGCGCTTATTTTGAGTTTCGAAAGGTTCAAAATTCAAAAATTTAAGCGCCCATAAAGTTTTGTGCTCCATCTCCACTGGCAAATGACATGATTTCCCATAAACTAGCTGATAAGGCAATAAACCCCCATAGATGTCTTCATTGCAGTCTTGTATGCCCAGAGAGCATCATCAAGTTTTTGTGACCAGTCCTTTCTTGATGCAACAACTGTTTTCTCTAAGATTCACTTGATCTCTCTGTTAGACACCTCAGCTTTCCCATTAGTCTGTGGATGTTAAGGTGCAGCTACCTTATGTCTCAAACAATAATGTTTGAGTACCTTTGCTAGTTGATAATTACAAAAATGAGATCCTCCATCACTAATAAGCACTCTAGGAGTTCCAAAGCGTGAAAATATTTGCCTCTTTAGAACACACCAATGCTTCCAAATCATTTCTGGGACACGCCAATGCTTCCACCAATTTACTCACATAGTCAACTGCCACCAGTATATATTCATTGTTGAAAGATGGTGGAAAAGGTCCTATAAAATCAATACCCTAGCAATCGAAGACTTCAACCTCTAAAATGCGTTTGTAAAGGCATCTCATGACGTCTTGAAATAGTCCTAGTTCTTTGACACTTGTCACAATTCCTGGCATGATTGTGAGCATCTTTAAATAAAGTAGGCCAATAAAAACCTGACTGGAGAACTTTTGTTGTTGTTCTTTCCCATTGAAATGTCCTCCATAGGGTGAGTCATGGCAGTGCCAGAGAATTCCTTCTGCTTCTTCATTAGTCACACACTGCCTCTAAAGATTATCTGCTCCAATTTTGAACAAACAAGGATCATCCCAAATAAACTGCTTGGCATCATGCAAAAGTTTCTTTCTTTGTTGCCAATTAAGATCTTCTGGAATTTCTCCTGCAGCTTTGAAATTGGCCATATCAGCAAACCACGGCCTCTTTTGAATGTACATGAGTGTCTCATCTGAAAAAGATTCCCAGATTTCTACTTCTTTTCTAGTAACCTCAAGGTTAACCAACCGAGATAAGTGATCAACAATCAAATTCTCACTCCCCTTTTTATCACAGATTTCAACATCAAATTCTTGCAATGATATGTGTAGATAATCAAACGTGGCTTAGAATCTCGATTTGTCAACAAATATTTTATAGCTGCATGATCTTTGTAGATAATCACCTTAGACCCAATGAGATAAGGTCTAAATTTCTCCAAAGCATAAACTATGGCTAGGAACTCCTTCTCAGTAGTAACATAATTCAATTGGGCATCATTTAAAACTTTACTAGCATAATAGATTGTGTGAAATACCTGAGCAAGCACGGATCCTATTGCATAATCAGTAGCATCACACATTAGCTCAAAATGTTGATTCCAATATGGAGCTACAATCACTAGAGTCGACACCAACTTACTTTTCAAGATATCAAAGGCTTTCAAACATTCTTCATTCATCACAAAAAGGTACATCTTTAACCATCAGATTACTCAATGGTTTTGCAATTTTTGAGAAGTCCTTAATAAATCTTCTATAGAATCCGGCATGGCCTAAGAAGCTTCTGATTCCCTTCACATTTGTTGTTGGAGTGAGTTTCTCAATGACCTCTACCTTGGCTTTATCAACTTCAATCCCCTTAGCAGAAATCTTGTGCCCTAACATATTTCCTTCTGTTACCATGAAATGACATTTCTCCCAATTAAGTACTGATGGACAAATTTGTAAGCACCAAATTATGATGTCACAAACTTGTTTCACAATCGGCAAGTATGACCGAATCGTTCAAGTAATAAAACTTGGTAAGACCAAGTATCATTCTTCCCAAAGGACTCACGGCCTAGTTTAGTTATGTGATTTGTTGATTAGCTAGGACTTACAAACGAAATATTCAAAGTTTAATATGCAAAGACGAAAATAAACATGTATGCATGAATTGATCAATGGCAAAGACAAAAGATAAACACTTTCAATGAATTATATGAATGAATATGTTGTTGGGGGTCAATTTCATCTCATCCACTCTCATATATTTTAGGAATTCAACATTCAAATCATCATTGTTAATGCCACTCTCTAATGTACCATTCTAGATGGCTTCTCCCTAATCAAATAGTTCATACAATTCCTAGCATTCCTAATGATTAGTTCATTACTGCAGGAGCTTAAAGGCAACCAATATAATGTTGTCAGTAAAATATTGGGAGAAATTCCCCGGATCTAGACTTCCCCGTACGTGTCCGTATCGACAAAACCAATAATCATGCATTAGAATGAGTTAAACAATGCAAGCATTGAGCAAAGAGGAAAAACCCTAACTAATGATGAAAGAAAGCATATGTCTTAATTCAAAGATGTACTCAACAAATCCATATATGAGAGCTTCAAGATTACATTGATTCCCCAACAAACATACAAGGTTTAGTTCACCATCGTCATGGTGAACCTAGATGAATAACAATGAAAGAATGAAAGAATAAACCCAATAAAGGTGAAGAGGTAGCCTGAGCATCCAAGATCCTCCTTCAAAGGGGTGGAAGAGAGAGTGTTTGCCTCGTTTCTGCCAAAGATACCTAACTATAGGACGTGCAAGCCCTTATATACTAATTTAGAGTTACAAAAGATTACAAAAGCCCAAGCCCAAAGAGTGCCGCTCAGCGGTATTTACCGCTCAGCGGTGGTTACGCGTCTTCTTTCTTCCCCTCAGCGGCCATTTTGCCCCTCAGCGTGACTCCCGCAACCTCCTGAGTGCCGCTCAGCGGTAGTTTGCCGCTGAGCGGTGCCTTCGTCTTCTCTTTTTGCACTCTTTCTTGTCTTTTCTAATGTCACTTCTCTCCTTCTTCACTCTTTTCACCAAATTCACCTTAAAACCTGCACAAAAACACTGAAATCAAGCATAAACCTGTCCAGCTCTCTTATTTATGAAAATATGGATAAAATGCATGATTTCAAGCTAGTTTCTAAGTCTAAAGGTTGCTTTTAGTATCAAATTTAAGCATGAAAATAACAGTTTTTCAACTGTTATCACAACCCCAAACTTAGAACTTTGCTTGTCCTCAAGCAAACAAAATGTAACTCCATCTCCAACCAATTTATATGATGGTTTACTCATTCAAAATCCTCTTTTCAAGATAAGTAACAACTTCATTCAAACTTATGACTAAGAGTTCAATCAAGATGTGCACATGCTTTAGTGTTCACAAAGTCATTTAAGTTCCAACAAATGCTATTTTTCATGAATGATCAATCAATTAAGCATGGATGTTCATGTGCTCATGGAATATTTCCTCACCAGGTAAAGTGTTTCACTCAACACTCAAGTGTATAAGAGGTAAGTGTTTCACTCATTCACTCCACTATCACAATGTCACATGAATCAACTTTGCCTTTCATTTTACCACAATCAAAAACATTCACAAGCATGCATCATCACAAGGACTTTTCAATGGCTTATAATGTGGCTGGGCTAACAAGAAAATTGATTTTTCTGGATCACAAAATCCTTGAGTTAAGAGAATCATAACAACACAATTATCTTATTCATTCCCAACTTTTGTTTGCCTTTTCATTTGCATTGAGCTTTACTTCTTTTTCTTTGCTTTTCTTTTTCTTTGTATATTCTTACTTTTTAGCTCTTAGCTCAATGCTTTTCCTTTTTCATGTTTTCCCAATAACCCCAAACTTGAACATTTATCAATACCCCAAACTTAAACCATAAAAGCATAAACATATGATAGCATTCATCAGTAAATGCTATCTCAGCTCCTCATCATTCTGCGCTGTCCTCTGTATCTTCCTCCTCCTCTTCATCATCATCATCATCAAAAGCATCCTCCTCCTCAGCTTCATCTTCTTCCATGTCTCGAGCTGAAGATTCAGCTCCTCCAGCTCCTCCATGGAATGGTTCTTCTGGCCAAGCTACCACATTATGGAATTCATCCATAGTCCACCTGTGTGCTGGAGGGGTATCATACATCCCCACTATCATCTCAGCCGTGGCCACCTGCCCTCTGTGGATGGACTGCAACTGAGCACCTATAAGAGACATATACATGTCCCTCATCTGGAATGGTTCTGCCTCATGAGTATCAGCAGATGTCCTGCTCTGTGCTGGCCCTCTCTCTCTACGAGCCTGGCGTGGTGGAACTGGCTGAGCTGCCTCCTCACCTCCACAATACTGTCTGTAATAGGCATCATCTATAGCTTTTCTTGGCCTCTCAAATGGTGGAACAGAAGTGTCCACCCCAGCTAGCTTGCAGAGGTGAGTAATCAAAGAAGGATGTCCCAGTGGTGCTTTGTTGTTTGAGGTGTTAGCACACACACTAATCTCATCAGCTATCACCTGCCCAATATTAACATTCAAACTCCTGATAGCACAGTAGATGAATAGTGCCCTGCTGAGAGTGATATCTGACACATGTGAGCATGGCTGAATATTGGCATGAGAAAATGCCATCCAATACTTTGCAAGAGGAGTCAAATCTGTCCTCCTAATGTTAACCACTGCTCCAGATCTATTCCTTTGAAAGTGTCCTCCAGGTATGCACAACACTCTCTCAACATCCTCAAAGTCAGCACCTTCCTCCATGCTAAGAGCAAACTGACATTGCTCACCAGCCCACACAGTATCCAGGAAGTTGTTAATGGAATCAGGATCATACCTGATGGCATGGCCTCTAACATAGCCCAAATAGTTCTCAGCTGGATAGTCACCAATCTTCTTTGCATTGGTGTAGAATTCCTTGACTACAGCTATGTTGGCAGGAGCTGGATAGGTGGTTAGCTTTCCCCAATCATTCCCTAACACTTGCTCTCCAAATTGAGGAGCAAAGTTAGGTATCATTCCAACCTTCCTCTCCATCAGAAGTCTTCTGTCTTGAACCACCCTAAAGTGCTTCTCATGTTTCCTGGAGAGGAACCTGCTATTATGGGGTTGTTCTGGTTCCTTTTCTTTCCTCTTGGTTGCCATGGTTTTCAATCTCTTTCCTGAAGAGGATGCCATTCCTGCATTCAAATACAAATCCAAAACCACAGAACATGATATTAATCATTAGTAAACACAGAACACAACTCCTTCCGAAGCTAAACCACCGCTGAGGGCCAGAATTTCCCCTCAGCGCCACCAGTGCCACAATCCAACACGCAAAAACCAGAAAAAACCAAATCTGGCAGAGTGCCGCTCAGCGGTAACTGCCGCTCAGCGGTGACCTGCAGATTTTTGCAAATTTCGTTTTTAAACTATCCTAACTCCACCCAAATGCAATTTTCAGTTTTCCAGTACATAATCAAGCAGTTTAATCGGTTCAAACATCAAATATATCATCAAATCATGCGTAAAAATCAAAAGCCCTAAATAATCATGCTTTGACAATCACATTCAAAATCAAGAACCCTAGAATGACAAAATGCATTTTACTTACTTGGGTGGAGATGCTAGATGATATGAGAATGCTTCCAAACTATAATGCTCTCTTCCAACCCCAAACTTTGATAGCACACTAGTGAAAAAGTGAGTGGAAGAGAAATTTTTCTAAGAGGGAAGAGTAGAAAGATGTAGGAAAACCTAAAAGAGGGTATGTGGAAGTGTTTGTGCAGAGAAGGGCTTGAAAGAGTGTGAAAACGCGCAGCTTAGGGTTTAAAAATACCCCAATGGGCTCGGGTTCCGCTAAGGGGAACTTAAGCCTATCTGCGTTAGTACCGCTCAGCGGTAAATGCCGCTCAGCGGCACTTTCGTGATGTGCCCTTCTCCTTCTTTTCTTAACCTACGTGCCTTCCTAGCATACTCCTCATAGGTTCCCTGCAATTCAATGTTAAAAATGCTTATGCAAACCCTAATTAAAATAAAACAAACAAAAACAATCAATCAACTGGGTTGCCTCCCAGGTAGCGCTTGTTTAACGTCACGAGCCTGACCCAAAATCCACCAACACCCCTCAGTAGGTGTTTCACTTACCAGCACCCATCAGTAGGTGCAAAATCTTCTCACCAACACCCATCAGTAGGTGTTATAAACTTAGTATCCTTCAGTAGATACTTAACCACCTAGCATCCTTCAGTAGATGCTAGATCCAACAAAATAATGTCCAGAATAATGTTCACAGTTTAAAAATTACAAAACAAATATCAAAATTAAAAGTTTGTAAATCCACTGGGTTGCCTCCCAGCAAGCGCTTCTTTAACGTCACTAGCTTGACCCAGTAAAGCTCACGTTCCATCTTCTTTGATGTTATCTTTCCACCAACTTATCAACTGCTTCCTTAGGACTGTTTTGGATTCTCTGGAATATGGAGACTCTATCTCTATCATCTCCTTCTCTTTAAAACCTTTTACAACCCACAACTTGTTCTTGAGTCTTACAGGTGTGCCAAGTTGAAGTCCTCTTTTCTTCCAGTCTCTAAGAACTTCCTCTCCTTTTCCACTTTCATCTACCTTGGGTACCTGAAAATACAAACAATGGTTATCAGAAACCTTAAGATTTTCATGTTTACCTCTAGTTATGGGTGCATCTTGAAATGCAGCTTTATAACTGGCCTCTTCCTCCCTTGCTTGTATCTCATCTTTAAACACATTCACCACCACTCTCTCCTCTCTGTCCTGGAGCACCACTATACCTTCATTAACATCTATAATAACCCTGGCCGTTTTCATAAACGGTCTTCCCAGTATGAAAGGTATCTTTTCGGTCTCCATCTTCATCACCACAAAGTCTGCCAAGAACTGAAGTTTGCCAACACAAACTACAATGTCTTCCGCAATCCCACATGGCTCCTTTGAAGATCCATCAGCCATTACCAGATTAACCTTTACAGGTTTTATTTTCACATGGCCAATTTGCTCCAATAGAGAGTAAGGCATCAAGTTAACACTTGATCCTAAGTCAAGGAGAGCTTTATTTACCTTTTTCTTCCCTATAGTGCAAGGGATAGAAAAACTACCTGGATCTACTGCTTTTGGTGGGAATGATTCTTTCTTAACAGTTACACACTTTTCATCATCATCATCTCTACGTTTTCTTTTTGTAGAGGTTCCCTCATCAGATTTTGTGTACACTGCTATTTTCTGTAAGATTTGTTCCCAAGGAGCTTCATTATCAACCATTCTGAATAAGTCTGTGAAATCCATTGGTTTCTCCTGATTTGTTGGAAAAGGAAAAGTATCCTTTCTTTCTTCTTCTCTTCTCTCTTCTGTTTCATCTTCTTCTAACTCAATAACTTCTTCATTCACACTTTTGACCACTTTACACTCTTCTCTAGGGTTAACCTCAGTATTAGCCCCAAAGTTTCTGTGTGGTCTTTCTTCCAACTGCTTAGTGATCTGACCCATCTGAATCTCCAAGTTCTTTATAGCAGCTTCAGTGCTCTTTTGGGAGGATTCAGTTTTCTGAATAAATTGTTGAAGAGTTTCTTCCAACCTTGTAGATCTTTCATTAAGCATAGAAATTTGTTGCCACATGGTTGGTTGCTGCTGCTGCTTATTATATTGGTTAGCCTGCCCAGTTTGTCCTTGGCCAATACTTGGATGTGGTTTCCAACCCTGATTATAATTACCTTGACGGTATGGAAACTGATTAGCCATGAAGTTAACATCTTCCACGGCTTCCACAGGAAAAGCACATTGGCCATTGATGTGATCTCCTCCACATAGTTCGCACAACTGGGTTTGTACCTGTGCAGCAGATTTTAACTCTTTTGGTAATGAAGCAAGAGTTTTGGTCAGAGTCTCCAGCTGTTGAGTCAGAATCTTATTCTGGGCTAGCAGAGCATCATGGGTTTGTAATTGAAGAACCCCTTTCTGTTGCATAGGGGCGCCTCTTTCATTGTGAAGCTCATTATCACTTGTAGCCATATTTTCAATGATTTCAGTTGCTTCCTCTGGAGTCTTCCATTTGATATTGCCTCCAGCTGAGGCATCCAGCATCATCTTGGTTTGTGAACCAAGCCCTCCAAGGAAAGTTAGGACTACTTCTTGATCCTCAAAGCCATGCGTGGGAGTTTTACGTAATAAGCTTTTGTACCTGTCCCATGCATGTCCCAGTGATTCCTCCATGCCCTGCTTGAATGAAGATATCTCTTGCTTACCTTTAGTTACTTTAGATTGTGGGAAGTATTTGTTTAAAAACTTTGTAACCACTGCTTCCCACTCTGTGAAACTTTCTTCTGGAAAAGAGTTTAACCAAAGCTTAGCATTGCCTCCCAAGGAGAAAGGAAACAAGCTAAGTTTGATAGCTTCATCTGGCACCCCATTAATCTTGACCGTGTTGCAGATCTCATTAAAGGTAGTAAGGTGCTCATATGGGCTTTCATGTGATAACCCATTAAATTGATTACTCTTCACCAGTTGAATCAGTGCTGGTTTGACCTCCATGTTGGCAGCATTGACTCTAGGTCTAGCTATGCTATTGAAGTGCTGAGGTCCAGCAAGATTAGTGTAATCTGCAAGAGTTCTTCTAACATTATTGCCCTCCATACTTCCTGTGCTATGAACAGAACCTTGTGGTGATGATTGCAAGAGAGTTTCAGGAGAAGGGAAAAGTTCTCTAGACGTTCTGATTCTTCTCCTCCTTCTACTCTCTTCTAGACCTTCAAGAAGTGATTCTGTTGTTTTCTTACTTCTAGTGCGAATTGCTTCCTGCATGCACAAGAAAACAAAACCCTAGAAAAGATTTGTTAGCACAAAAAGATATAAGAGAAGATATATATTCAAAAGATAAAAAGAAAATAAAAGATTCAGAAGATAAGAAGATAAAAGATTTAGAAGATAGAAAGATAAAAGATAAAAAAAAATAAAAATAAAATCTAATCCTAAAAACAAAATCTAACCTAAAAGATAAAAAAGATAAAAAAAAATATAAGATAAAATAAAATCTAAAAAGATAAAATAAAATCTAAACTAACTAAATAAAATAAAATCTAATCTAAAAAGATAAAAACAGAAAATAAAAACAGAAATTTAAAATTAAAGTCAAAGATAATCAATAATCACACAAATTAACCAGTTAAACCACGAATCCCCGGCAACGGCGCCAAAAACTTGATGGACAAATTTGTAAGCACCAAATTATGATGTCACAAACTTGTTTCACAATCGGCAAGTATGACCGAATCGTTCAAGTAATAAAACTTGGTAAGACCAAGTATCGTTCTTCCCAAAGGACTCACGGCCTAGTTTAGTTATGTGATTTGTTGATTAGCTAGGACTTACAAACGAAATATTCAAAGTTTAATATGCAAAGACGAAAATAAACATGTATGCATGAATTGATCAATGGCAAAGACAAAAGATAAACACTTTCAATGAATTATATGAATGAATATGTTGTTGGGGGTCAATTTCATCTCATCCACTCTCATATATTTTAGGAATTCAACATTCAAATCATCATTGTTAATGCCACTCTCTAATGTACCATTCTAGATGGCTTCTCCCTAATCAAATAGTTCATACAATTCCTAGCATTCCTAATGATTAGTTCATTACTGCAGGAGCTTAAAGGCAACCAATATAATGTTGTCAGTAAAATATTGGGAGAAATTCCCCGGATCTAGACTTCCCCGTACGTGTCCGTATCGACAAAACCAATAATCATGCATTAGAATGAGTTAAACAATGCAAGCATTGAGCAAAGAGGAAAAACCCTAACTAATGATGAAAGAAAGCATATGTCTTAATTCAAAGATGTACTCAACAAATCCATATATGAGAGCTTCAAGATTACATTGATTCCCCAACAAACATACAAGGTTT
This sequence comes from Vigna nakashimae, assembly GCA_034642375.1. NCBI lineage: Eukaryota > Viridiplantae > Streptophyta > Magnoliopsida > Fabales > Fabaceae > Vigna > Vigna nakashimae. The sequence continues at coordinate 16,597,922 of CM067763.1, forward strand.
AGTTCACCATCGTCATGGTGAACCTAGATGAATAACAATGAAAGAATGAAAGAATAAACCCAATAAAGGTGAAGAGGTAGCCTGAGCATCCAAGATCCTCCTTCAAAGGGGTGGAAGAGAGAGTGTTTGCCTCGTTTCTGCCAAAGATACCTAACTATAGGACGTGCAAGCCCTTATATACTAATTTAGAGTTACAAAAGATTACAAAAGCCCAAGCCCAAAGAGTGCCGCTCAGCGGTATTTACCGCTCAGCGGTGGTTACGCGTCTTCTTTCTTCCCCTCAGCGGCCATTTTGCCCCTCAGCGTGACTCCCGCAACCTCCTGAGTGCCGCTCAGCGGTAGTTTGCCGCTGAGCGGTGCCTTCGTCTTCTCTTTTTGCACTCTTTCTTGTCTTTTCTAATGTCACTTCTCTCCTTCTTCACTCTTTTCACCAAATTCACCTTAAAACCTGCACAAAAACACTGAAATCAAGCATAAACCTGTCCAGCTCTCTTATTTATGAAAATATGGATAAAATGCATGATTTCAAGCTAGTTTCTAAGTCTAAAGGTTGCTTTTAGTATCAAATTTAAGCATGAAAATAACAGTTTTTCAACTGTTATCAAGTACCAGATTTGTTTGAACACACCTTTTGAGAAAAATGTCCAGATTCGCCAAACACCTTTGGAAAGAATCTCCAAAGACTGAAAAATTATCCATAAAGACTTCAATGCACTTCTCTATGAGATCTGCAAAAATTGCCTACATATACCTTTGAAATGTGGTTCGAGCGTTACATAACCCAAATGCCATCTTTCTGTAGGCAAAGACACCAAAAGGACATGTAAATGACGTCTTCTCTTGGTCTTTTGGATCTACCACAATTTGATTGTATCCAGAATATCCATCTAGAAAATAATAAAAAACCTGACCTGCCAATCTCTCCAACATCTGGTTCATGAAAGGAAGAGGAAAATGATCCTTCCTGGTAGCTTTATTAAACTTCCTATAATCAATGAAAATTCGCCATCCAGTAACAGTTCGAGTAGGAATAAGTTCATTCTTCTCATTATAGATTATTGTCATCCCACCTTTCTTTGGAACTACCTATACTGGTGATGACAAATTTATGAACACCGAAAAACGGCGCCAAAAACTTGTTTAACCCTCGGCAAGTGTGACCGAATCGTATCAAGTAATAAACTCGATAAGACCAAGTATCTTTCTCCCAAAGGGCTCACGGCCTAGTTAGTTATATGATTTGTTGATTATTTAAGACTTGTGAATAAATTCTTGAGGTTTCAAATGCAAAAGAAAATAATTAAACATGTATGCATGAGTTTTGATCAATGGAAAATAAGAACACAAACACTTTGAACGAATTAGATGGATGAGTATGTTGTTGGGGTAATCAATTTCATCTTATCCACTCTCATATACTTTAGGAATTCATCATTCTTTTCATCAATGTTAATGGCTCTCTCTAAATTCCCTTGCAAGAAAGTCTATCCTTAATTACGAGTTCATACAATTCCTAGCATCTCTAATAATTAATTCTGAAGCACAGAAGCTTAACGGCAACCAACCCTCATATCCTTATGTCTAAGAAATATGCTATTGGGAGAATTTCCCCGGATCTAGATTTCCCCGTACGTTGCCATATCATCAAAATCAATAATCATGACATCGAATGAGTTGAACAATGCATGCTTTGAGCAAAGAGGAAAAACCCTAACTAATGATGAAAGAACGCATGTATCATAAATATGATGTTTAAACACAAAATTCCATATATGAGAGCTTCATAAGATTACATTGATTCCGCAACAACAATACAAAGTTTAGTTCACATATTCATGGTGAAACTAGATGAACAATAATGAAAGAATGGAAGATAGAACCCTAGAAAGTTGAGTAGGTAGCCTTAGCATCCAAGATCTTCCTTCAAGGGATGGAAAAGTGAGTGTTTGCTTCGTACTATGCCAAAGATACAAACCCTAATACGTCCTAAAGCTTATATACTATTCGAAATATTACAGAAAAGTGGGCCTAAGCCCAAAATAGTGTCGCTCAGCGGTAAACTGCCGCTCAGCGGTAAGTGCGTGAGTTGATTCTTCCCCTCAGCGGCATTTTCAACCCTCTGCAGAGCCAATGTGTGTTCTTTAGTGTCGCTCAGCGGTAAACTGGCGATGACCGATACTTGCAGCTTCTCTTCTTTTGCACTTTTTGAGTTTTTTTCTGATTCCATCTCTATCCTTCTTCACTTCTTTCATCAAATTCACCTTAAAACCTGCATAAAATACTCAAATCAAGCATAAACCTGTCCAACTCTCTTATATCTAAAAATATGAACAAAACCATGATTCCAGGCTAGTTTTTGAGTGTTAAAGGTTGCTTTTAGTATCAATTTTAAGCATGAAAATAACAGTTATTCAACTGTTATCAGGTATTGATAAATGTTCAAGTTTGGGGTTGTTCGGAAAAAAGGGAAAATAAAAAACATTGAGCCAAAATTTAAGCATGTGAAAAGCAAAAGAAAACGAAAAGAAAAGCTCAATGCAAAAGAAAGTTGGGAATACTTAAGAATGGTTGTGTTTAGATGATTCTCTTAACTCAAGGGTTTTGTGATCTAGAAAAACCAATTGTTATTGTTAGCCCAGCCACATTATAAGCCATTGAAAAGTCCTTGTGATGATGCTTACTTGTAAATGTTTTTTATTATGGTTAAATGACAAGCAAAGTTGATTCATGTGACATTGTGATAGTAAAGTGAATGAGTAAATACCTCCCATACACTTGTGTGTTTGAGTGAAACACTTTATCTAGTGAGGATAGATTCCATGAACACATAACAACATCTTTGCTTAGTTGATTGATCATTCATGAAAATAGCATTTGTTGAATATTATGTGATCGAGTGAACACTGAAAGCATGTGCACATCCTGATTGAAGTCTTGTTGATCAGCTAAATTGAGTATTTACTTATCTTGAAAGAAGGATTTTTGAATGTGGTGAACCATTGAATAGATTGGTAGAAGATTGAGTTACATCTTATTTGCTTGAGGACAAGCAAAGTTCTAAGTTTGGGGTTGTGATAACAGTTGAAAAACTGTTATTTTTATACTTAAAATTGACTTCACACTAGTGCAAAATTGGCTTTTAACGTCCCTCCATAGACGTCCGTCTGTAAAAGCCCCAACGTAAATAACTGATCGGTGACATATTCGTAAATAAGTGAAACTCTAGACGTTCGTTGTGGGGGGACGGACGTCTATAATCTTATAGACGTCCGTCGGAGGGGGACGGACGTTGACGAGGCTGAACAAATTAACGCTTCAACTCCCTATGTCAGCCCCTTAAACGTCCATCCTGGGGGGCCCGGACATCTATAATAGTATAGACATTCGGCCCCTAAGACGGACGTTTAGGGTGCTGACAGGGTGGTTGGAGAATTAATTGGCTTCAGCACCTTAAACGTCCGTCCTGGGCCGGGCCGGACGTCTATAATATTATAGACATCCAGCCCCCCAAAATGGACGTTTAGGTTGCTGACAGGGTGGGTGGAGAATTAATTGGCTTCAACACCCTAAACGTCCGTCCTGGGGGGCTTGACGTCTATAATGTTATTCTCAGTTTTTCAACTATTTTTCAACTGTTATCACAACCCCAAACTTAGAACTTTGCTTGTCCTCAAGCAAACAAGATGTAACTCAATCTTCTACCAATCCATACAATGATTCACTCATTCAGAAATTCTCTTTTCAAGATAAGTACAAACTTCAATTAAACTCATGACAAAGATTTCAATCAAGACATGCACATGCTTTGGTGTTCACAAAGTCACTTAATATCCAACAAATGCTATTTTTTCATGAATGATTAATCAACTAATCATGGATGTTCATGTGTTCATGGAATATTTCTTCACTAGGTAAAGTGTTTCACTCAAACACAAGTGTATAAGGGGTAATCACTCATTCACTCTACTATCACAATGTCACATGAATTGACTTTGCCTTTCGTTTAACCATAATTAAATACATTCACAAGCATGCATCATCACAAGGACTTTTCAATGGCTTATAATGTGGCTGGGCTAACAAGAAAATTGGTTTTTCTAGATCACAAAACCCTTGAGTTAAGAGAATCATATAGACACAATCATTCTTATTTATTCCCAACTTTCTTTTACATTGAGCTTTGCCTTTTCTTTTCTTTCTCTTTTTTTTTTCTTTTCACAATCTTATTTATTAGCTCTTAGCTCAATGCTTTCCATTTCCCTTTCATAACTTCCAACAACCCCAAACTTGAACATTTATCAATACCACAAAATATTTTCTACTTAACTCAAGGTAAAGCTTTTCAACAAGGGTTTTCAAATCATGTTCAAGGCTAAGGGTTCAAATGATGGAACACAAAGTGCTCTCTTTTAGTGGGCTAAATTCATGAATTTGGCTAATAAAAGGGTTACCAACAAATGCCCTTGATCATATGATGCAAACAATCAAGTAATTCAATCATAGAAAACTTGGGCAAAGTTATGCATGCTTCCAAAGTAATAACATTCATTCACACAAACTCTGGAGCTCGAAACCTCACATATAAGCTCATTCACATTTGACATACACATCCTGCTTAATATCACAATCACAATCACAACATCATGCATTTGTTCACAATGCTTGTGAATCACCTGTATAAGCATATAATGTGCACATCTCAACATCAATCAATCTCAAAGCATCATCAAGCATTACTTATCAAACAATCACAATCATAAGCAAACCATCGTAACAGACAAAGTTTCCAATTGAGTACTGATGGACAAATTTGTAAGCACCAAATTATGATGTCACAAACTTGTTTCACAATCGGCAAGTATGACCGAATCGTTCAAGTAATAAAACTTGGTAAGACCAAGTATCGTTCTTCCCAAAGGACTCACGGCCTAGTTTAGTTATGTGATTTGTTGATTAGCTAGGACTTACAAACGAAATATTCAAAGTTTAATATGCAAAGACGAAAATAAACATGTATGCATGAATTGATCAATGGCAAAGACAAAAGATAAACACTTTCAATGAATTATATGAATGAATATGTTGTTGGGGGTCAATTTCATCTCATCCACTCTCATATATTTTAGGAATTCAACATTCAAATCATCATTGTTAATGCCACTCTCTAATGTACCATTCTAGATGGCTTCTCCCTAATCAAATAGTTCATACAATTCCTAGCATTCCTAATGATTAGTTCATTACTGTAGGAGCTTAAAGGCAACCAATATAATGTTGTCAGTAAAATATTGGGAGAAATTCCCCGGATCTAGACTTCCCCGTACGTGTCCGTATCAACAAAACCAATAATCATGCATTAGAATGAGTTAAACAATGCAAGCATTGAGCAAAGAGGAAAAACCCTAACTAATGATGAAAGAAAGCATATGTCTTAATTCAAAGATGTACTCAACAAATCCATATATGAGAGCTTCAAGAGATTACATTGATTCCCCAACAAACATACAAGGTTTAGTTCACCATCGTCATGGTGAACCTAGATGAATAACAATGAAAGAATGAAAGAATAAACCCAATAAAGGTGAAGAGGTAGCCTGAGCATCCAAGATCCTCCTTCAAAGGGGTGGAAGAGAGAGTGTTTGCCTCGTTTCTGCCAAAGATACTAATCCTAGGGACGTACAACCCTTTATATACTAATTTAGAGTTACAAAAGATTACAAAAGCCCAAGCCCAAAGAGTACCGCTAAGCGGTATTTACCGCTCAGCGGTAGTTGCGCGTCCTTTTCTTCCCCTCAGCGGCCATTTTGCCCCTCAGCGTGACTCCCGCAACCTCCTGAGTGCCGCTCAGCGGTAGTTTGCCGCTGAGCGGTGCCTTCGTCTTCTCTTTTTGCACTCTTTCTTGTCTTTTCTAATGTCACTTCTCTCCTTCTTCACTCTTTTCACTAAATTCACCTTAAAACCTGCACAAAAACACTTAAATCAAGCGTAAACCTGTCCAGCTCTCTTATTTATGAAAATATAGATAAAATGCATGATTTCAAGCTAGTTTCTAAGTCTAAAGGTTGCTTTTAGTATCAATTTTAAGCATGAAAATAACAGTTTTTCAACTGTTATCACAACCCCAAACTTAGAACTTTGCTTGTCCTCAAGCAAACAAAATGTAACTCCATCTCCAACCAATTTATATGATGGTTCACTCATTCAAAATCCTCTTTTCAAGATAAGTAACAACTTCATTCAAACTTATGACCAAGAGTTCAATCAAGATGTGCACATGCTTTAGTGTTCACAAAGTCATTTAAGTTCCAACAAATGCTATTTTTCATGAATGATCAATCAATTAAGCATGGATGTTCATGTGCTCATGGAATATTTCCTCACCAGGTAAAGTGTTTCACTCAACACACAAGTGTATAAGAGGTAAGTGTTTCACTCATTCACTCCACTCTCACAATGTCACATGAATCAACTTTGCCTTTCATTTTACCACAATCAAAAACATTCACAAGCATGCATCATCACAAGGACTTTTCAATGGCTTATAATGTGGCTGGGCTAACAAGAAAATTGGTTTTTCTGGATCACAAAATCCTTGAGTTAAGAGAATCATATCAACACAATCATCTTATTCATTCCCAACTTTTGTTTGCCTTTTCATTTGCATTGAGCTTTACTTCTTTTTCTTTGCTTTTCTTTTTCTTTGTATATTCTTACTTTTTAGCTCTTAGCTCAATGCTTTTCCTTTTTCATGTTTTCCCAATAACCCCAAACTTGAACATTTATCAATACCACACAAGATATTCTACTTAACTCAAGGTAAAGATTTTCAATCAAGGGTTTTTAGTGTATATTCAAGGCTATGGGTTCAAAGGATAGAACACAAAATGTTCTCTTTTAATAGGCTAACTTTTATGAATTTGGCCAATAAAAAGGGTTTCAACAAACACGGCCTTGATCATATGATGCAAAACAAGCAATTGATTCAATCATAGAAAACCTGGGCAAAATCATTCATGCTTCCAAAGTAATAGCATTCAACAATAACAACTCTGGAGCTCAAGACCTCACATATAAGCTCATTCACATTCGACATACACATCCTGCTTAGTTTCACAATCACAATCATGATATCATGCATTTGTTCACAAAGCTTGTGAATCACCTGTATAAGCATTTTATGTGCACATCATCTCAACATCAATCAATCAAAAAGCATCATCAAGCATTACTTATCAAACAATCACAGTTAATAGCAAACCATCATAAGAAACCAGGTGTTCAATAGAGTACATCAACCCTAATCTAAAAACAAAAATAAATAAGTCCAGAAAACTTAAACCATAAAAGCATAAACATATGATAGCATTCATCAGTAAATGCTATCTCAGCTCCTCATCATTCTGCGCTGTCCTCTGTATCTTCCTCCTCCTCTTCATCATCATCATCATCAAAAGCATCCTCCTCCTCAGCTTCATCTTCTTCCATGTCTCGAGCTGAAGATTCAGCTCCTCCAGCTCCTCCATGGAATGGTTCTTCTGGCCAAGCTACCACATTATGGAATTCATCCATAGTCCACCTGTGTGCTGGAGGGGTATCATACATCCCCACTATCATCTCAGCCGTGGCCACCTGCCCTCTGTGGATGGACTGCAACTGAGCACCTATAAGAGACATATACATGTCCCTCATCTGGAATGGTTCTGCCTCATGAGTATCAGCAGATGTCCTGCTCTGTGCTGGCCCTCTCTCTCTACGAGCCTGGCGTGGTGGAACTGGCTGAGCTGCCTCCTCACCTCCACAATACTGTCTGTAATAGGCATCATCTATAGCTTTTCTTGGCCTCTCAAATGGTGGAACAGAAGTGTCCACCCCAGCTAGCTTGCAGAGGTGAGTAATCAAAGAAGGATGTCCCAGTGGTGCTTTGTTGTTTGAGGTGTTAGCACACACACTAATCTCATCAGCTATCACCTGCCCAATATTAACATTCAAACTCCTGATAGCACAGTAGATGAATAGTGCCCTGCTGAGAGTGATATCTGACACATGTGAGCATGGCTGAATATTGGCATGAGAAAATGCCATCCAATACTTTGCAAGAGGAGTCAAATCTGTCCTCCTAATGTTAACCACTGCTCCAGATCTATTCCTTTGAAAGTGTCCTCCAGGTATGCACAACACTCTCTCAACATCCTCAAAGTCAGCACCTTCCTCCATGCTAAGAGCAAACTGACATTGCTCACCAGCCCACACAGTATCCAGGAAGTTGTTAATGGAATCAGGATCATACCTGATGGCATGGCCTCTAACATAGCCCAAATAGTTCTCAGCTGGATAGTCACCAATCTTCTTTGCATTGGTGTAGAATTCCTTGACTACAGCTATGTTGGCAGGAGCTGGATAGGTGGCTAGCTTTCCCCAATCATTCCCTAACACTTGCTCTCCAAATTGAGGAGCAAAGTTAGGTATCATTCCAACCTTCCTCTCCATCAGAAGTCTTCTGTCTTGAACCACCCTAAAGTGCTTCTCATGTTTCCTGGAGAGGAACCTGCTATTATGGGGTTGTTCTGGTTCCTTTTCTTTCCTCTTGGTTGCCATGGTTTTCAATCTCTTTCCTGAAGAGGATGCCATTCCTGCATTCAAATACAAATCCAAAACCACAGAACATGATATTAATCATTAGTAAACACAGAACACAACTCCTTTCGAAGCTAAACCACCGCTGAGGGCCAGAATTTCCCCTCAGCGCCACCAGTGCCACAATCCAACACGCAAAAACCAGAAAAAACCAAATCTGGCAGAGTGCCGCTCAGCGGTAAATGCCGCTCAGCGGTAAATGCCGCTCAGCGGTGACCTGCAGATTTTTGCAAATTTCGTTTTTAAACTATCCTAACTCCACCCAAATGCAATTTTCAGTTTTCCAGTACATAATCAAGCAGTTTAATCGGTTCAAACATCAAATATATCATCAAATCATGCATAAAAATCAAAAGCCCTAAATAATCATGCTTTGACAATCACATTCAAAATCAAGAACCCTAGAATGACAAAATGCATTTTACTTACTTGGGTGGAGATGCTAGATGATATGAGAATGCTTCCAAACTATAATGCTCTCTTCCAACCCCAAACTTTGATAGCACACTAGTGAAAAAGTGAGTGGAAGAGAAATTTTTCTAAGAGGGAAGAGTAGAAAGATGTAGGAAAACCTAAAAGAGGGTATGTGGAAGTGTTTGTGCAGAGAAGGGCTTGAAAGAGTGTGAAAACGCGCAGCTTAGGGTTTAAAAATACCCCAATGGGCTCGGGTTCCGCTAAGGGGAACTTAAGCCTATCTGCGTTAGTACCGCTCAGCGGTAAATTCCGCTCAGCGGCACTTTCGTGATGTGCCCTTCTCCTTCTTTTCTTAACCTACGTGCCTTCCTAACATACTCCTCATAGGTTCCCTGCAATTCAATGTTAAAAATGCTTATGCAAACCCTAATTAAAATAAAACAAACAAAAACAATCAATCAACTGGGTTGCCTCCCAGGTAGCGCTTGTTTAACGTCACGAGCCTGACCCAAAATCCACCAACACCCCTCAGTAGGTGTTTCACTTACCAGCACCCATCAGTAGGTGCAAAATCTTCTCACCAACACCCATCAGTAGGTGTTATAAACTTAGTATCCTTCAGTAGATACTTAACCACCTAGCATCCTTCAGTAGATGCTAGATCCAACAAAATAATGTCCAGAATAATGTTCACAGTTTAAAAATTACAAAACAAATATCAAAATTAAAAGTTTGTAAATCCACTGGGTTGCCTCCCAGCAAGCGCTTCTTTAACGTCACTAGCTTGACCCAGTAAAGCTCACGTTCCATCTTCTTTGATGTTATCTTTCCACCAACTTATCAACTGCTTCCTTAGGACTGTTTTGGATTCTCTGGAATATGGAGACTCTATCTCTATCATCTCCTTCTCTTTAAAACCTTTTACAACCCACAACTTGTTCTTGAGTCTTACAGGTGTGCCAAGTTGAAGTCCTCTTTTCTTCCAGTCTCTAAGAACTTCCTCTCCTTTTCCACTTTCATCTACCTTGGGTACCTGAAAATACAAACAATGGTTATCAGAAACCTTAAGATTTTCATGTTTACCTCTAGTTATGGGTGCATCTTGAAATGCAGCTTTATAACTGGCCTCTTCCTCCCTTGCTTGTATCTCATCTTTAAACACATTCACCACCACTCTCTCCTCTCTGTCCTGGAGCACCACTATACCTTCATTAACATCTATAATAACCCTGGCCGTTTTCATAAACGGTCTTCCCAGTATGAAAGGTATCTTTTCGGTCTCCATCTTCATCACCACAAAGTCTGCCAAGAACTGAAGTTTGCCAACACAAACTACAATGTCTTCCGCAATCCCACATGGCTCCTTTGAAGATCCATCAGCCATTACCAGATTAACCTTTACAGGTTTTATTTTCACATGGCCAATTTGCTCCAATAGAGAGTAAGGCATCAAGTTAACACTTGATCCTAAGTCAAGGAGAGCTTTATTTACCTTTTTCTTCCCTATAGTGCAAGGGATAGAAAAACTACCTGGATCTACTGCTTTTGGTGGGAATGATTCTTTCTTAACAGTTACACACTTTTCATCATCATCATCTCTACGTTTTCTTTTTGTAGAGGTTCCCTCATCAGATTTTGTGTACACTGCTATTTTCTGTAAGATTTGTTCCCAAGGAGCTTCATTATCAACCATTCTGAATAAGTCTGTGAAATCCATTGGTTTCTCCTGATTTGTTGGAAAAGGAAAAGTATCCTTTCTTTCTTCTTCTCTTCTCTCTTCTGTTTCATCTTCTTCTAACTCAATAACTTCTTCATTCACACTTTTGACCACTTTACACTCTTCTCTAGGGTTAACCTCAGTATTAGCCCCAAAGTTTCTGTGTGGTCTTTCTTCCAACTGCTTAGTGATCTGACCCATCTGAATCTCCAAGTTCTTTATAGCAGCTTCAGTGCTCTTTTGGGAGGATTCAGTTTTCTGAATAAATTGTTGAAGAGTTTCTTCCAACCTTGTAGATCTTTCATTAAGCATAGAAATTTGTTGCCACATGGTTGGTTGCTGCTGCTGCTTATTATATTGGTTAGCCTGCCCAGTTTGTCCTTGGCCAATACTTGGATGTGGTTTCCAACCCTGATTATAATTACCTTGACGGTATGGAAACTGATTAGCCATGAAGTTAACATCCTCCACGGCTTCCACAGGAAAAGCACATTGGCCATTGATGTGATCTCCTCCACATAGTTCGCACAACTGGGTTTGTACCTGTGCAGCAGATTTTAACTCTTTTGGTAATGAAGCAAGAGTTTTGGTCAGAGTCTCCAGCTGTTGATTCAGAATCTTATTCTGGGCTAGCAGAGCATCATGGGTTTGTAATTGAAGAACCCCTTTCTGTTGCATAGGGGCGCCTCTTTCATTGTGAAGCTCATTATCACTTGTAGCCATATTTTCAATGATTTCAGTTGCTTCCTCTGGAGTCTTCCATTTGATATTGCCTCCAGCTGAGGCATCCAGCATCATCTTGGTTTGTGAACCAAGCCCTCCAAGGAAAGTTAGGACTACTTCTTGATCCTCAAAGCCATGCGTGGGAGTTTTACGTAATAAGCTTTTGTACCTGTCCCATGCATGTCCCAGTGATTCCTCCATGCCCTGCTTGAATGAAGATATCTCTTACTTACCTTTAGTTACTTTAGATTGTGGGAAGTATTTGTTTAGAAACTTTGTAACCACTGCTTCCCACTCTGTGAAACTTTCTTCTGGAAAAGAGTTTAACCAAAGCTTAGCATTGCCTCCCAAGGAGAAAGGAAACAAGCTAAGTTTGATAGCTTCATCTGGCACCCCATTAATCCTGACCGTGTTGCAGATCTCATTAAAGGTAGTAAGGTGCTCATATGGGCTTTCATGTGATAACCCATTGATGGCCAAATTTGTAAGCACCAAAATATGATGTCACAAACTTGTTTCACAATCGGCAAGTATGACCGAATCGTTCAAGTAATAAAACTTGGTAAGACCAAGTATCGTTCTTCCCAAAGGACTCACGGCCTAGTTTAGTTATGTGATTTGTTGATTAGCTAGGACTTACAAACGAAATATTTAAAGTTTAATATGCAAAGACGAAAATAAACATGTATGCATGAATTTGATCAATGGCAAAACAAAAGATAAACACTTTCAATGAAATATATGAATGAATATGTTGTTGGGGGTCAATTTCATCTCATCCACTCTCATATATTTTAGGAATTCAACATTCAAATCATCATTGTTAATGCCACTCTCTAATGTACCATTCTAGATGGCTTCTCCCTAATCAAATAGTTCATACAATGTTTAGTTCACCATATTCATGGTGAACCTAGATGAATATCAATGAAAGAATGAAAGAATAAACCCAATAAAGGTGAAGAGGTAGCCTGAGCATCCAAGATCCTCCTTCAAAGGGGTGGAAGAGAGAGTGTTTGCCTCGTTTCTGCCAAAGATACTAATCCTAGGGACGTACAACCCTTTATATACTAATTTAGAGTTACAAAAGATTACAAAAGCCCAAGCCCAAAGAGTACCGCTCAGCGGTAGTTGCGCGTCCTTTTCTTCCCCTCAGCGGCCATTTTGCCCCTCAGCGTGACTCCCGCAACCTCCTGAGTGCCGCTCAGCGGTAGTTTGCCGCTGAGCGGTGCCTTCGTCTTCTCTTTTTGCACTCTTTCTTGTCTTTTCTAATGTCACTTCTCTCCTTCTTCACTCTTTTCACCAAATTCACCTTAAAACCTGCACAAAAACACTGAAATCAAGCATAAACCTGTCCAGCTCTCTTATTTATGAAAATATAGATAAACTGCATGATTTCAAGCTAGTTTCTAAGTCTAAAGGTTGCTTTTAGTATCAAATTTAAGCATGAAAATAACAGTTTTTCAACTGTTATCACCCATTAAATTGATTACTCTTTACCAGTTGAATCAGTGCTGGTTTGACCTCCATGTTGGCAGCATTGACTCTAGGTCTAGCTATGCTATTGAAGTGCTGAGGTCCAGCAAGATTAGTGTAATCTGCAAGAGTTCTTCTAACATTATTGCCCTCCATACTTCCTGTGCTATGAACAGAACCTTGTGGTGATGATTGCAAGAGAGTTTCAGGAGAAGGGAAAAGTTCTCTAGACGTTCTGATTCTTCTCCTCCTTCTACTCTCTTCTAGACCTTCAAGAAGTGGTTCTGTTGTTTTCTTACTTCTAGTGCGAATTGCTTCCTGCCTGCACAAGAAAACAAAACCCTAGAAAAGATTTGTTAGCACAAAAAGATATAAGAGAAGATATATATTCAAAAGATAAAAAGAAAATAAAAGATTCAGAAGATAAGAAGATAAAAGATTTAGAAGATAGAAAGATAAAAGATAAAAAAAATAAAAATAAAATCTAATCCTAAAAACAAAATCTAACCTAAAAGATAAAAAAGATAAAAATAATATAAAATAAAATAAAATCTAACCTAATAAAATCTAATCCTAAAAGATAAAATAAAATCTAAAAAGATAAAATAAAATCTAAACTAACTAAATAAAATAAAATCTAATCTAAAAAGATAAAACAGAAAAAGATAAAAACAGAAAATAAAAACAGAAATTTAAAATTAAAGTCAAAGATAATCAATAATCACACAAATTAACCAGTTAAACCACGAATCCCCGGCAACGGCGCCAAAAACTTGATGGACAAATTTGTAAGCACCAAATTATGATGTCACAAACTTGTTTCACAATCGGCAAGTATGACCGAATCGTTCAAGTAATAAAACTTGGTAAGACCAAGTATCGTTCTTCCCAAAGGACTCACGGCCTAGTTTAGTTATGTGATTTGTTGATTAGCTAGGACTTACAAACGAAATATTCAAAGTTTAATATGCAAAGACGAAAATAAACATGTATGCATGAATTGATCAATGGCAAAGACAAAAGATAAACACTTTCAATGAATTATATGAATGAATATGTTGTTGGGGGTCAATTTCATCTCATCCACTCTCATATATTTTAGGAATTCAACATTCAAATCATCATTGTTAATGCCACTCTCTAATGTACCATTCTAGATGGCTTCTCCCTAATCAAATAGTTCATACAATTCCTAGCATTCCTAATGATTAGTTCATTACTGCAAGAGCTTAAAGGCAACCAATATAATGTTGTCAGTAAAATATTGGGAGAAATTCCCCGGATCTAGACTTCCCCGTACGTGTCCGTATCAACAAAACCAATAATCATGCATTAGAATGAGTTAAACAATGCAAGCATTGAGCAAAGAGGAAAAACCCTAACTAATGATGAAAGAAAGCATATGTCTTAATTCAAAGATGTACTCAACAAATCCATATATGAGAGCTTCAAGAGATTACATTGATTCCCCAACAAACATACAAGGTTTAGTTCACCATCGTCATGGTGAACCTAGATGAATAACAATGAAAGAATGAAAGAATAAACCCAATAAAGGTGAAGAGGTAGCCTGAGCATCCAAGATCCTCCTTCAAAGGGGTGGAAGAGAGAGTGTTTGCCTCGTTTCTGCCAAAGATACTAATTTAGAGTTACAAAAGATTACAAAAGCCCAAGCCCAAAGAGTACCGCTCAGCGGTATTTACCGCTCAGCGGTAGTTGCGCGTCCTTTTCTTCCCCTCAGCGGCCATTTTGCCCCTCAGCGTGACTCCCGCAACCTCCTGAGTGCCGCTCAGCGGTAGTTTGCCGCTGAGCGGTGCCTTCGTCTTCTCTTTTTGCACTCTTTCTTGTCTTTTCTAATGTCACTTCTCTCCTTCTTCACTCTTTTCACTAAATTCACCTTAAAACCTGCACAAAAACACTTAAATCAAGCGTAAACCTGTCCAGCTCTCTTATTTATGAAAATATAGATAAAATGCATGATTTCAAGCTAGTTTCTAAGTCTAAAGGTTGCTTTTAGTATCAATTTTAAGCATGAAAATAACAGTTTTTCAACTGTTATCAAGTACATCAAACCCTATTCTAAAACAAAAGTAAATAAGTTCAGAACACTGGGTTGCCTCCCAGTAAGCGCTTGTTTAACGTCACGAGCCTGACCCAAAATTTCAAGAATCAACCAACTGCATCATCATGGACAAGTGTTGTGCTTATCCCCCTAAATAAGGCTTGAGACGTTGACCATTCACCACCCAGCTTTTTTGTGGATCATCAGTAGCTGGATTAAATATTTCAATTGCTCCATGTGGATGCACTCCTTTTACTACAAATGGTCCTGACCATTTTGTCTTCAATTTCCCAAGGAATGTCTTCAATCTTGAATTGAATAATAGTACTTGTTGTCCTGGATTAAAAACGTTATTTACCAACTTCCTGTCATGATAGAATTTGATCTTATCTTTATAAGCCTTGGATGAATCATATGCATGTAATCGCATTTCCTCAAGCTCAAAAATCTGCCTTCTACGTATGCCTTGAGTTTCATAAGGATCAAAATTCAAGAATTTCAAAGCCCACAATGCTTTATGCTCCAACTTTACTGGCAAATGACACGCTTTCCCATAGACTAATTGAAACAGTGATAGTCCCATAGACGTCTTCATTGCCATCCTATAAGCCCTAAGAGCATCATCCAGTTTTAGTGACCAATCCTTTCTTGATAAAGTCACTGTTTTTTCCAGGTTCCTTTTTATTTCTCTGTTAGATACCTCAGCTTGTCCATTGGTTTATGGATGATAAGGTGCAGCTACCTTATGTTTTACTCCATAATGTTTGAGCACTTTTTCTAGCCGATAATTGCAAAAATGAGATCCCCCATCACTAATCAACACTCTTGGAGTTCCAAAACGCGAAAATATCTGCTTCTTCAAAAATTTAATTACCGTGCTAGCATCATTTTTAGGACAAGCTAATGCTTCCACCCATTTACTCACATAATCAACTTCTACCAAAATATATTCATTGTTGAAAGATAGAGGGAAGGGTCCCACAAAGTCAATACCCCAACAATCAAAAACCTCAACCTCTAAAATGCCTTGTAATGGCATCTCATGACGTTTAGTGATCGTCCCCGCTCTTTGACACTTATCACAATTTCTAGCATGATTATGAGCATCTTTAAATAAAGTTGGCCAATAAAATCCTGATTGAAGAACTTTTGTTGTTGTTCTTTCTCCATTAAAATGTCCCCCATAAGGCGAATCATGACAATGCCAGAGAATCCCTTCTGCTTCTTCATTTGTCACACATCTCCTCAGAAGATTATCTGCTCCAATCTTGAACAAATAAGGATCATCCCAAACAAACTGCTTGGCATCATGCAAAAATTTCTTTCTTTGTTGCCAAGTTAAATCTTCTGGCATGACCCTTGCAGCTTTGAAATTAGCCATATCAGCAAACCATGGCCTCTGCTGAATATACATGAGTGCTTCATCCGAAAAAAATTCCCAGATCTCTGATTCTTTGCTAGTAACCTCCTTGTTGACTAACCGTGACAAATAATCAGCAATCAAGTTCTCACTCCTTTTCTTATGACGAATCTCCACATCAAATTCTTGCAAAAGTAATACCCATCTAATCAGACGTGGCTTAGAATCTGGCTTTGTCAACAAGTATTTGATAGCTACATGATCTGTATAGATAATCACCTTAGACCCAATGAGATAAGATCTAAATTTCTCTAGAGCATACACTATAGCTAGAAATTCTTTCTCTGTGGTAGCATAATTCAACTGAGCATCATTCAGAACTTTGCTGGCATAATAAATTGGATGAAAAATCCACTCTGCTCGCTAGCCAAGAACAACTCCTATTGCATAATCACTTGCATCACACATTAGCTCAAAAATTTTATTCCAATCAGGAGCTACAATTACTGGAGCTGACACTAATTTGCTCTTCAATATGTCGAAAGCTTTCAAACATTCTTCATCCATCACAAAAGAAGCATCCTTCATAAGAAGATTACTCAATGGTTTAGCAATTTTTGAGAAATCTTTAATAAATCTTCTATAAAATCCAGCATGACCCAGAAAACTCCTTATCCCCCTTACATTTGTTGGTGGAGGCAATTTCTCAATGACTTCCACTTTGGCTTTATCTACCTCAATCCCTTTAGCAGAAATTTTATGTCCCAGCACAATTCCTTCCTTTACCATAAAATGACATTTCTCCCAATTAAGAACAAGATTTGTCTGAACACATCTTTTAAGAACAATATCCAAATTCCCCAAACACCTTTGGAAAGAATTTCCAAAGACTGAAAAATAATCCATGAAGACTTCAATACACTTTTCTAAGAGATCTACAAAAATCGCCTGCATACACCTTTGAAAGGTAGCTGGAGCATTACACAATCCAAATGGCATCTTTCTATAGGCAAAGATACCAAAAGGACAAGTAAAAGTTGTCTTCTCTTGGTCTTTTAGATCTACCACAATTTGATTGTATCCAGAATATCCATCTAGGAAGCAATAAAAAGCTTGACCTGCTAATCTTGCTAACATCTGATCCATGAAAGGAAGAGGAAAATGATCGTTTCTAGTGGCTTTATTTAGCTTTCTGTAATCAATGCACATTCGCGATCCAGGAACTGTCCGAGTGGGGATAAGTTCATTCTTATCATTATGAATTACTGTCATTCCGCCTTTCTTTGGAACCACCTGAACTGGACTTACCCATTCACTGTTAGAGATTGGATAAATAATACCAACTGTTAAAAGTTTCAACACTTCTTTTTTGACCACCTCCTTCATTATAGGGTTTAACCTTCTCTGTGGTTGAGCACTCGGTCTATAATCCTCTTCCATAAAGATCTTATGCATACAATAAGTTGGGCTAATGCCTTTAAGATCTGATATTGACCACCCAATTGCTCCGTTATTAGCTTTTAGAATTTCTATCAATTGTTCTTCTTCTTGTAGAGACAAAGAATTACTGATGGTAACTGGCATTTTTTCATCTTCTTCTAGAAAAACATACTTCAGATGTGCTGGGAGTCTTTTTAATTCTGGTTTCTTTACTTTCACTTCTTCTTCCTTATCAATTATTTCAAACTTTGTATCCTCCTCTGGAATTTTTTTCAATGTTTCCAAGTCCATCAAACATTCTGCAATTAATTTCTCCTCTCCTTCATCTAAATCTTCACGAGCATCAATAAGAGTTTTCTCTAATGGAGAAACATACCGCACCATCCTTTCTTGTATCCCACAGATTTCATCAAGTTCGTCAAATTGGAAACATGCTTTATCATCATTTGGATACGTCATGGCTTTAAATACATCAAAGGTAACTTCTTCATCATGAACTCTCAATTTAAGCTTGCCATTTTCCACATCAATTAAAACTCTAGCAGTCTTCATAAAAGGTCTCCCAAGAATGAGAGGTACATCACTGTTTCCTTCCATCTCCATTACAATAAAATCTACTGGGAATACAAACTTGTCAACCTTCACTAACACGTCTTCCACCACTCCACATGGATATTTAAGAGACCTATCTGCCAGTTGAAGAGCCATTCTGGTAGGTTTGATTTCCGAACCCTCAATTGTTTTACACATGGATAGCGGCATTAAATTAATGCTAGCTCCTAAATCAATCAATGCTCTTCCAACTTCCAAGTCTCCTATGGTACATAGGATAGTGAAACTTCCTGGATCTTTAAATTTAGGAGGTAATTTCTGTATGATTGCACTGTAGTTACCCTGTACCTTGATAGTTTCCTTCTGAATGTATTTGTTTTTCTTTGTAAGTAGTTCCTTCAAAAATTGTGCATATGATGGCATCTGTTGCAATGCTTCAGAGAATGGTATAGTGATCTCCAGCTTTTTAAACAACTCCATGAATCTTTCCAACTGTTTTTCTTTCTCCTTCCTTGAATAGCTCTTTGGATAAGGAAGTGTTTTTTCAAACTCTCTTTCTTTTTGTCTCTCATCTCTCTCTTCTCTTTCTTTTTTTCTTTCTTCTTATCTTCTTCTTCTTTCTTTTTTTCTCTCTCAACTCTTTCTTTCCACTCACATGTTTCTTTTTCACTGTCATTTACTTTCTCCTCTCTTTCTTTTTTTCTCTCCTCTAACACCTTACCACTTCTGGTCACAAAAGTTTTACACTCCTTTCTGATATTACCATTTTTCATCTTGTCAACTATTCGCTCAATATGGATCTTCATATTTTTAAATGCAACTTCCACATTCTTACAATAAGATGCATTCGTCTTCAAGAATCTTTGGAAAGTCTCGTCAAGTTTTGTTGTCTTCTCAGATGCAGTAAATTGCATTTGCCATTTTTGTTGTTGCCATTGAACCATTGAAACCTTTTGTATTTCTTGTGGTAATTGAGAAAGTTTCATAATTACTTCTTCCAACTGTTGAGAAATAATTTTATTTTGAATAAGCATAGCATCATTTGATTGTAGCAACTCCTTCTGACTAGGATATCCTCTTTCACTGTTCAGCTCATTATCACTAGTAGCCATATTGTCAATGATTTTTGTAGCTTCCTCTGGAGTTTTCCATTTGATATTTCCTCCTTTTGAGGCGTCAAGCATCATCTTGGTTTGTGAACCAAGACCTCCAAGGAATATTAAAACTACTTTCACTTCTTCAAATCCATGCGTGGGAGTCTTTCTTAATAAGCTTTTATATTTGTCCCATGATGACCCAGTGATTCCTCCATGCCTTGCCTGAATGATGAAATATCTTGCTTTCCTTTATTTACCTTTGATTGTGGAAAGTATTTGTTTAGGAACTTTGTCACCACTGCTTCCCACTTTGTAAAGCCTCCTTCTGGAAAAGAATTCAACCAAAGCTTAGCGTTGCCTCCTAATGAGAATGGAAACAGGCTAAGTTTGATTGCTTTGTCCGGCACCCCATTTATTTTCACTGTGTTGCAGATCTCATTAAAAGTTGTGAGGTGCTCATATGGGCTTTCGTGAGACAACCCATTAAATGGATTACTCTTCACCAGTTTTGGAGGTCAAAAGAAAATGTGACATCAATTTTGTTTAAACTAAAAAGCAGAGAGGAGGTGTGGATTCCATTTCCGGGGGTGCACACAGCAGCATGTAGTGGCATCCAACAAAGCTCACGTCCAGACAAGGAGCTTCAAAATGCTAAGTGCATATTTTAATTCCCGCACATTTCCACAAGCTTTTATTCTCCAAATCATTAAAAAAAGCACACGGCCCCACAATTCATTTTGGCAATATACAATTGGGCCGTTGCCACACTTTCTTGCAAGGAATGTGAAAGGAGAAGCATGTGCACAAAACAAGGAAGAAGACAAAACAAGGAATAAGACAAAACAAGGTGGAGAATGGAATGGTGAAGGGAACCCACTCGAAGGATATTCACGTGAGCTGGAAAGAAGAGGGCCCATCTTATTTTTATTTGGCACATGGAAGAGATGAATTTAAAAAGGATGATAATGGGAGACAAAAGGGAAACTCACGGCCAAGCAGCAGCAGTACGCGTGGGTGCTAGGGGACAAAAACTGTATGGGAGGAAAGAATGTTTTATTTTATTTTATTTGGTGAAGAACCCGTCATTGATTATTGGCACGTTGGAATCAATGGGAGGCAGATGTGTCCCACACACACACTCACGGTGGCAGCAAGGCATGGGAGAAAGAGAGAATGGAGAATGGTATAAGAGAGAGAAGCACACGGTAATCAAGAGAGGAGGGCCCTTAGTTTCAGTTTACACCGAGGAATATTGGCTTTAAAAAGGGGAGTTGGACAACAAAGAAGGAGGTTCCAGTAGTAGTATAGACCAGAGAATGTAGTAGTAGCGTAGAATAGGAGTAGTGAGTTACGGCTTGGGAGAGGAGTCTCTCTTCCTGGAGAGCTCCAGTAGTGTAGACAGTAGAGTAGAGAGTCGTGTAGTGGAGAGCAGTAGAGTGCAGAGACCGTGAAGAGGAGCTGCCGGGGAAGTCCAGTAGAGGGCTGGAACGGATAGAGGCTGGACAGTAGAGCTCGACACTGTGATAGAGGGCTACGGCTGAGGCAAAGTGGTGTGCATGTTGCAATTTTATTTTCTTGTTTGTTGTACTAAATTCATGAACAATTTAAATTCACAGTTTGATTTTATTTTCTGTTACTGAAATTCTAGAACTTTTGACTGTTTCTGTTTTACTGCGGTAATTTAATTACGGTTGTAGTTTAATTTCTGTTGTTGTTTTTACTATGCCATTGAATATTTCACTTTGAATAATTTACTGTAATTTGGTTTACTATATTCTGTTGCAGTAATTATGTTCTGTTTCTAATTTACTTTTTTCTATATTTACTGTTTTCTGTATTTCTGTATTATGTTTTTACTGTTTTTGTATTACTGTAATTTGGATTCTAAATTTCTGCAACTACTGTTTTGCTGTTATTATTTACTGCTGTTAGTTCATTTTCTGTTTTTAATGTTTTATTGCTTTTACTGTTTTCTGTACTTACTGTTTTATGTATTTTATGTTTTTCTGTATTTTCGTTTTTACTGTTCCAGATTTATTTTTACCGTTTCATGTTGCTGTATTTTCGTTTTTACTGTACCACTTTTGTTTTTAATGTTTTAATTTCGTTTTACTGTACTGAAAAGTATTTCAATGCATTTTAATTCAGACGTGTTTAATTTACCGCAAACAAAAACAATTTCAAAACCCCCCACTACGTGTTTGATCTGAGACTGAACCCAAATTGGTCCTTGAGAGACGACCTAGGAGTCACGTCCTAGCACTGTACTGCATTAATTTTTGCAATCAACTTTTGTGTGAGGTGTAACCCTCTCAACACTATGCTATTGAAATGCTGAGGTCCAGCTATATTAGTGTAATCTGCAACAGTTCTTCTGGCATTATTATTCTCCATATTCTCAGTGCTATGGTCAAAACCTTGTGGTGATGGTTGTAACAGAGTTTCCGAAGAAGGAAAAAGTTCTCTAGATGTACGAATTATTCTTCTCCGTCTACTCTCGTCTAAACCTTCAAGAAGAGGTTCTGCAGTTTTCTTGCTCCTAGTTCGGATTGCTTCCTGCATACACAAGCAAACAAATCCCTAGAAGAATTGGTTAGCACAAAAAGATATAAAATAACATATAAGATTCAGAGATAAAAAGATAAAAACAGAAAAAATAAAAATAGAAAAATAAAATAAAAACAGAAAATAAAATAAAATAAAAACAGAAAAATAAAAACAGAAGTTAAACCACGAGTGTTGAGAGGGTCGCACCTCACACAAAAGTTGATTGCAAAATTAATGCAGTATAAACTAGGAAGTGACTCCTAGGTAGTCTCTCAAGGACCAACTGTGTTTCAGGTAATAGGTCGAACACATTAGAGGGGGGGGGGGGTTGTGAAAGGTTTGTGAATGCAATTGAACTAAAAAGCGTTGAAATGAAATTCAAAATAGTATAACGAAATTAAAACATTAAAAACAAAAGTGGTACGGTAAAAACAATAATACAGCAACATAAAACATTAAAAACAGATCTGGAACAGAAAACAAAAATACAGAAAACGAAAATACAGAAAAAAATACAGTAAACAGTAAAAACAGAAAACAATAAATTTTAATTATGAAAACAGAATCAACATTACAGCAGCAAAATATAGAGAACAAAATTACCGTGAATGATTTAAAGTGAAATAATCAATAACATAGTGAAAATGACATTAGGAATTAAACTGCAAACAAACAACAACAGAAATTAAATTGTAGTAGAATTTAAATCACATCAGCAAATGGAACAGTAAAATAGAATTGAAATTCCAACAATAGGAAATTAAACCAAATTGTGCATTGCATTTAAATTCATTACAACAAACAACATAAAATTGGAACCTAGTGTGTACACCATTTTCAACTATAGCCTTCCATTCTGTACTGTGTTATTCTTCTTTGTTCAGCCTCTGTCCCGTTCCAGCTAGCCCCTGGTCCAGCTCTCTGCATTCTCACCTCACGGCCTTCTCTACCTACCAAGCTCCCTACACTACTCTACTCTACTGGAAAAAAACTAAAATTGCTGGCCTCTACGGTACTGGAATTCTGAAAAGCTACCCTACTAGAGCTGTTGGAACGCTGGAAGAGAGAACCTCTCCCAGGCCATTACCCCCTCTCTTTCAAGCCAAAAACGTGAACTTAAATGTGCCTCCTCCCAGGTTGCAGCTGGGTCCAGGTGTTGAACGTGTGTTGCTTCCTCCTTGGCTTCTTCGTGCACCTCCATCTTTGCTGGATACAACCCGTGCATTGTGCTTGCTGCTGTCCAAATTAATTTGTCCGTGGGCCCCTTGTGTGGATTGCTGAAGCTGCTTGCTGTTAATTGTTCATGGTCGTGGTTCTGTGTGTGCTGTGCTCGTGAATCAGCTGGGTTGTCCGTGAGCTGTGTGCTTGGACCGTGGTGCCTCTTCAATGCTGCTAGACCTCACGTGGATCAACCCAGTTTTCTCCTCTCATCCAGCGTGCTTCAATTTTAATTTGCTAGGCCCCCATCTGCTGGAATAAGTCACCGCTTCTCTCTTTCTTTCCAAGCCACCTCGACGCGAGCTTTTGATGGACGTCACCCCTCCAAGCTGCTTCACTTCTCGTGCTGGGTTTCTTGCTACCAGCGTGCTTCTGGACCGAGAGCTCCTGGACTCTCCTAGGACGCATGTTGCTGCTGTTTAAAAATGAAGAAACATGTTGGGCCATGAGTTGTGTTACTGGACCACTTCATTGCTGGATGCTTGAAGACTTTGGTCGTGGTGTTCTTCTTCCAGTAAGGCCGAGTGATGGACAAATTTATGAGCACCAAAATATGATGTCACAAACTTGTTTCACAATCGGCAAGTATGACCGAATCGTTCAAGTAATAAACTTGGTAAGACCAAGTATCGTTCTCCCAAAGGACTCACGGCCTAGTTTAGTTATATGATTTGTTGATTAGCTAAGACTTACAAACGAAATAATTGAGATTTTATATGCAAGAGACGAAAATAAACATGTATGCATGAGTTTTTGATCAATGGCAAAAGCAAAAGATAAACACTTTCAATGAAATATATGAATGAATATGTTGTTGGGGGTCAATTTCATCTCATCCACTCTCATATATTTTAGGAATTCAACATTCAAATCATCATTGTTAATGCCACTCTCAAAAGTACCATTCTAGATGGCTTCTCCCTAATCACGAGTTCATACAATTCCTAGCATTCCTAATGATCAGTTCATAAGTTCAGGAGCTTAACGACAACCAATATAATATTGGGAGAAATTCCCCAGATCTAGACTTCCTCGTACGTGCCCATATCGACAAAACCAATAATCATGCATCGAATGAGTTAAACCATGCAAGCATTAAGCAAAGAGGAAAAACCCTAACTAATGATGAAAGAAAGCATAAATCTTAATTAAAAGATGCAAGCATAGATTCCATATATGAGAGCTTCAAGAGATTACATTGATTCCCCAACAAACATACAAGGTTTAGTTCACCATATTCATGGTGAACCTAGATGAATTACAATGAAAGAATGAAAGAATAAACCCTAAAAAGGTGAAGAGGTAGCCTGAGCATCCAAGATCCTCCTTCAAAGGGGTGGAAGAGAGAGCGTTTGCCTCGTTTCTGCCAAAGATATAAACCCTAGCACGTCCTAAAGCTTATATACTATTCTAAAATTACAAAAGCCCAAGCCCATAAAAGTGCCGCTCAGCGCTTCCCTTTTCTTCTCCTCAGCGGCCAGTTTGCCCCTCAGCGGACCTCCCGTGACCACCTGAGTGCCGCTCAGCGGTAAAATGCCGCTGAGCGGTGCCTTCGGCTTCTCCTTTTGCACTCTTTGATTCTTTTTCTGATTCCATCTCTCTCCTTCTTCACTTCTTTCACTAAATTCACCTTAAAACCTGCACAAAAACACTTAAATCAAGCATAAACCTGTCCAGCTCTCTTATTTCTGAAAATATGGATAAAAGCATGATTTCAAGCTAGTTTCTAAGTCTAAAGGTTGCTTTTAGTGTCAATTTTAAGCATGAAAATAACAGTTTTTCAACTGTTATCACCGAGACACTGATGAGTCAATATTTTCTGAATTTCACTTAGCTTATTGTACCGAATTTAATTAGGGAATTGTGCTTAAATGTCCAGTATTTTCCCATTTTTCCTAATTGTGCTTAATTTGATCAGAAATTCTTATTTTAATTAATTTGAATTATTTGAGCTAATTATTTGCATTATTAATTGTAGGGAAATTGTTGGATAAATTTTGGAACATTTGGAGGTCAAAAGAAAGATGCCACATTAAATATATTTTAAAATAAAATGAAAGAGAGGTGTGGATTTAAATTATGGGAGTGCACATGGAGATGGGCTTGATTGGAGAATTCTTTTTGGAGTGTGCAAACCGTGAAGCTTGATGGAATAAGGGTGTCAGGGAGAGTAGCACACGGTCACAGCCCATGGGGTGTTTGATGGAAGGAAGAGGTTGCACGGTGAGGAGGTGAAAATTGAATTTACTCATGGGCTGAAATGAGAAAAGGGCTGATTTCATTTAGTAATAGGAGGTGCAGATTTTAATTTGGGCAATGAGTGTCCACACGGTGATGAGCAGGAATTGGAGAACCTCCTTTTTCTTTGCTTTAAGAACGAACGAGCGGTAAGGAAATAAAGCAAGGAGAAGCAGCAACACGTGTGCAGCAGGTCCAGCATCCAAGCAGCTTCCATCCAGCGAGTTTGAAGAAATGAGAATATCATGTCCCATAAGAAAAAAATTGCTGCAATTGGAAGAAGAGAGCTGCCACATTTTTGGGGCTGAACTGTCACGGCCACAATGGAGAGGGTGTGCGGATGGTAATGCTCAATGCGGGCTTCACGCTTCCAAGAGCTCGGGTGTGCTAGGTCCAGCCGCCAACTTGAAGGGCACGCGGAGGGCTGAATGTTAAGTGAACCATCGAGAGAAAGGAGAGCCAGAGAGAGGGGGAGACGTAGTATAGGATGGCTCCAGCTGCCACTCTTCTCTGTTTTCTGCCACTGGTTACTGTTTTATTTTCTCTTGGCCTTTGAACACTGTTTTTGGAAAGCAAGCAACAGCAGCTCGTGGAGGCACTAAGGACGCTGCTGAGCTGTGAGCACGGGGATTGAGCAGCTGTTACGACTGGAAGGAAAGGGCACTTTCATTCTCGGTTTTCATTTTATTTAGAGAATAGGATGCGGTGATTGATGGGAGTATGTGGTGTGCTGAAACGTGGAGAAAGGAGAAGCATACTCACTGGAAGCTTTGAAAGGTAGCAAATGTTGATTGAGTAGGAGAGAATGGTGTGTACGAGAATGGCAGCTGGAAGAACCCACGTGAAGATGTTACGTCCAGGGGAGAAAAAAATCATTTTAGCATTTGCTTTCATTTTGAAGTTCACGGTGCACATGGTTTCGTCCAGAGGAGATAAAATCATATAGTTTTATTTTCATTGCTATTTTTATATTATATGTGATGGATGTGTCTTTGAACTTTTCAATTTTTTTTAACGTTCCATTTTATTTCGATTAAAGCATTTTTCATTTTAGTGTTGTCTACTTTGTTCAATTGTGATAACTTAGTTGTAATGTTACTTTTAATGACCAACCATTTTAATTATGTGTTTACCTTCACGTTTATATTCGTGTTTTAATTTAGTTCATTTCTAATCACAAAAACACCTTCAAATCCCCCCACTATGTGTTTGATCTGAGACTGAACCACATTTGGTCCTTGAGAGACAACCTAGGAGTCACTTCCTAGCACTATACTGCATTCTTTTATGCACAATTTTTGTGGGAGGTGCGACCCTCTCATCAAAATGGCGCCGTTGCCGGGGACCAATGGTTCAGTCTTAGGTCTTTTTGTTGTGTTAGTGTGTGTTGTGTTTTGTCTTGTGTTGTGATGTGATGTGATGTGATGTTCTGTTTTGTGTGTGCGTGTTGCATGTATAAATGTGTTGTGTTTTATTTGTTTCGTAATTTTTAGTATTTTTCTTTTTCCATGTCTACCTATTATGGTTATGTGAATAGTGCTTCTTTTGCTCGTGCCTTTGATTATGATTCTCCTTCTGCATGTTACTCTGATTGTAATTCTGCTGACTTTTATGCTGAGAACAATATGACCCATCCTCCAACTTTTGAGAGCTTTCTTTGGGAGCCGGTTCCACCTAATGAGGATGGTGATCATTTAGTTCTCACCACTGGACTGATGAATTTGTTGCCCAAGTTTTATGGTCTTGCAGATGAATGCCCACATGAACATTTGGATAGGTTTTATCGAATTTGCTCTTTAATGAAACTTCCAAATGTCCAGGACGATCTAGTTTTCTTAAGGGCATTCCCGCACTCATTAGAAAGAGCAGCAAAAGATTGGAAAGACTCTCTTCCTCCAGGATCCATTACCAGATGGGAAGATCTTGAGCATAAATTTCTGAGCAAATTCTCCCATGTGCAAGATGGATACGACAACGGTCTTGGATGGAATGACCCTACCTTGGGATGGTACAATGCTCCACAACATCAATATCAAGAACCACCATTCCAGAGCACTTTCATGCCTCGACTAGTCCAGCAATATCAGAGTCAGCAATATGATGCTTCTGCCGAAACAGCTCCTCAGCCTTCTATTTCTGAGCCTACATTGCAGGAGTTGTTGGAGCAGTTGACCATGCAGAACCTACAGTTTCAGCAAGAGACCAGAGCATCCATTCAGAGCTTGAATGACCAGATAGGGCAGATGGCTACTCAATTAAATCAGGAACAGTCTCAAGATTCAGAGTTGCCATTTCAGACTGTTCAGATTCCAGATGATGATGATAGTGGCATCAACATAGAAGATGGGGAGAAGAGTCATGAGCTTACTATTGCGCCACCTACTTTCCCATCGCCCTATGGCCCTACTCTTGCACCTGAGGAGAGTGATGAATATTTTGAGGAGCAGGCAGAAATAAGTAGTAATCTTGAACCAGGTAGACCACCTTCATCTTCCCACACTTTAGCAATCTTCAAGGAAGAGGAGGTAAGCATACCTCAATTTGATTATATTAATGATTATGTTGTTGAGAGGTATGCTGATGATTATATTGTTGTTGAGTCTGATTTTAATTTTCCCTCTATGCATGATGAGAACCAATTTTTGATGTCGCATCCGAATGTTAATCTCCATGCATTGAACTTGAATCTGAGTCTGTAGTTGATATTGCTTGTGATATTGAAATTGATTCATGTTCTGAGGATGTATATGAGGTTCAGCCTGTTACACTAGGATTGGGTGTTATACCCCTGCATGTCATTTCTTTGGAACCACATTGCACTAACCATGTTGCAGAAGGTACACATGAATTTGATAGACAAACACCCACAGTAGAAAATAAAGGTGCTAACACTGACAAAAGCTTCAAGATCAATAGGCACCAGCTGAACCTGCTCATCAACAATCTTTGCTTCTTAGATCCAGCTGTGGATGACATTTCCCTGCTTGATCAAATATGGAGGATGAAGCAATTTTTCCTCAAAACTTCCTGGCTGGATCCAATGGTGGAAGACATCTCCCTGCAAGTCCAAAATTGGCAACTGCCACCATGATCAGGGGAGTTTTCCTTTTCTCTTCTCCCCCTTTCCCTACTTTTATTGCACTTGTCCATGATCTGTGGATTGTTTTGATTTTTGATCTTATGCTTATGACACATTGAGGACACTATGTAGTTTAAGTGTGGTCTATTGGGGGAGATTTTTATTTTTCTTTGTTAGTTTTTGTTTTCCGTGTTAAATTTTTTCTTTTCTAGGTTTTTTTTTGTCGTGTCTTGTATACAGTTGTGCATGATTCTCTTCATTTCTGAACTTTGTTTGGGTTGTAGACTTATCATTTCCTTCACTTCATTGATACTCTGAGATGTTGGATTCCTTGCTTTTCTCTGCTTGGAAGATGATTATGATTTTTGAGAGTTGAATTGATTGTGACAGAATTACCCTGTGTGAGATTTGAGCCACTTTATGTTCTTTCTTGTGTGTGATATGTCTCTTGATTTCTTGCGCATATGCCTTGGCTTGACTCTTGTTGATAACTCTTGATTGATATGCATGTTTGGAAGTGATAAAGGCAGTTTTGTTTTTGAGCCTCTCTAGCCAAATAAGCTTACCTTGCTCTGATTCTTTAAAAACCCTTTTTGAGCCTATACTTTCCTCATTTCTTTGTTTTGAAGCTCATACACTGGCCCTAAGTGAAAAACCATGATTACCTTAACCTTAGGGAATTTTGGAGCTTTGGAAGTGTTTTGGGGACAAGTGTGGTCTTCTTGGGGATTCTTATGAGTTGGCTAGTTGGTCCCTATTATTGTTTTGTTTTTGTAAATCTTGTCTTTTACAGTTTTGTTTTGAAAAGAAAGAAAAGAAAAGAGACAGGATGAGAAAAAACAATGAAAAAAAAATGAATGAAAAAAAAAATTGTGAATAATGAAGTCAGGAAGAGGATTGAATTAGAGGTTTTGGGTTTGATTTGACTGTGTTTACACTTGTTCCCCATTGCTCCTCTATTTCTTCTGGTTTGTAGCTACTTATCCATATGTTATCCTCCCCTGTCCTTGGCCCGTTACAACCATGGAAAGACCTTTTGATTTGAACATACATATGTTTCTGAGTGTTGATATTAGAGGCTTGCCAAGTCTGTTGTTGTTTGCTTTCTTGAGTGCATTGAGAGACATTGATTTACCCTAAACACTTGAGAGAAACACTGATAGTGCATCTGTGAGGTTTTGTTACTTTTGATTCACCTCTTGAGCTGATTAATCATTTTGCCATGTCTTGAATTGCTTGGATGATTTCATGAGTATCTGCTTTCTCTGATTCATTTTGTGTTGGAATTGTCTACTTCTTTTCTCTGTCCAGATTTCTTGAGGACTGTGTAAATTCTGTTTGTTTCCTTGCGAGTCTTTGTTTTCTGTGTGCTAAGTTGTGTCATACCCTTAATGTCCTTTGAACTATTCCCTGATCTGCGTCTTGATTTTGCCCAGGAGTGCAAAAGACTAAGTGTGGTCTATTTTGATGAGTCAATATTTTCTCAATTTCACTTAGCTTATTGTACCGAATTTAATTAGGGAATTGTGCTTAAATGTCCAGTATTTTCCCATTTTTCCTAATTGTGCTTAATTTCATCAGAAATTCTTATTTTAATTAATTTGAATTATTTGAGCTAATTATGTGCATTATTAATTGTAGGGAAATTGTTGGATAAATTTTGGAACATTTGGAGGTCAAAAGAAAGATGCCACATTAAATATATTTTAAAATAAAATGAAAGAGAGGTGTGGATTTAAATTATGGGAGTGCACATGGAGATGGGCTTGATTGGAGAATTCTTTTTGGAGTGTGTAAACCGTGAAGCTTGATGGAATAAGGGTGTCAGGGAGAGTAGCACACGGTCACAGCCCATGGGGTGTTTGATGGAAGGAAGAGGTTGCACGGTGAGGAGGTGAAAATTGAATTTACTCATGGGCTGAAATGAGAAAAGGGCTGATTTCATTTAGTAATAGGAGGTGCAGATTTTAATTTGGGCAATGAGTGTCCACACGGTGATGAGCTGGAATTGGAGAACCTCCTTTTTCTTTGCTTTAAGAACGAACGAGCGGTAAGGAAATAAAGCAAGGAGAAGCAGCAACACGTGTGCAGCAGGTCCAGCATCCAAGTAGCTTCCATCCAGCGAGTTTGAAGAAATGAGAATATCACGGCCCATAAGAAAAAAAGTGTTGCAATTGGAAGAAGAGGGTTGCCACAATTTTGGGGCTGAACTGTCACGGCCACAATGGAGAGGGTGTGCGGATGGTAATGCTCCATGCGGGCTTCACGCTTCCAAGAGCTCGGGTGTGCTAGGTCCAGCCGCCAACAAGAAGGGCACGCGGAGGGCTGAATGTTAAGTGAACCACCGAGAGAAAGGAGAGCTAGAGAGAGGGGGAGACGTAGTATAGGATGGCTCCAGCTGCCACTCTTCTCTGTTTTCTGCCACTGGTTACTGTTTTATTTTCTCTTGGCCTTTGAACACTGTTTTTGGAAAGGGAGCAACAGCAGCTCGTGGAGGCACTGAGGACGCTGCTGAGCTGTGAGCACGGGGATTGAGCAGCTGTTACGACTGGAAGGAAAGGGCACTTTCATTCTCGGTTTTCATTTTATTTAGAGAATAGGATGCGGTGATTGATGGGAGTATGTGGTGTGCTGAAACGTGGAGAAAGGAGAAGCACACTCACTGGAAGCTTTGAAAGGTAGCAAATGTTGATTGAGTAGGAGAGAATGGTGTGTACGAGAATGGCAGCTGGAAGAACCCACGTGAAGATGTTACGTCCAGGGGAGAAAAAAATCATTTTAGCATTTGCTTTCATTTTGAAGTTCACGGTGCACATGGTTTCGTCCAGAGGAGATAAAATCATATAGTTTTATTTTCATTGCTATTTTTATATTATATGTGATGGATGTGTCTTTGAACTTTTCAATTTTTTTTAACGTTGCATTTTATTTCGATTAAAGCATTTTTCATTTTAGTGTTGTCTACTTTGTTCAATTGTGATAACTTAGTTGTAATGTTACTTTTAATGACCAACCATTTTAATTATGTGTTTACCTTCACGTTTATATTCGTGTTTTAATTTAGTTCATTTCTAATCACAAAAACACCTTCAAATCCCCCCACTATGTGTTTGATCTGAGACTGAACCACATTTGGTCCTTGAGAGACAACCTAGGAGTCACTTCCTAGCACTATACTGCATTCTTTTATGCACAATTTTTGTGGGAGGTGCGACCCTCTCATCAGACACCCTCTTCACGTCCAGCCTCCCTTTTCCACTCTATTGGATGTCACCTCTACTGGACTAGCTTCTTTCTCTTTGGACCAAGGCTTTGCTACTGTTCCCACCGTGCACCTCTCAAGCTGCTGCTGCTGGGACGCTCTTCTCCTTTACGTGTGTGTGCAGCTGTTGGCTATCCGTGAAACCAAAGGATGCTTCTTCTTTTTGCCACTTCTTTTCCATGGGCCGTGACATCTTCTTCAAGAAAGAAAATAAAACTCAATCATCAAGTACACCTTGGCTGCCTCTCGGCCGTGTGCTTTTTCTTCCAACTAGCAGCGTGTGTTGCTTCCTGCTTTGGGTCGTGACCGCGGATCTGCCTACTGGGTGCACACTAAAGCTGGTCCCTCTTATATGAAGCCCGCGTGGACGCTTCAAAATTAAGTTCCCATGGCCGAGACACCACATTGTTGGACGCTCCTTTTCTGCTCATGGGCTGCACCTCTCCAAGCACATGACATCTTCAGCCCAAGTGAATCAAGCAAACATGGAGCTCTCTCCTCCTAGTTGGCCCATGCCGTGACCACTTAAAATGAATCAACCTTTTTTCTTTTTTTTTATTTCTTCCAGCTAAAAGGAATGAGCACCGCTTTCTCTAAAGAAATTCAATCACCGTGCAGCTCCAAAATTAAATCCCGCATGTGCTCTTAATTCCAGCCCATCTCCATGTGCACCCCCAAAACTGAAATCTGTACCTCCTTCTTGTGCACACTAATTTCCTCATTTAACCTCCAAATATCCCAAATTGTATTTTCAAAGTTTTCCCTACAATTAATAATGCAAATAATTAGCTTAGATAATTCAAATTAATTAAAATTAGAGTTTCTGGTCAAATTAAGCACAATTAGCAAAAATCGGAAAATACTGGACAATTAAGCACACTTCCTGAATTAAATTCGGTACAATAAACTAAATGAGGTCAGGAAAATATTGACTCATCAACGAGTCCCCGGCAACGGCGCCAAAAACTTGATGACAAATTTATGAACACCGAAAAACGGCACCAAAAACTTGTTTAACAATCGGCAAGTGTGACCGAATCATATCAAGTAATAAAACTGGGTAAGACCAAGTATCGTTTTCCCAAAGGACTCATGGCCTAGTTAGCTATATGATTTGTTGATTATTTAAGACTTGTTAACAATTGACTGTAGATTTTAAATGCAAGAGACAATAATTAAACATGTATGCATGAATTTGATCAATGGAAAAGAGGAATACAAACACTTTAATGAATTAGATGGATGAGTATGTTGTTGGGGTTATCAATTTCATCTTATCCACTCTCATATACTTTTAGGAATTCATCATTCTTTTCATCAATGCTAATGCCACTCTCTAAATCACCTTATAAGAAGGCCTATCCTTAACTACGAGTTCATACAATTCCTAGCATTCCTAGTATTTAATTCTGAAGTGCAGAAGCTTAAAGGCAATCAATATGCTATTGGGAGAAATTCCCCGGATCTAGATTTCCCCATACGTTCCCATATTGACAAAATCAATATTCATGGCAATGAATGAGTTAAACAATGCAAGCTTTAAGCAAAGAGGAAAAACCCTAACTAATGATGAAAAAAAGCATAAATCTTAAAATAAGATGTTAGAACAAATTCCATATATGAGAGTTTCACAAGACTACATTGATCCCCCAACAACAATACAAGGTTTAGTTCACCATATTCATGGTGAAACTAGATGAACAATAATGGAAGAATGAAAGATAGAACCCTAGAAAGATGAGGAGGTAGCCTGAGCATCCAAGATCTTCCTTCAAGGGGTGGAAAAAGTGAGTGTTTGCTTCGTCTCAGCCAAAGATACAAACCCTAGGACGTCCTAAAGCTTATATATTATTCTAAAATATACAGAAAATTAGGCCCAAGCTCAAAATAGTGCCACTCAGCGGTAAGTGCGTGAGTTGTTTCTTCCCCTCAGCGGCATTTTCACCCCTCAGTGGATCCAACGTGAGTTCCTGAGTACCGCTCAGCGGTAAACTGCCGTTGAGCGGTAATTGCGACCTCTCCTTTTGCACTTGATACAATTCGGTTACACTTGTCGAGGGTAAACATAGATACACAATCAAACAATGTTATGAATTTGAACTTACAATTCTTTGTGAGATCAAGGCAGCTGAGGAAGATGTCATGTTCCCATCAGATTTAGTCCAAGCAACCTTCCACAGCTCGTACCTAGTAGGTGCAAGTGCTAGGTCCGGGGACTCAAGCCCCAAGGCATCCGCTCTAGACTTTCTAATTTTCTTTTTCAATTTTGCATAACCACCTCGTGATAACAAGTGCGGTGCATCGTTTAGCCTTTGCCTTTCTTAGGCGGCTAACCTTTTACCCTATGAAAGCATGTATATTCATAAGTGTAAAATCATAAGAACTCAATGAAAGACGTTGTAGATGTTAAGAAACATACATTCCATTCCTCAGACTCTCTTGATGCACGAAACTGTATTCACTCCTCCTCTATGAAGGTATAATGCTGACATGGATTTTCATGTTGTCTGTCTCCAAAGACATATAGTCGTGTCAGCCTTGTCTTGAAATCCCTCCATCTTATCGCTATATGCGATAACACTTTCTTTCTAATCTGTATATCAAAATTCTTTTAAGTAAACATACCTGAATATCTTGCCATAAGAGGTTTTTGTCGACCTTTGGGACGTCATCCCAAGATGCATGAAGGATAAAGACATAGCTTTTTGATAACTTACCTAGATTACTCTTAAATGTATCAGCATTTGGCCCTGATGCTTGACTTGATTTGGGGTCAATGTCAACATGTCTCCTCTGCCCATCAACACGTCCGGATGTCACATCTGGCAATCGTGTGACGCCTCGACCACATCTGGTCTATCCTGATCCTGAGTCTGAGGCCGACATACCTGAAAAGTGTACAGCCTCAGCTTGTAGTGTGCGCCACTATTTTGAACTCTACTTTTTTCAGCTTCTACCTTTGTTTGAAAAGAAATATTGTTTATATAGTACCCACCATATGTAATGACATCTGAGTTCGGCCCACGAGATAACCTCAATAAACTTTTGGAAACATGTGGAGTCGCATAAATCTTTTTCTTAAACCATTGTAAGAAGGTTTTGACATGTTCATTAAGATGCCATTTTTCAGTGTGATGCCTTTATTTCATTAACATGTTTAAAAATGTAAGGAATCACATCAACAGTGTTGTTTAAGATGTACAAATGAGCTTGGTCAACTTCTTCTCTACTAACACTTTGAATTCTCACACCTCAAACACCCTTACCTTCACATTTTCCTTCATGTCGGCTCTTGGGAAGACCCATTGGTTCACAAGATGGCATATAACTTGAACAAAATTCAATGGCTTCTTTTGCAACATATCGCTCTATATTGAAGCTTCTGGTTTATACTGATTCTTGACATATCCCTTTAAGATCTTCATGTATCTTTCAACTGGGTACATCCACCTTAAGAAGACCGGCCCACATATTCGTATTTCTCTGACTAGATGAACAATCAAATGAACCATGATATCAAAAAAAGAAGGTGGAAAATACATCTCCAATTCACATAGTAGTCTTATTCCTACATTTTCCAATTTATCTAAACCTCGAGGGTTAACAAATTTCTTGCAAATGGCATTAAAGAACAAACTCAAACGTGTCAGAATACCCCTAACAGAAGGAGGTAATATGCCTCAAATAACAACAGGTAACAATTGTTGCATCAATACATGACAATCGTGAGACTTTAAACCAACTAACTTTAACTCTTGCATAGAAACAAGGTTACTAATATTTGAAGAATAACCTTGTGGAACCTTCATACTTCTAAAACAGTTACAAAAACTTTGTTTTTCTCTTTTAGGAAGAGTGTGACAGGCTGAGGACAGATAGGTACGTCTTCTTATTATCTGTGGATGTAACTCAGATCGGATTCCCATGTCAGCCAAATCTTGTCGTGCTTTTATTCCGTCTTTGCTCTTCCTTTCACGTTTAAGAAAGTTCCGATGACACTGTCACATACATTCTTTTAAAT
Organism: Vigna nakashimae; assembly: GCA_034642375.1. Classification (NCBI taxonomy): domain Eukaryota; kingdom Viridiplantae; phylum Streptophyta; class Magnoliopsida; order Fabales; family Fabaceae; genus Vigna; species Vigna nakashimae. The sequence goes on from CM067763.1 coordinate 16,633,762, forward strand.
GTGCATCACATCAATACAATGTCTAACATCAAGTTTACACCAGTATGGAAGCTTAAAAAATATTGATTGTTTCTTCCAAATGTTTTTTGCAAAGGTACTTTTATGATGTTTTCCAAACACAATGTCAATGTTTTTGACTTCGTTGTACACCTGTTCACCATTATGGGGTCTAGATACAACCTCATCCTCAGCAGTTTCATTAAATGCTTTTTTCAATCTACGATAAGGGTGATTACAAGGAAGGAATTTTCGATGTCTTGTATATACCGTCTTTTGACCATGCTTCAAGTGAAGGTAACTAGTGTTTTCTTCACATATGTGACATGCAAAATGACCTTTAACACTATAACCGCTCAAGTTTCCATATGTTGGGAAATCATTTATAGTGCAAAACAACATTGCACGCAAACGAAACTGTTCCTCAACATGTGAATCAAACACATCCACCCCTTCTTCCCACAACAATTTCAAATCATCAATTAAAAGTTTTAAGTAAACATCAATGTCATTTCCAGGTTGTCTAGGACTCGATTTCATCATGGACAACATCACATATTTTCTCTTCATGCACAACAAAGAAGATTCTATATCATCAACATAATTGGCTATGAACTATGTTTTCTACTTAAGTTTCCATAAGGATTCATACCATCAGTTGCAACTGAAAGTCTTAAGTTTCTTGGATCTGCACCAAATTCTAGAAATTTTCCATCAATCTTCTTCCATTATGGTGAATCAGCTGGGTGTCGAAGAATATTATCACACTTTCTTTCGTAAAAGTGCCATTTAAGGTTCTTTGCATGTTCTTTAACAGAGAACATACGTTTAAACCTAGGTATTATAGGCAAATACCACATCACCTTAGCGGGTGCACCATCATTACCTTCATCAGTAGTGTTTCTGCTAGATTTCTTTCCAAAACGAGATAAACCACATGTTGGACAATACTTTAGCGAAGAAAACTCCTTTATGTACAAAACACAATCATTAGGACAAGCATGTATCTTTTGATATTCAAGACCCATTGGACATAAAAAAAAATTGTCTCGTAATTACGAATAGGTAGAGTATTATTTTCTGGAAGCATCTCCTTCAACAACTCCAACATGTAACACCCCTTACGGAGTGCCACTAGAAAATAACGAAATCAAAAATTTTACGTCAATTTTTTTTTTTTAAATTAACATCGCAGAACTAAACCATCAAAAGTTTAAGCGTCTTACAACATAAGGTTAAAACCTTACAAATATCAAATTAAATATTCCAAGACATAAAATTACTTAAAACATGATAAGTCCCCCATAGTCATTCCCATAACTCTCGTCGTGCTACTTCATCTCTGCCTCATCTGCAACGCCATCTACTCCCGTACAAGTACGATCATCGTAGGTGGAACCACAACCACAAAATGAAAGGGTGAGTAACTAAGGACCTAACATAGCATATAATTCCAATATCAAAATGTCATAACTTAGATTATCCTAGTCACAACCTTACAATACAACATAATATTCAACTCATAACTCAGATCCTCACCACTCAGACTATCAAAGTCACAATATTACAATACATCACAGTATTAAACTCATGACTCAATCATTTAATCAAGCTTCTGTTGTTTCCTTGAATTTTGTCGTACCGAACCTGTTTCACAAAACTGGGCGATTCGAGCCGTCTTCCATCGCAACTTCAGACCTATCTCCCCGACTTCTCAAGGAATTACGAGTAAAAACTTTGGTTAGGCACACCCACCGAGCACTATACTCACACGAGCGTTCTGTCATTGGGCGAGACATTCAACCCTCTCTAGTCCCCACGCATGAGGAAATGGTGACACTCGAACCTCAGTATCCGCAGAGACTCAACACACTATCATATCGCAATACGAACACCATCAATTTGACAAAAATTCTAAGGAAATGACAGAACGCTTGCTCTCACAATTTTACCACCACAATCATCATCCAACATCTCTTTCACTCCTCTCATTCTCATAATTCATTCTTTCCTCTTCCAACAATGGAAGAGAATTCTCAATACCCTCTTACCCATACTCTTGGCCAAAGAATGTAGATAAATGCTACCAACGAGTAAAATTGAATGTTGTCCACACTAACCTTTGCTTGTTATTTTACTCATAAATCTTTGTACATAACTCCAAATGAGTTCATTACTTTTTTTATTGGAAACTAGACTAAAATATCTTTCTTTGGACATATAAATCTAAATTTTTGGACTACAGGACTAGCTGCAGTAAAATTATTAAAAAGCGGAAAATTTAATCACGCTCTAGTATGCTCAGCTTTGACCTTTGCTGACTGTTTTACTCATTAATCTCTCTACCGAACTCCAATTGAGTTGCTTTTTGCTTTGTTGGAAACTAGACTCAAATATCTTTCTTTGGAAATATAAATCTAAATTTTTGGACTACAGGGCTAGCTGAAGTAAAATTATTAAAAAGCGGAAAATTTAACCACACTCTGGTCTTCTCAGTTTTGACCTTTGCGGACTGTTTTACTCATTACTCTCTCTACCAAACTCCAATTGAGTTGATTTTACTTTTTTAGAAACTAGACTCAAATATTTTTCTTTGGACATATATATCTAAATTTTTGGACTACAGGGCTAGCTGCAGTAAAATTATTAAAAAGCGGAAAATTTAACCACGCTCTGGTCTTCGCAGTTTTGACCTTTGATGACTGTTTTACTCATTACTCTCTCTACCGAACTCCAATTGAGTTTATTCTTGAAAGTTTGGAAACTAAACTCAAATATCTTTCGTTGGACATAAAACTCGAAATTTTTGGACTACAGGGCTAACTGCAGTAAAATTATTAAAAAATGGAAAATTTAACCACGCTCTGGTCTTCTCAGTTTTGACCTTTGATGACTGTTTTACTCATAAATCTCTCTAGAAAACTCTAATTGAGTTGATTCTTGCTTTGTTGGAAACTAGACTCAAATATCTTTAATTTTACTACTCATACAACTAATTTGGACATCGGTAAGGGTCTCAAATAATTCTGGGAAAAATTTAAAAGGTTCATTTTTTTATCTTCTGCGTGTTATATCCAAAACTCATGTTATAGTCAAAACTCATAAAACTTACAACCAAGAAGAAAAACACATGCTTCAACATGTTAAACTTAATCCCAACACAAAAGGAAGAAAACATGAAACAACTTTATATGGTTACCTTCTACGCATTATACACTATGTTATATCCCAAGTTAAACCCCTTACCTTTAGCCTTGAACACTTTAACTTGATCTCTTCCACAACCTTGGTAGAACTCTAGTTTCTTGGAATTCCTCTCTTCTTGCACAGGCCAAGACAACCTCGACACTTAACACACTTAGAATTTTCGAAATACCCTCATTAAGAGCCTTTCTCTTATGTCCAAAACACCCATTCAGCTTTGGAATTAAAGGAAATGATTCCTAGACACACAAGGACCCATGGAGTTGTTATTTAGTAATGATAATTCAATAAAACAATGCCCCATACTCCTTTCCAGCCCCAAAACATGGAGGGAATGTCTGAAAGGGTCCCCAAAATTATTCCCACAAAAGGAACCGCAGCCAACCAGCTCACCTTGTCTACATTCCAAAACAATACTGCTCACGCAAGTCCCCCCAGCAGCACAATTTTTCGCAACTTTGACAGTCCGGTTGACCCCCTTACCGAAGTCGAAAATACGCGTATGAGTACTCAAATCGAAGCTCTTTGAGTCTACTATCCAATAAAAAAAGAATCAACTAAATTGATATTTTATACAAAAATTTATAATTAAAATAGTAAACCATGTCAAGTCTGACATCACTCTATTTTACATTATAACTTAAACTTTTTACAACTAGGTAAGTTCTTGAGGTTCTAGGGTCTTACCACCAACTCTATGAAACTTTTATCGGTCCATCCATTCCTTGCTTTTAAACTAAACAACTTTAAAGTTTTAGACAGACGTGTAAAGTTCGAGCATCTTAGGAACAACGGTTGCTTTGAATCATTTATAAGAGAATCATACAAAATAGCTCTTCCAAAATTATCTTCACTGACATCACGTATCATCTCATCTAAATGATCATTCATCCATTCTTCCACATAATTTGTTCCTCGTAACGTGGTAGACTGGTCCAGACATATTGTCGAACATTGAATAGATGGTCACGAACATAATTCTTCCACATATGTCGAACATGAATAGATGGTCACGCATATTGCCTAAGACTTACCGTATTTGATTAAGACAACGAACACAAGGACAAAAATATGTCTCGTTCACAGACTTAGCATTTTGTTCAACATATTGCGAGAACTCTGAGACACCCTTATCATATTCTTCACTGATGCGATGTTCATTCACCCAGCTTCGATCCATACTATGTTAGTAAAATCATTCATCAGTTTAAGTTTTTTAACTCTCACAAGGTTAGGCCCTACCCATTCAGAAAAATTAGCTTTCATAATTTGCTAAGACACATGCAAAGAAGTCTACATCATAAATTTGATAAGATTTCGGCAGCATTTTGCATTGGTCTCTGAAATACAAGAAATGAGAGTAGTCAAGGATGACCACAATCAAATATGCATCCGAAGAACAACACAAATACTGAACCAAAATTTTATCAATCTTATCCATAAACTCCAACGTACATGTTATAGCAAATTATGAAAAATAATTTTCTCAAACTGTTCAATCGGACAATTCAAAATTTAATACAAACGATTAAAAGATTAATCGTTTGTGTTAAATTTCAAACAAGAACTAAGTTTCACTCAATGATTTGATACTTATAATCTAACATGTCAATTATAATAACACAATTATCACATGCATATTCAAAAGCCAATAACACATGCAGACCTTAAAGTCAAAAACATGCATACGCAAAAGCGAATAACATGTATACACAAAAGCCAATAACATGCATACAAAAAAATTATCAACAAAGAAGCTAACCTTTTTAGTAGATTAAAAAAGCAATGCAGGGAAATGGAGCAATGCAGGCCCAAAAATGTATACCAAAAACAGTCAAAATCGCCGCCCAAGTTAACAAGCCAGAAACTGCACTAAAACGTAACGAAAACGAATTTTAATCAGTTCAAATGGAAGACATTTCATGAAAGAGTAATTTAATCACAGTAAAAGTAAATTTAAACGGTCCAAAAGAGAGGAAACGCACCTGGAAATGCAATGTGTAAGAGAGAAAACGCGGGGAAGATGATGAACAGTTAGCGTAACTCCTTGTCGGTTCGCATTTTTAGTATAAATGGTTGTAGACGTCGGGTTCTGATAACAGTTGAAAAACTGTTATTTTCATGCTTAAAATTGATACTAAAAACAACCTTTAACACTTAGAAACTAGCTTAGAATCATGCTTTTGTTCATATTTTTAGAAGGACAAGTTTATGCTTGATTTCAGTGTTTTATGCAGGTTTTAAGATGAATTTGATGAAAGAAGTGAAGAAGGATAGAGATGGCATCAGAAAAGAACTCAAAAAGTGCAAAAGAAGAGAAGCCGCAAGTACCGCTCAACGCCAGTTTACCGCTGAGCAGCACTCAAGAACACCCGTTGGTTCCGCTGAGGGGTGAAAGTGCAATTGAGGGGAGAATTGACTATGCGCTGGTACCGTTGAGCGGCAGTTTACCACTGAGCGGTGGTCTTTTGGGCTTAGGCCCACTTTTCTGTAATATTTCGAATAGTATATAAGCTTTAGGACTTCCTAGGGTTTTTATCTTTGGCAGAATACGAAGCAAACACTCACTTTTCCACCCCTTAGAGGAAGATCTTGTATGTTAAGGCTACCTACTCAACCTTCTAGGGTTCTATCTTTCATTCTTTCATTATTGTTCATCTAGTTTCACCATGAATATGGTGAACTAAACTTTGTATTGTTGTTCGGAAATCAATATAATCTTATGAAACTCTCATATATAGAATTTTGTGTTTAAACATCATATTTTTGATACATGCGTTCTTTCATCATTAGTTAGGGTTTTCCTTCTTTGCTCAAAGCATACATTGTTTAACTCATTCGATGTCATGATTATTGATTTTGTCGATATGGGAACATAAGGGGAAATCTAGATCAGGGGAAATTCTCCCAATAGCATATTGCCTAGACATAGGGATATGAGGGTTGGTTGCCGTTAAGCTTTTGTGCTTCAGAATTAATTATTAGGGATGTTAGGAATTATATGAACTCGTAATTAAGGATAGGCTTTCTTGCAAGGTGATTTAGAGAGTGACATTACCATTGATGAAAAGAATGATGAATTCCTAAAGTATATGAGAGTGGATAAGATAAAATTGATTATCCCAACAACATACTCATCCATCTAATTCGTTCAAAGTGTTTGTGTTCCTATTTTCCATTAATCAAAACTCATGCATACATGTTTAATTATTGTCTTTTGCATTTGAAACCTCAAGAATTTGTTCACAAGTGTTAAATAATCAAGAAATCATATAACTAACTAGGCCGTGAGTCCTTTGGGAGAACGATACTTGGTCTTACCAAGTTTATTACTTGATACGATTCGGTCACACTTGTCAAGGGTTAAACAAGTTTTTGGCACCGTTTTTTGGTGTTCATAAATTTGTCATTAGGTTTTGGGGGCCCCCAACGTCTATAATATTATAAACGTCGGGGCCCTAATGATGGCAACCCCTTTAGAGACTTCCCATCCAAAAGAAGTATCAACTTAAACTAAGACTAAAGAAAGGGAAGTAGAATAAAGACTTCTAAAAGCTTTTTCCTTATCTAAGCCTTAGATAGATTCTCCTTAAACTAAATACTTTTACCTTGTTTTGTAGATCACAAATAAAGGTGGGAAAGTATGCATACATGTCATAAAAAGCTGACCAATCAAGGGAGTACAAAGGAGACAACTAAGCCATGGAGCTTCTTCTTTTTGGAGCATGATTTCAACATTTTCCATAAGACATATGTCCAGTCGTGTAGCATTCTTCACGTGCACACATTCTCCACATTTTCCACATGGAACACATGGCCACCTTTAGAAGCAGCTCTTGCACATTTCACTTAGCTTATGCACATTGTAAATATGCAAAATTCATTCCACGTTCTCAAGCTTCTCTTCCTATAAAAGAGAGCTTAATCCCTTGTAAAAGATAACTTGAGATGTTAATGAAATGCTACAAAAATCCAACCATTCTCTCGACTTCAAACTTAGAGCCTTTTTAGCTTTCTCTTCCTCTAGCTCCTTTCCCTTTTGGAAAGCCATATAAGTTAGAATTCTACCTTCACACTCATCCAAACACGGTCACATATTATCACAAATACCTTGCATGCACAGAACACCTTCATACCAATCTCCATTCCGCTGCCACTTCTGGTCCGAGAAGCCACTCCATTCTTAAAGGTGGAGGCCGCTTCCATCACCTAACTAATATGACGTCTTTGTGATTTAAATATTCATATTCGCGGGGCTTATAAACGTCTGTATGGGGGCCCGACGTCCATAATATTATAGACGTCAGGGGCCCCCTAACGGACGTCTAAATGGCTGAAAAAACTAACTCCTCACCTACCCTGTCAGCCACTTAGACGTCCATTGGAGAGGGCCCGACGTCAATAATATTATAGATGTCAAGGCCCCCCTAACGGACGTCTAAATGGCTGAAAAAAAAACTCTTCACCTACCCTGTCAGCCACATAGGCGTCCGTTGGGGGGCCTGATGTCTATAATAGACGTTGGGGCCCCACTCAAACATACGTCTAAATGGCTGAAAAAATTAACTCCTCACCTACCCTGTTAGCACTTAGGCGTCTGTTGGGGGGACCCCAACGTCTATAATATTATAGACGTTGGGCCCCCCCCTAACGGACGTCTATATGCCCACTTATTTACGAAAATGTCACCGGTCAATAATTTACGTTGGTGTTTTGGTGGACCGACGTCTATTGGGTGACGTTAAAGGCCAATTCTACACTAGTGAACCTTGTGAACTCTCATGTATTTAAATTGGTTTTAATTGATATATGCTTCTTTCATCAATTGTTAGGGATTTTCTCCTTTGCTCTATGCTTGTAATATTTTGATCATTCATGGCATGATTTTATGGTCTTCTTTGTTATTGGGAAATACCTAGAAACCACGATCTGAAGAATTTCTCCCAAAAGCAGTATTGCTCAGGGATGAAGATATGAGTTTTGGTCATCTTAAGCTTTTAATGTGGGATGCAAGGGATTGTGGTCTAGTAATTAAGGATAAGCTTTCTTCGCCAAAGGATCGGGTTTTAAGTAATTTAGAAAGTGATGTTAACAATTGAATGAAAAAGATGAATTCTTATATGCATGAGAGTAAACTAGGTGAAATCTAAACCCCAACAACATACCCATCTCATAATTTCAATATCATTCATTCACCTTTGTGTTTTTCTTCAATTGATCAAAAGTGCATTCATATTTACTTTCTTGTTTTTGCATTCATATTTGCAAGTTCCTTTTAAACTTAGCTTCCTCAATTCTTTTTAGAGTTTATCATTTATGTTTGTGTTTCATTGACGTTTGAAAAGGTAAACATTTGTTGTTGTTAGGTATCATTAATGAAAATCCTCTTTCACATGTGTCATTTCTCAAGATCATTTCTCTTTCTATCTTCTTTGTCTCATAACAGCATTATGATCATTCTTCTTCTTGGAAATAGAGTCTGATAAGTTTGGATGGTGAGATTATGTTGTCAGGAAGGAGAAAAGGGATTGACTCCTTTCAAACGGTGTTAACATCAATTTAATGAAAAAAAAATGGATTGACTCCTTTTAAATAAAATAAAAACTAAATTGAGGATAAGATATAGGAACCAAAAGTTAGCCTTTATTTTTTATATTTGAATTTATTTTTTAGGTTATCCTAACATAAATTATAATTTTTTAATTTATTTTTATAAAAACATGAGCTATTTTAGTTTACTTTACCAAGTTGTTTTATTATATTTGACTTTATATTTTAGGATATATTAATATAAATTATAATTTTGACAATTGTCAATATAATTCTTTATATTATAAAAATATCTAACAATGAAGAAATTTAAGTTTTTCAATGATGTAATAATCTATTCTTAATGAAATTAGAGTTTACATTTTATCAAAATCGTAACTTCAGTTGTATTTTACTTCTGTAATTTGTTCCCTTAATTTTAAATTATTAATAATTTGGATTTCTGAACTTTTTTCTACACAGCTTTATATATTGGTATCCTTGTATATTGGTATTAATAATCTCTTAAGCTTTGAATATTAGTATCCTTCATTTTCAGTTTTAAAAAAAGTCATCGTCATCATAATCTAGCAGTAATTCTCTTCAATTCTTTGAAAAGAAATTACAAGTAAATTCTCTTCAACTCTTTGAAAAGAAATTACAAATATTGCATTGTCTCTCAATTTTACTGTCATATGTAAGAGCCTGAAAAATGTAAGGCTATTGGGCCCTATATTGGGGCAGTCTGGCCCAAAGGGCTAAGGGCACAATGACCTTAGAAAAGGGTCTCATTTTTCCCATCTCAAATTTCAATAGCCAATCTCTCTCTCTCTCTCTAAACTCAGTTACCTCCTTCTCCTTCTTGCTCTGCCTTCTCTCTACCCTTACACACATTTGAACCGTTGTATTTCAAATAGGTGGTGTTCTTTCGCTCATGGAGTTGAGGGCTTCCTATCCATCCGAGTAGTTTTCGATTTGGACCGGTAAGTCAGTTTCTCCACTCTTCTTGGACCTAGGGCATGCAACTTTACTGGTTGCATGCAACTAGTGGTATTCCCTTTTTGACTCTCTGCCTATTCTAGCTTTAGGAGTTGTTTCCATCACCATTTAGGTGGTTGTAGGGCATTGTTCGGGTTCCCGTTGTGAAGAGCACTGTTAGGGCATTTTAGTGGACTGTACTACTCAACTTCAAGGTAAGGGAAGCTAAGATGCGTTTTAAATTACTTGCATGAGATGTATGTATGTTGAGTATTGTACTGCTGTGTTGTTGACATTGCGCTTTCATGTGGAAAAATTAGTTGTATGTGCTGGAATGTATGGCTATGAAACTGGAATGTGATGAGTGTGAACTATGTTGCTATCTTTAAATGTTGTAATTAATCGTGTTGGGAGTGCTTTGGGGTGAGAATCAGTAGTAATACAGATAAAAGGGAAAGCTTAGTGTTCTAGTAGAGTTTTAGGTACTTTAAGAGGAAGTGAGGTGGTGATTTTAGGTGTTGGAGGTTCTGAGTGCAATTGGGCAGTTTGGGTAGCTCAGATAGGTCAATTTGGACTTGTTAGAAATCTCAAAATGGTCTAAAACGAGTAAGGAGTATTAGAATTGGATTTGGGTCCCTAAGTTGTCGCTTTCAATGTTCTAGAGTGAAACTTGAGTCTAAACCACCTTAGAATTGTAGTAGTAACGTTTTTAATTACCTAAGCAAGTCTAACTAACTATATAACATGAATTAGAAATCTTAGAAGTTGGCCAAGACGCCTAGAAATGGTAAGGGCTGGTGTGAGTGTGTGATTCTACAGAATTTGCATTCTGCAGATGATGCAGAGTCGCTATGCAAGCTGTCTCGCATAGCGAGACCCTGTAGAGAGTGCTCACTGTCTGAGTAATTTGGTATGCGAGCTGGTGCGCTGGGTGAATTATCAAAGGGTGTTGCCCTCTGTTTGTGGATTCGCTTGGTGAATCTTGTCGCTATGCGACTGGTGGTGGTCTAGGACCACTACCCATTTAATTCGAAAGGCGAGTGGGGCGCATAGCGAGAGTTGTAAGGGTGTTGGTCTCTGTCTGGACTCTCGCATAACGACCTGGGTACGCTATGCGAGAGACCCAAAGTCTGATACTTATTCAGACTTAATTTGCAAGGCGACCTGGGTGGGTGTGCTATGCGAATAGCGCCAGTCTCACCCTGCGAGGGTGGTGCGTTGTGCAACAAGTGCTGAGTATAGTTCTCTAGTTTCATCTTGTGTTGTGTTTGATTAGGGTATCCTTTGGTTGATTGGTGAAGTATTTCCTTGCATCTATAGTATTGTATTGTGATATTCAACAAGTATGTAGATGGTAGCAAAACGTGTATGGTTATGAAGTGGTGGAAAGATGATCCAAGTTGTAAACCAAGTTCCATCTGTGTAGGATCTCTTGGTGAGATTCTTAGTGTTTAGAATGAGAGTAAGAGCTCAATCTTGGGGGTCATCTTGAAACTCCAATGGCCTTTCTTCTCATGTAGAGAGATTGAACCATGTGGTGAGGAGTAGCAGGAGGTCTTAGTCTTGGGGGCTTCCAGTATGCCTCGAGGCCCAGAACATGCTAACCTCGTGAGTGTGGTAGGGTGGGGGAACCCAAGTTTCATAAGCCCCCACGAGTGCAAGACCCGTCATAGCTCGACTATCATTCTAAAGTCTGGACGAGTCAAGTCTAGAACGTAACATGTTAGGATGTGTGTTTATCTTGCTTGATTGAAGTTAATTCTTGCATGCACATCTTGTCATATTGTATGTTTTTTATATAATTGGCTCACCCTTGTTTGTTTGAGTTCATGTTGTTTGTGTATGTTTCTTCTTGCGATGATGATCCACTTGGATGGGAGCAGATGTCGAGGAGATACCTCTGGAGCAAGCCTTGGAAGAAGAGGACGTTGAAATCTTAGTTTCATTAGGATATTCATACATTGAACTATGCCTTTCGAAAAATTGTTATCTGTAGAACTTATGGTGTTTTGGAAGACTTTAGTACCTCAAGTTAGCTTCATAGCATTTTAAGGATGACTGCAATTTTCCCTATACTCTATTATATGTTTCCAACGGCTTTATATATGCATGACGTATATTTTAGGGATGTCACATGTAAGGCAACAAAAACTATAAATAATTAAACTAAAAATTGAGTAAGGTTATGGATGATTAAAAATTTACTAAAGTTACGAAGAAAAATAGAAACTAAAATTACAAATTTTGTAAGACCAAAATTACAAAAATTATAAGATTTTATGTTACGTTTGAGCCACTTTAGTTTGAACTCGGGTAGATTCTTGCTGCACCTTGATATATTTCTTCGTGCACCCTCGAATAAAGAACATTCCATTTTTCCTTATATTTTTATTGTATTTCTCTCAAAATAATTGCTTTCATGTGTATATATACATATATATACATATATATATATATATATATATATATATATATATATGGGGTTTGCTAACGCGTGTACGTCTGTTTTTCAGTTGGTACATTTTAGCAATGTGTACTGGATTTTAGTAGACAAAAATACCCTTATATATATGGATTCTAATTTTAAGGTTAAGGGTATTTTAATAATTTTCATTCTCAAAACTGAAAAAAGAAAAAGAAACCCCCAAACCCTTACTCACCTCTCTCATTCCTCTCAACCCTTTCTCTTTCATCTTTCTCACTCCAATCTTTTCTCTGTCATCCCTACTGTATTTGTCGTTAAACAATCTTACAAAACAATGATTTTATAATGAGTTTTCATCTTATAATTTTTGTCTTATCTAATTTTATCCAATTTTCACAAGCATAAAGTAATTGGTAATTGACCTGGAAAAAATTAGAAATACTCGCTGTTCAATGATAACAGTTGAAAAACTGTTATTTTCATGCTTAAAATTGATATTAAAAGCAACCTTTAGACTTAAAAACTAGCTTGAAATCATGCTTTTATCTATATTTTCAGAAATAAGAGAGCTGGACAGGTTTATGCTTGATTTAAGTGTTTTTGTGCAGGTTTTAAGGTGAATTTAGTGAAAGAAGTGAAGAAGGAGAGAGATGGAATCAGAAAAGGAAGCAAAGAGTGCAAAAGGAGAAGCCGAAGGCACCGCTCAGCGGCATTTTACCGCTGAGCGGCACTCAGGAGGTCACGGGAGGTCCGCTGAGGGGCAAAATGGCCGCTGAGCGGAAGAAAAGGGACGCGCAGTCACCGCTGAGCGGCACTTTTATGGGCTTGGGCTTTTGTAATCTTTTGTAATTCTAAAATAGTATATAAGGACTTGCACGTCCTAGAGTTAGTATCTTTGGCAGAAACGAGGCAAACACTCTCTCTTCCACCCCTTTGAAAGAGGATATTGGATGCTCAGGCTACCTCTTCACCTTTTTAGGGTTTATTCTTTCATTCTTTCATTGTTATTCATCTAGGTTCACCATGAATATGGTGAACTAAACCTTGTATGTTTGTTGGGGAATCAATGTAATCTCTTGAAGCTCTCATATATGGAATCTATGCTTGCATCTTTTAATTAAGATTTATGCTTTCTTTCATCATTAGTTAGGGTTTTTCCTCTTTGCTTAATGCTTGCATGGTTTAACTCATTCGATGCATGATTATTGGTTTTGTCGATACGGGCACGTACGGGGAAGTCTAGATCCGGGGAATTTCTCCCAATATTATATTGGTTGTCGTTAAGCTCCTGCACTTATGAACTGATCATTAGGAATGCTAGGAATTGTATGAACTCGTGATTAGGGAGAAGCCATCTAGAATGGTACTTTAGAGAGTGGCATTAACAATGATGATTTGAATGTTGAATTCCTAAAATATATGAGAGTGGATAAGATGAAATTGACCCCCAACAACATATTCATTCATATATTTCATTGAAAGTGTTTATCTTTTGCTTTTGCCATTGATCAAAAACTCATGCATACATGTTTATTTTCTGTCTTGCATATTAAACTCCAAATATTTCGTTCTTAAGTCTTAGCTAATCAACAAACCACACAACTAAACTAGGCCGTGAGTCCTTTGGGAGAACGATACTTGGTCTTACCAAGTTTATTACTTGAACGATTCGGTCATACTTGCCGATTGTGAAACAAGTTTGTGACATCATATTTTGGTGATCATAAATTTGTCCATCAAGTTTTTGGCGCCGTTGCCGGGGACTCGTGGTTTAACTGGTTAATTTGTGTGATTATTGATTATCTTTGACTTTAATTTTGAATTTCTGTTTTTATTTTTCTGTTTTTATTTTATTTTATTTTATCTTATTTGATTTGATTAGATTTTATTTTATTTTATTTGATTTTATTTGATTAGATTTGATTTGATTTTATTTGATTTGATTAGATTAGATTTGATTTTATTTTATTTTATCTTATTAGATTAGATTAGATTTCAATTTATTTTATTCTATCTTATTTTATTTTATCTTCTGAATCTTTTATCTTCTGAATATATATCTTCTCCTATATCTTTTTGTGCTAACAAATATTTTGTAGAGTTTTGTGCCTAATGTTTGCAGGATGCAATTCGAACAAGAATTTAATGGGCACTCAATTCTACCAAAGTAATCTCAACCACTGGTGGGAACATGACTCAAGCATGGATCAAAGCCAATTTTGGCAAGCTGCCGGACAATTTGAGAACCAACCACAACAACAATGGCAGCAACAAAGCTTTAAAATCAACAAAGGGAAGCAAGAGATCTCTTCATTTAGACAAGGCATGGAAGAATCACTGGGGCATGCATGGGACAGGTACAAAAGCCTATTAAGAAAGACTCCCACGCATGGATTTAACGAAGGAGAAGTAGTCCTAATCTTCCTTGGAGGTCTTGGTTCACAAACCATGATGATGCTTGACGCCTCAGCTGGAGGCAATATCAAATGGAAGACTCCAGAGGAAGCCACAGAAATAATTGAAAGCATGACTACTAATGACAATAAGTGGAACAGTGAAAGAGGAGCTCCTATTCAACAAAAAGGAGTTCTAAAGTTGCAATCCAAATAAGCCTTGATAGCTCAAAACAAGTTAATAACTCAACAATTGGAGAATCTCACAAAGATACTTGAACAACTGCCAAAAGAGTTAAAGACTGTTGCACAGGTTCAATCACAGTTGTGTGAATTATGTGGAGGTGATCATATCAATGGTCAATGCGCCTGTCCAGCAGAAGCTTTAGAGGATGTTAACTTCATGGCCAATCAATTTCCATACAGTCAGGAGAATTTCAATGAAGGGTGGAAACCACACCCAAGTGTTGGTCAAAGACAAAGTGGGCAAGCTGGACAAACTGGGCAATTTAACAAGCAACAACAACAACCAACCTTATGGCAACAAATTTCTATACTTAATGAAAGATCAATAAGGTTGGAAGAAACTCTTCAGCAATTTATACAGAAAACTGAATCTTCTCAAAAGAGCACTGAAGCTGCTATTAAGAACTTGAAGATTCAAATGGGGCAGATTACCAAGCAGTTGGAAGAAAGGCCTGACACGGATTTTGGGGCTAATACTGAGGTTAACCCCAGGGGAGAGTGTCAAGAGATAGTGAGTGTAAATGTTGAAAAAGTTGAGTTGGAAAAAGAAGAGAGAAATGAGAGAGAAGAGAAAGAAGAAGAGAAAATTTGTGTTAAGATTGAGAAGGTGAGTAGAAAAAGAAAAGAAAAAAAGAAAGTGAGAGAAAAGAGAAAGAGGACGAGAGAAAAAAATAAAGAATCATATGAAAAATCTCGTCCCCATCCAAAGAAGTATCATAGGAAGAAGGAATTTGAGTGCTTTATGGAAATCTTCAAGAAATTGGAGATTAAAGTTCCTATGATTGAGACACTGGAACAAGTTCCTGGTTTGATCAAATTTCTGAAGAAGTTCAGTAGAAAGAAGAAAAAGAAGAAGGAACTTGGGCTTTACTGGGTCAAGCTAATGACGTTAAAAGAGCGCTTGCTGGGAGGCAACCCAGTGATTTACAAACTTTTGATTTTGATTTGGTTTTGTAACTTTTAATTTGTGGACATTATTTTGTGAATATTTTGTTGGATCCAGCATCTACTGAAGGATGCTAGGTGGTTAAGTATCTACTGAAGGATACTACGTTTGTAACACTTACTGATAGGTGTTGGTGAGAAGATTTTGCACCTACTGATGGGTGCTGGTAAGTTTGAAACACCTACTGATGGGTGTTGGTGGATTTTTGGGTCAGGCTCGTGACGTTAAACAAGCGCTACCTGGGAGGCAACCCAGTTGATTGATTGTTTTCTGTTTGTTTATTTTAGTTAGGGTTTGCGTATGTATTTTAAACATTGAATTGTAGGGAACCAGTGAGGGGCATGTCTAGGAGGCACGTAGGTTAAGAAAAGAAGGAGAAGAGCACATCACGAAAGTGCCGTTGAGCGGTACTCTCGCAGATGGGCTTTAGTTCCCCTTAGCGGGACCCAAGCCCATTAGGGTATTTTTATACCCTAAGTTGCGCATTTGCTCATACTTTCAGACTCTTCTCTGCACACACACTCCTACATACCTTTTCAAAGGTTCTCTACAACTTTTCCCTCATCCCTCTTTAGAAAATCTCTCTTCCACTCACTTGCTCACTAGTTTTCCATCTAAGTTTGGGGTTGGGAGAGAGCATCATTGAAGGGGCTGATTTCTTCATTGTGGTTTACTAATGCTTAACAATGTATCTTTTGGTTTTGTGAATTATGTTTGATGTAGGGATGGCCTCCTCATCGGGCAAAAGGAATCAAGACTATAAGATCCAAGAAGAGGAGGATACAGATGACAGCTCAGACTGATGAGGAGCTGAGATAGCATTTACTGATGAATGCTATCATATGCTTATGCTTTTTGTTGGTTTAAGTTTTCTAATCTTATTTGTTTTTTGTTTTTAGATTAGGGTATGATGTACTCTATTGGACACCTGGTTTGTGTGATGGTTTGCTATTAACTGTGATTGTTTGATAAGTAATGCTTGATGATGCTTATTGATTGATTGATGTTGAGATGATGTGCACATAAAATGCTTATACAGGTGATTCACAAGCTTTGTGAACAAATGCATGATATCATGATTGTGATTGTGAAATTAAGCAGGATGTGTATGTCAAATGTGAATGAGCTTATATGTGAGGTTTTGAGCTCCAGAGTTGTTATTGTTGAATGCTATTACTTTGGAAGCTTGAATGACTTTGCCCAGGTTTTCTATGATTGAATCAAATGCTTGTTTTGCATCATATGATCAAGGCCGTTTGTTGGAACCCTTTTTATTGGCCAAATTCATAAAGTTAGCCTACTAAAAGAGAACACTTTGTGTTCTATCCTTTGAACCCTTAGCCTTGAATATACACTGAAAACCCTTGATTGAAAATCTTTATCTTGAGTTAAGTAGAAGATCTTGTGTGGTATTGTTAAATGTTCAAGTTTGGGGTTGTTGGGAAAACATGAAAAAGGAAAAGCATTGAGCTAAGAGCTAAAAAAGTAAGAATATGCAAAGAAAAAGAAAAAGAAATGAAAAGAAAAAGAAGCAAAGCTCAATGCAAATGCAAAGGCAAGTTGGGAAGAATAAGAATAATTGTGTTGTTATGATTCTCTTAACTCAAGGATTTTGTGATCCAGTAAAACCAATTTTCTTGTTAGCCCAGCCACATTATAAGCCATTGAAAAGTCCTTGTGATGATGCATGTTTGTGAATGTTTTTGATTGTGGTAAGACGAAAGGCAAAGTTGATTCATGTGACATTGTGATAGTAGAGTGAATGAGTGATTACCTCTTATACACTTGAGTGTGAGTGAAACACTTTACCTAGTGAGGAAATATTCCATGAGCACATGAACATCCATGCTTAATTGATTGATTATTCATGAAAAATAGCATTTGTTGGAATTTAAATGACTTTGTAAACACTAAAGCATGTGCACATCTTGAATGAACTCTTGGTCATAAGTTTGAGTGAAGTTGTTACTTATCTTGAAAAAGAGGATTTTTGAATGAGTGAACCATCATATGAATTGGTTAGAGATTGAGTTACATCTTGTTTGCTTGAGGACAAGCAAAGTTCTAAGTTTGGGGTTGTGATAACAGTTGAAAAACTGTTATTTTCATGCTTAAAATTGATATTAAAAGCAACCTTTAGACTTAAAAACTAGCTTGAAATCATGCTTTTATCTATATTTTCAGAAATAAGAGAGCTGGACAGGTTTATGCTTGATTTAAGTGTTTTTGTGCAGGTTTTAAGGTGAATTTAGTGAAAGAAGTGAAGAAGGAGAGAGATGGAATCAGAAAAGGAAGCAAAGAGTGCAAAAGGAGAAGCCGAAGGCACCGCTCAGCGGCATTTTACCGCTGAGCGGCACTCAGGAGGTCACGGGAGGTCCGCTGAGGGGCAAACTGGCCACTGAGCGGAAGAAAAGGGACGCGCAGTCACCGCTGAGCGGCACTTTTATGGGCTTGGGCTTTTGTAATCTTTTGTAATTCTAAAATAGTATATAAGGACTTGCACGTCCTAGAGTTAGTATCTTTGGCAGAAACGAGGCAAACACTCTCTCTTCCACCCCTTTGAAAGAGGATCTTGGATGCTCAGGCTACCTCTTCACCTTTTTAGGGTTTATTCTTTCATTCTTTCATTGTTATTCATCTAGGTTCACCATGAATATGGTGAACTAAACCTTGTATGTTTGTTGGGGAATCAATGTAATCTCTTGAAGCTCTCATATATGGAATCTATGCTTGCATCTTTTAATTAAGATTTATGCTTTCTTTCATCATTAGTTAGGGTTTTTCCTCTTTGCTTAATGCTTGCATGGTTTAACTCATTCGATGCATGATTATTGGTTTTGTCGATACGGGCACGTACGGGGAAGTCTAGATCCGGAGAATTTCTCCCAATATTATATTGGTTGTCGTTAAGCTCCTGCACTTATGAACTGATCATTAGGAATGCTAGGAATTGTATGAACTCGTGATTAGGGAGAAGCCATCTAGAATGGTACTTTAGAGAGTGGCATTAACAATGATGATTTGAATGTTGAATTCCTAAAATATATGAGAGTGGATGAGATGAAATTGACCCCCAACAACATATTCATTCATATATTTCATTGAAAGTGTTTATCTTTTGCTTTTGCCATTGATCAAAAACTCATGCATACATGTTTATTTTCTGTCTTGCATATTAAACTCCAAATATTTCGTTCTTAAGTCTTAGCTAATCAACAAACCACACAACTAAACTAGGCCGTGAGTCCTTTGGGAGAACGATACTTGGTCTTACCAAGTTTATTACTTGAACGATTCGGTCATACTTGCCGATTGTGAAACAAGTTTGTGACATCATATTTTGGTGATCATAAATTTGTCCATCATTCAACAATTTCTTACAAAAAAATGATTTTATAATGAGTTTTTATTTTATAACTTTTGTCTTATCTAATTTTATCTAACTTTCACAAGCATAATGACATCAAAGGAATTGGTAATTGGCCTGGAAAAAAATCAAAAACACTCGTTGCTAAACAATTTCTTACAAAAAATGACTTTATAATGAGTTTTCATTTTATAATTTGTGTTGTATATAATTTTATCTAATTTTCACAAGCATAATGACATCCAAAAGAATTGGTAATTGGCATGTAGGGTTTCTTTTAGAGATGATGAAATTAGAGAGGTTAATGAAGATGGTGAAATTGAAGAGATCTTGAATGAACCTTTTCCTGAAGGTGAATATGTCAATGACTCAACTCTTTACAAAGGCAAATTGTTTAAAGGCAAGTGTTTTTTATTTTTTCAATTGGGGCTACAGTAGGAATGACAGAGAAAAGGTTAGAGTGAGAGAGATGAAAGAGAAAGGATTGAGAGAATGAGAGAGGTGAGTAAGGGTTTGGGGGTTTCATTTTTTTTTTTTAAGTTTTGAGAATGAAAATTATTAAAATACCCTTAACCTTAAAACTTAGAATCCATATATATAAGGGTATTTTTGTCTACTAAAATCTGGTACACATTGCTAAAATGTACCAATTGAAAAACAGGCGTACGCGTATTAGCAAATCCATATATATATATATATATATATATATATATATATATATATATATATATATATATATATATATATATATATATATATATATATATATATATATATATATATATATATATATATATATATATATAAACAAACTTATGTACATTCTTTTTTCAGTCATTACATTTTAGTGAAGTGTATTAAGTTTTAAAGAATAAAAAATTTCTCATTTATAAAAAAATGCATATTTTAAACATAGATATTTTAATAATTTTTATTTTAAATTTTAAATTTAAAAATCAAAAGCACACAAAATAATTAATGATATTAATATTGATTTTTAATTGGAAGGTTATGTTATATCTTTTCTTGATAATTATTAAATTTCGTTTTTAAATGTTAGAAACAGTATCTTTAGGAAGGTTTGTAGTTCCTGTAACTCACCAAAGCACATTACTTTGGTTGATGCTTTGATTTCTGAAATTACCAAACAAAGACCAGTGTCAAAAATACAGTGACGCATTTTTTGTGAATCATCTAGAATGAATAAATCATTTTTTCATTTTGACTATCATGTGAAACATATAAATAATTCATTACAGTCATTTATCAACATATTCCGAAAAGACTGTCGTTAGACTCTGAAAATTTGATCCAAAATCTTAACGAATAAGGTAAACAAATCTGGATTCAGAGGATAACAGTAAAAATTATTCATAACAGATAGAAAAATAATCTTCAAAATGGATTTGTCTCTTGCTACGAAATGAGTATTTCTCACAAAATATTAAGGAAATGGTTTATTGAGTACTTAAATACCCAAATTGATTATTTAATAGTTTATTAGCATAAAATTATAAAAGAATTTCATGCTTATGCAATAAAACAATTAAGCTAATGATCGGTCATGATAATTGTAATCCCAACTTAAGAATCCTGAGTATATCAAACTTATCAAACTTATGAAGATAAACTACTGTTTCTAAAATTTAAAAATAAAATATTATATCAATCTGAAGGAAAAAAATATAACACAATCTTTCAAACAAAAATCAACATCAATATCATCAATTATTTTGTTATTAAAATAACAAACAAATAAACAAACAGACCAAAAACAACAAATTACAATATCGGATTGTTGTGTGGATGAAATAAAGGATGGAGAAAAACAAATTAAATAAATGAAAAAGGTAAATCATAATTAAGTGAATATTTCTCATTTTTTTTATATTTTATTTTAAATTAAAAATAAAAATTATTAAAATACACTTGTATTTAAAGTATATTTTTTTTATGAAAATGAAATCTTTTTTGTCCTTTAAAACTTAGTATACTTTGTTAAAATATACTAACTTACAAAAGAACTTACAAGTTAACAAAATTCATATATATAGATAAATAATACATGGAGGTGCAGGAAGAAGCTGCCTTGTTCTCCATCTGTCTTGATTCTCCTAGCAGCTTCAAATGCAATTTATAGCTTCAATATTTAAAGATTCAATCCTTTTTTTTTTTATTTCGATAAGTTTACTTACAAGTTTATTTTGTAATAATTTTGGTTCGTATTAGTTAATCCCTATAACATATAAAACATTGTTCCAAATGGTTGTAACCTCTGCAGGACACAACACTTTGGCAGCAGGGGTTGAAACCAATGGGGAGGAATACTTATGGAAGCCAACTCAACAATATAAGAGATGCTTTGATTGGTTTTGAATACAAATAAATGGGGATACCTTTTTATATAAAGATTATCAGCCACTAATGTTTACAACAATACGCCTAAAACCTTAATTTTTCATAATATACAAGTAAACTGTAGAATATATAACCATAGTTTACAGGCCACCACTCCCATCTACTTTTCTGAGTCTTTCGAGCAAAGACAACCAACCTTGAAAGCAACTTTAACACGAATGTTGGGAACATTCTGCAACAATTATAGTTTGCCTAATGACTTCTTATTATCCTGAACAGTTTCCGATGAAACAAATACAGTAAATGTTTGAGATTTGTTAAGCATTCAGTGTATAAGAAACAATAAGAAAATGCTTTATGTAATTACCTTCCCAATTGAGACAGCTCAGGTTCTGCCAATAGCATATCTTGAAGCGGTTTCATGTCAACTCTTTTATCGCCAGAACTACAAGAAATGTGATTGATGTTTTAGTTAAAGGATAGCATTTATGATAAGTGTTAAGTGTCTGTACTCGTGAATATTTACATAGGCTGTTATGAAAGCTATCACATTTGATCATTAAATAAAGAACAGCAATCTCTTCTATGAAGAAGAAATAAATTAAACTTACCCATAAACCTGGTGCAGAGAAAGTAGCCTGTGGTGCAGTTTGTAGTCATTGCCAACATAGGTTACAACTAAGCTACCAGCATCTGGATGTGGCCAGCTTCGTGAGGTAGGAAATCGGAGTACAAAGGTACCAGGTTCTTGAAATCCTGTGGGACCTTGTAGTGAAGCTTCAGCTTCTTCCTTGGTTATAAACCCTTCTATCCACTTAGGTGATGTGGATTTCCAGATAGGATTTACCCAGTCCCTTGATATTGTAATTGCCACAGGGTACAACCAACACCACAACTTCTCGAAGTTCTCTTGTGTTAGGTACTCTTGACATCCAGCGATCCTTCTCAGAAGATTTAGGTCCTACAGTAAATGCAAAATTTATCATATTTCGCATGCAATTTTTCTATGGTTTTGGTACTTTCAAAAACTCAGACCGCTAATAATAGTATTTTTTTTCCTTTTATTTACTATTATTTGCTTATATTTCTAATAATGGTAAGAATAATAGGCTTCAATGGGGATACTTAGTCCTGAAAAGAAAAGCCATGCTTTACCACATGAAATTAAGTTCATCAAGGCAATATTATGACAATAAATCATAATGCCTGAATGCGTAAGACTCGCATTTTACTATTGGTAATCAGAAAACGATGTATATTCATTCGTAATGTAATGGTAATTACAAAACCCTCCAGATGTCCAAACCATTTAGGAACAAAGTATTTAACATGAAACCAATTAATAAATATTTAGACATTTAGTAGCTTTTATAAAACATAACAGTAACTTTCCTTCAAGAAGTAAAAGATATAAACCTGAGGTGAGAGAGACCTTGAACTGCAACAAGCAATATTCACGAAATGCTCTTGAATCTCATATACTGCATTCTCCCAAGGAATGTGGTGATTGTTTAGAGGCATCACCTTCCAGAGATTTCTTCCATGGTTTATTAATCTCTTGGCAATTAATATTTGGTTTCTGATATGGAAACAGAGCCAGTAGTTAAAAAGGAGAAAACGATCTAGGAGAAAACCTTCTGATATAGCAATAAATTATACTTAAGAAAACTTTTAAGAAAGTAAACACATTTGAGAATCGAATAATTAGGATACAATCTGGGCACAAGAATAAAATGTATTTGCCAGAACATTGAACTTGCATTTAGATTTTATTGTGCCAAATCTTTTAATCAAATGAAAGCAAGCAATAGTTCCAGATGTCACGTTTCTATAGATGTTATAACTATAGTTTGAGAATGTAACAAAGCCATTCATGAGCCTTTGCCTGGTTAAGCTCTTAGGATAGTTGATCAATGACATGGTGTATAACAGACTCAAATTAACTGTCAAGAGGAGTTTGATCCTTGTTGTCTCTCTCCAACTCATACATACAGGAGTTATATTTAAGCACATGGCAAAAGTGGGTCTGCATTGTCTATACCTAAAGCCGAAAGGGCTTTTTCCAGGGGTTATATGGTAGGTTGTCTTGGATTGTTGGTTTAAGCCTAACTCAATCCCAAAATTTAACTCATACATAGAGTTACCTCCTGATAGGTTCTTTTAATCAAGAACCTATGAATAGCACTAGAACACAACACAGCACAGGTCCTCTGAATTATACAGCCTCCTTTTATTGCCAAAGAATCCAGAAAATGGTGAATACAGGGTACTCAGAGAGCTTAACCTCTCCCCAAAGAACTCCAAGAGTTCTTGTACAATCAATAAGACTCCAAAACTGTCTACTATACAACTCCTAACCTCCGTTTATACAACCCACTAACAGACTAACAGAAACCCAACCCCCTCCTACCTAACAGCCTTGGCAGTTAGGCTATGTGGCTTTTCTCCTCCTCTTATATACAATTAGTTCCCTAACATTACTGCCCTCCCCTCCAACAACCTTGACCCCAAGGTTGAATTCAGGATACTGCTCCTGTATGGTTGCCACGTCTTCCCAGGTGGCGCCCTCTTGACCCCCTTCTTGCCACTCTATCAACACCTGAGGTATTTCCTCTGATGCCAACTGCCTTGTTCTTCTGTCTAAAATTCTCACCGGCCAAAACAAGGGTCCGTCTGCTTGTAACTCAGCCGAAAGTGCCTTCTCCACCCTCTTCTCACCCACAGCCTTCTTTAGTTGTGACACGTGAAATATTGGATGAATTCTTGCTGCCTCGGGTAATTGTAAACAAAAGGCTACTTTCCCTACCTGCTGTAACACCTCGAAAGGTCCATAATACTTGGCAGATAGCTTCTGGTGCAACCTAAGAGGCATGGACGACTGCCTATGGGGTCTAACCTTTAAATAGACCCAATCCCCCACCTGAATATGTGCTTCTTTCCTTCTTCTATTAGCTTGAGTGACCATTGTCTCCTGAGCTTGCCGTAAATGAACCTTCAATTGTTTTAAAGCCTCATCCCTTGTTAACAAATCTTGTGCCACTGATTCCACCGATGTCTCCCCTGGAATAAAACGACTCAAAAACGACTCAAAGTTGGTGGAGGGCATCTGTATACTATTTCAAAAGGGGAGCACCTTGCTGCACTTTGATAACTGGTGTTATACCAGTATTCAGCCCATGAAAGCATCATCTTCCAACTCTTCAGTTGTTCTGAGCAAAAACACCTCAAATACCCCTCCAAAATTCTGTTTACCACCTCAGTTTGGCCATCCGTTTCAAGATGGTATGCCGTGCTCATGTTGAGTTGGGTACCCTACATCTTGAAAAGCTCTTTCCAGAAAATGCTCAAAAAGAGAGGGTCTCTATCATTGACTATGGACGTAGGAATCCCATGTAATTTAACTATGTCTTGTATGAAAACCTCTGCCACCGTGCGTGCGGAATAAGGGTGTTTCAGTGCTATGAAGTGACTATATTTACTCAACCGGTCAACTACTACCAAGATTGCGTCAAACCCTTGGGATTTGGGTAGCTTCACAATAAAATCAAGACTTATCTCTTCCCAAATGGCCTGTGGAATAGGTAGTGGTTGCAAAAGACCCTGGGGAGAAGCAGCTAAATATTTATGCTGTTGACAAATCACACAGGCAGCCACAAACTCTGTTATTGTTTTCTTCATGCCTAGCCAATATAGTGATTGGGCTACCTTTCTGTAAGTACGAAACACTCTGGAATGACCGCCAGTGCTCTTCACGTGAAACTCTGCTAGGAGCTTGGGAATCCAACACGACTTAGCTGATAAAACCAGCCTTCCTTTGTAGTGAAGGTGGTCATTCTCCAACGTATAGGCTTCATGGCTATTTGGGTCCTCCTCCACTTCCTTCAAAACCTCTTGAAAATTGTGCCAGTAGGGCCTAGAAATAGCTCGCAGTTCAGCCTCCTCCATACCACCTTCTCCTTTCCGAGATAATGCGTCTGCAACCTTGTTCGAACTGCCTAGCTTATAAACAATTTCAAAATCGTAACCCATCAACTTTGCTATCCAGTTCTGCTAGTTGTGCGTCGTTATCCGCTGTTCCAGCAAGTATTTGAGGTTGTGCTGGTTGGTGTGAACCACGAACCTCCTCCCTAATAGATAGGGTCGCCAATGTTGGATGGCCAACACCACCGCCATCAACTCTTTCTCGTATATAGACTTACTTCGAGATCCCTCCGACAACGCCTTGCTAAAGAAAGCAATGGGCTTCTTATTTTGCATCAACACAGCCCCCACTCCACACCCCGAAGCATCACACTCCACGTGAAATTCCTGCATGAAATCGGGCAACGCCAGGACCGGTGTAGATGTCATCACAGCCTTCAGAGTATCCATGGCTGTCTTGGCTCGCTCGGACCATTCAAACTTTCCCTTTTTTAACAATTCCATGAGGGGTTTTGCTAATTCCCCATATCTCTGCACGAAATCTCCTATAGTACCCTGTTAACCCCAAAAACCCCCTCAACGCTTTCAAATTTCTGGGTTCTTCCCACTCCAACACGGCTTTAATTTTATCTTGGTCCATCTCCACTCCTTTCTCCGATATCTGGTGTCCCAAGTATTGAATTTTCCGTTTCCCAAACTCGCATCTTTTCTTATTGGCCACCCACCTGTTCTGTTCCAGCAGCTGCAATACCAGCTTTAAATGTTGAAGATGCTCTTCCCATGAAGGGTTGTACACCAATATGTCGTCAAAAAAAACGAGCACCCATTTCCTCAAGTAAGGTGCCATTAATCTGTTCATGGCGCTCTGGAATGTTGCGGGAGCATTCGTTAATCCAAATGGCATCATCAAAAACTCGAACAAGCCCTAATGCGTTCTGAAAGAAGTCTTGTGGACATCTTCTTCCCCCATGCATATCTGATGATATCCCGCTTTCAAATCCAGCTTAGAGAAGAACCTTGCCCCCCTGAGCTCATCCAAAAGTTCCTCAATAACCGGAATTGGAAATTTATCTGGGACTGTAGCCTTATTCAAGGCCCTGTAATCCATGCAGAATCTCCAGCTTCCGTCCTTCTTCTTTACCAAAATCACTGGGCTGGAGAAAGGACTTTGGCTTGGCCTTATGATCCCCGCACGTAGCATATCCGAGACTTGTTTCTCAATTTCCTCTTTCATGAGGTAAGGATACCTATAGGGTCTAACATTTATAGGATTTATTCCCTCTTTGATCACTATGCGGTGTTGGGCATCACGTGAAGGGGGTAACCCTTCTCTCTCCTGAAACACCCGAAAGTGGGCATGCAGAACAGCTCTGATCTCCACCTGCTGCTTTTCGGTCAATTCACCCAACAAGTCACCGCCTGTCCCCTGCTCCACTATGCACAATTCCCAAACCAGAAACCATGACTCAGCATCCATTATCTTGACAAGTGTGTATGGGTCTACCAGCTGTCTTGACAGAGCTGGATCTCCTTTGATCATCCTCTTCTCACCTGCCACTACATACTGCATGTACATATCTTTCCAATTAATAACCACCTCACCCAATTTCGCCAACCAAGCAATGCCCAATATCAGATCAACTCCCCCCAGTCCAAACACATACATGTCTTCCTCCACCTCAACGTCTCCCAGCTTCAAGCCCACCTTCTCGCAACGTCCACTTGTCCACTTCTTACGCCCGTCCCCCAAGCTCACAGTGTAGGTGGGTGTTGCAACCACCCGTAAACCCAGTTCCAACACCACTCTCCGGCCAATGAAATTGTGGCTGGCCCCATTGTCGATCAGGACGACCACCCTTCTCTCCCCTATTAATCCGATCATCTTCATGGTCTTGGGTGGCGTCAGCCCCTCCGCCGAACAGGCCGACAACTCGAGGGCATTCGCTTCCGGTTTAGAATTTTCCTCCAAATCCTCCGCTAGTAACAAGACCCTTAAACTCCTTTCCGCACATCGATGACACGAAGCGAATGGTCCGCCCATCGGAAACACCTAGCTTCTTCCCGCCTCTTCAGAAACTCTGGATAAGGTAAGTTTCTGACCATTCTTCCCCTGTGGTCGCCTCCCGATGGGTTATTACCTCTCGCATGGGCGTTACTCGCCGTTGATGATCCCTCCCTTCGGGTCGTACCAACTCCCTTTGTCCCACTTGTCCGCGACGTGAAATTACGATCACTGTCGCTTCTAACGATCGTCGAAGTAGCTCGCGTGCTCATGGAATTCACTTTCACTCCATTCCAGACTCCACCGCGCGCTCGATTCATAGCGTCTTCAACATCCCTCGCTACACTTATCGCGATTATCAAATCGGGAGGGTCTTGGATTCGTACTTGGCCTTTGATCTCTTCTGGTAACCCCGCTAGGAAGAATCCCAGTATCAGCTCCTCCGATAGCCCCTGGGTTTGACCCAAAAGTGTCTCAAAGCTCCTTACATAATCCTCCATTGTCCCATCTTGCCCCAACGTTGCCATCTGTTCGTAAACGGTGCCCCTGAACCCACCTCCGAAGCGATTAATCAGCCCCGCTTTCAATCCCAACCACGAACGATTCTTAGTTTTTTCCCTCCAATATTTGAACCAGTAACTCGCGCTTCCTCCCATGCTAATGTAGGCAAGTTCAACCTTATCCTCCTCAGCCACCCTCTGGATGTCAAAGAACCTTTCCGCTCTGTTAATCCAACTATGCGGCTCTACCCCTTCAAACGATGGCAACTCCACCCTTTTCCGCCAGTTCTGTGGTATTCCCCCATAGTCGCGTCTTTCGGGGTTATCATTCACAGAGTTGCTACTCCCTTCCGTGCCACTGCTCTGATTATTCTGGCCTCCCCCCATCAACATCATCATTTGTTGTAGGTCCCGCCTGATCACAGCCTTCTCCTCCTTAATTCCTTCCACCGTAATCTCAAGATTATCTAATCTTCCCTCTGTTTGGATATTCATCGCTGATCCTGTTGCCTTCTTGATCCGGCAGGTCGGACCAAATGATAGGTTCTTTTAATCAAGAACCTATGAATAGCACTAGAACACAACACAGCACAAGTCCTCTGAATTATACAGCCTCCTTTTATTGCCAAAGAATCCAGAAAATGGTGAAAACAGGGTACTCAGAGAGCTTAACCTCTCCCCAAAGAACTCCAAGAGTTCTTGTACAAGCAATAAGACTCCAAAACTATCCACTATACAACCCACTAACAGACTAACAGAAACCCAACCGCCTTCTACCTAACTGCCTTGGCAGTTAGGCTATGTGGCTTTTCTCCTCCTCTTATATACAATTAGTTCCCTAACACCTCCACTCATAATAAAGTCATTCATGAACCTTCAGCTAACAACTTAAGCATTAAAATAGTTGCTTGTTGACATCATATGCAGTACCAGTAGTAAATATGAATACACAAGCGAGTATTAACGTTTTAAACTGACAAGGACCAAACAGATTAAGCTAAGAATTCATAAAGATATAAAATTTGAAAAATAATTATCTATAAATATTTTAGATTCTGGATACAATTTTTCTATTTACATGCAATTACACCCATTCACCATCCTTAAGCAGTTACATAACTGTTTCTACAAAAATCACTCACCCATGATGCGAACATCCTGAATAGTGTGACACATGATTAGCGAATTCTAAAATTTCTTTGTCAGGAGCAGAGGTTGCAATTTCCTTGAGTATGAGAGATTTCTCAGCCAAGCTTGCAAGGCAGTATTTGAAAATGGTCATATCAAATATTGGATATCTTTTACTCGCAGTATTTAAAGGTGAATTTCCCTCCCCTATACTCTCTGAATCAGATGGAGAATCATATGCTTCATTGAAGTTTGCAGGCCTTCCATCGAAGCTTCTTGGAAATTCATTTTCAACCTAGTGACAATAAGTTTGCACTGTCAGTTAAGAGAAAATAAGAGCAAAGAGGACCTACTTAAGAATATCTAAGAAAATAATTTAAGGAAGCATCTACAAGCAAAGGTTGACAAATTGGCCTTGTCTACACTTAAGTCTAGGTTAGACCAGTATAGTAAGAATCTGAAGTAGATTAGAACATCATATAGCTGACAATATCAGATTGGCCTTAGAGAGATCATATTCAATGTTTGATATAAATCAAAACCATTCCAAGGCCTTTTCCTTAACTTGTAAGCGTCAAAGATAGCCAACTACTTTATACAATAAAAGAATATTAGACCTATTGCTCAAGGCTGACTCTTGGATTCTCTTAATTAAATCTTAGCAGGTTTGAATTGGTCTGTGCTTTCAAATATTTTGGTATTTGCATGAGGTGGAATAATGGACAAAATTAAAATAACGAATCTAAGAAGTCCAAACACGTACACTGAAACTAATTTTGTCAATGATGATCACATCAGCCTCTGCTGTCAGTAGTAAACCAACTAGGTAGACCATCTCCATGATACAGAAAAAAAAGATTGAAAAATAAATCATGTAATCACCTGGTTAGCTGTCTGGACTTGAGAGTTACACTCTTCATCAGGTTG
Organism: Vigna nakashimae; assembly: GCA_034642375.1. Taxonomy (NCBI): domain Eukaryota; kingdom Viridiplantae; phylum Streptophyta; class Magnoliopsida; order Fabales; family Fabaceae; genus Vigna; species Vigna nakashimae. The sequence goes on from CM067763.1 coordinate 16,663,683, forward strand.
CTCTAAGGTGGGGTCAGTCTTCACTGATACAGATGTCTTGTCTTGACCAAGTCTAAACCGCTTCACTAGTGGATTGGCTTGTGCTTCATGACCTGAATGCTGAAGTTCGAAGGACCCATCATCCAAAGCTGAAGATTGAGATACACTAGAGCAATTAAGAGCAGTTGACTTTTTCCACACCAGAGTGGACAATCTTGTGTTACGGCTTCTGGAGATGCATCGAATTGGATGGGAGTATGTCTCAAGAAAAGGATAATTTCCTAATTTTGGAACACAAAATCTGATGACGAAGAACCTGTTATCACACTTGGATGAAAGCTGGCAGATGGGAGAATAGTTACATGGTGCCAAGTAATATTGGATTGAAATTCAAGAGCATAAATATCAGACTGGGAGCAGAATTAATTCAAGCATAATGCACTATGAATTTGAAATGAAACATGCTTATATGCTATGATACTAAAATTGCTGATAAATACAACGACAACCCCATGTCAATAAAATTTACATATTATGGTCTTTGGTTCTAAGTAGAGCATCACACCATCTACAAATTCCAGAAAGACCAAAGAGCAACAGCGATATGGATAATTATAATACTTTTATGTCATCATAGTATAACTACTTCAACGTCTAGCGTTTTTCTAAATTTTCAAGGAAAACAATATAACTAAAGAGAAAACCATAAATTATTGACAAAAAAATACCCAGGCAATGTGTCTATTGAGAATTGGGAACAAAGGATATACAATTACTATATACTTATTTTGTTAGAGATTTCACATTGTCCTGATATATGGTTATAATATATAAGTGAGTACCAACCTGTTAGGTTTCTTGGGAACAAGAAACCAGATTTATAATTCTTAAAATTGAAACTGAAAAATAATTCTAGAGGGCTTGATTGATCCCTCTCACAATCTTCTATTTATAAAAATAAATACATGATAAATAGGGTAACCCTATACACAATATAATCATGATAAATAGGGTAATCCTAGACACAATATAATCATGATATATAGGATAATCCTTGACACACTATAATGATGATAAAATAGGATAAATATCCTAACACTCCCCCTCAAGCTGGAGCATACAAATTGTATGTACCAAGCTTGGAACAAATAAACTCAATCCAAGGACCCCTTAATGACTTGGTCAATACATCTGCGAGTTGATCATTTGACCCAATAAACTCAGTACATATTTCTTTGGTCAACAACTTTTCACGAACAAAATGACAATCAATTTCTACATGTTTAGTCCTCTCGTGAAACACTGGATTTGATGCAATGTGGAGAGCAGCTCGATTGTCGCAATACATCTTCATAGTATGGATGTCACAAAATTTAACCTCTTGAAGGAATTGTTTCACCCATATAAGTTCACATGTTAGTGATGCCATTGTCTATACTCGGCTTCCGCAGTTGATCGAGCTACTACATTTTGTTTCTTACTTTTCCATGAAATAATGTTTCCTCCCAGAAAAACACAATATCCTGTTGTAGACCGTCTATCAATAGGTGAACCTGCCCAATCTGCATCACAATACCCAGAGACATGAATGCTTCCTTTATCTTCATATAACAATCCTTGCCCGAGAGCCTTCTTTACATACCTTAGAATGCGAATGAGAGCATTCCAATGGTCAACACATGGAGCCTGCATGAACTGACTAACCACTCCAACTGCAAAGGATAGATCTGGCCTTGTAATAGTGAGATAAATCAGTTTGCCAACCAGCCTCCTATACCTCTCTGGATCGGAGAATAATTCACCTTCTTCTGTCCTTAATTTCTGGTTTGGGTCCATGGGACTGTCTACCGGTCTACAATCAATCATACATGTTTCTTGTAATATATCAAGAGCATACTTCCTTTGGGAGATTACAACTCCATCTTTTGATTGCGCTACTTCAATGCCTAAGAAGTATTTGAGACTTCCAAGATCCTTGGTTTGAAAATGTCTACACAAGTACTCTTTTAGTTTAGATATTCCAACAGCATCATTTCCTATAATGACAATATCATCAACATATACTATTAAGTAAACACATTTCCCGAGAGAAGAATGACAATAAAAAACTGAATGATCTGCTTCACTGCGTTTTAGCCCAAATTTTTGAACAATGGAGCTAAACTTTCCAAACCAAGCACGTGGGGATTGCTTGAGGCCATATAGAGATCGATGCAATTTGCATACCATACCAGACTCCCCTTGAGCAACAAACCCAGGAGGTTGCTCCATATAAACTTCTTCCTCAAGATCACCATGTAGGAAGGCATTCTTGATATCCAATTGATGAAGTGGCCAGTGACGAATGGCTGCCATGGCAAAGAAGAGACGAATAGTAGTCATCTTGGCTACAGGAGAGAAAGTGTCACAATAATCAAGACCATAAACCTGAGTGTAACCTTTTGCAACAAGCCGAGCTTTGAGCCGATCAATTTCACCATCAGGACCAACTTTAACTGCATACACCCATCGACAACCAACTGCCTTTTTTCCTGGGGGAAGGGGCACCAGCTCCCAAGTATTACTGTGATCAAGAGTCTGCATTTCTGCAATCATAGCTTGTCGCCATCCAGGATGATCAAGTGCTTCTTTCACATTCTTGGGTATAACAACAGAGGACACTGAGGATAAAAGAGAAAAATAGGAGGGCGACAATCGGTGATAGCTTAGAAAATTATAAATGGGATGAGGGTTCCGAGTGGAACGAGTACCTTTTCTGAGGCAATAGGCCATGCTGAATCATTTGCACCAGGAGGCGTGGGAGGAGGTGACGAGGGAGAAGAATCTGAAGTAGGAGATTCACCATTGTCTTGGGGAGGTGGACTATCCATTGGGGCCCTGTGTGGGATGATCTCAGTATGTGGAGAAATAGGTGTAGAAGGATTGTGATCAAGACTTGGAATGACAGAAACAGTGGAGCTATTTGACTCAGCCATTGGAATAGGAAGGACCTGTTGGAGGATAGAAACATCTTGAACAGATGAAGAGAAGTAAGGAGTCTGTTCAAAGAATGTGACATTGGCAGACATGTAATACTTCTTAGTTTCAGGAGAGTAACACCGATATCCTTTTTGAAGTCGAGAATAGCCTAAGAAGACACATTTGAGAGCGCGAGCGGAGAATTTGTCTAGACCTGGAGACATGTCATGAACAAAACATACACAGTCAAACACTCGAGGAGATGTATGAAAGAGAGGATCATTAGGAAACAAAATGGAGAAAGGGACTTTATTATCAAGAGAGGAGGAGGGCATCCTATTAATAAGATAACATGCAGTTAAGATGGCATCCCCCAGTGATGGACAGGAATATGGGCACCAAGCAAAAGGGTACGAGCAGTTTCAACCAAGTGTCTATTTTTTCGTTCTGCTATACCATTTTGCTGTGGTGTATGAGGACAAGTAGACTGATGTAAGATACCATGGGAACTCATGATGGCAGAAAAGGAGGATGAGAAATACTCTTTTGCATTATCACTTCTGAATATTTTGATTACTTGACCAAATTGATTCTTGATTTCATTCAAAAAGGATGTAAAGATATCTAACAATTCAGAACGATTTTTCATAAGATAAACCCAAGTACATCTTGAATATTCATCAATAAAGGTAACAAAATATCTAAAACCAAAGGAGGAGATACGACTAGGTCCCCATATATCAGAATGGATGATGAAAAAACTAGAATTACATATTGATTGAGACCTTTTAGGAAAGGAAGATCTAACATGTTTTCCTAATTGACATGACGCACATTCTAAGGTTTGGAGACCACTAAGTTCAGGACACATCTTTTTTAATTTGGACAAATGAGGATGGCCAAGTCGATCATGTAGCAGCACTTTAGGATTAGGAGCAGCATCACAAGACACCCTTGGACGAGATCCAAAATGGTATAATCCGCCAGCTTCATATCCTTCTCCAATCTGTCTCCCCGAACCACGCTCCTGTATAACAAAAGATTTATGATCAAAGGTTATTGAACAATTTAACATTTTAGTCAACTGGCTTAAGGAAATTAAATTAAAAGGACAATTAGGGACAAAAAGGACTGAGTTGAGATTGAGGGAGGGAGACAAAGAAACATGACCGACTCCTTTGGAAGAAATTTTAGATCCATTTGCAAGGGTTATGAAACGAGGTTTTTCTCGAAAGGAAATAGATGAGAACAAAGAGATATTACCAGAAATGTGATCAGAAGCACCTGAGTCAATTACCCATGAATTTTGACATTCCATGGATTGAGAAACGCAGGTTGTTGATGTATTGGGAGATTGAGATGGTTGTGCCAAGCTGTTAGACTTTAACCTTAAATACTCTTGATATTCATCCTCAGAAAACATAGAAGTGGAAGTTTCAGTCTTCGAAGTGGAAGTTTCAGTCTTCGGAATATTGGCGGTTTTGGAAGGGAAACCATGTAAGGAGTAGCAATTCTCTTGAGTATGACCCATCCTTTTACAGTATGTGCATTGAGGATGTCCTTTTAGCTTCTCGGAGGAACCACATTTCAACGGCAGCAGACCATGATAGATAATTTTTTCCATTTAGCTTCTCGGAGGTAATTGATGGACTTCTAGAGAAGGAAAGAGTATTGTCAGACGCCATTTCTGAAGAAGACGAATAGTACTAGCGAGGAACAAAAAAAACCCTAAGGGTTTAGACGAAGGAAACTGTGACAGTGATGGACGACGGTGGCCGACAACGGCGGACGGTGGCCGACAACGGCGGGCGGTGGCCGACGGCGGGCAGCGGCGGATGGTGGCGGGCGACAAAGAACTGTGGCACCGAACAGATATATATTACGAGACAGAAACCAGAGCGGGATCGACCCGCTCTGATACAAACTTAAGATTGAAACTGTAAAATAATTCTAAAGGGCTTAATTGATCCCTCTCACAATCTTCTATTTATAAGAATAAATTGATACACAAGTACATGATAAATAGGGTAATCCAAGACACAATATAATCATGATAAATAAGTAACCCTTAACACACTATAATGATGATAAAATAGGATAAATATCCTAACACTTCTCTTGCATCTCAAAGCATTAATTCAGCACATTCCCAAACAATGACATTATATTCCAAGTATTGTCACAACTACCACCACCATCATCATTGTTGTTCATTTTGGAAAATGCACCAAATGTGATCAATATCAGATAATGGAAAAGACCAATAACACAAAAATACTTTACAAAAATACAGAGAAAGCAATAACGGATTATGTCATAAGCATCACAAACAAATAATATAAAAAAATCTAGGAATATCATTGCAATGCTAATGAAAGATAACCATACAGTTAATAAAATACCAAGTCTAGATATTCAAAGAACAACAAAATTAATGCCAAAACACCACCAAGTTCAAATTCAAGACTTTAAATAAAGGCAAATAATACAGTAGCAAAGGAAAAATAAAATTGAAAAAGTGAAGGGGAGCACTATAGAACGAAAGATGAAACAAAAAAGGGGAGGGTGGCGATAAAGAACAGAATAGGAAATAGAAAGAAGAGAAAAGATAATATTTTTGCATTAGGGGAAAGGTTAGGTGGAGGAGGAATAAATCATAGGCAGCAATGGAATAGATTGCAATTCGTGCAACACAAGTCACATGGACGACACCAATGGCTTGCTGAGCTATTGTGGTTGTTTAATGAAATTGTAGTTCGTTTTGGGTTGTTGTTGGTACCTTAGGTCTTTTTAATTGAGTTAGGTTTGGGTTAGGTTGTACAACCCAACCCTTTTTCAGAAAATAAAACTACTAGTATTAGGTTTGGAATAAGGACCTAGAGCAGCTTTAAAAACAATGAAATTAGGGTGGCATTAGTCTTGGGTCAGGTCACGCAGACCAAAGGCTTCATCTTCTTTCTCACAACCAGAGTTGCATTAGTCATGGTGTTCAAAGAGACCATTAACTACTGCCATAGAAAACCCAAATCACCACTACCATAGCCATAGCTAGTATCTCTCACTGTCTATTTTCTTTCCCCTATATTGGTTATTTAATGGCTATAACATTTTCTAATAGTTCCCCGATGAAATCACATGACATTGACACCATCCTCTTCCCTCCTTGACAGTTGAATTTAACTTATATGTCCCTGGTTGCCATTTAACATTCTTTCTGTTCATTGACTCACAGTATCACAATTTTGCCATTATCTTTACTAAAAGTTATCTTGCAAGAACAAACTATGGGAGGAATGATTGACACTGCCTATAAATGCCTAGCTAGGACATCATGGTTCGTCACAGCTTTAGCTATTAGTACCAAGTGTCTCCAAGTTGTCAAACTTACGTTATACATCATGTCAATTAGGAAAGCATAATTGAGCTCAGAAAAGTGTGACCTCTCCATTTTCCTTTGCATATTCAAACATCTGAGCATTTGTTAGGATATGGGGTGGCAGGGTATAATGGGTAATGGATTTAGGATAGAAGTAAAGAGCGGGAAAGTTTGTTGCTGTTAGGGGGAGAAATAAAGTATAAATAAGCCTTTTGGTAATTTTGTAGGGGGAGTTTTGAAGATTATTTTGTAAATGTGGACATTGGCCAAAAGAGGGGGATTAGGCCTCCGGTAGGGTTAAGAGGGGGATCAGGCTTCCATTAACGCTATCAGTGTACTTTGTTCTCAATTTCAATACAAAAATCCATTCTTTCTTTGTTCTTTTGCTTACTGTGAGTGTTGATTGTTAGGTTTCCAACCCAGGAACCTAACAGCATTACATTGTAGTTCTATGTATTCTGTAACTTTTATTGATGATTTTTCATTATGTGTGTGGATATATTTAATGAAAAATAGGTCTAAGTTATTTTCCAATTTCGGACAAAAAATTTACCTTGAAAATATAAAACAAATTAGTATCCTCTACACTTTCCTTGAGTGATAATGCATGCAAGTACTTGTCTCACTAATTTTAGGAATGTATAGCACCCAAGGAAGTTCTCCATCAAACCTTGGGCACCCACACCCATTAATAAAATGGGGTTGTTAAGCACAAAAACAGACAGACATTAGATTGAAACAATTCAGACCCTTCTTCATCGACATTTCCCTTTAAGTTTTGGGGAGGATGTTTGTTACGTATCCGAGTAGGAGACGTAATTACACATGATCACAATAGGTAAAAAAGACAATGAACGAATGATAATGGATGAATGAATCTCTTTTATTGATGACAATATCTGAATAAACAAAAGTAAACAAAGATAACTGGGAGCATAACCTCTCTCACAAGACTCTAGCTACTTGTCAACAAAACTCAATAATCAAAAGCATGCCTTCAACCCTAGCGTCTCGGCTTTATTTATATTAAATATTTCCCTAGAATATAGTTCTATTTACTATAATTAACTTATACTGAATATTTTCCTAGGATTTAGCTCTAATTACTGTAATTAGCTTGTACTGAATATTTCCCTAGGATATAGCCCTAATTACTATAATTAACTTGTACTGAATATTTTCCTAGGATATAACTCTATTTACTATAATTATTACTAAATATTTCCCGCCTATCCTAACTGTTGTCCTAGTTAGGATAGTCACTCTTCAAATGATCGGCTCAGGGTATTCACTGCTTCCCATCGCTTCACTCGAGCTCTAATCGCCTTCGGCCGTTCGGCTTGACTCCTCACCGTCTTCCACTGTTCGGCCTGACCTCTCCACGCCTTCCATTGTTCGGTCTGGCCTCTCCCCACCTTCCACCGTTTGGTCTGGCCTCTCCCCGCTTTCCACCATTCGGCTTAGTCTTCTGTCTTCCCCCATTCAGCCTTCTTCTTCTCTCCAATACCTTTTTCTCTCATATACCTTCCAGCCCCTAACAATGTTGTTCTTATATCTTGTTATCTTATCAAAAGGATGCCTTTGCTATTTTGTCTAACCAAGAGCCTCATTCTATCATCTTCTCTCACTAACTCCTAATGGTGTTTTCCAAAAACCGTTACACCTATTTCCGTTGCCCACCCATTTAACACACTTTTCAATATGGTGGTGCTTCCATATTATGTTCTTTAGGATATTTTTGTATTTTCTGAATGAATCTACTGCCTATGTCTGACCATCATAACTATGGTAATGATATAAAAGTATGAATTGTTGTGCACAACAAATGACATCAGTCATCTTGTTAGCTTCCAACTAAAAGTTCAGAAAGAGTTATCAAGTAGCAGCAGAAAAACAATAAATTAGAGGAAATGACAAAAGCACACATTCATTGTTGGCATCTTCACCTGAGATATTTTGAGCTTAAACGAAGCACGACCCATCATAAGCTTACTTGGTCTTTCACGAGAAGAAAATTCAATTCCATCATAACTAGCTAAAAGGGGTGCTTCATCATCAGTTGTATTCTCCACTAGAACTCGAGTGTCGGCATACAAAAGTGAAGCAAAAACCTGCTTACAATCAACAATGATAATGTGAAATTACAAATCCAAGCTCCTTTTTCCAGAGACCATTAACTTGCCCAGGATAAAAATCAGGATTATTAACCTCATTCTCCTTATCTACGGGCTGTCCAAAAGCATCTGATAGAACAACATCCAAAGAGAAGTTCCTACGACAAGATGCCTGTTCCAAATTATGCAAATGAAAACTTTAACACTGGAACTAATTTGTGCATTTCTCAAAAGTATGAGCACTGGAAAGAAAAGAGTAAGAATTAATAGTCACATTTTCAGAAGTATAAATAATAGGTATGCAAATACTAGAAACATAGCAGTTGTTTCACCTCTCTATCATCTATTTTATTTGTTCATATTTATTTTCATGGTAACAAGAAAAGTTTGACTTAACTCTTAACACTTGCAAACTTGCATATACATGATTGGTTTACAAGAACATTTAAAATGTTATACATAAATTGCATCACATCACATATATCCAAAATTAAACTCCAACAGAAAATGCAGGGCTTAGCCTGGACTTTTCTCTTTATGATTTATGACAATAAAAATGAAAGTATAAAATAAGATTAACATGGTATCGTTTATAAAATATATTTCTTACCTTGCCACCAACAACAGCCCAAACACCATCACTTTCTTCTTCAATCTCGGAGACAGATGATTCATCAATTGATAACTTCAGAGGAGGGTCCTGGCATTCAAAGGATCAAATAAGGTTTTTGCTGATTCTTATAAACAAAGATGCACAAAGAAATGTGAATCTACCATGTACTTTAAAAATATGAGCATGGAATCACCTTTAAATGGTTATCCTTAACAGAAGAAATAGTAGGATATATTTCAAAATTGTGCACATAACACTGTACACTATTTCCATCTCCGCCAACATTTGCCAATGTGAGTTTCTTCAAATCTCTTGAACCAGATTTTTCATTTAATAAGGAACAGTGAGACTTGTCTCCCACAATCTCTCCATTAATCTGAAGCTGGATATAATCTGGACAAACCTGCACAAGAAGGTAACCATCCGATATTCCAATTAGACAAAATTAAAAAGTATAAAGGAAAGGACAGGAGAGGGCTCTACTAGTAGCAGCAAGAAAAGTGCTCCATTGTTCGTCACAAGTTCTTTGATGGAAGGCAAAATCTTACGAGAAGGAATTTGCTTTTCTGTTTCATTCTATTATTTTTACCCCAGTTTATATATTCCAGCAAGCAAAAATAAAAAATCAATGATTGAAGAATACACATATTAGGGCAAGTGCCTTATGATAAAATAAGATTAAAATAGTTTACGAAAGGTAATTCTCAAATAATTATATAAGATACCTGACATCCAACATGAACCCATTTTTCCAAAGGAAACTTAAAATCAATAGTTGCATGTGGAACATCTGCCCAGGAATTTATATTGCCGGTATCAGGAGCTTCTTCGTGTAAGAGCAGAACTGGTAACAAATGGATTCTCTTGTTATCATCAATAACAAGAAAAGGAGCACTTTCAGAGATATCAGAGTAAACCTGCAAAGCAAATTGATTTATATTTCTGTCCATTCAATGATTAAAAATATTAAGTTTTATTCCCCAAAAGGTAAGAAAATGACAAAAAATTACTGCCCGTAGTAATTGGCATGGAAAATTTTCAACCTTAAGTATCAAGACAGCAGACAAAATATTAAACAAAAACAACTATCGCTTCTAATATATCACTACACAAACCTAAATGCTAAACAGTTAAAGTTGAATGATCAAATATCAAAGCATTTAACCTTGCACTTGAGAGATGGCGTAGCGTCAAATGGAGGATGGGAGATGTTTTACCATTCCTGGCCCTATTCATTTTCGCTATGGAAAACAAATTCTCACACTTTCTAAAGAGACACATGATCTTATGTAAATTTATGACTAAAATGAGATCCATTCTAATTTCATTCCAAACAGTGAAAAAGGTTGATCAAGAAGATTGAGAAAAACCTTAATACCCCACAAACACACAAAACTCAGAAAGAAGGGAAAAACTACAATGTGTAAGACCTGCTGAATAATGGTAGAGGGGAATGCAGAGGAAGTCGTGAAATAAAGCCAAAAGCAGAGAGAGAAAGTTCCGTCCTTTGCTTCAATTTCGAGTCTTAAATCCTTCAGCAAAGAGTACTCTTCGCTTCCCACTGAATCACAGTCCATCTCTGAGTGTGATCAAAAGTGGAGTTCTCTGCGTTATGAACTCTTTCGCTTCCTGTTTCTCTGTTTCTTTCTCTTTCTTGGGTTAGCAGAAGAAGAAGTGTGGGTTTGTGTTTGGCTTGTTGGTGGTTCCGTTTTTTCGGCTCTGAAACTAACGGTTTGGTTGCGCGTTTCGGTGTGTGCTCGGATCTCCTGCTTGGAGGTGCACGGCAACGGTGTAGGCTCACAAGGGAGAATTTTTCTTTCCAAGTTCCAACTAATACAAACACGCGCACTCGCCCTGTGTATCCCTACTTTTTAGATTAAATATAATAATACAATTTAAAAAATTATGATTCTAAAAAAATATTTACAAATTAAAAGATGTATGTTTATATTATTTATCTGGGAGAATTATTGATAAAAAAAGTGGATTCGAAATAGTTAGGAAAAATATATATTATCTCTTATATATAAGGTTTAATAGGTTCGGAGGTCCTTATATTTGTGGGTTCGTTTCAATTGGGTCCTCCAATTTTGAAAGTGATCAATTTGGTCCTTAATTTAACAAAATTGAGTCAATAATACCATTTCCGTTAAATGTAATGGACGGCGTTAACTTTTTAAACATGTGGCATGTTGAGGCATCCTTTTATTTGCAGGTTGCACAGTTTTATTTGAAGAATGCTTCAACATACCACATGTTTAAAAAGTTAATGTCGTCCATTGCATTTAACGGAAAGGGTATTATTGACTCAATTTTGTTAAATTAGGGACCAAATTGATCACTTTCAAAATTGGAGGACCCAATTGAAACGAACCCACAAATATAGGGACCTCCGAACCTATTAAACCTATATATAACTATATAAAATCTATAATTTATACTATTTAATTATTAATAAAGAAGATTGGTGTACATATTTTGTTTTCACTTTTATCTTTTTAATAATTATTTTTCTAAATTCAAATAAAAAATTATTTTTCAATTTTATTTTTTAGTAAGTATTCTTTTGAATTGAAATAGTTATTTATAGTTTAAAAAACTTTAAAAACTTATAAAACTTATTTATTTTTATAATTACTTTTTATAAAAATAAATTTATGATTTATTAATGTAATAACCGAGAAATTTAAGTATATAAAGTAGATTGGTGTTTTAGTTTAATGAGATCGACTTATTTTAATAAGGCTTAATTACCTACTTAGTCCTCATGTTAGGAGGTAATTTTCTGTTTAGTATCCGGTTTTAAAAATGTAGGCATTTGGTACCTATGTTTTGAAATTTGTATCAATTCAATCCTATCCAGTTAACGGCGTTATAATTGATGCGAGAAATTAAGGACGTTAATGAAGATGCATTCAAACATTTGATAGCTATTCCACCCAGGCTATCATTAACGTCCTTAATTTCTCGCATCAATTATAACGTCGTTAACTGGATAGGATTGAATTGATACAAATTTCAAAACATAGGTACCAAATGCCTACATTTTTAAAACCGGGTACTAAACAGAAAATTACCTCCTAACATGGGGACTAAGTAGGTAATTAAGCCTTTTAATAATAAAGGTTTCATAATATAAACAGAAGTTTATATCGTCTTATCATCTAAAACGCAATTCATTTTTTCTAAAACTTTTTTCTTGAGTTCTCTACCTTCTCTCAAATAGTTCTAACTCCTAAATCATCTCTTTAACGATCAAGAGGTACCTAAATGACCATGACAACGAGATCTATGTTTCTACATGATCAATTTCTCCTATAGAGCAAGTAAGTTTCGACTCCTTTTTCCTTTCGTTGTTTTGTTATAAAATCTTTGGTTTTGAGGGTTGACGCATGTGTTCACCCTTATCTATTCGTTGTTCTTTGTCAATCAACTACCTTAATGATCTTTTCTGATCTCAATTCTATGGTTTGTAGGCATTTTTAGAGTTCCTTGAGTAGGAAGCAAGGGTTTCAACCTTCTTAGAGTTCAGTGGTGTCGGTGTAAAGTAAGAAAAACTATATTTTTGTTAAAGGTATGTTTGTTTTGTAAATCTAGTATCTTCATGAATGGTGATATGATTTAAATGTAAATGGGGTAAACGCCAAAGATACAAGTTTGAGGTCTTGTGTTAGACCATTTCTAGAGTTTCGACGTTCGTAGAGTGTCAGGATAACCCACCCATCAAAACTGAGTTTCTTACATTCATAACAACAACACATGAAATTAAAAATAAGGAATTCTTCCTTAGAACTCTTTTCCATAACTTTTCATTCACATAGTATACCAATACATGAAACCACTGATCATACATTAAAAAGTCAAAAACAGCCTTAAAAATCATCAAAAATCACATGAAACCATTCCATATACATCAATATACAAGAAATAGTCCAAGAAGCCTTTAAACTCATACTTACAAAAGTAAGCGCTACCCACAAAAGCTAGTGCTCAATGCTAGAACCACTAGAATCTTGGCGCTCAGCCCTAGTGACACTAGAAAGTAGAGCTCAAGCACTATGACAGAGGCGCTCAGCGCTATACTAGAGCTTGAAACTTTATTTTTATGACCTTGAGCACTTCCTACACCACTTTAATTGATCCCTAAGACCTTTTTGACATTGAGAAACCTCAGAAAACACCACTCTAACTCAAAATGACCATCCAAAACCAAATCAACTACTCTAACCCATTCGAACTCAATTATATACATTCTATACTAGATTTATGCAACTTATAACAGCTGGAATAAGTCATAAATGACTCTATAACAGACCTCAAAACCTTCTAATTTAGAATCTCATCTATTAAAACCCCTAAAACTAGTTCCAATTCAAGCCAATTTCAACATATCAACTAACATATAATCAAACTCGAAACACTAGATTTCTCAATCTAAATATTATCTCACAAAAATGCCTATTAGAACCTCCATTTTCAACTTTAAACCTCTACATTTGAGAACTCTTTACTCCCTACCCTATCAACCAATTCCAATCATCAAAGTACAACTTAAACATATACAATTTGAACAATAATATTACCACAATCACACCTTGCTAACATTCAAACACCATACTATCAATAATCATCATATTATACAATGAATACTAGAATAAATACCCCCATTTACATTTAAATCATGTCACCATTCATGAAGATACTAGATTTACATAACAAACATACTTTTAACAAAAATATAGCTTTACTTGCACCGACACCACTGAACTCTAAGAATGTCAAAACTCTAGAAATGGTCTAACACAAGACCCCAAGCTCTCTATTTCAGCCACTAAAAAAAGGGTTATTTAGCAGGGGTTATTTTCCAGAAGTTATTAAAAAAAACCCCACAAATTAACATGATTTAAGATACTTAAGTTGAATTATCTAATTGACAATAATAGTGGGAGTTTTGATTGTTTTCTATAGAGGTTTATAACCTCTTCAAATAATTTCTCTATTTTCTACAATTTTTTACATGTTTTCCCTCTAAAAAATTTTAGACCTAAAATTTTTTCTTTCTCAATTCCAAATCTCATTTTCTCGAAACCCACCCCCCCTCCTTCTCAAAATTTTGGACTTCCTGTTCGTCGTCCCATTCCCTCTCCTCCTTCATTTTCTTATTTTCTTCCTTCCTTCATTCCCTCTTCTCAGTCACTTCTTTCATTTCCCCTTTCGATTGTCCATCTTCAATTTGTCCGTCAGATTCACAGTCATAGAATCATAGGCAGAAGGAATTGCAGCGATAGTTGTGTGGAATAGCAAACGATGGAGCTTCCACTCATAATGTCACAGTCCACCAGAGATAGTGAGAAATCATTCATGTTCATACCTTAGGTACCATCTAATGGAAGCGACCTCCACCTTCAAGAATGGAGTGGCTCCTTGGTTCAGAAGTGGTAGCGGAATGGAGAATGGATGGAGATGCGACAATGCACGTAAGGTGTTCGATGAAATGTCTGGCAGCGTTTTGGATGTGGTGTGAAGTGAGTTCTAACTCAAACGGCCTTTTAAAGGGGAAAGGAGCTAGAGGGAGACAAGTTAAGTCAACTATTAACAAGGAACTTGAGAGAATGGCTGGATTTCAGCAACATTTCATTATCAATCTCAAGTTGGATTTTACAAGAGATCATGCTTTCTTTTATAGATGAAGAAGAGCTATGATCCGTGCTATAGATGAAGAAGAGCTATGATCCGTGCAATGTTCATAAGCTGAATCACATGTGCAAGAAATGCTTCCATAGGTGACTGTGTGTTCCATGTGGTATTTGTAATAAACGTGTGCAAATTAATGAGCACATGGCTCAATGTGTTTCATGTGGTACATGTGGAAAATGTGTTTCACGGTTGGCTGCCATATGCATTCCTTACTTGCTTCCTTGTCTCTCCGTTGCTTGTCAAACCTTCTAAGATGTATATTCATGGATTCCCACCTTTATTGGTAACCTACAAAACAAGGTAAAGATATTTAATTAAAGAAGAACATGCTAAGACTTTAGAAAGAAAAGATTAAGTCCTTTATTCAACTTCCCTTTCTTGGTTTTAGAGTGAAGTTGATACTTCTTTGGATGGGAAGTCCCTAAAGGGGTTGTCATCATTCCCTCCCTCTTTAAAACAATTTCGTCCTCAAATCAGGAAGAAAGAAAGAATAACAACTTTGGTTTTTATTGGCCACCGAGGCCAAAAATATATCTACAAAAAATAGGAAAAATTAGTATGATTAATGAAGTATATGCAAAGATAAAATGAAGGCCTTTTGACAAAAATGGTATGAGAAGAAGTCTTGGCCTTTAATAAATTTTTGCATTCACTTTGTTTTGAACATTCCCCATGATAAAATGAAGAAACAAAGTGATGTTTTTGAGAAAAAGAGTCAAGGTATTTACCTTTTAAGGAAGAAGTTAAGAACATGCATACCTTTGTTTCCTTCTTATTTTCTTGAGAAGGTTGCTTGTCCAACATATTTTCATGTTTTCTTTCTTTTTCATTTTTTTCTTTGATTTTTATCTCATCCTCTTTCACTTGTTCATGTGTAAGAGGAATCAATGTGATTTTATTGCCTTTATGGAGGAAAGTTATTTTGTTGGTATAGCCATCATAAGTGGAATTATGATCAAATTGCCATAGCCTACCAAGTAATACATGCCCAACATCCATTGGAACAACACCACATAAAACATTTTCTTCATAGTTGCCAATGGATATTGGTATGATTACCTGTGTGTTCACTACTATTTCTTCATCCTCTATTATCCACTAAAGCTTATAAGACTTGGGATGATAAATAGTAGGTAAGGCCAATTTGTTCACCACTCTAGAACTACAACAATTGCAAGAGGAACCACTATCCACAATCAATGAACAAGTGTTTTCAAAGATTTTGCATAGTGTTCGAAATAGGTTTTCTCTTTGTGATTGTTCTAGTTCTTTGGTTTGACTTCCAAGAAGTTGTCTTACCAATAATAACTCACCTTCACAAGGTAAGGCTTCTTCCTCAGATATAAAAGTATCTGAGTCACTAGAAAAATCTTCATTTTAACTTTGATGGTCTAAGAGATAAGTAGACCGTTTGTAAGGACACTCAGAAGAAAAATGTCCTCTCTCTCCACACTTAAAGCATTTGGTCTCTCTACCCCTTGTTTCTTTTGAAGATTCTTTGTGAAAGGTATTTCTTTCTCGCTCTTTTTCTTTATCTCTCACTTTCTCTTTCTCTTTTTCTTTTTCTTGAGGTTTTTCATACCTCTTTGGACTACCCTCTAATAACAGTTGAAAAACTGTTATTTTCATGCTTAAATTTGATACTAAAAGCAACCTTTAACACTTAGAAACTAGCTCGAAATCATGTTTTTGGTCATATTTTTAGAAATAAGAGAGTTGGACAGGTTTATGCTTGATTTCAGTGTTTTATGCAGGTTTTAAGGTGAATTTGGTGAAAGAAGTGAAGAAGGATAGAGATGGAATCAGAAAAGACATCAAAAAGTGCAAAAGGAGAAGTCGCAATTTCCGCTTAGCGGTAGTTTACCGCTGAGCGGCACTCAGGAACTCACGTTGGATCCGCTGAGGGGTGAAAATGCCGCTGAGGGGAAGAAACAACTCACGCACTTATCACTGAGCGGTAGTTTACCTCTGAGCGACACTATTTTGGGCTTGGGCCTAATTTTTTGTATATTTTAGAATAATATATAAGCTTTAGGACGTCCTAGGGTTTGTATCTTTGGCTGAGACGAAGCAAACACTCACTTTTCCACCCCTTGAAGGAAGATCATGGATGCTCAGGCTACCTCCTTGATAACAGTTGAAAAACTGTTATTTTCATACTTAAAATTGACACTAAAAGCAACCTTTATACTTAGAAACTAGCTTGAAATCATGCTTTTATTCATATTTTCAGAAATAAGAGAGCTGGACAGGTTTATGCTTGATTTCAGTGTTTTTGTGTAGGTTTTAAGGTGAATTTAGTGAAAGAAGTGAAGAAGGAGAAAGATGAAATCAGAAAAGATACCAAAAAGTGCAAAAAGAGAAGTCGCAACTGCCGCTCAACGGCAGTTTACCGCTGAGCGGCACTGAGGAGTTCATGGGAGGTCCGCTAAGTGGCAAAAATGGCCGCTGAGGGGAAGAAACCAACTCACGCACTTACCACTGAGCGGCATACTTATGGGCTTGGGCCTGAATTTTCTGTACTTTTAGAACAGTATATAAGCTTTAGGACATCCTAGGGTTTGTATCTTTGGCAAAGACGAAGCAAACACTCTCTTTTCCACCCCTTTGAAGGAGGATCTTGGATGCTCAAGCTACCTCTTCACCTTTCTAGGGTTTTATCTTTCATTCTTTCATTATTGTTCATCTAGTTTCACCATGAATATGGTGAACTAAACCTTGTATTGTTGTTGGGGAATCAATGTAGTCTTGTGAAACTCTCATATATGGAATTTGTGTTTATATCATATATTTAAGACCTATGCTTTCTTTCATCATTAGTTACGGTTTTTCCTCTTTGCTCAATGCTTGCTTTGTTTAACTCATTCAATGCATGATTATTGGTTTTGTCGATACGGGAACGTACGGGGAAGTCTAGATCCGGGGAATTTCTCCCCATAGTATATTGGTTGCCGTTAAGCTCTTGTGCTAAAAGAACTAATTATTAGGAATGCTAGGAATTTTATGAACTCGTAATTAGGGATAGGCCTTCTTGACAAGGTAATTTAGAGAGTGGCATTAACAATGATGAATTGAATGTTGAATTCCTAAAATATATGAGAGTGGATAAGATGAAATTGATAAACCCCAACAACATACTCATCCATATATTCCATTGAAAATGTTTGTATTTTGTTTTAGCCATTGATCAACCTCGTGCATACATGTTTATTTTCTGTTTTGCATATTAAACTCCACTTATTTCGTTCTTAAGTCTTAGCTAATCAACGAATCACATAACTAAACTAGGTCGTGAGTCCTTTGGGAGAACGATACTTGGTTTTACCGAGTTTATTACTTGAAACGATTCGGTCACACTTGCCGATTGTTCAACAAGTTTGTGACATCATATTTTGGTGATCATAAATTTGTCATCAAGTTTTTGACGCCGTTGCCGGGGACTCGTGGTTTAACTAGTTAATTTGTGTGATTATTGATTATCTTTGACTTTAATTTTGAATTTCTGTTTTTATTTTTCTGTTTTTATTTTTCGGTTTTTATTTTATTTTATTTTATTTTTATTTTATTCTCTGAATCTTATATCTTCTCCTATATCTTTTTGTGCTAACCAATCTTCTAGGGTTTTGTTTTCTTGTGTATGCAGGAAACAATTAGAACAAGGAGCAAGAAAGCAACAGAACCTCTTCTTGAAGGTTTAGACGAGAGTAGACGGAGGAGAAGAATCCAAACATCTAGAGAACTTTTCCCTCCTCCAGAAACTCTGTTACAACCATCACCACAAGGTTCTGTTCATAGCACAGAAAATATGGAGAACAACAACATCAGAAGAACTCTTGCTGATTACACCAATATAGCTAGACCTCAGCACTTTAACAGTATAGCTAGACCTAGAGTCAATGCAGCTAATATGGAGGTCAAACCAGCGTTGATCCAACTGGTGAAAAGCAACCAATTCAATGGGTTATCTCATGAAAGCCCATATGAGCACCTCACTACATTCAATGAGATTTGCAATACAGTGAAAATTAATGGGGTGCCAGATGAAGCGATCAAACTTAGCTTGTTTCCTTTCTCATTAGGAGGCAACACTAAGCTTTGGTTGAATTCTTTCCCAGAAGGAAGTTTCACAGAGTGGGAAGCAGTGGTAACAAAGTTTTTAAACAAGTACTTCCCACAATCAAAGGTGACAAAAGGCAAGCAAGAGATTTCTTCATTTAAGCAAGGCATGGAAGAATCACTGGGACATGCATGGGATAGATACAAAAGCTTGTTAAGAAAAACACCCACGCATGGATTTGAAGAAAAGGAAGTAGTCCTTACCTTCCTTGGAGGGCTTGGTTCACAAACCAAGATGATGCTTGATGCCTCAGCTGGAGGCAATATCAAATGCAAAACTCCAGAGGAAGCCACGGAAATTATTGAAAATATGGCTACTAGTGGTAATGAGCTTAACAGTGAAAGAGGAGCTCCTATGCAACAGAAAGGAGTTCTACAATTACAGACACATGATGCCTTGCTAGTTCAAAACAAGATTCTAACTCAACAGCTGGAGACTCTTACTAAAACTCTTGCACAATTACCTGTCAATACCCAATTTCGTCCGGGTAAATAAAATTCATCACAAAATAAATAAAAAAAAAACATAAAAAACCAAAATGAAAAATACTATTTATTTTACTTTTTGCACCCCCAAATTTTCTTTTGAACACTTAATCCAATGGCCCAAAATAATCTCACTTTTTTACTTCCTCACCACCCATCTTTTCTTATCACACCCCATTCTCCACATCACCATCCACCTCACCCTCCACATCTCATTCCACATCATCTACCTTTTTCATTTACTTTTTCCACATCATTTCCATATTAATTTTATATATCAACTTTTCTAATTTTTCCACTTACTTTTTTTAATTATATCTTCTCCATCAACATTTTTTATTATCCATTTTTCTCCACCTTATTTCTCCACTCACTTTTTATATTATTTCTTTCACTTATTTTCCACATTAACTTTTACTATTTACTATATTTTATTTCACCTACTTTCTCCACCAACTTTTTATATTATTTCTTTCACTTAATTTCCACACCTAATTTCTCCACCAACTTTTTATATTATTTCTTTCACTTATTTTCCACATTAACTTTTACTATTCACTATATTTTATTTCACCTAATTTCTCCACCAACTTTTTATATTATTTCTTTCACTTAATTTCCACACCTAATTTCTCCACCAACTTTTTATATTATTTCTTTCACTTATTTTCCATAATAACTTTTACTATTCACTATATTTTATTTCACCTAATTTCTCCACCAACTTTTTATATTATTTCTTTCACTTATTTTCCACATTAACTTTTACTATTTACTATATTTTATTTCACCTACTTTCTCCACCAACTTTTTATATTATTTCTTTCACTTATTTTCCACATTAATTTTTACTATTCATATTTTTTTCAATTATATTTTATTTCCTCTAAATTTTCCACCAACTTATTATATTATTTTTATTCATCAACTTTCTTCATCCTTAACTCTATAAATACCTACATTCCCTTCACTTCACACACACACAATTACATAATATCCATATCTTCTCTCTCAAAATCTCTTCATTCCATCCCAAAACTCTACTTCATTTTTCTCTCACATTTTACTATTTCCTAATCTCTCTATACATAATAAATCCCATACCTCATTTTTACTATAAAGCTATCTTCTTCATCTTCCATCTATCTTTCTCACGACTTATTACAAGTAAGGTTTTATTTCATCACACAAATCTTCAACAAGGTACACATTTTCTTTTCATTCTATTTATATGCATTTGATCATTTTTTTAGTTTATAAATTTATCCTATTTTCTACCACAATTTTATCCTATGTTTTTTTTTCATATTTTTATGTCATAGATATTTCAACTCACCTCTCTTCTTAATAAAAAAAATATAAAACTTTAAAAAACATGTAATGATATAAAAAAGCCGTGTGAGTGCTCGTGCGATCGTACGCATCAGCCTAGTGCTCATTACGCAAAATCTAAAATAAACAAAAAAAGCCGTGTGAGTGCTCGTGCGATCATATGCATCAGCCTAGTGCTCATTACGCAAAACAACAAAAACAAGGAAAAAGCCGTGTGAGTGCTTGTGCGATCATACGCATCAGCCTAGTGCTCATTACGCAAAAAAATCTAAATATTACATCAAAAAATACCAAAAAATAAAAAATATTCAAAAAATCAAAAACATCAACAATTTCAAAACAACAAACAATATGGCTAGCCAGAACTACGTGATCCTTGATTCTCCATCAAAAGTGGAGATACGTAGGAGCAAGGCCAGTCCTTGTCAGGTTCACTTTCCCAAAAATCCAAATTTATTTATAATCAATTTCTTAAACAAATCTCTCAATCAATTTTTAAACAAATTTTCAAGCAGTTTTCAAAAAGAACTACGGAACCCTGATTTCTCATTCTTAATGAGAATACGTAGGAGCAAGGTCAATCCTTGTCGGGCCCAAAAAACTAAAAATACATTTTTGTTTCTTTATAATTTTATTTTAGGGGAAATTAAATATTTTGAAAACCACATCACATTCGCGTATTTAGTTAAAGGTACTGCCTTAGGGCAGGCGTTGTAGGGTGCTAATACCTTCCCTACACGTAACCGACTCCCGAACCAAGAATCTCAGTTTCGCAGACCATGCCTTATCATTTTATGGTTTTTCCGTAGTTTTCCAGAATAAACTATGGTGGCGACTCCAAAACTCTTTTCCAAAAATTATTTATTTTTCCACGGATCGTCGTCCCGTCGCGATCCCGGTTGCGACAGATGGCGACTCCACTGGGGACACTAGAGAGTCAGAACATTTAATTAGATATGCGAATTCGATGTGGTTTTTCTTTGTGTTTTTTCCCCTTTTCCTTATCTATGATTGATATTTGAAATAGTCGCATGTGAGTTTTTTTTAAGTTGTTCTTTATCTTTGAGTAATTGTTCCTTATCTATGTCTGATATCTACTTATTTGTGTTTATGTTGCGAGTGTTGTTTTGCATTATAACCTCCCTTCACACACTTTATGCATATCATGAGTGGGGCCCTATACCCGGGTCTGAGCGCAACTTAGAATTAGAGGGGTTGTGTAGCGGTGTCACTCTGGGATGTACTTCCTGTCTGGCTATCGTGAGAACCCCATGCTAGAGTCTGTTCTCTTCATTTGTGTCTCCATATCTAGTTGATTACTCTGACTGTTGTGGAGAGACAGTGAAAAGAGCCATAGCTCAGGTGGCCTTCATTTAAGTAATAGGGAGCTATCCTTGTGAATGCATATCTTTGGCCTTAGAACTTTAAGTTATTCAACCTCTGATAAGGCACGAAAGGGAGACTACTTTGTTTCAGTTTGTCTGTCATTTCCTATTTTACAAAAAAAAAAAAGAACCAAAAAAAAATTCATGTTTCTTTTAAATAAATAAAAAGAAAAAAGAGAAGATATGAAAATAAAAAAAAAATTAAAATTGATTTTGTTTTCAGAATCATTCAAAAAGAAAAAATTAGAATTTCTTCAAAATATTATTGGGGCATGAAAAATCTTTGAAAAAAATTAATAAAGTGTACATATTTTGGGGCAATTTCAGGACATCATTTTTCATACAAATAAAATGTAAATTATTGTTATCTTTCAAAAAAAAATTTGTTTTGAACGCGCAATATTTTCCTCTTCAAATTAATTAATTTTTTTCACAGGTATTTATATTTACTTTTCTTAAATTTAAAAATTCAAAAAAATAAATAAAAATTAATTAACTCATAAAAAAAATAAAGAAAAAATTTTTAGCTTTGAGAACAGTTTTTGGGCTCGTTAGACCCGATTGACGTACATATTTTGCTTGAGTCAGATTTCTTAAAACCAAAAAAATTTTAACTCATTAAAAAAAAGGGGATTTAAAATAAAAAAGGGGTGTCATCAAAATTCATTTGTTCAAATTTATTTTACGAGTTCATTGGTTCTCTCTTTCCTTTTCTTCATTGTTTCATACGCGTAATGGATAAAAAAAAATTCAAGTTAGATTTCAATTTTTTCAGTGTGATAGTAGGAATAGTTATCGTTGAGCCCATCTGGGCCCATTTTCAGTGTAATGTTTTCCTTAGTTTTGTTTTCTCAAATAAATAAATAAAGAAAAATAAAAAATATTTCCCTCATCATGTTTCATAATTTTTACATAATGTCAGACTTCACTTTAAAACAAAAAAATAAATAAATAAAAATATTTTCAATTCCTTGTGTCGCACTCACATTTGGGTCCGTCCGGCCCGTTAAGCTAAGACTGCCTTGCATTTGGTTCGATTTGCTTCAGGTCAAAGTTTGACCCATTTTTCTTTGTAGTCCTGTCAAATAAAAGCCAATCAAAACCTCAAAAAAAATATATCAAAATGATAATTTTGAACACTTTCTGTTTAGTACATTTGTTCAAATTGTCCTGTGTGATTTTCTCTGAATTTTTTGTCAAAAACTGAGAATGAAAGATGAACAGTTTTTGAGCCCATTAGGCCCCGTTGTCATATGTGGTTTCTCTTGAATCAGTGCATCTGAATTTCTGAAAAATAAAAAATTACATGTTTTCAATTCATAATTTCCCTTTCCATTTGTGTAAACAAGTATTTGGCAAAAAAATAAAAATAGAGGAATTCAGACCCTTGTCTGAAGATTTTGTCATGGTTGTAAAAAGAATAGTGTTAGGCCCATTGAGTCTAGTAGTGTTGCAAAATTTTCTTTAGTTCAATCTTGAGAAATCCTCTCATAACAAAAAATGAAAAAATGAATTTCTTTTAGCTTGTTCCATAAACTATGAAAATTAAAAAAAATGTTTTCTTTGTCATCTTCTTGTGTCAAGTTCACACGGCTCAGGTCATCTGATCCATTGGGTCACTATGCCTGGTAAGTCTAACTTCCTTCTATGTTACTTCTCCTCAGGTCCGATCCGGTCTGGATTTTCCTGTGTCGGAAAGTAAAAAACAAAAAAAAAACAAACAAAAAAAAAGAAAATATCGGTTCGGAGCCCATTGAGTCCAATTGTCCTTCTCTGTCAAAAAATACAAAAAGATTTCTTTCAGTAAATTGCATAATTTTCCTTCAGTAATATATTTGTCAAATAAAAAAGCAGCATAATTGTGGAAGATACAAATTGTTAACAATGTGTTTTCAGTAAAATCTTCCAAATTATCATGCATGATTTTCTTGGAATTTGTTGTCAAAAAAATTAAGAATTAAAGATAAACAGTGTGCGAGCCCATTAGGCCCAGTTGGCATATGTGGTTTCGCTTGAGTCAGTGCATCTGAAATCCTAAAAAATAGAAGGAAACGCTTGTCTCTATTTGTTTTGTGTTGTCAAATTCATAATTGCTAAAAAATAAAAATAGAGGAATTCAGACCCTGTTCAAGATTTTTGTTATGAACATAAGAAGAATAGTTTTTGGTCCCATTGGGTCGAGAGAGTGTTGTGAAATCTTCTCTAATTCAATTTTCTGAAATCCTCTAAAAAAAAATAAAAAAAATATATAATTTTTTTTAGCTTGTACCATAAAATATGAAAAATGAAAAAATATTTTCTTTGTCATTTTCTTTGTGTCAAGCTTTCACGGCTCAGGTCATCTGATCCATTGGGTCAATGTGCCTGGTAAGTCCAACTTCCTTCTATGTCAATTCTCTTCAGGTCCAATCCGATTTGGATTTTTCCCGTGTCAAAAAGAAAAGTCCAATTCTAAGCTCATTAAGTCCATTTCTCGTTCTCTATTAAAAAAATATACAAAAATATTTCCTTCAATAAACTGCGTAATTTTTCCTCATTAACACATTTTTCATTCATAAAATAAAATGCAGCATAAGTTTGAAAATACAAAAAGATTTCTTTCAGTGAATTGCATAATTTTCCCTCATTAGCATATTTTTCATTTATTAAATAAAGAGGAATATAAGTGTGAAAAATACAAAAATATTTCTTTCAATAAGTGCATCAGTTTTCGTTTCATGATGCATATTTCCAGTCGAAATAAAAGAAGGGGATAGCCCAAGTGAAAAAATACAAAAAAATATGTTTGAATGATTCGCATGATTTCTTCATAAAAGAATGATGCACAATTTTGAAAATTCAAAAAGATTTATTTCAGTTAGTTTCATCATTACATTTCTGTATTCATAAAAAAAAAAAGGAGAACACAAATTTGAAAAATTCAAAAAGATAATTGAGTCAATTGTTTTCGAGGTAAGTCATCAAGTTTATGTTATTCTAAGAATAAAAAGAAAATGGATGTCATTCTTTGTTCGGTCAGATGATTGGGTCACATTTGCCATTTGAACCTCAGTGTGTGCATTGCTTGAGAATACTCATTCCTTAGTAATATCCATCATCAGCCTTCATTGAATCTTTATTTGTAAACATCTACCCGTCAGACTTCATTCAACCTTTGTTTGTAAACATCCACCCCTCATACTCAGCCTTAATTGAACCTTTGTTTGTAAACATCTACCTGTTAGCCTTAGTTGAGCTTTTGTTTGAAAACATCCATCCTCCGGCCTTCATTGTACAAAAGGATTGACCCCGATCATTGCCCAAGATGAACAAAATTATATTTTGGGGCAAATGTGCCTGTCCATAATTTTGTCAGTTAGGTGATCCCTGAATCCTTCAAAGACAAAAAAAAAGAGTTTCAAAAAGAAAATAAAAAAAAACAACTCGTGCTGAAGTCAATTGATTTGTCATAGAGTTAATCTTTCGAAAATAAAGTGACCAGAGTTCAAGATGATGTGTGGCCATTTTCCTTCATCCAAAAAAAAGAAACAAAAAAAATATATCCATTGATACCTATTTGAGCCAAGAAATAATTCTCTTTCAAATTTACCCGAGTAAGAGTTACCATTACAACAGAAGTCAACTCAGGATGCAAACAAAAGACACTTAGTGATCAAAGAAAGAAAGTTCATCAAGAAGAGCAAATAGAAAGAAGAAACATTGAGTGGTGATCTTAAGAAGAGAAAAGCGTTGAGGAGGTCGACAAATAGCAAATTCAGGACCAAAATGGTAACTCTTGTTTCAAAAAATAATAACCTAAAAATATTTGTTTGGGCCTTATCCGTTGTTTGAATACCCTTCAGCCCACAACATCATTACAAGCCGAAAAAAAGCCCACACTGATTGAATGATGATTTCTTTAATTTTCATAAAGATTAATTGTGTGATAAGTTGAAATGACTTGCAATATAGTTGTAAAAAAAAGAGAAAATAAAAATGAAGAAATAAAATGTCTTAGGAAGAGGGGATTTTCTTGCTAACTGGCTAAAAAGAAAGGTCATTTAAGGACATCCTTTGGTTCAATTCTTTCCAAACCCATCCTCAGACGAGGGGCAGCCCTGTTGAGCCTCATTCATTTTGACATTCATCAATCCATTCACCTAACTGGGTCATCCCTTGCTGGGCCTCGCATGATTTTGGTTCGCCCCAAACTCCAAAAATCCTTCACCACCAAAATTGGGGCAATCCTTTCAAGCCAATCATTTCCATATCCATCACAAATTTTTGAACAAATTCATTCGAGCTCTTTCCCCGATTCCCAAACTAGGGGGCAACTTTGTATGTTTTACATAACCTTTTCGCCCGTTCTCTAAAATTAGGGCAACTTTGTGAAGTTCATATGTTTTGGCCCATTCAGAACCTGGGGCAACTTTGTTAATCTCACATTTGTTTCATCTGTATATTCAAGGTTCGTACCAAGACCAGGGCATCCCTTGTTGGGCCTATCAGATTTGTCCGCACTAAAATTCATAAATCCACCGTCAAAACAGGGGCAGACACTTTGGGGCTCTGAGTCCATCATTCGTAAACCCGAAATGGGGGGCAACTTCTTTTTGAACCTCACTTAAGTGACTCATACCCAAAACCAGGGGCAATTTTGCAAAAGTTATATGAATTTCACACCCTCACAATTCACAGATACATTTGTCCATACCTATCTTTTTACCATGCCCCCAAACTAGGGCAACTTCTGAGTATCTATGACTTCACATTGGCATTTGTAGTCATTTTAAGGAGTAAGAGGCCCAAGTAGTCAACCTGGTACTCTCCAAATCCTTCCAATCATCCTTCCACATATTTGTCCCAACCCTTGACATCAAGCATGTATACATAGGTATTTCATCAGAAAATGTCCAACACAAGCTTCATTTTGAACATTTGACTTTAGAATTTGGACATCCATTGAAAAAAGAAAGTGAAAGTCTAAATTGTCATAAATTTTGATGATTTCAAAGAAAACAAATTGACTCAATAAAAAAAAAAGTGTCATAGTCTCATAATCTTCCAGTAAAACAAAAACAAAAATCACAAGTCAACATCATGTACATATTTCCATAAACTTTGAATTTATTTTCATGAATATTTATCAAATTTTCTTCTTTCAAAAAGACAAAAAAAATCAACGTGCATCAAAGTTTTCTCCTCCAATTTCAAAATTTACATCAGTTATGTTTCTCTTGCATATCTAGGTTTCAAAATCCTAATCCTTGTACAAAGATGCAACACCTTGTTTAATCATATTTTCAACCTTGAGCAAAAGTTCTAAAACCTTGTTCCTCATTTAAAAAAAAAAAAAAACAAAACAAAACAAAGCAAACGTTTTCATGTATCTATCAAAAAGAAAGTATCTCTCATCGAAATCCTCTTCATTCACATGAATAGTTATCAATTTCCTTCTTCCCCAAAAAAAAACAAAAAAAAAACAAAAAAAACAAAGAAAACACAAAAAGAATAAACATTCAGATTTTCTCTATCAAGCCATATTGTTTCATGTCGATCGAGCTTTCAAATTTGTGTCAAAATAACAAAACATTTCAAGTTTCAAGAATTTCAAAATTCGAAAGCCCAGTTTCTACACTGGCCCCCAAAGCCCAGTTTCTACACTGACCCACAAAATGAAAGGTTTCGACACCTTGATGTCTTTTCAAAAATTAAATTTCTGTCAAAGTTACAAAACATTTCACAAATTACAAGTTTCAAAAATTTCAAAATTTGAAAGACCAGTTTCCACACTGGCCCACAAAGCCCAGTTTCCATACTGGCCCCCAAAGCCCAGTTTCCATACTGGCCCACAAAGCCCAATTTTCACATTGGCCCCAAGCCCAGTTTTCATACTGGCCCCTAAGCCCAGTTTCCACACTGGCCAACATTTCACAAATTACAAGTTTCAAGAATTTCAAAATTTGAAAGCCCAGTTTCCATACTGGCCCCCAAAGCCCAGTTTCCATACTGGCCCACAAAGCCCAATTTTCACATTAGCCCCAAGCCCAGTTTCCATACTGGCCCCTAAGCCCAGTTTCCACACTGGCCAACATTTCACAAATTACAAGTTTCAAGAATTTCAAAATTTGAAAGCCCAGTTTCCATACTGGCCCCCAAAGCCCAGTTTCCATACTGGCCCCCAAAGCCCAGTTTCCATACTGGCCCACAAAGCCCAATTTTCACATTGGCCCCAAGCCCAGTTTCCATACTGGCCCCTAAGCCCAGTTTCCACACTGGCCAACATTTCTCAAATTACAAGTTTCAAGAATTTCAAAATTTGAAAGCCCAGTTTCCATACTGGCCCATAAAGCCCAATTTTTACATTGGCTCCCCAAGCCCAGTTTTCACGCTGGCCCCAAGCCCAGTTTTCACACTAGCCCCCAAAGCCCAGTTTCCACACTGGCCCCAAAGCCCAGTTTTCACACTGGCCCCCAAGCCCAGTTTTTAAACTGGCCCCAAGCCCAGTTTTCACACTGGCCCCAAGCCCAGTTTTCACACTGGCCCCAAGCCCAGTTTTCACACTGGCCCCAAGCCCAGTTTTCACACTGGCCCTCAAGCCCAGTTTTCACACTGGCCCTCAAGCCCAGTTTTCACACTGGCCCCAAGCCCAGTTTCCACACTGGCCCCAAGCCCAGTTTCCACACTGGCCCCAAGCCCAGTTTTCGCGCTGGCCCCTAGCCCAGTTTTGACACTGGCCCTCAAGCCCAGTTTTGACACTGGCCCTCAAGCCCAGTTTTCACACTGGCCCCAAGCCCAGTTTCCACACTGGCCCCAAGCCCAGTTTCCACACTGGCCCCAAAGCCCAGTTTTCACACTGGCCCCAAAGCCCAGTTTTCACACTGGCCCCAAGCCCAGTTTCCACACTGGCCCCCTAAGCCCAGTTTTCACACTGGCCCCAAGCCCAGTTTTCACACTGGCCCCAAGCCCAGCTTCCACGCTGGCCCCCAAGCCCAGCTTCCACGCTGGCCCCCAAGCCCAGTTTTCACGCTGGCCCTTAAGTTCAATTTTTGCCTCGCCCTTAAGTTCAATTTTTGTTGCATCGTGATTCTATTCATCTTATGTACTTGAATCGATTGTTATTCTCCCCCTTTCTCTTTGAAACCCAGACGAAATTAGTATTTCTATCATTACTTATCTTTTACTCTGATAATATACAAACGTTGTTTGTCATATTATCTAGTAAAATCTAAGTAAAGAGGGGCAGCTGTCAATACCCAATTTCGTCCGGGTAAATAAAATTCATCACAAAATAAATAAAAAAAATCATAAAAAACCAAAATGAAAAATACTATTTATTTTACTTTTTGCACCCCCAAATTTTCTTTTGAACACTTAATCCAATGGCCCAAAATAATCTCACTTTTTTACTTCCTCACCACCCATCTTTTCTTATCACACCCCATTCTCCACATCACCATCCACCTCACCCTCCACATCTCATTCCACATCATCTACCTTTTTCATTTACTTTTTCCACATCATTTCCATATTAATTTTATATATCAACTTTTCTAATTTTTCCACTTACTTTTTTTAATTATATCTTCTCCATCAACATTTTTTATTATCCATTTTTCTCCACCTTATTTCTCCACTCACTTTTTATATTATTTCTTTCACTTATTTTCCACATTAACTTTTACTATTTACTATATTTTATTTCACCTACTTTCTCCACCAACTTTTTATATTATTTCTTTCACTTAATTTCCACACCTAATTTCTCCACCAACTTTTTATATTATTTCTTTCACTTATTTTCCACATTAACTTTTACTATTCACTATATTTTATTTCACCTAATTTCTCCACCAACTTTTTATATTATTTCTTTCACTTAATTTCCACACCTAATTTCTCCACCAACTTTTTATATTATTTCTTTCACTTATTTTCCACATTAACTTTTACTATTCACTATATTTTATTTCACCTAATTTCTCCACCAACTTTTTATATTATTTCTTTCACTTATTTTCCACATTAACTTTTACTATTTACTATATTTTATTTCACCTACTTTCTCCACCAACTTTTTATATTATTTCTTTCACTTATTTTCCACATTAACTTTTACTATTCATATTTTTTTTAATTCTATTTTATTTCCTCTAAATTTTCCACCAACTTATTATATTATTTTTATTCATCAACTTTCTTCATCCTTAACTCTATAAATACCTACATTCCCTTCACTTCACACACACACAATTACATAATATCCATATCTTCTCTCTCAAAATCTCTTCATTCCATTCCAAAACTCTACTTCATTTTTCTCTCACATTTTACTATTTCCTAATCTCTCTATACATAATAAATCCCATACCCCATTTTTACTATAAAGCTATCTTCTTCATCTTCCATCTATCTTTCTCACGACTTATTACAAGTAAGGTTTTATTTCATCACACAAATCTTCAACAAGGTACACATTTTCTTTTCATTCTATTTATATGCATTTTGATCATTTTTTTAGTTTATAAATTTATCCTATTTTCTACCACAATTTTATCCTATGTTTTTTTTTCATATTTTTATGTCATAGATATTTCAACTCACCTCTCTTCTTAATAAAAAAAATATAAAACTTTAAAAAACATGTAATGATATAAAAAAGCCGTGTGAGTGCTCGTGCGATCGTACGCATCAGCCTAGTGCTCATTACGCAAAATCTAAAATAAACAAAAAAAGCCGTGTGAGTGCTCGTGCGATCATACGCATCAGCCTAGTGCTCATTACGCAAAACAACAAAAACAAGGAAAAAGCCGTGTGAGTGCTTGTGCGATCGTACGCATCAGCCTAGTGCTCATTACGCAAAAAAATCTAAATATTACATCAAAAAATACCAAAAAATAAAAAATATTCAAAAAATCAAAAACATCAACAATTTCAAAACAACAAACAATATGGCTAGCCAGAACTACGTGATCCTTGATTCTCCATCAAAAGTGGAGATACGTAGGAGCAAGGCCAGTCCTTGTCAGGTTCACTTTCCCAAAAATCCAAATTTATTTATAATCAATTTCTTAAACAAATCTCTCAATCAATTTTTAAACAAATTTTCAAGCAGTTTTCAAAAAGAACTACGGAACCCTGATTTCTCATTCTTAATGAGAATACGTAGGAGCAAGGTCAATCCTTGTCGGGCCCAAAAAACTAAAAATACATTTTTGTTTCTTTATAATTTTATTTTAGGGGAAATTAAATATTTTGAAAACCACATCACATTCGCGTATTTAGTTAAAGGTACTGCCTTAGGGCAGGCGTTGTAGGGTGCTAATACCTTCCCTACACGTAACCGACTCCCG
Organism: Vigna nakashimae; assembly: GCA_034642375.1. Classification (NCBI taxonomy): domain Eukaryota; kingdom Viridiplantae; phylum Streptophyta; class Magnoliopsida; order Fabales; family Fabaceae; genus Vigna; species Vigna nakashimae. The sequence goes on from CM067763.1 coordinate 16,695,071, forward strand.
AACCAAGAATCTCAGTTTCGCAGACCATGCCTTATCATTTTATGGTTTTTCCGTAGTTTTCCAGAATAAACTATGGTGGCGACTCCAAAACTCTTTTCCAAAAATTATTTATTTTTCCACGGATCGTCGTCCCGTCGCGATCCCGGTTGCGACATTACCCAAAGAGTTGAAGACTGCTGCACAGGTACAATCCCAGTTGTGCGAATTATGTGGAGGCGACCATATCAATGGTCAATGTTTTTTTCCAGTAGAAGCCGTAGAGGATGTAAACTACATGACCAATCAATACCGTCAAGGGAACTACAATCAAGGGTGGAAACCACACCCAAGCATTGGTCAAGAAACTGGGCAAGCTGGTCAATTTAATAAGCAGCAGCAACCCACCTTATGGCAGCAGATGTCTATGCTTAATGAAAGGTCCATGAGGATGGAGGAAACTCTTAATAATTTCATACAGAAAACTGAGTCTACCCAAAAGAGCACTGAAGCTGCTATCAAAAATTTGGAGATTCAAATGGGGCAGATCACCAAGCAGGTGGAAGAAAGGCCAAATAGAAATTTTGGGGCTAATACTGAGGTTAACCCCAGAGAAGAATGCAAGGTGGTAGAGAGTGTTGAAGATGAGAAAGTTGAGTTAGATACATAAGAGAGAAGAGAAATAGAGAGCAAAAATACTTCTCCTTTTCCAATACATCAAGGGAAACAACTGGATTTCACAGAATTATTCAAGATGGTGGATAATGATGCACCTTGGGAGCAGATTCTAACACATATTACGGTTTACACTAAATCTGATGAAGACGTCCCTACAAAGAAAAGACGTAGAGATGATGAGGCAAAGGAGTGTATAACTGTTAAAAAAAAGCCATTCCCTTCAAAAGCGACAGATCTAGGAGGCTTTTCTATCCCTTGTACCATATGGTATAACTGTTATTTTCATGCTTAAAATTGACACTAAAAGCAACCTTTATACTTATAAACTAGCTTGAAATCATGCTTTTATTCATATTTTCAGAAATAAGAGAGCTGGACAGGTTTATGCTTGATTTTAGTGTTTTTGTGCAGGTTTTAAGGTGAATTTAGTGAAGGAAGTGAAGAAGGAGAGAGATGAAATCAGAAAAGATACCAAAATGTGCAAAAAAAGAAGCCGCAACTGCCGCTCAGCGGCAGTTTACCGCTGAGCGGCACTCAGGAGTTCACGGGAGGTCCGCTGAGGGGCAAAAATGGCCGCTGAGGGGAAGAAACCAACTCACGCACTTACCGCTGAGCGGTACTTTACCGCTGAACGGCACACTTATGGGCTTGGGCCTGAATTTTCTGTAATTTTAGAATAGTATATAAGCTTTAGGACGTCCTAGGGTTTGTATCTTTGGCAAAGACGAAGCAAACACTCTCCTTTCCACCCCTTTGAAGGAGGATCTTGGATGCTCAGGCTACCTCTTCACCTTTCTAGGGTTTTATCTTTCATTCTTTCATTATTGTTCATCTAGTTTCACCATGAATATGGTGAACTAAACCTTGTATTGTTGTTGGGGAATCAATGTAGTCTTGTGAAACTCTCAGATATGGAATTTGTGTTTATATCTTATATTTAAGACCTATGCTTTCTTTCATCATTAGTTAGGGTTTTTCCTCTTTGCTCAATGCTTGCTTTGTTTAACTCATTCAATGCATGATTATTGGTTTTGTCGATACGGGAACGTACGAGGAAATCTAGATCCGGGGAATTTCTCCCAATAGTATATTGGTTGCCGTTAAGCTCTTGTGCTAAAAGAACTAATTATTAGGAATGCTAGGAATTGTATGAACTCGTAATTAGGGATAGGCCTTCTTGACAAGGTAATTTAGAGAGTGGCATTAACAATGATGAATTGAATGTTGAATTCCTAAAATATATGAGAGTGGATAAGATGAAATTGATAAACCCCAACAACATACTCATCCATATATTCCATTGAAAGTGTTTGTATTTTGTTTTAGCCATTGATCAACCTCATGCATACATGTTTATTTTCTGTTTTGCATATTAAACTCCACTTATTTCGTTCTTAGGTCTTAGCTAATCAACGAATCACATAACTAAACTAGGCCGTGAGTCCTTTGGGAGAACGATACTTGGTCTTACCGAGTTTATTACTTGAAACGATTCGGTCACACTTGCCGATTGTTCAACAAGTTTGTGACATCATATTTTGGTGATCATAAATTTGTCATCACTCCTCCTCTTTCTAGGGTTTTATCTTTCATTCTTTCATTATTATTCATCTAGTTTCACCATGAATATGGTGAACTAAACCTTGTATTGTTGTTGGGGAATCAATGTAGTCTTGTGAAACTCTCATATATGGAATTTGTGTTTTAACATCTTACTTTAAGATTTATGCTTTCTTTCATCATTAGTTAGGGTTTTTCCTCTTTGCTTAAAGCTTGCTTTGTTTAACTCATTCATTGCCATGATTATTGATTTTGTCGATATGGGAACGTACGGGGAAATCTAGATCCGGGGAATTTCTTCCAATAGCATATTGGTTCCCGTTAAACTTCTGCACTTAAGAATTAATTACTAGGAATGCTAGGAATTGTATGAACTCGTAATTAAGGATAGGCTTTCTTGCAAGGTGATTTAGAGAGTGTCATTAGCATTGATGAAAAGAATGATGAATTCCTAAAAGTATATGAGAGTGGATAAGATGAAATTGATAACCCCAACAACATACTCATCCATCTAATTCATTAAAGTGTTTGTGTTCCTCTTTTCCATTGATCAAATTCATGCATACATGTTTAATTATTGTCTCTTGCATTTAAAACCTACAATCAATGGTTAACAAGTCTTAAATAATCAACAAATCATATAGCTAACTAGGTCGTGAGTCCTTTGGGAAAACGATACTTGGTCTTACCTAGTTTTATTACTTGATACAATTCGGTCACACTTGCTGATTGTTAAACAAGTTTTTGGCGCCGTTTTTCGGTGTTCATAAATTTGTCATCACCCTCCCTCTTAGGATTTGTCCTATACTCGGAGGTGGTAGGGTAGTTCCTTTTAGTGGAAGCTTTCCTTCTAATTTGTTCTTTCACTCTCACACATAGCTGCACAGAATCATTGAGATCTAAATAAGGTAAAAGCTCTACCTTATCTATGATCTCATAGTTAAGACCGCTTTGGAACCTAGCTATGGTGAATCTCTCTTCCTCTTTGATTCCAGCTCTTAACATGAGTAATTCCAACTTTTGTCTATATTCCTCAATACTCATGTTTCTTTGTTGAAGTCTATGAAGCTTGTCCATGACCTCTCTGGCATAATAGGCTAGAATATGCCTCCGATGCAAGGCTGCCTTTAACTCATTCCAATATTGGATGGTATAGTCGCCATGCATCTTTTGATCTCTAATTATGGAGGTCCACCAATAGAGGGCTACACCTTGAAAGGTTAAGGTGGCTAGGGTCACTCTCTTCCTATCATCTATGTGGTAACATTCAAAAATCTGTTCAACCTTCATCTCCCACTCAAAATATTCTTCCACATTGTCTCTGCCATAGAAGGGGGGAAGGTCAAGTTTGGGTTCCACATGATGGTTCCTATGATGGTGGTGTCTCCCAGGAGGGTGTTGATAGTGATCATAAGGATGAAAACTATTGTGATCACTATGTTGGGAATGATCACTATTATCATGGTGTTACCTATGAGAGTGTTCCTCATTATTTTGTCCTCTCTGATTGAGAGTGAGGTTTGCAACCATCTGTCTGAGTTCATTTAACTCAGCTTTAGTTCTATTAAGTTCCTCTCTCAATTGTATATTGTCCTGATCATGATGAAAGGTGCCTTAAATACTATAGTTACTCATACTTGTGAAGTAGAGAAAAGATTTTCAAAAGAGATTTGAAAGGCTTCACAAGTGTTGAGTAAAAAATTTTTCAAAGATTGTGTTTGTATTTTTGGTGAATGACTTCTAAAAAGATTCTAAAGGTGAAGAAACCGAATAGCTCCCAGGAAGGAGAGGTGAGTCTTAACGCACAAGCTTAAAAACCTTGTCCTTCCTTAGCCAGAGTGTCTCCTGTTTCTTACCCAAGTTTCAATAGAGAAGTCTTTCAAAAACTTTTGGAATGCAACAATGAGATGCGCCTAAAAACCAAAAGAAGGTTTGTCTATATGAGCGCGCACCTAGATATCACGAGACTTAAAACATAAATTAAACATCAAGCAAAATTATAAGAAAGAATGCAAGTGGAAAGAAGGAATGAGACACCCTAAGTGAAAGTGCAAGTGACACTTGGAGCCACTTGACACACTTTCACACAAAGAAGTGGAAACTAACCTATTACAATGTTTGATGGTGCACTTGGAATTGCTTGAAAAGCAGTTTTCCAAGCCACTTTAAGTTGAAAATGAACACAAAATTGAAAGAAATTACAAAGGTTCCGTTATACCAAGCCAAATTTACAATTGAAAATTGTGGAAAATGGAACAAAACCAAGTGTGGCTGCTAGTTCAGATTTGTTGAATGCCGAATTTGATGTGTTTTGCTGCTGAAATGGGTGTTGGAACAGCAAAAGGAATGTGCTCTTGGAGTCCAAGCTTGTAGCCAATTTAACAAGTCTTCCACTCCTTAATATGGTACCCCTTTGGATAAGCAATCTGGATGTTTAAGACTTCACCACAATAGCACACCAAGCATACAAAACCAGCAAAAATAGTGAGCATCAACACACTTTACTGCACCAGAATTTTTCAGTGAAAACCAATTTTATAGCACAATGGAAAGCCAAGAAAGTTGAATTCTAATAAATTTGGGGCTGGAAATAGAGATAGCACTCAAAAGGAACCTAGGAAGTGATCTAGAACAGATGAAACAAGCAAGAAAAGACTCAAAACAGTGAGTGAACCGTGTGCAATGTAAGTGTTTGATGGAAATTCCTAACTATTTGACAAAATGCCACAAAGAGATGCAAATTTTGTGTTTTCTGGATTTTTGACTTCCAAAACTGGATTACAGGGGTTTACTTGCTTTTTTTATATGTGCTTTATACTTGCATAAGCATTTAAAAGTATATGGAAACAGAATCCCCAGCTCTTGCCAATCCAAATTGAAAATATAAATAAGAACAATTGCAAACAACAACAAAAAGTGAACTCTGCACCCTAAAAACTGGCTGGAAAATGTAACAGCAGTGGCTAAAATGAGTAGCAGTGTATGTGAGGTTCAAATGATTTGTCAAACAAATTTATATCATCAAATTGGATGTGTGCAAACACCTAAACAGCCAAGGAACACACTACAACAGAATTTCACTAGTGCATTTCCAAATGTAGGCAAAATGGATGGTCTAGAAGGTGATTTTCAATATGAACTGAAAATTGACCAAATGAACAGTGCATACAGGTTCCAAATGACAAAATAAACTTGCACAAACTCTCAAAATGCACTGAAATAGACAGATTCACCAAATCACAGCAGTTGTAGCCAAAAATGCAACAAAATTTGGTGGTTTAAAGGTGAATTTTGTATATAGGCACCTTAATGACCATTTGGACAGTGCACACAAGTTTCAAATGACAAAATACACTTGTTCAATTGTTCATAATGCATAGAAACAGCCAGTAGCTTTGTATGACAGTAGCAGTTGCCAAAATTCAAGAAAATTAGACCAAAACTGCATCAGATTTGAAAACTAAGTGGAATCAAAGCTGGATGGCTCAACTAAAGACTCAAAGAATGCCTAAACACTAGATCTAACTGCAGGATATCAGCTAGAAGATTTTAAGTGACCTAAAACCACACAAAGAGTAAAGCACGGTGCAGAAACTGATCAAAAACTGAGACAATGACTAGAAAATCATATTTACATCAACTGAAACTGTGATTTTGCAATTCTGTACTGATCATGTATTATTATGATGCCAAACATGTTTAAAATCATTAAACCAATGTGTACTAATGGTCATAAGTATTAAATTTGGCCTGGAACAGTTTGCACCATAGTAAACCAGAAATCAGTTTTGATGTAGAATTTTAAAATCAGATTTGGATGAATTCAACCATTCATATTAGAATTCAGTGTGTAATACTAATTGTTAACACTTCAGACATATATGAACTCAACAAACAAACTTGTTTCAAGCTTTACAATCCAAAAATCTGGACAGAAACAGATTATAGCAAAATAAACCAGAAAATTTGTTTTTCTGCAGAATTTGGACTGGAAAACAGTGTACAATGCTTGTGAGCTCAAATGATCAAAGTTGAATTACTGTCATTGCTTTATGTATTAAAATATGGCCCAACATAAACCTGAGCACTGTGCGGCCCAATTAACTCAACAAACAAACTTGTTTCAAGCTTTACAATCCAAAAATCTGGACAGAAACAGATTATAGCAAAATAAACCAGAAAATTTGTTTTTCTGCAGAATTTGGACTGGAAAACAGTGTAAAATGCTTGTGAGCTCAAATGATCAAAGCTGAATTATTATCATTGCTTTATATATTAAAATATGGCCCAACATAAACCTGAGCACTGTGCGGCCCAATTGTGGCAAAAGCCCGTTAGAAGACTTAATGTATCTCTTGGCTGAGCGTGCTGACGAAGAATCATCCTTCGTTCAGACAGCCGAGTTAAAGACAAAGTCTAGGGCACTTCCAGTAGCTAAGGAGAAAAGTGGGATGGCGTGTTCCAGTGCATGGACGTCAGGAGAAGAGACGCAACCGGCACGAAGGCTACCTCAGAGGTAAGAAAAAGCTCTTGGTTTATTTACTGTAATAAAATTTGTCTTTGTGTGTTACACGTTACAACTGAAAATGAAATGGAGAACTCTATTTATAGAGTTCTTTGGGGAAGGGGGAACAACGGGAATGGAAAACAGAAATAACCGATTACTGTCTTTTGACAGTAATCTCAATAGCCTCCCCTCAAGCTGGATGGTGTATGCTCACTAATCCAAGCTTGGGAACGATGGATCTGAACCGCACGCGATGGGGAAATTTTGTGAAGACATCCGCCAGCTGTTCATCCGACCGAACGGGGAGAAGACGTAAGAGATTGGCCTGTAGTTTTTCACGAACAACATGACAGTCAAGCTCTATGTGCTTGGTCCTTTCGTGAAAGCTCTGGTTATGAGCTATGTGTCGTGCTGATTTGTTGTCACAGTATAGGGCAGGAGTTCCAGCTTCCCGTACCTGAAGGTCTTGTAGGAGATAGTGAAGCCACTGTATTTCACATACAGTGGCTGCTAGGGCACGATATTCCGCTTCGGTGGAAGATCTGGAAACCGTGCTTTGCTTTTTGGATTTCCACGAAATGAGGGATGGTCCAAGGAAAACACAAAACCCTGTAGTGGACCTTCGAGTATTTGGACACGTTGCCCAATCTGAGTCGCTAAAAGCTTTTATATGAATTTGAGAATCAGCCCCAAAGAATAAGCCCTTCGAGGGCTTAGACTTGATGTACCTGAGAACATGTTGGACAGCCCGATAATGATGGTTAGTGGGAGATTTCATAAACTGACTCAATAGATTAATGGAAAAGCACAAGTCAGGTCTGGTATTGGTGAGATATAGTAACTTCCCTATCAATCGTCGGTAGGGGCCAGGGTCATCTAAGTAGTTGTCTGCTCTATACAGTGTGCTTGTATCACTTAAAAAGGGAGTAGAAGATGGTTTGCATCCCAGCATTCCTGTCTCCTTAAGGATGTCCAACGCATATTTTCTTTGACATAGGTGTATACCTTTCTTAGATCTGGCCACCTCCAAACCTAGGAAGTATTTGAGTTCTCTTAGGTTCTTTATTTGAAACTTGTTGTGCAACAAAGTCTTTATGTTGTTGATTTCAGTCATGGAGTTTCCAGCCAATATGATGTCATCTACATAGACAAGTAAGGCAGTGAAATCTGTAGAAGTGCCTTTGATAAAAAGAGAGTGATCAGATTTTGACTGAGTGTAGTTGACAGAAATGAGAAAGGAGGATAGTTTGTCGAACCATTGCCGACTAGCTTGTTTCAGTCCATATAGAGACTTAGTAAGCCTACAAACCTGACCCTGTTGATGGGTATTAAGACCAGGTGGTGGTTCCATATAAACTTCCTCATTTAAGTCTCCATGAAGGAAAGCATTGTCCACATCAAGTTGATGGAGAAACCAATTATTTGAGGCTGCAAGGGCTATGAGTAGTCTAATAGTGGTGAGTTTAGCAACAGGGGAGAAAGTGTCTAGATAGTCTATCCCTTCTTGTTTTGTGTATCCTTTTGCCACAAGACGTGCCTTGTATCTTTCTATAGTACCATCAGCATTGTACTTGGTTTTGTATACCCATCGACAACCAATGGGTTTCTTGCCTGGAGGCAGCTGTGTTAAGTACCAGGTGTTATTGTCTTGCAAGGCCTTGATTTACCTTTGCATAGCCTCTTCCCATACGCACATGCCTTTGGCTTCACTATATGACTGAGGCTCATTATTGGCACTAATGGCCATAGTATACTTTAAGTGTTTTGCTGTCAAAGATTCACAGGACAATAGATTAGACATGGGATAAGGGGTTTTGAAAGTATTTTTCACAGACAAGGATTGATTAACCTGGTGCACATAGTCATTGAGGTATTCAGGGGTTTTTCTAACCCTATTAGATCTCCTGCAGTTATGATTCTCTTCACCATGAGCAGCATGGTCATTGTCATTGTTCTCGGTGACATTCTGTTGTGTCTCTATTTGCTCAGCGGTATCCAGCTCCGGATGTCTAGCATCACCAATAAGGTCATGAGTGCCCAAGAGGTCATTAAGAGAGGGGGCTCCACCTTCTCCTTTGTCAGCAACATCTCTGCTAGTACACTGGTCTTTGTAGGGAAAAATGTCTTCATAAAAGACAACATTTCTGCTTATAAAAAGCTCTTTAGTGTTCATATCAAGAACAACATAACCCTTGACACCACTTTTGTAGCCAAGGAAAACTCCTTTTCTAGCTCTTGGGTCAAGCTTATTTCTGCTATTTTCAAGAGTAGAAGCAAAGCATAAACACCCAAAAACTTTGAGATTCAAATAGGTAGGAGGGGCATCATAAACAAGATCATCGGGAGTTTTGTTATTAAGAATGGGAGAAGACAACCTATTTATCAGGTAAACAGCGTGACTAACTGCATAGGACCAATAGGCATTAGGCACATTAGACTGAAAAAGAAGGCTACGGGTCACATTAAGAATATGTTGGTGTTTTCTCTCCACAACAGAGTTCTGTTCAGGGGTCTCAACACAACTCTTTTGGTGATCAATGCCATATAAATCATACAAATTAGCACAGTTAAATTTTGGACCATTGTCTAATCTAACAATTTTGACCATTTTATCAAACTGATTTTTAATTTTGACAATAAAATTCTGTAATAAATCCCTTGTCTGACCTTTATTGTTCATTAAGAAAATCCAAGTATGCCTACTGTAGTCATCAACTATAGTGAGAAAATACTTATGGCCATGGACAGAAGAAGTGGAAAGAGGGCCCCATATGTCACAGTGAATAATCTGGAAACAGTCAGTAGTCAAAGAATTACTTTTAGGAAAAGGTAGTTTATGTTGTTTAGCATAGTGGCAAGTATCACAAACAATATCAGGACCCATTTGTACATAAGGGAACTTTGCACATATCTGTTTCATAGTATTATGTCCAGGGTGGCCTAACCTATAGTGCCATAAATTTACATCAACATGTTCATAAGAGAAAACAAATTTAAAAATGTAATTCTGATCTGGGTTAGGAAAGGCTTGTAGATAGTAGAGTCCTTTGGACGGTTTAGCATACCCAATCATCTTCAATGTAGAATTCTCCCTTATCTGACAAACCTCAAAAGAAAAGGTTAGATTGCAATTTGAGTCTCTGATGAGACTTTGGACAGAAATCAGATTGAAACAAAAATCTGGGATATACAGAACATTAAAAATAACCAAAACTTTAGAAAATTGCACAGTCCCTGCATGTTCGGCAGTGATAATAGTGTTGTTTGGCAATCTGATAGAAATAGGTTTAATTTTGTAAAAGGTAACAAAATTTTTCTTGTCATGGGTCACATGATCTGTGGCCCCTGTGTCAAGAATCCAAGAAGAAATACCTTGTTTAACCTCTGTGCTGTCTCTCTGCACCTGGTTAATTTTGTGAGTGGGTTCATCAACCTTCTCTATCATTTTGAGGAGCTTCTGCATCTGTTCAGGGGTAAAGGAATTGAGGGCAGCGTTGGTGCTGACCTGGTGTGCAGATTGAACACCCTCTAGACCAGAACTGTTTTGACAGACGTTGGCAGAGCTCCAGTCTCCTTTCCTGTCCGGATTGTTTTAACCGTGTTTGGAATAGCACTCATCAACGGTATGATTCATTTTATTGCAATAGGAGCACTGTTTTCCATAGTTAGGGTTCCTTCCTCTCCCCCTTCCTTGACCACGTGGCCCATTACCACGTCCTTGGTTGTTCCATTTATTGTTTCTTTCAGCAGTGCTGGCCAGAACTTTGGTTTCAACAGTTTGGCTCTGACTGACAGTAGCCAAATCTTGTCTCTCTTGCCTTTCTTGTTGCATGATGAGGGAGAAAACTCTATTGATGTTAGGGAGAGGATCCATCAAAAGGATTTGTGTTCTTACAGTATTGTATGTGTCATTCAGACCTTTCAAGAAGCATATTACATGTTCTATTTATCTGTACTTCAGAGAAATCTTTGAAAGCTCACAGCTGCAGGGAATATCACAGGTACAAGTGGGTATAGGTCTTAGGGATTCTAATTCTTCCCATAGAATTTTTAAATCTGTGAAGAATTGGCTAACACCTCTCTCTCCCTGTTTAATTGAGTGGATGTCTTGGAGTAGATCAGAAATTTTGAAATAGTCACCTTTAGAGAATCTTTCTTTCAACTCTTCCCATAGCTCCTTGGCTTCTTCTACGTATATTACGCTTTCTGCAATTTCTGGAGAGAGAGTCTTTATAATCCAAGAAAGAACCATCATATTACATCTCTCCCAAGCATCAAACAGAGCCTAACTTCTTTGAGGTTTCTTGATTGACCCATCTATAAACTTGATTTTATTCTTGGAAAGGAGAGCCCTCCTCATGCTTCTACTCCAAGAAGAGTAATTGTTGTCATTTAGAACTTGAGAGATGAGAGTGAGTCCTGGATTCTCCCCAGGATGCAAGTAGAAAGGGCTGGTAGGATTAGCAGATTGATCTATGTGCTCCATAGCAGTAGAAAATGATTAAAGGATAAAATCAAGAATCAGTCCAAGAAATGATGCAAGACTTGGAAACAGAGGCAGCGGAAGCAGAGCATATTTAAAATCTGCTCTGATACCATATTAAAATATGGCCCAACATAAACCTGAGCACTGTGCGGCCCAATTGTGGCAAAAGCCCGTTAGAAGACTTAATGTATCTCTTGGCTGAGTGTGCTGACGAAGAATCATCCTTCGTTCAGACAGCCGAGATAAAGACAAAGTCTAGGGCACTTCCAGTAGCTAAGGAGAAAAGTGGGATGGCGTGTTCCAGTGCATGGACGTCAGGAGAAGAGACGCAACCGGCAAGAAGGCTACCTCAGAGGTAAGAAAAAGCTCTTGGTTTATTTACTATAATAAAATTTGTCTTTGTGTGTTACACGTTACAACTGAAAATGAAATGGAGAACACTATTTATAGAGTTCTTTGGGGAAGGGGGAACAACGGGAATGGAAAACAGAAATAACCGATTACTGTCTTTTGACAGTAATCTCAATATTATAGATCAACATATAGCTAGCAAGTGCACTGGATTCGATGAAAAACGAAAGAAAACAAAGCTGAACATAGTTAAACATTATGACAGAGGTAAAACTGCAAAAAACATTTGCACATGACTTTGACAGAAACTGAATGAAATTTAAAAGATGGAATGAACTGAAACAAAGGATTTGCATCGATTAAAATGAAGATCCAAAACTTAAGGAACAGTGAACAAAAGCAATTATCCACTCAAGAATGGACGACTGGCTCTTGATGCCAAATGATGGAAGCGACCTCCACCTTCAAGAATGGAGTGGCTCCTTGGTTCAGAAGTGGCAGCGGAATGGAGAATGGATGGAGATGCGACGATGCACGCAAGGTGTTCGATGAAATGTCTGGCAGCGTTTTGGATGTGGTGTGAAGTAAGTTCTAACTCAAACGACCTTCCAAAGGGGAAGGGAGCTAGAGGGAGACAAGCTAAGTCAGCTATCAGCAAGGAACTTGAGAGAATGGCTGGATTTCAGTAGTATTTCATTATCAAACTCAAGTTGGATTTTACAAGAGATCATGCTTTCTTTTATAGATGAAGAAGAGCTATGATCCGTGCAAAGTAAACTGTATTTTGCAATGTTCATAAGCTGAATCACATGTGCAGGAAATGCTTCCATAGGTGACCGTGTGTTCCATGTGGTATTTGTAATAAACATGTGCAAATTAATGAGCACATGGCTGAATGTGTTTCATGTGGTACATGTGGAAAATGTGTTTCACGGTTGGCTGCCATATGCATTCCTTACTTGCTTCCTTGTCTCTCCTTTGCTTGTCAAACCTTCTAAGATGTATATTCATAGATTCCCCATCTTTATTGGTAACCTACAAAACAAGGTAAAGATATTTAGTTAAAGAAGGACATGTTAAGACTTTAGAAAGAAAAGATTAAGTCCTTTATTCAACTTTCCTTTCTTGGTCTTAAAGTGAAGTTGATACTTCTTTGGATGAAAGTCCTTAAAGGGGTTGTCATCACCATCATTCTAGAACCCTATGCTTTGTTTAATATTTTCTATCAATATTAAAACACATTTGACTCTACCAAACCTCATAACCATAGAATTTATCACAATAATCCAGTCCAAGCACAAATTCATTCATTCAAACACATTAAATGCTAAAAACACTAGTTTCTCTTACCTTAAGAGGAATGCTACACCCTCTACATAGTGCACTACTCTTGCTTTGAGCACAAGAAACTCTATAAATACCTATGAACCACAAAATTGTGATAAAAAAAGTCTTTATGACCTCTTATCAACAAGGAGCTGGAAAAAAAGAAGCCAAATGACGCGTGCAAAAGAATCCCTATGCGTGACCTCAAATTAAGAAGTAAAGGAAAAATGAACTAAAACTTACTTGCTCTATAATGAAAACTGATCCATAAAAAATGAAAGATCATCGTCGTGATTGCTTAGACACTTTCTGATCATCAAACAGATGATCCAAGAGTTATAAATTGTAGAGAAGGAAAAAGAACTTAGAAAAGAAGTTCTAAAAAGGTAATTAGTGCTTTTAATAATGAGACAAGTTTATGAAATCTTATTTATATTATTAAATTATTTTAACAGTTAAAATATTCTGTTTCATTATTTTAAAACATCGATTAACTTTAATACTCTATTTTCTATATATTTACATATACTTTTAATTTTTATATTAGTCTTTACTAAATTATATATTGATGTTGATTGTTATTTGATATTATTAAATTTTTAGTATTTATAACTCGTCAAGAACATTGTTTATAAGCATGTGAAAATAAAATATTATTTATAAATATGTAAAAATTTTGTAAATAAAATTAGTTATCAATCTGAAGTTGTTATTCAGCGACAGAAAGATATTGGTAGTTAAAAATCTTCATTTTTTTTTCACCGATTCAGCTATTGAATACTATTTAAATAGTTTAAAAATTTTACCCATTAACGATTGAAAAATATGCATCGTTATCTCTAACTAAATTAACGAGCAATTTTTTTGTATTTAATAATTTTTTGTCCAATTAGCGATCGAATTAGCAAATAAATTTTTATTCAAATTTAATAAAATTTTGCCTCCGAACAATCAAATTAGTCACCAAATTTTTCAACACAATTTGATCAAATTGGTTTCCAGTGGTCAATATTTTAACGACCGATTACAATCAAAATTTCGGAAACGGTTAATGATCAAATAAAAAGTCGATAATAAACTTATTCGAGGGTTTTCGCTATCACATTTTTTTTGTTACTATTTTCATCATTAAAGGTCTTAATGACCCATTTGAACTTTTTAGCAATCGAAAAAAGTGGTTGTTAATTTTTTTTAGAGAAATTATATATAAAAAAATAATCAGTGTGGTAAGTATATACTTTCTAGATCTTAAGAATTCCATCTTCTACTTTCAAAAAAACAAAGAAATTTTAATCACTTTTATGTTAAAAATTTGAGCTTCTCTACATTTAAATGTTTCGTATATTTTAATATTATTGTTAGTTTTAAATATTACTACATCAATTTATTATACTTCATTAATATATAATACAATTTTCTTTCTCAACTATTTGTTTCATGACAATTAATGCTTATTAATTATATAAATATGATTTTTTTAAATATATTTTTCAATATTTAAATAAACATTGCTTATTTTATCTATATCTATAATATAAATATAATGTTTTCAATCCTCTCATATTTTAAAAAGACCTCCAAAGTCATTAGTGTTTTGTAGAAGTCTTTGCATTAGAAGATTTAGTGTTAATTTTTATTGATTTATTTCTAGTGAGTTTCCTTATAAATTCAACTGACTCATTATTCTTTTTAGTATTAGAATATTTCTTCTCATCAAACATATTAATCTATTAAAAGCTAATCTTAATTCTTTTGCAAAAACGAGTTTCCTCATATGTAAAAGAATTATGAACTACCTTATAACTATTAATTATGAGATGAATTTAGAATTTTTAAACCATGCAAACTATTAACATCAGAGTGACATTTCGTAGAGAAGTCATATCAGCCAATTTATCAAACTTTACTAGCACGCCACATGTAAGACTCATGAAAAATATTTATAATAGTAAATTTTAGCATTTTATTAGTAATAATAATTTTAATGGATAGAAAATATAATTAAATAGAAAATTATGGTAGAAAAAAATATAAATTTTGGATATAAAATTATAGTAATTCTAGAAGGAGAGGTTCAAATTTTTGATAACTTATTTAAGAATTTTTTAAGAAAATTGAATAGTAAAAAGAAAATAGTAAAAAGTGAATAGTAAAAAAAAATAAAATAAAACTTGAAAGGATAAGAATTCCTACGTAGCATGGAAGGAGTTAAGATCAGATTTGATCAAGTGGATGATTAAAATATTATTTTAAAATAATATTAAAATAATAAATAATATTAAAAATTATTAAATAGTAAATTCTTTTACCTATAAATAGCCATGGGAGGGAAGGGTATTCTGCACAAAGAGAGAAAGAATCAAGAGAGAAATCTTGAAATTTAGAGAAGAAAGAGTTAGGAAGAAATTTTAGTTGTAAGAAGAGTAGAGATTTTGAAGAATTTTCGGAGAAGAGCCTCTAGTAGGAAGATAATTCTAGAGAAGAGGTAAGGGGAGCTAACCTTTCTAAGCTTTTATGTTATGATTTAGTATTGGTTTATTACTATTCATGTCTTGAAATTCTGTGTGAATACTATTAATGCTTACTGTATATTTATTTATATTGAATTTCTGTGTTAATATTATATGCTGTTATTTTGAATTTGTAAATAAGAAATTTGTTAAAACTAGTTGAGGAACACTTTGGCTAAGGAAAGATTTGGTACTTAAGTTGTCCATTGTGACACACCTCTCTTTCCTAGAAGTCTACTCGACAAGTTTTTAACTTAAATCTTGTTGAACAGATTATGTACTGTTACGAGTACGTGGTCATGCCTTTTGGGGTGACTAACGCTCCCGCCATCTTCATGGATTACATGAACAAGATCTTCAGACCGTTCTTAGATAAATTCGTGGTTGTTTTCATAGATGACATCCTAATTTATGCTAAAACTCGAGAAGAGCATGAAGATCACCTTAGAACAGTTCTTGAAATCTTGAGAAAAAGGAAGCTTTATGCGAAATTGTCTAAGTGTGAGTTCTGGATGGATGAAGTGCCTTTCCTAGGGCATGTTATCTCGGCTGGTGGAATTGTTGTTGGTCTAGCCAAGGTACAAGCAGTGATGGAGTGGAAAAGGCCTAAGACCATTACAGAGGTCAGGAGCTTTGTGGGCTTAACGGGTTATTATCGCCGCTTCATTAAGAACTTTGCTCGGATAGTAGCGCCGCTGACCCAATTGACTAGGAAGGATAAGCCTTTTGTTTGGACTGATAGATGTGAGATTAACTTCCAAGAGCTAAAGCAGAAGTTGACTAGTGTGCACCTGTGTTGATTATTCCTCACACAGGGAAAACCTTTAAGGTTTACTGTGATGTTTCCTACCATGGATTGGGGTGTCTATTGATGCAAGAGAAGAGAGTGGTCGCTTATGCCTCAAGAGAACTCAAGGTGCATGAAAAGAATTATCCCACGCATGGCTTGGAGTTGGTCGTAGTTGTTTTTGCATTGAAGATTTGGAGACATTACTTGTATGAGGCTCAATTTCAGGTGTTCAACGACCATAAAAGTTTGAAGTATTTATTTGATCAGAAGGAGCTAAACATGAGGCAAAGGAGATGGATGGAGTTTCTCAAAGACTATGAATTGGAACTCTTGTACCAACCTGGGAAAGCAAATGTAGTAGCAAACGCTTTGAGTCGGAAGTCGGTGCATGTTTCGTGCTTGATGATTAGAGAGTTGGAGTTGATGGAGAGCTTCAGAGACCTGAGATTACAGGTAGAGTTAGAGCCTGACAACATCAGATGCAGTAAACTAGTGGTGTCTAGTAGCTTATTGGAGCGTGTTAAAGAAGGGCAATTACTAGACCCCGAGCTTCAGAAGACAGTAGCCCTGATTGGTACTGAGCAAGGAAAGTACTTCAATACAGGGATGAATGGACTCTTACGGTTCAACGGTAGGACGTGTGTCCCTAATGATGGAGAGATAAAAAGATTGATACTAGAAGAGGGACACCGTATTCGTTTCAGTATACATCCAGGTATGACAAAAATGTACCAAGATCTCAAGAAATAGTTCTGGTGGTCAAGAATGAAGAAAGATGTAGCTCAATTTGTGGCTTCTTGCTTGACTTGTCAAAAGGCAAAAGTGGAACATCAAAGGCCTGGAGGTTTGTTGCAACCATTGGAAATTCCAGAGTGGAAATGGGATAGCATCGCTATGGACTTTGTTACCCATTTGCCACGCACTATTCGAAGACGTGATGTAATATGGGTAATAGTGGACCGATTGACCAAGAGTGCCCACTTCTTGGCAATCGATTTGAGAATGTTTATGGCGAAGTTGGCACAACTATATGTTAAGGAGATAGTGAGGTTACATGGGGTGCCTTCGAGTATTGTATCAGATAAAGACCCGAGGTTCACATTCAGGTTTTGGCAAACCCTTCAGAGTGAGATGGGAAGCAGACTACAGATGAGCTCGGCTTATCATCCCCAAACGGATGGGCAGTCTGAAAGGACGATTCAGTCACTTGAAGATTTGTTGAGAACTTGTATCTTGGACACCTAGGGGTTTGGGATGAGGTAATTCACCTATAACAATAACTACTAGGCTAGTATCGACATGGCACCATTTGAGGCTTTGTATGGAAGACGTTGCCGAACCCCTCTGTGTTGGTTTCAGGAGGGTAAGTTTATATTGACGAGACCATAACTTGTACAACAAACTACAGATAAAGTAAAGTTGATTCAAGAAAGAATGAAGGCGTCTCAGAGCCGACAAAAATCATATGCTGATCGGAGGCGGAAACCATTAGAGTTTGCAGTTGGGGATCATGTGTTCCTCCGAGTGACTCCGACTACTGGAGTAGGAAGAGCCATTCGTGCTAGGAAATTATCTCCTAGGTACCTTGGTCCTTATCAGATCTTGAGGCGCATAGGACCAGTTGCCTATGAGATAGCAATGCCGCCAAACTTGTTAATCTTCACCCGGTTTTTCACATCTCCCAGCTTAGGAGATACATGCCAGACCCGTCTCATGTTCTAGAAGTTGAAGATGTCCAAGTTAGAGAAGACTTGTCTGTAGAGGTACAACCAATGAAAGTGGAAGAAAGGCAAACCAAACAGCCTCAAGGGAAGAGAGTCTGACTCGTCAAGGTCATCTGGGACGATAGAACGGGTGACTCTACTTGGGAGTTAGAGGACGAGATGAGAGAAACTTACCCCCACTTGTTCTGGTAAGCGCAATTTTCGAGGACGAAAATTTTTGTGTTGGGGGAGAATGTAAGACTCGTGAAAAATATTTATAATAGTAAATTTTAGCATTTTATTAGTAATAATAATTTTAATGGATAGAAAATATAATTAAATAGAAAATTATGGTAGAAAAAAAATTTAAATTTTGGATACAAAATTATAGTAATTCTAGAAGGAGAGGTTCAAATTTTTGATAACTTATTTAGGATTTTTTTAAGAAAATTGAATAGTAAAAAGTAAATAGTAAAAAGTGAATAGTAAAAAGTAAATAGTAAAAAGTGAATAGTAAAAAGTGAATAGTAAAAAGTGAATAGTAAAAAAAAATAATAAAACTTGAAAGGATAAGAATTCCTACGTAGCATGGAAGGAGTTAGGATCAGATTTGATCAAGTGGATGATTACAATATTATTAAAATAATAAATAATATTAAAATATTATTAAATAGTAAATTCTTTTACCTATAAATAGCCATGGGAGGGAAGGGTATTATGCACAAAGAGAGGAAGAATCAAGAGAGAAATCTTGAAATTTAGAGAAGAAAGAGTTAGGAAGAAATTTTAGTTGTAAGAAGATTAGAGATTCTGAAGAATTTTCGGGAAAGAGCTTCTAGTAGGAAGATAATTCTAGAGAAGAGGTAATGGGAGCTAACCTTTCTAAGCTTTTATATTATGATTTAGTATTGTTTTATTACTATTCATGTCTTGAAATTCTGTGTGAATATTGTTAGTGCTTATATATTTATTTATATTGAATTTCTGTGTTAATATTATATGCTGTTATTTTGAATCTGTAAATAAGAAATTTGTTAAAACTAGTTGAGAAAAACTTTGGCTAAGGAAACATTTGGTACTTAAGTTGTCCATTGTGACACACCTCTCTTTCTTGGAAGTCTACTCGACAAGTTTTTAACTTAAATCTTGTTGAACAGATTATGTACTGTTAAACTATTGTGCAATATATCTCGTTGGAATGAATTCATGTTATTGTGATAGATACGAAATTATGAATTATAATTGTGATGGTAGGATAGAAGAATCTTAAAAACCGGAGTTGGTACATCCCTGATCATAGAGCAGCCTTGGTCCAATCCAGTAAGTTGTGACTAGTCATATGTACTAACGTTTATGGTGAGTTTGATTCGTCAAACATTTGATTCTTCTCCGGTGACCATTTATGGTGATATTTTAATATTGTTAATTTATTTTGTGATATATTCATTTTGTATGATTGTATTTTATTATATTGAATTTGAATTTGTGTCTGAACATGATTTGATTATTATGGGGAAATTTTGTAAGGGTATAATGTGAGTTGAGGAATATGAGTATGGTATGAGTCTTGTGGAGAGATTTAGTAATGTTATAGTATTTGGGTATATGTTGATGTTGAGGGTCCCGTAGTTGAAGTAATAAAATAATACTAAATCATAATATAAAAGCTTAGAAATGTTAGTTCTCCTTACTTCTTCTCGAGAATTATCTTACTACTAAAAGCTCTTCCCCGAAAATTTTTCAAAATCTCTACTCTTCTTACAACTAAAATTTCTTCCTAACTTTTTCTTCTCTAAATTTCAAGATTTCTCTCTTGATTCTTCCTCTCTTTGTGCAGAATACCCTTCCCTCCTATGGCTATTTATAGGTAAAAAAATTTACTATTTAATAATTTTTTAATATTATTTATTATTTTAATAATATTTTAATCATCCACTTGATCAAATCTGATCCTAACTCCTTCCATGTTACGTAGGAATTCTTATCCTTTCAAGTTTTATTTATTTTTATTGTTTTTTACTATTCACTTTTTAATATTTACTTTTTACTATTCAATTTTCTTAAAAAATCCTAAATAAGTTATCAAAAATTTAAACCTCTCATTCTAGAATTACTATAATTTTATATCCAAAATTAAAATTTTTTCTACCATAATTTTCTATTTAATTATATTTTCTATCTATTAAAATTATTATTACTAATAAAATTCTAAAATTTACTATTATAAATATTTTTCATGAGTCTTACAAAGAACATCTTGTGATTCATTGATAAAAAATTAATACTCTAGGACCGATCTTTGCAAGTTAGTAACACAATCAATAGAAATGTTATTCTCTTTCATTTGGAGCATACCTCCTTATCTTTGATGTTCAACCTTGACATTTTGAAATGTTAAAAAGAAACAAACCTAGTCACATCCCTCCTCATACTAGCTCACCAAAATGATTATTTTAGATCATTAAAATCTTAGTCAAGCCTAGATCTAAGAGTACTCTTATTCCCCTTCTCCAAAATCATCCCTTTAATCCAATACCCAACAATTGCATAATGCGCTTCAAGCTTTTGTCCTCTCCTTGGTTTTCTTTGATCATTTTGAGTAAATCAATAGTTATAGTTAGTTGACCACACAATTAATATGATTTGCATGCAAATCAACTTCTAAATTCAAGTTTCTAAATTTCTAAACTAATCCCAATGCTATGGTATAATTAAAACAATCTTTCTATAAACAATTATCCTAATAGAAACTGAACTCATAACATTAGTTTTGCAACAATAGTCTATCTACACTAGTAATCTTAGACAGTGTCTTAGAATGACCACGATTAGGGATGACAAAAAATTGCGCCCGCAGATATCCGCGGATAAAATCCGTGACAAATAGTTGATACTCGCGGATATTTACTATCCGCAACCCGCGGGTAGCGGATATTTTAATACCCGCTTATAAACGGGTCGGGTGCGGGTATTATACTATCCGTACCCGCGGATACCCGCTACCCGCAAAAAATAAAAATAAAAATTTAATTTATATTTTATTAAGTTAAATTTAATTAAAATTAACATTAATTTATATTTTACAAGATTAAATTTAATTAAAATTGAATTTAAATTTATATTTAATTTATATTATATTATATTTTATATATTTTTTGTAATTCTATTTAAATTTTATTTTAATAATTTATTAAAATATTTTTTTTTTAAATATTTGCGGGTATCCGCGGTTTTAAAATACTCGTAGATATTTTTTAAGCGGGAATCCGTGTGAGTAGCGAGTCGAGTAGCGGGTCGGGTAGCAGGTGAATTTTTTTTTTTATCAGGTCGGATTGCGGGTAGTCACTATCCGTGCCCAACCCGTTTTCTTCCCTAACTACGATACTATTTATGAATTATACCATATATAATAGTTACGAAGGGAAATGACATTCAACATAAAGGGACTAAACCCTAGTAATATTTAGGAAGAGGAAACATAAAGAGCTTAGGGAAAAGTTATCTTTATGACTGATTTATATACTCTTAAGACCTCCATCATCTCTCATATAGGCTCTCATCATTCAAAATCTCTTACACCAACCTAAACCACCTTTGCTGCACCACCATTCCTTTGTTTCGTTTCAAAATTACACTTATCTCTCTTAGTTTATAAGAAACGTACGTATCATGCATTTGAAAAATTATTACACGTTTATATATGAATGAGTCCTGTAACAGTGTTTTAGTTAATACCAAAGATTAGGAATGTGCAAAAGTTCAATTCCAAGTAAACAAGATCTACGTACATGTTGGCTAACATTCATCACAGTCTAATTCATCAGTTTCAATTATGTGATTCAAGAATGAAGTTCCAAAACATTTTTGAAAGTGATCATTTGTATCAAAGTTCTACAGGTCAACTAATTTCATCAGAGTTTCTTCTAGGGATCAACTCAGTGGAAGGTCCACTGTTGTTCTTCCTTCCAACATTTTTCTTCATTTTGATGTACATGCCAAAGATATAAGAGCAGAAGCCCCAAATGCACAAAACAGTTGAGACGGCCTTAAAAGCTCCAAAGGCATCTTTATAAACCACCACTCCTCCCAACACGTTTATGGACAACAAAGCTGTGGAACAAATCCCCCCGTTTAGAGAAGATGTCAGAAAAACCATTCCTGCAGTTCCCACAAAGCAACATTGCCATGTCACCACAGTCGACAAAATGGTTACCCAATAAACTGTGGTTCCCTTGTCGAAAACCCTCTCGGCTTCTTTCTTCATGTCAGAAAATCCTCCATCACATGCCATGCCTATAGTGGCCAATACTGTTGCTGCAATCTCCATTATAAGCTGCATTTCTAGCACCATTTGGTAGCAGTTCACCCTCTGGTAGATCTTCTCCATCACTGGCAAATACAAAGCAAACAAAAGACTTGCACCGATGGTGCAAGAGAACCCTATGAAGTAATTTTTGTTTGTGAGTCCTGGTGCCTTCTCGTGACTAGAATCCAAGGCTATAATGATGGAACTGATGGTGATGAGGATCACACAATTTAAGTTTGTAAAGGTTATATTTTGTTTCACAATGAGGGAAGACAGAATAAGAGTGAAAACTAACTGGGTGGACAAAAGAAGTGCTGAGGTTGAGACAGGAAGGTATGCCACACCCCATGAGATTAAAAGGTTGTTAATCCCTAACATGAGACCGACTAAAACCGAAAACAAGAACATCTTTTGATTGAAATCTCTAAAAGGTTTTCTCTTTGTGTATTTAAGGAGGACTGGGAGAAAGATGGGAAAGAGTAGAAAGGGAAAGCCAGCACTCTGAACCCATGTAGAGACCCATTTGCTAGAGCCTTTGTGAATGAAGTAAAATTTTGATAGCAAACTCGCAGAGAGTGACCCAACAAAAAGTAGGACGTAATTGCGCAGTAAAAGAGGCATATACCTCTTATTGGTTGTGGACTTTTGATCTTTATCATTGTTCTCTTCTTTATTCTCAATGAATGAGGAAAGATTTGGAAATGATTCTTGTGCATAAACTATTTCAGTTTCAACATAGTTTGTGCCATTCTGATTAGAGCTTGCGAGATGCAATGCCGCAGATGGCAATGTGGTTGCCATGAATGCTAGATTGTTAATAGAGAGATTTTACTTTTCTTTGATCAACAATAGAGAGGATTGATTTGGAATAGGTAGAACTATCACTTATATAGACTCATAAACTTTTATTATATATATTCATTTATGGTTGATAAATATACCAGCATTTATGGATTAAACATTTAATTGCAAAAAGACAAAAAAACATTTATGGTTAATAATATACGTTAAAGTTTATTCCATAAGGTCAAATTTGATGAATTCATTCATTTGTGTTATGTTATTTTTGTACATTAAAATTTTAAATAATTTGAAAATATGTATATATTTGAATTTCTAAATAATGTTATATCAAATGTTATAAGTTGATTTTTTTTAAATGAAGAAAACTTTACCAACTTCATCTATTCTCATAATTTACATGCAAGAATTATATAAGTTTTTTTTCCTAAAGAGTTCATAGAAATTTATTATCTCTAGGTTAGAAGAAACTAGCATATTGTATCTGTAACTATATTTAAGACAATTAAGAAAATCAAATATGTTAGGAGTGACTAGTATTAAATGAACATTTTATTACAAAAAAAAAATATCAAAAAGCTTCTCTTTTATGTGTTTTTATTACGTTAAAAATATAGCGCTTACCAGTTTAATAAGTCAATAGAATTAATTAATATTTCAATAGTATTTGAAAATAATGTGTATGTCAATAGCGCTGACCGATCAAATTGAAAGATATGCAGACTTTTAATCATGAATATTAATGTATTTGAAAGATATACAGACCTTTCATCATGAAAATTAATAACAATGAATGATATTATGAACATTTCTATATAGGTATTATCAATGATAATATTGAATATATTTATTCATATTTGGCCTGTGATGTAATAAAAGTTTAGAAATTGATACCACTTTTATATGTGAAATATCTAATCAATCATAAATCATAGTTTGAATTACTTGGATAATTCATAATGGTATGGATTCGTATCTTAAGAAAAATATAATTTATATTTATGGAGTTTGTGTTAAATCATGGTGCAGAAAGGACTTTAGACGCATGTTATTTTAAGTTTTTAACGTCTCATCTTTATCCGACGTCTATATGGGTGACGTTAATGAGACGTCTATAGACGTTGGACCTATATAAGTTAAACATCCATATAGGTCCAACGTCTACATAGACGTCCGATCCATACAGGTCAGACGTCTCTGAGGTTTCTCTTGACTCATGGTGATTCGAGTTTACAACTTTATATTTTAGTTAGAGAGAATGTATTATACATTTTTTTTATTGGATGATTTTTAAAACGTAGTGGAGGGAATTGGAGGACTTCAAAATGCAAGAAATCACCGCCCAAGGACATGAGAATAACTACACCAAAACCCAACCAAAACATATTTTAATCGGTTCAAATGAAAGATAATGCATCAAAGAGTGATATAATCGGAGTAAAATTAATTTAAAACGGTGCAAAAGTGAGAAAACGAACCTGAAAAGCGTAACCCGTAGAGAGAAAACACGACGAAGATGATGAACAATGAGTGCGCGTAACAGTTGTCTCGCGTTCGCGGTGTTTTAATGCTGACATTTAGAAGTCGGTTCCCCCATAACAGACATCTAAAGGGCTTTAGAAGTCGGTTCCCCCATAACAGACATCTAAATGGAGTTCAAAAGTGATTTTTTTAAATTCTTGGGCTACGTATTTAGACGTCGGTTCCCCCAATAACAGACGTCTAAAGGGTTTTAGAAGTCGGAGTGGTGGGATCCGATGGTTAATTGGAGTCAAAAAGTGACTTTTTTAATTTCTGGGTTGTGTATTTAAGCGTCGGTTCCCCAATAACAGACGTCTAAAGGACTTTAGAAGTCGGAGTGGCGGGATCATATACATCTAAATGAAGACAAAAAGTGACTCTTTAAATTTCTGGGTTGTGTATTTAGACGTCGGTTCCCAATAACACACGTCTAAATGACTTTAGAAGTCAGTCCCCCATAACAGACGTCTAAATAGAATAAAAAATTAATTTTTTTAAACTTTTTTTGTTTAGTTTTGGCATCTATTCGGGGGAGCCGACATATATAAGTATTTAGACGTCAAACCTCTCCATAGTCGACGTCTAAATAGTTGTTTTATTTACGAAAAATGTCATGGTCATTTTTTATGTTGGATATTCGAGAATCAGACGTCTAAAAGGTAACGTTAAAGGTATTTTCTGCAGTGAATTTTGAAACACATGATTACAATTTGCATAGGTATAATATACTTTCATTTTTTTTTGGTAAATCTTTGTGTATCTTTCAGATGTTATACCAATAAATATGAAATGCAGTTTACATTTTATAATTTTTAATAATATTTTCTAACCAACTAAAAAATAAATCTGAAGACAAATCATTTAGTAGTCTTCATTATTATATGATTGTAACTTAGTCCACTTTCTTCTAGAACCGGACAATTGATACATCCTGTATACAGATGCAAAATAAATCCGTATATGTGAGTATATCTATACTAGTGAGAATTTATATTGGTTGGTTATAAGCGTGAATATAAACAATATCTAATTTTTTTAATTGGGTATTGAGAAGAAATATGTATGTACATATCCTCTTGGTGTCCAATATCCGTCTTAATACTTGTTCTCTTTTAAATTTTTAAAATAATTATAGTCCCATATATATAAATAAATATACATATATATATATATATATATATATAAACACCATACACTTTTTCTTTAGTTTTCCTTTCTAATTATTTTTCTTGTCATAGATATTTTTCCTCTTATTACAATGTTTGTATAATTATGTTCAAACAATGTAACTAGTGCAAAATATATTAAAATTCGTGGGCCCAACTTGGCCCGGAGCCGGGTTAAGTTTAATAAAAGTATAAATTATGACATAGGTCAAAACTGAATTAGACCTACTAAAAACCGACTTTACCTGAGTTAAACTTGTGGTGAACCATATATAAATTTTAAATTATATTAAAAAAATGAAAACCTTAAACATAAACCCTCATATGTTGTAGGTTTATCAATTCAAGGCTTTAATATTATAGATGTGTAAGTGATAACAATGATTTGATGTTAGATAGTCATTTGTTTTGTATTTTTGTGCTTTTAGATTGAATTTTGAGTTTAACATGATTTTCGATTATATTGTATTTTTCTATTTTGGATTGTATCTGGAATTAACACCATTTTGGATTTCATTTGGATTAAACTTTATTTAGATTTCAATTAGAAAAAAATTGTATGTCTTTTGGAATTGAAGAAAAAATTGTAATTAAGTGAATCAGTGATCCCACTTGTTTAACCCACACCAACCTGTAGTCGATCAAGCTTGATTTGAAATTTTTGGGTTCGCTAATAAGTAAGACGAATTAGTTTGACTCAATAAGTGACCAATCCGTGATGAGTTAGGCCGAGCCGGGCCGAATGACCCATCTAGTAAGGTAATTAAATAATTTTCATGTCACATATTTGAACATTGTTACTCTTTTTTAATATTTTTATTTATTGTTTATTTCTATTTTTCATAAGAATGTTTAACTCTCCATTTAAGTATTTAATAGGATAAACCTTTCAATTAGGTGATATAATATCTTTTTATTCTCTTATTATTAATTGTTGTTTCATTTAAAAAACTATTTATAAGAAAATCTAAATTTTTTAATAATTAGAAAAATATACAAATATGGTTAAATATTTTAAGTAAAAGATAAAATATTTTGTTAATTTAAAGGATTTATTTTATTTTAAAATATTTTTAAGAAATAAGATATAGTGAATAATTATCAGTTAAAAAAACAATATTAGATATTATTAGATATTAGTTGATATTCTTGGATATAATTATATTATTTACAAATTAAAAAATATATTGAGATATTATTAAATAATAATAAAATATAGTATCTTTCTTCAAAATATTAAACTTATAAATATATTGAAGAACAAGGTTTAGGAAAAGATTTTAATAAAATTAGTGATAAGTCAAAGAAGCAAATTAACTCATCTTGATTATTTGATTTAAATAGATTCATGTCAACCTGACTCGATCTTCATACCTATATTATTCTATAAACCATGTACTATTATATAAAACTTGAATAATGTTAAGTTTTAAAATGTATAACAATATTGTCGTTTTGTACAACGACATAAAAAGTATAGAGATTTTGTCACTTAATGACCAATTTAAAAAGGTGATGATTCATGTTGATTTAACATTCAACGGCACAAAAGAATATATATATATATATATATATATATATATATATATATATATATATATATATATACCTTTTTCACGTGACCTGCTTTCCAATACTTGAGTCACTTGCTCCGCTCACTTGTATTTTTGACTAGGGGGACGGTATCTGTAAAAGACACTCCGACGCTCAAGTTATGAGCAATTTAGTGAATTGCTTAACACACTTGAGTATTTGGGATCTAGTCGAACGTACATGACTTTTGGCCTTGACCTTATATTTATAAGTCATTTCATGGATCCTAAACTAACACAGATCCAATAAAATAAAAACAAACTTACCTTTAGATTTAGTTAGTTACTCATAAACGACTTATCAATATCTTTAATCAGATATCTTTTTGATTATTTTATCGTCTACTGGACTATTGGCCCAATAATAACTTAAACACTAGCCAAATTGTGGCTCAACATTGTTGATGTAGCGGATGGACCGAACGGTCCTAAGTGTTAACCATTCGGTCTATACTATATACCATACATATGCCCCCAAGTCCGAGTTAACCGTTTGGCTTTAGCCAAGGTTAACTATACACTAGTACAAAAATGGTTTTTTATACCTCTTAAAAAAGGCTTTTTATACTTATTTTTTAGTAGGTATAGAAACAAGGGGTATAGAAAGTTCACCATCTTTTATACCTATTTTTGAATCGGTGTAGAAAGTTTTACTTTTTATACCTGTGTTATTCATAATAGGTATAAAAGTCTTATATTTACACCTCCTAATACTATGGGAGTTGTTTCAGGTATAAAAAAGAGAAAATTTTCTTTTTATACCTACTAGTGCTATAATAGGTATAAAAAGTGACGTTTTTTTTTAAATATTTTATTTGTATGTACTATTATCCATATTCAGACCTGCATAAGATTCAATCCCAAAATACAGTTTAAATAATCAATAACAAGTAAAATAATCAATATTGTTTTCATCAACACATCAAAATATAATATCTACCTAACAAAGTTTCTAACTATATTTACCTAACATAGTACACATAAAATAGTTCCTAAACACAAAATGTAATATTGAAACATCCAATCATTTACAAATGGTTAAAAGAAATGCAGCCCATTGCTCCCGAACATCCTTTATGACATGTTGTTCCATTGGAGACGTGTCATCAAATATCTACACAATGAATAGTTTGAGTAAAGTTATAATATTAATGACTTAAGATCTTAGTTATAATTGTTCATGTTACCAATTTCCATGAGTCAACGACATTTGCGGATATAATTTTCTGCATGTGCCTCATGACATAATATCCGCACTCAAAGCTTCCCGGTTGACGTGAGCACTATAAGTTAAATTTATAAAGTATCATAAAATTTATAATTGTATTTATAGTTTGAAAGATTAACTACTTACAGTTGGTGCAATGAACTGCAACTTCTTTCTAGAGAGGATATGTGTTTCCTGCAACCTTGAATATGCCTCAACCACTCTATAAAGTTAAATGTACATTGAAATGAGTCCTAAGGAACTTAGTAAGATCATATATGTCTACACTACAAATAAATTATTAAAAACTTACAATATTAGTGTATTTTTAATTGCCAAAGTGTGAGGTTTTTTGTGCAATGAACATAAGAGAACTACAAGAAACTGTTGAGGAAGAATTAGTAACAATTGCCAGTGACCCCTGTAGATTCAAACAATAATAGTGTTAAATAACATTTACATAAATAAAATTTTATTAATAAAAATTATATACTTACTGTTGCAAATAAGGTGCTAAGTACACTTGCTTTTTTCCGTTTACAAAAGCCTCTAAGAGGTAGTTTTGGACCTCTTCACCTTTATTCCCAACTCCTTGAATGGCAACAGGGTCAATAAAACCATAAATGTGATCATTCTTCTTTTCAATGGTCAACCGATGTAAATACCTTAAACATTGAAAATGAATAATGTTAGAATAAAATATTGAATATATTTAAACTTCATAAATGTAGAAATTTACTTACAACAACCAAAGTTGTAGTACTGATATACATAACATATCAGTGCCAGAGAGAATTTCAAAAATATCCCTTTGACATATGAAGAAAGAGAGTGAAGATTTCCTGTTTGTGACTTCAGGGGGCATTTCTAACTCTATAGGAGAAAGGGAGATCTTCACTGCCAACACACCAAGTTGTTCTAGAATTATGTGTTGTGGCGACTGCAATTGTTGTTGCAGTGATTCATTCATATCTTCCTGCCCTTGTGCTTCAACCTGGTATACATATTTAAAAACTTACAAAATATTAATATTACTAATAAAAACAACAAAGTGCATAATTAAAACAATTACCTTCTTTACAATTGCTCTTGATAATTGATAACAGTTGAAAAACTGTTATTTTCATGCTTAAAAGTGATACTAAAAGCAACCTTTAGACTTAAAAACTAGCTTGAAATCATGCATTTTATCTATATTTTCATAAATAAGAGAGCTGGACAGGTTTATGCTTGATTTAAGTGTTTTTGTGCAGGTTTTAAGGTGAATTTAGTGAAAAGAGTGAAGAAGGAGAGAGGTGACATTAGAAAAGACAAGAAAGAGTGCAAAAAGAGAAGACAAAGGCACCGCTCAGCGGCATTTTACCGCTGAGCGGCACTCAGGAGGTTGCGGGAGTCACGCTGAGGGGCATGGCCGCTGAGGGGAAGAAAGTGACGCGCAGTCACCGCTGAGCGGCACTTTTTGGGCTTGGGCTTTTGTAATCTTTTGTAACTCTAGAATAGTATATAAGGGCTTGCACGTCCTTGGGATTAGTATCTTTGGCAGAAACGAGGCAAACACTCTCTCTTCCACCCCTTTGAAGGAGGATCTTGGATGCTCAGGCTACCTCTTCACCTTTATTGGGTTTATTCTTTCATTCTTTCATTGTTGTTCATCTAGGTTCACCATGAATATGGTGAACTAAACCTTGTATGTTTGTTGGGGAATCAATGTAATCTCTTGAAGCTCTCATTAATGGAATCTGTTGATTACATCTTTTAATTAAGACATATGCTTTCTTTCATCATTAGTTAGGGTTTTTCCTCTTTGCTCAATGCTTGCATAGTTTAACTCATTTCATGCATGATAATTGATTTTGTCGATACGGACACGTACGGGGAAGTCTAGATCCGGGGAATTTCTCCCAATATTATACTGACAATATTCTATTGGTTGCCTTTAAGCTCCTGCACTCATGAACTAATCATTAGGAATGCTAGGAATTGTATGAACTCGTGATTAGGGAGAAGCCATCTAGAATGGTACATTAGAGAGTGGCATTAACAATGATGATTTGAATGTTGAATTCCTAAAATATATGAGAGTGGATGAGATGAAATTGACCCCCAACAACATATTCATTTATATAATTCATTGAAAGTGTTTATCTTTTGTCTTTGCCATTGATCAAACTTCATGCATACATGTTTATTTTCTGTCTTGCATATTAAACTTTGAATATTTCGTTGGTAAGTCCTAGCTAATCAACAAATCACATAACTAAACTAGGCCGTGAGTCCTTTGGGAAGAACGATACTTGGTCTTACCAAGTTTATTACTTGAACGATTCGGTCATACTTGCCGATTGTGAAACAAGTTTGTGACATCATAATTTGGTGCTTACAAATTTGTCCATCAAGTTTTTGGCGCCGTTGCCGGGGACTCGTGGTTTAACTGGTTAATTTGTGTGATTATTGATTATCTTTGACTTTAATTTTGAATTTCTGTTTTTATTTTTTCTGTTTTTATTTTATTTTATCTTTTTATCTTTTTAGATTAGGTTAGATTTTATTTTTTATCTTTATCTTTTTAGATTAGATTAGATTAGATTTGATTTTATTTTGTTAGGTTAGATTTTATTAGATTTTATTTTATCTTTATCTTTTAGATTAGGTTAGATTTTATTTTATCTTTTTAGAATAGATTTTATTTTATTTTATTTTCTATCTTCTAAATCTTTTATCTTCTTATCTTCTGAATCTTTTATCTTTTTATCTTTGAATATATATCTTCTTTTATATCTTTTTGTGCTAAAAAATATTTTCTAGGGTTTTGTTTTCTTGTGCATGCAGGAAGCAATTCGAACTAGGAGTAAGAAAACAACAAAACCACTTCTTGAAGGTCTAGAAGAGAGTAGAAGGAGGAGAAGAATCAGAACGTCTAGAGAACTTTTCCCTTCTCCAGAAACTCTCTTGCAATCATCACCACAAGGTTCTGTTCATAGCACAGGAAGTATGGAGGGCAATAATGTTAGAAGAACTCTTGCAGATTACACTAATCATGCTGGACCTCAGCACTTAAACAACATAGCTAGACCTAGAGTCAATGCAGCCAACATGGAGGTCAAACCAGCACTGATTCAACTGGTGAAGAGTAATCAATTTAATGGGTTATCTCACAAAAGCCCATATGAGCACCTGACTACCTTTAATAAGATTTGCAATACAGTCAAAATTAATGGGGTGCCAGACGAAGCAATCAAACTTAGCTTGTTTCCTTTCTCATTGGGAGGCAATGCTAAGCTTTGGTTGAACTCTTTTCCAGAAGAAAGTTTCACAGAGTGGGAAGCAGTGGTCACAAAATTCTTAAACAAATATTTCCCACAATCTAAGGTGACTAAAGGAAAGCAAGAGATTTCTTCATTCAAGCAGGGCATGGAAGAATCACTGGGACATGCATGGGACAGGTATAAAAGCTTGTTACGTAAAACTCCCACGCATGGCTTTGAAGATCAAGAAGTAGTCCTAACTTTCCTTGGAGGGCTTGGTTCACAAACCAAGATGATGTTGGATGCCTCAGCTGGAGGCAATATCAAATGGAAGACTCTAGAGGAAGCAACTGAAATCATAGAAAATATGGCTACAAGTGATAATGAGCTGCACAGTGAAAGGGGAACTCCTATGCAACAGAAAGGGGTTCTTCAATTACAAACCCATGATGCCTTACTAGCACAGAATAAAATTCTAACTCAACAGCTGGAAACTCTGACCAAAACTCTTGCTTCATTACCCAAAGAGTTAAAATCTGCTGCACAGGAACAAACCCAGTTGTGCGAATTATGTGGGGGTGATCACATCAATGGCCAATGTGCTTTTCCTGTGGAAGCCGTGGAGGATGTTAACTTCATGGCTAATCAATTTCCATACCGTCAAGGGAATTATAATCAGGGTTGGAAACCACATCCAAGTATTGGCCAAGGACAAACTGGGCAGGCTAATCAATATAATAAGCAGCAGCAGCAACCAACCGTGTGGCAACAATTATCTATGCTTAATGAAAGATCAACAAGGTTGGAAGAAACTCTTCAGCAATTCATACAGAAAACTGAATCTTCTCAAAAGAGCACTGAAGCTGCTATAAAGAATTTGGAGATTCAGATGGGTCAGATTACCAAGCAATTGGAAGAAAGGCCAAACAGAAACTTTGGGGCTAATATTGAGGTTAACCCCAGAGAAGAGTGCAAAGTGGTCAAGAGTGTGAATGAAGAGATCATTGAGTTAGAAGAAGAAGAAACAGAAGAGAGAAGAGAAGAAGAAAGAAAGGACACTTTTCCTTTTCTAACAAATCAAGAGAAACTAATGGATTTCACAGACTTATTCAGAATGGTTGATAATGAAGCTCCTTGGGAACAAATTTTACAGAAAATAGCAGTTTACACAAAATCTGAAGAAGGAACCTCTACAAAAAGAAGACGTAGAGATGATGAGGAAGAAAAGTGTATAACTGTTAAGAAAGAGTCATTCCCACCAAAAGCAGCAGATCCAGGTAGTTTTTCTATCCCTTGTTCTATAGGGAAGAAAAAGGTAAAGAAAGCTCTCCTTGATTTAGGCTCAAGTGTTAACTTGATGCCTTATTCTCTATTGGAGCAAATTGGCCATGTTAAAATAAAACCTGTAAAGGTTAATCTTGTAATGGCTGATGGATCTTCAAAGGAGCCATGTGGGATTGCGGAAGACATTGTAGTTTGTGTTGGCAAACTTCAGTTTTTGGCAGACTTTGTGGTGATGAAGATGGAGACCGAAAAAATACCTTTCATACTGGGAAGACCGTTTATGAAAACGGCCAGGGCTATCATAGATGTTAATGAAGGTATAGTGGTGCTCCAGGACAGAGAGGAGAGAGTGGTGGTGGATGTTTTCAAAGATAAGATACAAGCAAAGGAGGAAGAAACCAGTTATAAAGCTGCATTTCGAGATGCACCCATAACTAGAGGTAAAGATGAAAATTTTGAGGTTTCAGATAACCATTGTTTGTTTTTTCAGGTACCCAAGGTAGAAGAGATTGGAAAAGGAGAAGAAGTTCCTAGAGACTGGAAGAAAAGAAGACCCCAACTTGGCACACCTGTAAGACTCAAGAACAAGTTGTGGGTTATAAAAGGCTTTAAAGAGAAGGAGATGATAGAGATAGAGTCTCCATATTCTAGAGAATCTAAGACAGTCCAAAGGAAGCAGTTGAAAGGTTGGTGGAAGGACAACATCAACCATAAAGAAAATGGAACATGAGCTTTAACAGGGTCAAGCTAGTGACGTTAAAGAAGCGCTTGCTGGGAGGCAACCCAATAGATTTACAAACTTTTGATTTGGTTTTGTAATTTGTAATTTGTGAACATTATTCTGGACATTATTTTGTTGGATTTAGCATCTACTGAAGGATGCTAGGTGGTTAAGTATCTACTGAAGGATACTAAGTTTGTAACACCTACTGATGGGTGTTGGTGAGAAGATTTTGCACCTACTGATGGGTGCTGGTAAGTTTTAAACACCTACTGATGGGTGTTGGTGGATTTTGGGTCAGGCTCGTGACGTTAAACAAGCGCTACCTGGGAGGCAACCCAGTTGATTGATTGTTTTTGTTTGTTTTATTTTAATTAGGGTTTGCATAAGCATTTTTAACATTGAATTGCAGGGAACCTATGAGGGGTATGCTAGGAAGGCACGTAGGTCAAGAAAAGAAGGAGAAGGGCACATCACGAAAGTGCCGTTGAGCGGCAATTACCGCTGAGCGGTACTATCGCAGATGGGCTTAAGTTCCCCTTAGCGGAACCCGAGCCCATTGGGGTATTTTTAAACCCTAAGCTGCGCGATTTTACATTCTTTCAAGCTCTTCTCTGCACAAAGACTCCCACATACCCTCTCTTAGGTTTTCCACATCTTTCTACTCTTCCCTCTTTAGAAAATTTCTCTTCCACTCACTTTTACACTAGTGTGCCATCAAAGTTTGGGGTTGGAAGAGAGTATTCTAGTTTGGAAACATTCTCATATCATCTAGCATCTCCACCCAAGTAAGTAAAATGCATTTTGTTCATTCTAGGGTTCTTGAAATTGAATGTGATTGTCAAAGCATGAATATTTAGGGGTTTTGATTTCTATGCATGATTTGATGATATATTTGATGTTTGAACCGATTAAACTGCTTGATTATGAACTGGAAAACTGAAAATTGCATTTGGGTGGAGTTAGGACAGTTTTAAAAAGAGATTTGCAAAAATCTGCAGATCACCGCTGAGCGGCAATTACCGCTGAGCGGCACTCTGCCAGATTTGCTTTTTCTGGCTTTTTGCGTGTTGGATTGTGGTACTGGTGGCGCTGAGGGGAAATTCTGGCCCTCAGCGGTGGTTTAGCTTCGAAAGGAATTGTGTTCTGTGTTTACTAATGATTAACATCATGTTCTGTGGTTTTGGATTTGTGTCTGAATGCACGAATGGCATCCTCTTCAGGAAAGAGATTGAAAACCATGGCAACCAAGAGGAAGGAAAAGGAACCAGAGCAACCCCATAATGGCAGGTTCCTCTCTAGGAAACATGAGAAGCACTTTAGGGTGGTTCAGGACAGAAGACTTCTAATGGAGAGAAAGGTTGCAATGATACCTAACTTTGCTCCTCAATTTGGAGAGCAAGTGTTAGGGAATGATTGGGGAAAGCTGGCCACTTATCCAGCACCTGCCAACATAGCTGTGGTGAAGGAATTCTACACCAATGCAAAGAAGATTGGTGATTATCCAGCTGAGAATTATTTGGGCTATGTCAGAGGCCATGCTATCAGGTATGATCCTGACTCCATCAACAATTTCCTGGATACTGTGTGGGCTGGTGAGCAATGCCAGTTTGCTCTTAGTATGGAGGAAGGTGCTGACTTTGAGGATGTTGAGAGAGTATTGTGCATACCTGGAGGGCACTTCCAAAGGAATAGATCTGGAGCAGTGGTTAACATTAGGAGGACAGATTTGACTCCTCTTGCAAAGTATTGGATGGCATTTTCTCATGCCAACATTCAGTCATGCTCACATGTGTCAGATATCACTCTCAGCAGGGCACTATTCATCTACTGTGCTATCAGAAATTTGAATGTTAATATTGGGCAGGTGATAGCTGATGAGATTAGTGTGTGTGCTAACACCTCAAACAACAAAGCACCACTGGGACATCCTTCTTTGATCACTCACCTTTGCAAGCAAGCTGGGGTGGACACTTCTGTTCCACCATTTGAGAGGCCAAGAAAAGCTATAGATGAGGCCTATTACAGACAGTACTGTGGAGGTGAGGAGGCAGCTCAGCCAGTTCCACCACGCCAGGCTCGTAGAGAGAGAGGGCCAGCACAGAGCAGGACATCTGCTGATACTCATGAGGCAGAACCATTCCAGATGAGGGACATGTATATGTCTCTTATAGGTGCTCAGTTGCAGTCCATCCACAGAGGGCAGGTGGCCACGGCTGAGATGATAGTGGGGATGTATGATACCCCTCTAGCACACAGGTGGACTATGGATGAATTCCATAACGTGGTAGCTTGGCCAGAAGAACCATTGCATGGAGGAGCTGAAGCAGCTGAAGCTTCAGCCAGAGATATGGAAGAAGATGAAGCTGAGGAGGAGGATGCATTTGATGAAGATGATGATGAAGAGGAAGAGGAAGATACAGAGGACAGCTCAGACTGATGAGGAGCTGAGATAGCATTTACTGATGAATGCTATCATATGATTATGCTTTTGTGGTTTAAGTTTTCTAAACTTATTTGTTTTTGTTTTTAGATTAGGGTTTGATGTACTCTATTGAACACCTGGTTTGTTATGATGGTTTGCTATTAACTGTGATTGTTTGATAAGTAATGATTGAATGATGCTTATTGACTGATTGATGTTGAGATGATGTGCACATTAAAATGCTTATACAGGTGATTCATAAGCTTTGTGAACAAATGCATGATATCATGATTGTGATTGTGAAATTAAGCAGGATGTGTATGTCAAATGTGAATGAGCTTATATGTGAGGTTTTGAGCTCCAGAGTTATTATTGTTTGAATGTTATTACTTTGAAAGAATGAATGATTTTGCCCAGGTTTTCTATGATTGAATCAATTGCTTGTTTTGCATCATGTGATCAAGGCCGTTTTTGTTGAAACCCTTTTTATTGGCCAAATTCATAAAGTTAGCCTACTAAAAGAGAACACTTTGTGTTCTAACCTTTGAACCCTTAGCCTTGAACATACAATGAAACCCTTGATTGAAAATCTTTACCTTGAGTTAAGTAGAAGATCTTGTGTGGTATTGACAAATGTTCAAGTTTGGGGTTGTTATGAAAAAGGAAAAGCATTGAGCTAAGAGCTAAAAAGTAAGAATATGCGAAGAAAAAGTAAAGAAAAGAAAAAGAAGCAAAGCTCAATGCAAATGCAAAGGCAAAAGAAAGTTGGGAATGAATAAGATTATTGTGTTGTTATGATTCTCTTAACTCAAGGATTTTGTGATCCAGAAAAACCAATTTTCTTGTTAGCCCAGCCACATTATAAGCCATTGAAAAGTCCTTGTGATGATGCATGCTTGTGAATGTTTTTGATTGTGGTAAAATGAAAGGCAAAGTTGATTCATGTGACATTGTGATAGTGGAGTGAATGAGTGAAACACTTTACCTCTTATACACTTGTGTGTTGAGTGAAACACTTTACTTAGTGAGGAGTGAATGAATGAACATCCATGCTTAATTGATTGATCATTCATGAAAAATAGCATTTGTTGGAACTTAAATGACTTTGTGAACACTAAAGCATGTGCACATCTTGAATGAACTCTTGGTCATAAGTTTGAGTGAAGTTGTTACTTATCTTGAAAAAGAGGATTTTTGAATGAGTGGACCATCATATGAATTGGTTGGAGATTGAGTTACATCTTGTTTGCTTGAGGAGAAGCAAAGTTCTAAGTTTGGGGTTGTGATAACAGTTGAAAAACTGTTATTTTCATGCTTAAAAGTGATACTAAAAGCAACCTTTAGACTTAAAAACTAGCTTGAAATCATGCATTTTATCTATATTTTCATAAATAAGAGAGCTGGACAGGTTTATGCTTGATTTAAGTGTTTTTGTGCAGGTTTTAAGGTGAATTTAGTGAAAAGAGTGAAGAAGGAGAGAGGTGACATTAGAAAAGACAAGAAAGAGTGCAAAAAGAGAAGACAAAGGCACCGCTCAGCGGCATTTTACCGCTGAGCGGCACTCAGGAGGTTGTGGGAGTCACGCTGAGGGGCAAAATGGCCGCTGAGGGGAAGAAAGTGACGCGCAGTCACCGCTGAGCGGCACTTTTTGGGCTTGGGCTTTTGTAATCTTTTGTAACTCTAGAATAGTATATAAGGGCTTGCACGTCCTTGGGATTAGTATCTTTGGCAGAAACGAGGCAAACACTCTCTCTTCCACCCCTTTGAAGGAGGATCTTGGATGCTCAGGCTACCTCTTCACCTTTATTGGGTTTATTCTTTCATTCTTTCATTGTTGTTCATCTAGGTTCACCATGAATATGGTGAACTAAACCTTGTATGTTTGTTGGAGAATCAATGTAATCTCTTGAAGCTCTCATATATGGAATCTGTTGATTACATCTTTTAATTAAGACATATGCTTTCTTTCATCATTAGTTAGGATTTTTCCTCTTTGCTTAATGCTTGCATAGTTTAACTCATTCCATGCATGATAATTGATTTTGTCGATACGGACACGTACGGGGAAGTCTAGATCCGGAGAATTTCTCCCAATATTATACTGACAATATTCTATTGGTTGCCTTTAAGCTCCTGCACTCATGAACTAATCATTAGGAATGCTAGGAATTGTATGAACTCGTGATTAGGGAGAAGCCATCTAGAATGGTACATTAGAGAGTGGCATTAACAATGATGATTTGAATGTTGAATTCCTAAAATATATGAGAGTGGATGAGATGAAATTGACCCCCAACAACATATTCATTTATATAATTCATTGAAAGTGTTTATCTTTTGTCTTTACCATTGATCAAACTTCATGCATACATGTTTATTTTCTGTCTTGCATATTAAACTTTGAATATTTCGTTTGTAAGTCCTAGCTAATCAACAAATCACATAACTGAACTAGGCCGTGAGTCCTTTGGGAAGAACGATACTTGGTCTTACCAAGTTTATTACTTGAACGATTCGGTCATACTTGCCGATTGTGAACATCCTCAGTGGGCACAGGGACTCGAGCTGTAGCATTTCGTATGTCTACAACCACAACTCTCATCATATCAGCTGTAATGGTTTCATGGTGTATGGTTGACCCCAATGTATACATTTTACCTAAGTTATCCAAATAATATTTGTAAAATATATCAAAGAATATAATTCAACAAACAAGTATATCTAGACAATATAATAAGATAAATTACCTAAGGCCACCAAGCACTGTAGGGCATCATCACTAAACAACTCATAGTCTGCATCAATAGTGGGAGAAGCGTTTTGAGGAGAAACATCACAAATCTCCTTTGTGCTTATACAAGGATGAGAAGGTTGAGGAAGATTCCTAGGTTGGCTTGAGGAGGAGGCTAATTCTGCTCGCACATCTGCTAACAATTGTGCCCGCATATCAGAGTACTCCTTCTTCAATTGTGCTCTCATATCACCGTACTCTTTCTTCATCTCGCTGATCTCCTTCCTCATCTCCTGTTTAATTTCTTCTCTTATACCCTTGAGGACCTCCTCACTGACATGGGCTTTACTATGATGACTTGTTGGAGGACCAAAGAATTGATGGATGCCAATAAATTTACCAACACCTCGAACACGTCCAGAATGCTCTGGACGACCAATGGCAACTGCCAATATGTCCTCACGGCCCTCGGGAGTGAATGTACCTTGTGTGCTCTGCTCGACCAACTCATCCTACAACCAAATATTTAAAGTTAAGTTAATCACATATGGGAGATCATATGTTGTTATTATATGAACTTACAATGCACCTAGCTATGCTCGCGGTTTCCTCAGATGTGTACTCCCCAGATGGTCTTTGACGAGCTCTCTTCCATGTAACATGGCGTGGAAGACGAGTTATGGTACTCGTATCGGAGGCCCCAATAGGATTAGAGGCAGATGCCTCTTTCATCATCTTCTGCTCCAATTTCTCATAACCCCCACGAGACAATATATGAGGGTGGACATTTTTCTTTGCAATCTTTTGTGCAACTCTCCTCTTAGCCTAGTGTATAGATAATTAATTATGTTAGCAATATGTTAACATAAATAGTTAAACTATGATATAAAATGAATTTACCTGAAATACAGGATCTAATCGCTTCAACTTAAAGGCTTGCCATGTTTCCTCATCAAGAAATTGATACTTTTCACAAGGGTTTTTATCAGTTTTGGAGCCATAAATATAATGACTTGTAAGCATAGTCTTGAAATTCTTCCATCTTTCCCCGACATATGAAATCCATTTTGTCCTTAATAGATTAGTGTTTGGGACGTCATATGTGACCGGTGCAATAAGAATGAATGACATGTTAAATATGAGTTAGATATGTTAATGACACATTATATCAAAGTTAAGATTTCATACCAGGATGCTTTGCCATATCTGGTTCTTCACATTCTCTGGAACATGATCCCAATCATCACAAAGAATGGATGCCTTGCTTCTACCGAGCAAGGCCACATAACTAATGAATTTCGTGCTATTTTCTCCCAATGGTTTACATGTTTGCATATCAAAATGAATGGGAAGCCTATGATCAGCGTTGCGGGTGGCTACCAACTCTCTCAACCTTGTCCCAGACCTACCTTTTTTTCGGGTAGACGTATGAATGTCATCCGCACCTTGTGAAGGTGGGAGGTCACCAGATGGTGCGTCACTAGACATTTCTCTACATAAATCATTAAGTGTTAATAATAATTAATAGATACAATAACAAAGCAAAATATATAATACATTTAAAATTTTAGTTTATACATTGTCAAGTTGCAATGTTCTCCCACAACCCTTCGTGATGATCATCACATATGGCATGGACGTCGTCTACTTCATTATCGACATTCAAGGTTGGCATATTTGATGAGAAAGATGGAGTTTCACTAATATCAAGAACAACTTCATTATTGTCATCAGTATAATGCATTGGTCTACCTTGGAGCACCACTGACCATCTATTGTCTTCGGGATCAGTGACATAAAACACTTGTTTTGCCTGAGACGCCATGATAAATGGCTCTTCAGTATAACCTTCCTTTTCTAGGTCAACCAATGTAAAACCTAGATCATCAGTCCTCACGCCAGTATTACCATCAACCCATTTACATTTAAAAACAGGTACTCTGAAACTTGTGTAATCTATCACCCAAATATCTGTAATTACACCAAAGTAGCACATGGATGCCATCACAGGATTTTTGTCCTTTGAACTCGAGAAATGCATTGACTCGGCCACAACCATTACTCCACTATTTTGAGTGGTGCTTTTTTCATCTTCTTTTTGTGTATGAAATGTGTAGTTATTTATATCATACCCACACCAACATATGACATCAAAGTTTGGCTCACTTGATAGCCAATTTAATGTATCAGAACTTGTACGGTCAGCTTGAACTTGTTGTTTGAACCACTTTAAAAAGGTTCTGTTGTGTTCATTAATGACCCACTTTTGAGGCATTCGTGGATTATTTCTCTTAACTATATCTTTATGAGCACTTAAGTAGGGGATGACTTCTTCAGTGTTATTCAATATATACATATGTGCTCGTAGAATTTCAGCTCTATTTAGGGTGACAACTTTTGCAATTCTAGTACCCTTACCGACACCTCTTCCATGGTAACGAGACCTAGGTACCCCTATAGCTTCAACATCTGATAAGTAGTCTGTACAGAACTCGATAGCTTCCTCAGCAATATATCTTTCAACGATTGATGCTTCAGGATGATATTGGTTCTTTACATAACCTTTTAATATCTTCATGTATCGCTCAATAGGGTACATCCATCGTAAGAATACTGGACCACAAATTCTAACTTCTCTTACTAGATGAATAATTAAGTGCACCATAATATCAAAGAATGATGGAGGAAAGTACATCTCCAACTGACACAATATGACCACAACCTCATTTTCTAGTTGATCCAACTTCTTAATGTCAATAACTTTACTACATATTGCATTGAAAAAGAAGCACAATCTTGTTAATGTGTATCTAACATTCTTAGGCAATATGCCCCGAATAGCCACTGGTAGTAGTTGTTGCATCAATACATGACAATCATGAGATTTTAACCCAAGTAATTTATGATCTTTCATGGATACAACTCGTTTAAAATTAGAAGAGTAACCCAGTGGAACTTTCACACCTTGTAAAAATTCACAAAAACTTCTTTTTTCTTGTTTACACAATGTGTGACATGCTGGAGGCAAGTATGTCCGCTTACCATGTGATATTGGAGC
The DNA here is from genome assembly GCA_034642375.1 of Vigna nakashimae. Taxonomy (NCBI): domain Eukaryota; kingdom Viridiplantae; phylum Streptophyta; class Magnoliopsida; order Fabales; family Fabaceae; genus Vigna; species Vigna nakashimae. The sequence continues at coordinate 16,737,015 of CM067763.1, forward strand.
TAATTGTTCTCTTATACCTATTTCAACCAGGACCAAGCGAGCATTGAGTCCATCTTTCGTTTTCCCTTGAATATTGAGGAGTGTTCCGATAATACTATCACAAACATTTTTCTCTACATGCATAACATCTAAACAATGTCTGACATCAAGAACCCTCCAATATGGGAGATCAAAGAAAATTGACGTTTTCTTCCATATGTTGCTTGAAGTGCCTTTTTTTTTGTGTCTTTCCAAGAACAACCCCAATGTCCTTCACACGCTCATATACTTGTGATCCACTTAAAGCCATTGGAGCTAATTCATTTTCTTGACACCCATCAAATGCTTTCTTTAATTTACGATATGGATGGTTTGTACTAAGAAACCTTCGATGTCCAAGGTATACTGTTTTCCTTCCATGCTGTAATTGACGATGACATGTGCCTTCTTCACATATAGGGCATGCTTTATGACCCTTAGTGCTATAGCCACTTAAATTACCATAAGCTGGAAAGTCGTTGATAGTACAAAATACCACGGCATGCAACTTGAATGAATCACCAGTGTACCCATCAAACATATCAACACCTTCCTCCCATAACATCTTTAAATCTTCAACTAATGGGGCTAAATAAACATCAATGTCGTTTCCTGGTTGTCTTGGACCCGAGATCATCAAGGATAACATCACATATTTGCGTTTCATACACAACCATGGAGGTAAATTGTAAATCACTAACATCACAGGCCACGAGCTATGTTTACTGCTCATGTTTCCATATGGATTCATTCCATCTGTGGCAAGTCCAAACCTAATGTTTCTTGAATCTTTACAGAAATTAGGGAACATGGAATCAAAATTCTTCCACTGCATTGCATCTGCTGGATGCCTTAAATTCCCATCTTTTATACGTCCATCTGCATGCCATCTCATGAGTTTTGCATCATTTGAGTTACTGAACAAGCGTTTCAATCGTGGAACAAGAGGAAGATATCATAAGACTTTTGCAGGAGGACCCTTACTATCACATTCAAACTCACCCTCTTTTTGTTTGTATCGTGATACCCCACATTGTGGACATTGATGTAACTTGGCAAACTCGCTCTTGTACAAAATACAATCATTTGGGCATGCATGAATTTTTTTATACTCCATACCCATGGGACACAATATCTTCTTCGCATCATAATTGCGTGTTGGCAATGTGTTACCTTCTGGAAGCATGTCACTCAACAACTCAAGCAACTCTGTGAAGCTTTTATCAGTCCACCCATTTCTTGCCTTTACATTAAACAATTTTAACACAGCTGACAATCGAGTATACTTAGTGCATTTTGGATATAAAGGTTTTTCTGCGTCACTGCACAAGCTGTCATACATATGAGCACGTTGGAAGGAATCATGTCCGACATCACATATCATGTCCTCTAACCGATCACCCATCTCTAAATCAACTTCTTCTATTTCTACTTGAGAGTCACTTACACTTGGCATGTCTATTAATTCACCATGCCATGTCCACTTTGTGTAGCTCTTTAGGAATCCATCACATAGAACATGCTCTCGAATAACTTCAGTTGGTAATTTTCGCTCATTCAAACAATTAACACACGGACAATAGAATCTTCCGTTATTGTCTGGAACATTCATCTTTGCAAATTCAAGAAATTGTTCTACTCCACTCTCATATTCATTTGTTGTACGTATCAAATTTATCCAACTCCGATCCATTGTTATCTGTGAAAGCAATCACCTTTATAATAGTCAAAAGTATAAATATGACTTTTACAACAAGAGCAAGAGAAAAGAGATTTTTTTATTGGGATGAGTTATCCCAAATGATTTTTTCTTTAAAACTTTCCAGGTGGTGAGGTGGTATGGTGGCTGGTGGTATTACTATTCTTGTGTTATTTTCTCTTCCCATCACAGAAGAGTTCAAGCTAATTAACTTTTACCAATTTCCTTTATCACCACATAATAATAATGAACAGGTAATCTAATAAAATAGTAAAATTTCATATCAGTTTTGTTTAATTTTAATTTTATATCAGTTTTGTTTAATTTTAATCTTCTTTTAATTAATGGGAATGGGTTTTCTCTTTTTCTGCGTGGTCCAAACGCCCCATATGGCTTCTACACATTATTCCACGCGTTAAGCATCATAATTTCATATTCCATATTATTATAATATGGAAACGAATAAATTTTATTAAATAAATGATGAAAGATATAAAGTTGAAAACAGCAAGGCACGTATCTTCGGACACTTAATAAGTTTGGAAAGTTTTGATATGGGCAAACATATCAAACGGTACACTACTACCTTTTATTCACTCAATTTTATAATTAAAAATACGAATTGTCACATACCAAATATTTACGTATGGTCATTTTTCCTACTTTCTATGTTACTCTTTTATTATATATCATGTCATGAATAACAATATTGCACGAATAAATAATTGGATTTTGTTATACTCAAAAGCTATACCAAACATTGCAACAATTTCTTTTTCTATACCAAAACTGCCAAGTTTGCCCTAGCCCCCAAATTGAGTAATTCTTTTCACAAAACAACAAACATAATATTCATATTAAACTTCACCGAAACAGCAATGGCAATGAGCAAAACTGAGCAGTTCTTTTCAAAAAATAACAAGCATAATGACTTACCTTGTTGTTGTTGGAAACCCAGCAGACCACGCGATGAAGGTCAAACGTACAAGCCAAACGCACCACCACGAAAGCGAAGCACTATAGAACCACCACAAAAGTATATTTTCCACTAGTGATATTATTTTGAAACTAAAAGAAATGACAGATAAAAAGTAGCATTTTTACCAAAATAAAAAGGAGAATTAAAAAGAAATGTTACGTGCCTAGTGCCAAAATTAGAGAATTAAATAAAGCAAACCTTGATTTAATTTATGAAACCAAATCAATTGAAAATGATATTTGAAAAAAATCACTTAAATGCACATACAGTTTATCAATATGTTATTGAAAAATTGGAATAAAAATTTGCTTGTTTTTTTCTTCAACCGATCTCAAAATTCAATTCTAATTCCTACAAAATTATACTTACATTTTTCATTGATAATAAACTTAAGCCATCTATACAGAATGACTCACGCCAATGAAATAGTGAACTTCTTAAATTTCTGCAGATTCTTTTATTAATTCAACCTTGTAAACCTTAATGACTGAGTGAACCTATAAACCTTTTAAATTATAACAGAATGAGTAAACTTGTTAACATTTGGCTAAAAGTTAAATTTGTTTTTTCATTAGTGGAAAAGTTACATTTTTAACGTTGACTGAATGTATTTAAAAATGTATCCAAATCAAGCTAAATTGATGATAAACAGAATAAAATAAAGTTGTATTTGAAATAGGATGAGTATAGATAAATATATACATGTATATATGTGCGATAAAGTAACCATATTTTGGCCATTGTAGATGCATATATATGACATACTAACCTGGTGATGAAGATTTTTAGTCTTGTCTACTAGAAGCTCTATCTTTTCCCCTATGTCCAGAACCTACATTAAAGTACGACATATTCATGCAGAAAATACATTTTATTCATTTTCCAACTAGAATTTATATCTTAAGCAAATTAGAAAAGCCATTTAAGAAAGATGACTTTTATTGCAGAGAGCAATTTATGGTGTGGAGGGATACTAGAACTAGATGTTTATGAAGGAACATTACTGATATTGCTTCTTTGATTAGATGAAAAACCAGTTAGAGCCAACAATGTTGTGTCAGGAAAAGAAAATATTCTTCATGTTAAAGAAACTTGATGAATGGTTTTGTTTGTGCTGACACGAAACCTTATGAAATTTGATCCTATATATGAAGAACTGAAATGTTTTCATAGCAGTGTAAGCAAAATGACTGACCTCAAGAGCCCTGTTCTTGGCAAATGCTTCAGGATCAGCAGACAATCCAGCAGTGTCCCATCCATAGTCCCCTGGGAATTCTCCAGTCAAATAAGAGGGAGTCTGAGCCGAAAAGGGTCTCAAGTATTTCACTCTGTCTGGACCATACAGGTTTGGAATTGGTGAAATTGGTGCTGTCAAATGTTGTTTTCTGGTGCTATTTTGGAATCTGATTTGGTGTTAACCAAGTAGTAAATTCTGATGCTGTGAAGTTCTTGTGGTGCAGATCAGTTCTAGATACCTATTCCAACTAAGGTAGCCTTTTAGGAAGTGGAGTAGGAGCAAAATTTGTGATTTGGAGTAGGATCACTATTTTTTGGTATTTATTCCCAGACAAAAATGTACCTTCAGGTGTGCTTGTAATGGCTTAATGATGTTTATCTTGATTTGACATTGCATCAATTAGCACACTCCTTATGAGATGAATTTTATAATCTTTTTAGTTTTGTGAGTATCAGTTGTGATTTATCTTTAATCTTAGTATGGCTTTATTATTTGAGATACAAGAATCTGTTCTTGGAAAGAAGAGTGAAATATTTTTTGGGATATAATCTTTTCACTAATCTTAAATATTAATTTAGAATAAAATCTTTCAGCTGGTCCACTTAAGGTAGAAAATTCCTGATTTCCTGTCTCAGTTCTTCTTAGTTCTAGCTAAGTTGATTATTTTTTGGGAACTAAACTTTGATTAGCTGGAACCAAAGGTTGACTAATCCCAAAAGGTTGATTAATAATTCCAACATTATGAAATCTCAGATAGAAAATCTTGTAAACTTACGGGAAATGAGCATTTTATTCATTTTCCAACTAGAATTTATATCTAAAGCAAATTAGAAAAGCCATTTAAGAAAGATGACTTTTATTGCAGAGAGCAATTTATAGTGTGGAGGGATACTAGAACTAGATGTTTATGAAGGAACATTACTGATATTGCTTCTTTGATTAGATGAAAAACAAGTTAGAGCCAACAATGTTGTGTCAGGAAAAGCAAATATTTTTCATGTTAAAGAAACTTGATGAATGGTTTTGTTTATGCTGACATGAAACCTTATGAAATTTGATCCTATATATGAAGAACTGAAATGTTTTCATAGCAGTGTAAGCAAAATGACTGACCTCAAGAGCTCTGTTCTTGGCAAATGCTTCAGGATCAGTAGACAATCCAACAGTGTCCCATCCATAGTCCCTTGGGAATTCTCCAGTCAAATAAGAGGGAGTCTGAGCCGAAAAGGGTCCCAAGTATTTCACTCTGTCTGGACCATACCACAATTCATTTCTCTGCTCACTCATCAACACAGATAACACTACATATTAGTCACACAACACAACCCAAAAAAACCAAAACCAGTAAGAAAAAATATGAAAAGCACAAACAAACAAACACTTGAAATTTTGTATTCTCAACTTTCTTCATTTTTACTAACTTCTTCAACAAACAAACAAACAAACCAACATAAACAAGGAGGAACTTATGAACTCAAAGGTTCACGTCTAAACATAACTAAGATCCAATCACATTTCCAAGACTAATTTCAAGAAGTTTTCATCACATAATTCAGATTCCAAACTAGATTCAAAGTGTTATATAAGAGAGTAGCAATTCTACCTTATATCAACTAAACAAAGATCTATCCATCAAAGGAAGAAATCTAAAATTTGGATCTTAAACAAATTTAAAGTACACAAGTTGATACGTTTAAATTTACTAAAGATAAGCCAAGACTAACCAAAGTATCATTGACAGTTAGAGTGAACAACATATTGAGTGTTAAACAACAAACAACTTCACGCCTGTTTAAACAACCTACTATCAGATATATACTCTTTATACATAACTACTGACAATTATATTCTACACATAACTTCCATAATTGTCCTTGATTATCAGTTCCTATTATATATAACTTTATAGTAGCAAAATGTTGAATTTTAAGAAGATATTTATACTTTTTTTTTTCTTTAAAACAAGTGAGAAAAAAATTAAAACAAAATTAAGAATTAAAATCAAAATTAGAGAAAAGTAATTTAAAATGATTAATTAAAAATGTTGAGATTAAATTTTAGTTGATTTGAGAGAATGAACAAAATAAAAATTAATTCAAGGATACATAAATTTTGATTTTGTAATTAATATTGGTTTTATAATATAATTTGTATTCATATAATAATAATGATGAATACATTATGACAGTGTGTATAATTTATCTATGCTAAGATGAAAATACAATTGGAAAAAAAAGTGAATATGAATTCTTTTCTAATTGTGTATGTTTAAGAATACATGAATCTGAAATTTTAAAATACATTTAGTGTAAGAAACTTAAAATCAGAAGTATGATACAGATGCAGAGTAAATACACTGTAAATATGATGCTATAGACTACTGGATATAGACAAGCTTTCAAAAAATTCAAAACTAGCAAGCAACCACTACTCACAATACTAAACAAGTTGTAAAGACAACAATCAAAAGAACTTGTTCAGAATTAAAAAAGAAAAAACCAATGACAGTAAAATACAGAACTCATTCAACAGAGCAAAACCCAGAAATGAGTATTTGATCTATTTGGCCAATTGAGAATACATTTTAGGTAAAAACAGGCCCACCTTAGGGTCTGCAGATTCTATTTCAGAAACTTGATATGTGCAGATTCTCATTCAATTCCCCAAACAAATTAAATTCTCAATTCTGAATCATGCTTGGCCTAAAAGAAAATCAACATGGCAGGGTACCTACTACTACACTATAAACCAAGAAAATAAACTTCACAAAACAGCAAATTGTTTAAATGCTTGTTTAAATGCTTGTTACTTAGTATAATGGTCAGAAACGAATTTAAACTGTGTGAGTTAATCAAACTAGGAAAAGGCAAAGCTGAAAAAAGAACTGCACATGTGATTTGGATACCTTGAAGAATGTTTTATCATTGAAAATTAATATTTTTATAATTATATATTTATTTGATAACTTATTTTCAAGAATAATGTAATTATCACAAACATATTTTTATAATTAAAAATAAAATGAACAAAACAACGAATGTAAGTGATTGTATAAATTTATTTGGAATTCATGGTATTATTGTGTAAAGTAAATAAGAGTGAAAAAAATTTGTTTGAGGATCTTCTTAAACTCAACACCTCTTTAATAATATAAATATAATCAAAACATTATTATTTTGTAGTGTTAAATAAATTAAATTTTGTGTTTTGTGGTGTAAAAGTATCATCCGATAAGAGTCATTTCAAATGACAAGTCTGCAACATAATACCACAATAATTGCCTCTGTTATTCTTTTGTGAGCTAAAGTATCTTACAAAGTTAATCAAAAGTTTCGTCCCTGATCAACTAAGATGTACAAAATAAACAACACAAGTAAAATTAGAATTAAAGCTAACTAGATAGATCTATTCTGCTATTCAGATTACCCATGATACTAGCTTAATTAGACGACATGAATAGTTAATGGCTTTCTAAGAATACAAAAAAACTCAGATGTGCTGATTTCTACGAGCAACACGAAAAGCAACTCTAGCTGTTTGATGAATCTGTGGTTGGTTTTGGGTATGAAGAATAGCCTTCACAATAGTAAAGAAAACAGTCGTAGCACCCTAAGTTCAATATCTTGAACACCATATTAGCCACCAACCTCTCTACTCTACTACTTTTAGGATAAGGTTTTTAGTTTCTTATAATGGAGCAGTCACCGAGGGATACCCTAGCTTAGATCTAAAAGAATATGTATGCAGTTGAACACTTCCTCAGCCAAACAACATATAAAACAACGAAACAGATGTCTGCAACAGCATAAATATTTTGCACACAATGATACAAGCGAAATTGATTGCCTTAACAGAAAATTTGGAGAAGAATTATCAGTATAAACCCTAATTCATAAAAATGTACCACCCAAGGCAGACCACCTGACGACGGCACACCACGGCAAGGGTTTCACCCACACAGCTTGAAACGCGGACGAACAACTTCAAACGTGGACCAATAGCTTCACCCAACCACCTCGACAACTTCAATAATAATAACGAACGATAACAATGGCAGGAGAATGAAGAAGAATGGAGGAGAACGAAGGATGGGGAAGAAAGGAGGGAGAATAAAGGAGGGAGAACAGGAGACAGAAAGAAAAAGAAATTGCACAGGAAGAAGAGTTGCGGGAGGGAAAAGAAATTGAATATGTAAATAATCCATACTGTTATAATTTTTAAGCGGTGTAGATCAATAATTTATACCTATTTTAAGATTAAGGGGTATAAAATAAAGGATTTTTTACACCTATTATCATTGCAACCGGTATAAAGCTATTTGTATTTTTTACAATTTTGCCATCGTATCAGTTTTTATACCTGATTTCATTATAACCGGTGTAAAAAAGTTTCACATATTTACAAAATTGCCACCACATCACTTTCTATAGCTAATGAATTTTAACAGGTGATAACAGTTGAAAAACTGTTATTTTCATGCTTAATATTGATACTAAAAGCAACCTTTAGACTTAAAAACTAGCTTGAAATCATGCATTTTATCTATATTTTCATAAATAAGAGAGCTGGACAGGTTTATGCTTGATTTAAGTGTTTTTGTGCAGGTTTTAAGGTGAATTGAGTGAAAAGAGTGAAGAAGGAGAGAAGTGACATTAGAAAAGACAAGAAAGAGTGCAAAAAGAGAAGACAAAGGCACCGCTCAGCGGTATTTTACCGCTGAGCGGCACTCAGGAGGTTGCGGGAGTCACGCTGAGGGGCAAAATGGCCGCTGAGGGGAAGAAAGTGACGCGCAGTCACCGCTGAGCGGCATTTACCGCTGAGCGGCACTTTTTGGGCTTGGGCTTTTGTAATCTTTTGTAACTCTAGAATAGTATATAAGGGCTTGCACATCCTTGGGATTAGTATCTTTGGCAGAAAGGAGGCAAACACTCTCTCTTCCACCCCTTTGAAGGAGGATCTTGGATGCTCAGGCTACCTCTTCACCTTTATTGGGTTTATTCTTTCATTCTTTCATTGTTATTCATCTAGGTTCACCATGAATATGGTAAACTAAACCTTGTATGTTTGTTGGGGAATCAATGTAATCTCTTGAAGCTCTCATATATGGAATCTGTTGATTACATCTTTTAATTAAGACATATGCTTTCTTTCATCATTAGTTAGGGTTTTTCCTCTTTGCTCAATGCTTGCATAGTTTAACTCATTCCATGCATGATAATTGATTTTGTCGATACGGACACGTACGGGGAAGTCTAGATCCGGGGAATTTCTCCCAATATTATACTGACAATATTCTATTGGTTGCCTTTAAGCTCCTGCACTCATGAACTAATCATTAGGAATGCTAGGAATTGTATGAACTCGTGATTAGGGAGAAGCCATCTAGAATGGTACATTAGAGAGTGGCATTCACAATGATGATTTGAATGTTGAATTCCTAAAATATATGAGAGTGGATGAGATGAAATTGACCCCCAACAACATATTCATTTATATAATTCATTGAAAGTGTTTATCTTTTGTCTTTGCCATTGATCAAACTTCATGCATACTGATGAATCATTATTTTCTTCACTTCACTTAGCTTATTGTACTAGATTTAATTAGGGAATTGTGCATAATTGTCCAGTATTTTCCCATTTTACTGAATTGAGCTTAATTCGATCAGAAATTCTTATTTTAATTAATTCGAATTATCTGAGACTAATTATTTACATTATTAATTGCAGGGAATTTATTGGATAATATTTTGGGACTCAAATAGAAAACTCTCATTATTTATTTTATTTTATTTTATTTTAAACTAAAATGAGAAACTAAGTGAAATTCATTTTCTTGCTAACTTCATTTATTAAAAAGAAGAGAATGCTTATGAGAAACAATTAAACTCCTTAGTAAATTAATGTTGGGAGAAGATGTTGATTTCACGTAACCTTGCCAAGCATACCAATTCCATTTACATTTCTATAGCACAAAAGTTTGTCACGTGAATAACACCAATACTTTTACTATTCAACTTTGAAATATGTTGTGTACACTTCAGACGTGTTTTCTCTCTTTAAGGAAAAGTGGTTATTAAATGATGAATGGGAAAAGCACACGGCCTTGCACAAAACAAAAATTGGAAAAGTGGAATTGGTATCCACGAAAAGTGCAACTGAAGAATGAACTTGGTCCATCCGGCAAAGCCACTGAGAGGACACGTCCAAACAAGGAGCATACGGTGCTGTCTGCCACTGCTAGAAAATGCCATTTCACTTTGCTGGAAAACACACACGGTGCTTGAGCAAAGAACACAAACCAGCTCTAGAGTCCAGCAATTGGAGAAGCAGCTCCACCTTCATCCAGCTTGGAGGAAACGCCCATGGTAGCCACCAGCAACAGCAGCACCAACCAGGAAACTCTCGGTTTTTCCAGCTCCACCACGGCCCACCACATGTTCACACTCACGGTCCAACAGTGTAGCGTCCTCCACCAGCAGAACACACACGGAGACCACCTTGGAAGCTCACGATGTTCCCTGGCTTTCCAGTGGCTTGGAGTGGAGCTCTCGGTCACTTCCCATGGCAGAAGAAGGCAGCTGCACCAGTCACGACCAGCAAAGAGGGGATTCTCGGTCCAGCAGTGGAGAAAGAACACGTCCAAGCGACCCATAGTTGGTGTGCACGGTGCTGCAAAGGAGAGCATGGTGATTGAGTAGAAGCGGTCTGCACGTCCTGGAAGAAAGCCACCACGCTGGAGTTGCTGTTTTTGTTTATACAGAAAGCTTTGAAGTGCAAACGGATGAGTGGGAAAAAGAGAGGGCAGCAGTTCATGGCCATGGCAGCAGCTTACATCTTAGGGGCTGGACATGTGAGGATGTCACGGTCTTGGCAGCAAGAGGAGACACGGCTTGGGAAGGTCTTCACAGCCAACACATTGAAGAGGGCAATTCCAGTAGCTGGTCCGCACATTTGGAGGTGCTGTCACAACTGATCCAGCAAGCAAATTCTGCAAAGAAGAAGAAGCACACGGAAGAAGCTTCACACTCACGGCCTGGTCCAGAAGCTCTAGCAGTTACCACGTCTCAGATGGAAAGCTCCAAAGCCAGCATGTTGAGAGGAGTGGGGGCACGGCCTGGATGGTTTCACGTCCAGCAGTCACGTTGAGAAGGGAGAAGAGTGCTGGAATGTACACAGCTGAAGAAGAAGACAAACATGGAGGGCCCTCACCCTATTTTCTCACGGGAAGGATTCTGAACAAACAGGGAGATGCTCACGGGAGGAGATTGGTGAGAGAATTGCTTATAAAATGGAGCAACAGAGAAGGAAGAACATCATTAGAATTTGAGTAGAATTTGCAGTAGATTTTAGAAGTAGTTTAGGAACCACTCACGGCTAGAAGAGGCTCTGGCCTCTTTCCATTTTCCAGCAAGCTCTCTTAGTTTCTATTTTCCAAACAGTGTAATGTATAATTTCATTTCTGAGCGTGTAGTTTATCACAGACAGTTTGTTAGTTTATTTTGTAATATTATTTTCAAATGTTTAATCCTTGATGAATTTCATTTTCATGTTAAGTGTTTTTATTTTATCCGTTGAATTTTACCGTTTATGATTTTTTTGCACCATTAAATTCTGTCATTGTATTTTACTGTTCATGCTATTTTCAAAAATCGTTTTTACTGTTCATTTTCACTGTTGCTTTGGGTAAATTTTATTTACACTGTTGTTATGATTTCTGCATGTTTATTGTTCCAGCATTTTAAATTCAAACAATGTTTAATTTTCCGTTTTCCATTTTTACCATCTTTTACCGTTTGTTTTTACCGCTGTTAAAATTTATTTCAGTGTTTTTAAATTCAGTTGTGTTTAATTTTCACTTTTAATTTCAATTTCCGCACACAAAAATCACAAAACCCCCCCCACTTCGTGTTAAATCTAAGACCGAACCACAAAAATTGGTCCTTGAGAGACGACCTAGGAGTCACTTCCTAGTATTATACTGCATATTTTCGTGCAATCAACTTTTGTGAGCGGTGCGACCCGTTCATCAAAAAATGGCGCCGTTGCCGGGGATCAATAACGGTTCAGTTTTAGATTTTTGTTCTGTTAATTTTTGTTCTGTTAATATGTGTCTTTTGTGTGTTTTGTGTTTTGTATTTTTGTAGGCGACAACGACACCTTCAGCAAATTTTGGCGGCGTTGTCACTTCAGTTCCAGGTTTTTGTTTTAAGATTTGTACTGTGTTAATATATATTGTGTATATATATGTTTAATTGTTGTGTTTTATCTTGCGTTATGATGTGATGTTCTATTTTCTGTATGCGTGTCATATGTATTTTGTTTGTTAATTAAAAAAAAAATTAAAAAAAAAATTTATGTGTTGTTTTGTGTGTTCCTGTAGCATGTATAAATGTGTTGTGAATTATCTGTTTCGTAATTTTTAGTATTTACTTTTTATTTGTTTTATTTTTATTTTTCGATGTCTACCTATTTTAATGTTGTGAATAATGCTTATTCCGCCAATGTCTGTGATTATGATTCTTATTCTGCATATTACTTTGATTTTAAATCTGCTGATTTTTATGATGAGAACAATATGTTCCATCATCCAATTTCTGAGAGCTCTCTTTGGGAGCCAGTTCCACAATATGAGAGTCAGCAGTATGATTCTCCTATTCAAATAACTCCTCAGCCTTCTACTTCTGAACCTACATTAAAGGAGTTACTAGAGCAGATGACAATGCAGAACATTCAGTTTCAGAAAGGGAACATGCAGTTCAAGCAAGAGAGCATGGAGTTCCAGTAGGAAACTCAAGCTGCCATACAGAATCTGAGTGATCAGATCAGGCAGATGGCCACTCTTGCACCTGAGGAGACTGATGAAAATTTTGGGGACCCGGCAGAAGTAAGCAGTAATCCTGAACCAGGTAGACCACCTTCACCTTCCCACACTCTAGAAATCTTCAAGGAAGAGGAGGTAAGCATACCACAATTTGATTATTATGTTGATTGTGATGATGATCGGTATGCTAATGACTATATTCTTGCTGAGTCTGATTTTAATTTTTCCTCTGTGCATGATGAGAACCGCTTTTTACTATCACATTCGAATGGTTATTCTTCATGCACTGAACATGAATCTGAGTCTATGATTAATATTGCATGCAATTTAGAAATTGATTCATGTTATGAGGATTTATCTAAGGCTCAGTATGATGAATTGGGATGGGGTGTTATACCTCTGCATGAAATTTCTGCAGTGCCACATTGCACTAACCATGTTGCAGGAGGTACATATAAATTTGATCAGCATGCACCCACGCTGGAAGACAAAGGTGCCAGTACATACAACAGTTCGAAGATCAAAAGGCACCTACTGAATCTGCTCAGTAACAATATTTGCTGTTTAGATCCGGCGGTGGAGGACATTTCACTGCTTGATCAAATCTGGAGGATGAAGCAGTTCGTCCTCAACAATTTCATGCTGGATCCTGAAGAAGACATCTCCCTACAAATCCAAAATTGGCAACTGCCACCCTGACCAGGGGAGTTTTCTTTTTCTTTCTTCCCCGTTTTCATACTTTTATTACATTTGTCCTTTATCTGTTTAGTGTTTTAATTGATGATCTTATGCTTAGAACACGTTTAGGACATTGTAGTTTAAGTGTGGTCTCGGGAAGATTCTGCATTTTGTTTAAGTTGTTTTTCCTTTTCTTCTTAGTTTTTGAATTGTCATCTTTAAAAAAAAAAAATGTGTTTTGTGTTTTATTTTGCTTCGTGATTTTTAGTGTTTTTACTTAAAATAAAAAAAAATATCAAAAAATCAAAAAAATCAAAAATTGTTTTGCGTAGTCCATGATTTTTGTTTTTTTTTCGACCCTCAGTTTCTTACCAATAATTCATGTAAAATTTTCACTTCAGATCTCATTTTTTTAATTTTCCTTATTTTCCTTCATTGTAAAAATAAGTTCTTAGTTGTTTCATACAGATCTTTGATTGAAAATTTTTGTTTAACTAAGAAAGATTTCATTCATTTGAGCAAAAATTACAGTGATTGAGAAAAGGAAATTTTTCAGATCTGAAAATGAAATTGCAATAGATATATGTGAAAATAAAGTTGTTCAGGGGTCGATCATTTCTGATCGTTAATATTACACACCATATTAAATAAAAACATAAAAAAAAAAATTAATTGTTCAGATTACATGCCTTATTAATATTCTGGCCACACTCGGCCAGCGAAAACATAAAAAAAAAAAAACATAAAACCTAAAACATTAAAAATGAAAGAACTCTCGAGCTGGTTGTGGTGGTCTAAGGGAGAGCTCCGTTGAGGGAGTTCTGGTTCGAAATACAGGAGGCTTTGGTGGAGGAATTTCTCGTTCATTTCTGTCGTCATCGATAATGATCGGAACTGGAAACAAATCCAGCAGCCTCGGTGCCCTCATTATCACCCAGTTGTTTTCTTTCAAACAAAAAAAAAATAATAAATAAATAAATAAATAAATAAAATTGTGTTAATTATAGAAGAGGAAGTGAAAAAAATTTCAATAAAAATTGAGGTGTGATCAGGGTCTTACCGTACATATACAGCGGCAGTTGTGAAAAGAGAGTGCCAGTGGGGTCTATCTCCGCTTGCCAGCGCCTGACCCGATTGCCATGGTTGTTAAACCAGCAGTGCACGTTATATTCGGTGGCATCTGCGAAGGTCCTTAGTCGAGACGCGATCTCGACGACTTGCGCTCGGCTTGGGTGTGTGACCCCATAGTTGTAGATGTTCATCATCATCTTGATCTGATCATCTGTAGGACGCCATCGCTGACTAGTGTATCTCTCTGATTCCATCTCACTCGTCATCATTCCTCTTGAAATATTCTAAAAAATAAATAAATAAAAAAAAATATAAAAAAAAAAAGAACAAAAAGAGAAGAACATAACAGGAAAAAAAAATAAGAAGCATAAAAAAAAATATTAGATTAGTTCTGTGTTTTCTTTATTTGTTCTTGTTTCCTTTTAGATTTATTTTGTCCAGTCTGTATTTGATGTTTCAGTGTCTGGTCTTTGATCTGTTTCACGGTCCTTGCAAAGGGGTCCTAAACGGATCTACGTCCAGTTGTCCTTGTCCATGTCATTCATGTTATTATGTTTCTGTGTTTTATTTTTAAGTGGGGTACGTGGCGTTGTTCTACCCGATTGTCTCTGCCATACCTTCAATCGAAGGGAGATTAACGTCTGGTTTCCAGCCGATATACCCCTTAAGTTTTTTTTTTGACAGATGTGTTTTATGTGTTTTTCTTTAAAAAATAAAGCAGGAAAAAAAAGAGAAGAAAGAAGATAGATCGGGCAGCGGGAGAGGAAAAGTATTGCTGAAAAGGAAAAGAAAAAAAAATAATAATAAAGAAGGGCAGAGAAGAAAAATAATGGAAAGCAAGAAAAGGGAAAGGGAGAGGGTGAGAAAAGCTGAGAAAGTGCAAGAAGAAAGAAAAATGTAAATGAAAGCATGAAAAGAAAGCAGGAAAGGAAAAAACGGAAATGAAAGATCTGAAAGCTTAAAGAGAAGCAGAGCAAGCAAGCAGAGAGAAAAGGAGATCCTTAGTGAAGAAAGACTTACCTGGAGAAGTAGGCTGGCAGAGAAGCTCCTCGCCGATCTCGGACTCTTCAGAAGGCACGGTGGCAGAGGCTTCGCGCAGACTCCAGATGCTTAGAAGAGAGAGGAGGAGAGAGGATTAGAGAGAAGAGAGGAGTAGAGAGAGAGCAGGGAAGTCAGAAATGTTGCTCGACGCTGAGGAGGTATCCTTTTATAGCCAAAAATTCTGTCACTGTAGCAACAGTTTCGGTCATTGCCACCGAAACTGTTGTCACAGTGCCGGTCATCTCCTTTTTTTTAAAAAAAAAAAAATAGAAAAAAAAATTAGCATCTACTGATGGGTGCTAGGTGATTTAGACATCTGCTGATGGATGTCATTGACAACATCTACTGATGGATGTTACTGAAAAATTTCTTCCCATTTTTCCTACTTTTGTTGCACTTGTCTTTATGATTTGACTGCTCTGAAATTGATAATCTGATGATTGTAACACACTGAGGACATTGTGTGATTTAAGTGTGGTCTACTGGGGAGAAATTTTGATTTTCTGTTAGTTTCTGTTAAGTTTGTATTTTGTGTGTTAAATTTTTTGTTTTTGAGTGTTAAATTTTTTCTGTTTTAAGTGGTTTTTAGTGTGTTTTGTGTGCAATAAATTTTACATTTTTCTCTTGATTTCTGGATGATGTCTAAGTTGTAGATTTTTCCTTCACTTACTTACTACTTATAGATTGTAATCCTTGCTTTTCTTTGCTTGGAAAGATAATTATACGTTTGAGAGGTTGATTTGATTGTGACAAATACCCTGTGTGAGATTTGAGCCACTTAATTTTCTTTCTTGTGTGTGATATGTCTCTTGATTGCTTGCACATATGCCTTGGCTTGATTCTTTTTGATATACTTGATTGATATGCATGTTTAGAAAATGATAAAGGCATTTTATTTCTTGAGCCTCTTTAGCCAAATAAGCCTACCTTGTTATTATCCTTTGATAACCCCTTTGAGCCTATATTGTATATATTTCTTTGTGTTGAAGCTCATACACTGATCCTAAGTGAAAAACAAATGATTACCTTAACCTTAGGAAAGTCTGGAGCTATAGAAGTATTTTGTGAATAAGTGTGGTCTCCTTAGGAATTCTGATGAATTGGCTAGTTGATTCCTCATCATGTTTTGAAATGATAATTTATATCCTGTTGTGTGATAAAAAAAAAAAAAAAAAACAGGATAAAAAAAAAATGATGAGAAAAAGAGAAAAAAATTGAAAAATAATTTTGTGAATAATGGAGTCGAGAAAAGGATTGAATTAGAGGTTTGGGTGAGATTTCACTGTGTTTACATTTTTTCCTAGTGCACCTCTATTTCTTCTGAGCTATAGCTACTTATCCAAATTTATCCTCCCCTGTCCTTGGCCCCATTACAACCCAGTAAAGACCTTTTAATCTGAACATGCATATGTTTTAAGTGTTGATATTAGAAGCTTGCCAAGTCTGCTTGTGTTTGTTTTCTTGAGTGCATTGAGTGACATTGATTTACCTTAAACACTTGAGAGAAACACTGTGAGTGCATCTGTGAGGTTTTGTTATTTTCAAATCACCTCTTGAGCTGATTAATTATTTTGCCATACTGTAAATTGCTTGGATGATTTCTGTAAGTATCTGTTCTGTGATTTTGTGTTGGATATTGTCTACTTCTTTTCTCTGTCCAGATTTCTTGGGAACTGTGTAAATTCTGTTTATTTTTCTTGTGAGTCTTTGTTTTCTGTATGCTGCAATTGTGTCACTCCTTTGATGTCCTTTGAACTATTCCCTGATTTGCGTCTTAATTTTGCCCAGGAGTGCAAAAGACTAAGTGTGGTCTATTTTGATGAATCATTATTTTCTTCACTTCACTTAGCTTATTGTACTAGATTTAATTAGGGAATTGTGCATAATTGTCCAGTATTTTCCCATTTTACTGAATTGAGCTTAATTCGATCAGAAATTCTTATTTTAATTAATTCGAATTATCTGAGACTAATTATTTACATTATTAATTGCAGGGAATTTATTGGATAATATTTTGGGACTCAAATAGAAAACTCTCATTATTTATTTTATTTTATTTTATTTTAAACTAAAATGAGAAACTAAGTGAAATTCATTTTCTTGCTAACTTCATTTATTAAAAAGAAGAGAATGCTTATGAGAAACAATTAAACTCCTTAGTAAATTAATGTTGGGAGAAGATGTTGATTTCACGTAACCTTGCCAAGCATACCAATTCCATTTACATTTCTATAGCACAAAAGTTTGTCACGTGAATAACACCAATACTTTTACTATTCAACTTTGAAATATGTTGTGTACACTTCAGACGTGTTTTCTCTCTTTAAGGAAAAGTGGTTATTAAATGATGAATGGGAAAAGCACACGGCCTTGCACAAAACAAAAATTGGAAAAGTGGAATTGGTATCCACGAAAAGTGCAACTGAAGAATGAACTTGGTCCATCCGGCAAAGCCACTGAGAGGACACGTCCAAACAAGGAGCATACGGTGCTGTCTGCCACTGCTAGAAAATGCCATTTCACTTTGCTGGAAAACACACACGGTGCTTGAGCAAAGAACACAAACCAGCTCTAGAGTCCAGCAATTGGAGAAGCAGCTCCACCTTCATCCAGCTTGGAGGAAACGCCCATGGCAGCCACCAGCAACAGCAGCACCAACCAGGAAACTCTCGGTTTTTCCAGCTCCACCACGGCCCACCACATGTTCACACTCACGGTCCAGCAGTGTAGCGTCCTCCACCAGCAGAACACACACGGAGACCACCTTGGAAGCTCACGATGTTCCCTGGCTTTCCAGTGGCTTGGAGTGGAGCTCTCGGTCACTTCCCATGGCAGAAGAAGGCAGCTGCACCAGTCACGACCAGCAAAGAGGGGATTCTCGGTCCAGCAGTGGAGAAAGAACACGTCCAAGCGACCCATAGTTGGTGTGCACGGTGCTGCAAAGGAGAGCATGGTGATTGAGTAGAAGCGGTCTGCACGTCCTGGAAGAAAGCCACCACGCTGGAGTTGCTGTTTTTGTTTATACAGAAAGCTTTGAAGTGCAAACGGATGAGTGGGAAAAAGAGAGGGCAGCAGTTCATGGCCATGGCAGCAGCTTACATCTTAGGGGCTGGACATGTGAGGATGTCACGGTCTTGGCAGCAAGAGGAGACACGGCTTGGGAAGGTCTTCACAGCCAACACATTGAAGAGGGCAATTCCAGTAGCTGGTCCGCACATTTGGAGGTGCTGTCACAACTGATCCAGCAAGCAAATTCTGCAAAGAAGAAGAAGCACACGGAAGAAGCTTCACACTCACGGCCTGGTACAGAAGCTCTAGCAGTTACCACGTCTCAGATGGAAAGCTCCAAAGCCAGCATGTTGAGAGGAGTGGGGGCACGGCCTGGATGGTTTCACGTCCAGCAGTCACGTTGAGAAGGGAGAAGAGTGCTGGAATGTACACAGCTGAAGAAGAAGACAAACATGGAGGGCCCTCACCCTATTTTCTCACGGGAAGGATTCTGAACAAACAGGGAGATGCTCACGGGAGGAGATTGGTGAGAGAATTGCTTATAAAATGGAGCAACAGAGAAGGAAGAACATCATTAGAATTTGAGTAGAATTTGCAGTAGATTTTAGAAGTAGTTTAGGAACCACTCACGGCTAGAAGAGGCTCTGGCCTCTTTCCATTTTCCAGCAAGCTCTCTTAGTTTCTATTTTCCAAACAGTGTAATGTATAATTTCATTTCTGAGCGTGTAGTTTATCACAGACAGTTTGTTAGTTTATTTTGTAATATTATTTTCAAATGTTTAATCCTTGATGAATTTCATTTTCATGTTAAGTGTTTTTATTTTATCCGTTGAATTTTACCGTTTATGATTTTTTTGCACCATTAAATTCTGTCATTGTATTTTACTGTTCATGCTATTTTCAAAAATCGTTTTTACTGTTCATTTTCACTGTTGCTTTGGGTAAATTTTATTTACACTGTTGTTATGATTTCTGCATGTTTATTGTTCCAGCATTTTAAATTCAAACAATGTTTAATTTTCCGTTTTCCATTTTTACCATCTTTTACCGTTTGTTTTTACCGCTGTTAAAATTTATTTCAGTGTTTTTAAATTCAGTTGTGTTTAATTTTCACTTTTAATTTCAATTTCCGCACACAAAAATCACAAAACCCCCCCCACTTCGTGTTAAATCTAAGACCGAACCACAAAAATTGGTCCTTGAGAGACGACCTAGGAGTCACTTCCTAGTATTATACTGCATATTTTCGTGCAATCAACTTTTGTGAGCGGTGCGACCCGTTCATCAAAAAATGGCGCCGTTGCCGGGGATCAATAACGGTTCAGTTTTAGATTTTTGTTCTGTTAATTTTTGTTCTGTTAATATGTGTCTTTTGTGTGTTTTGTGTTTTGTATTTTTGTAGGCGACAACGACACCTTCAGCAAATTTTGGCGGCGTTGTCACTTCAGTTCCAGGTTTTTGTTTTAAGATTTGTACTGTGTTAATATATATTGTGTATATATATGTTTAATTGTTGTGTTTTATCTTGCGTTATGATGTGATGTTCTATTTTCTGTATGCGTGTCATATGTATTTTGTTTGTTAATTAAAAAAAAAATTAAAAAAAAAATTTATGTGTTGTTTTGTGTGTTCCTGTAGCATGTATAAATGTGTTGTGAATTATCTGTTTCGTAATTTTTAGTATTTACTTTTTATTTGTTTTATTTTTATTTTTCGATGTCTACCTATTTTAATGTTGTGAATAATGCTTATTCCGCCAATGTCTGTGATTATGATTCTTATTCTGCATATTACTTTGATTTTAAATCTGCTGATTTTTATGATGAGAACAATATGTTCCATCATCCAATTTCTGAGAGCTCTCTTTGGGAGCCAGTTCCACAATATGAGAGTCAGCAGTATGATTCTCCTATTCAAATAACTCCTTAGCCTTCTACTTCTGAACCTACATTAAAGGAGTTACTAGAGCAGATGACAATGCAGAACATTCAGTTTCAGAAAGGGAACATGCAGTTCAAGCAAGAGAGCATGGAGTTCCAGTAGGAAACTCAAGCTGCCATACAGAATCTGAGTGATCAGATCAGGCAGATGGCCACTCTTGCACCTGAGGAGACTGATGAAAATTTTGGGGACCCGGCAGAAGTAAGCAGTAATCCTGAACCAGGTAGACCACCTTCACCTTCCCACACTCTAGAAATCTTCAAGGAAGAGGAGGTAAGCATACCACAATTTGATTATTATGTTGATTGTGATGATGATCGGTATGCTAATGACTATATTCTTGCTGAGTCTGATTTTAATTTTTCCTCTGTGCATGATGAGAACCGCTTTTTACTATCACATTCGAATGGTTATTCTTCATGCACTGAACATGAATCTGAGTCTATGATTAATATTGCATGCAATTTAGAAATTGATTCATGTTATGAGGATTTATCTAAGGCTCAGTATGATGAATTGGGATGGGGTGTTATACCTCTGCATGAAATTTCTGCAGTGCCACATTGCACTAACCATGTTGCAGGAGGTACATATAAATTTGATCAGCATGCACCCACGCTGGAAGACAAAGGTGCCAGTACATACAACAGTTCGAAGATCAAAAGGCACCTACTGAATCTGCTCAGTAACAATATTTGCTGTTTAGATCCGGCGGTGGAGGACATTTCACTGCTTGATCAAATCTGGAGGATGAAGCAGTTCGTCCTCAACAATTTCATGCTGGATCCTGAAGAAGACATCTCCCTACAAATCCAAAATTGGCAACTGCCACCCTGACCAGGGGAGTTTTCTTTTTCTTTCTTCCCCGTTTTCATACTTTTATTACATTTGTCCTTTATCTGTTTAGTGTTTTAATTGATGATCTTATGCTTAGAACACGTTTAGGACATTGTAGTTTAAGTGTGGTCTCGGGAAGATTCTGCATTTTGTTTAAGTTGTTTTTCCTTTTCTTCTTAGTTTTTGAATTGTCATCTTTAAAAAAAAAAAATGTGTTTTGTGTTTTATTTTGCTTCGTGATTTTTAGTGTTTTTACTTAAAATAAAAAAAAATATCAAAAAATCAAAAAAATCAAAAATTGTTTTGCGTAGTCCATGATTTTTGTTTTTTTTTTCGGCCCTCAGTTTCTTACCAATAATTCATGTAAAATTTTCACTTCAGATCTCATTTTTTTAATTTTCCTTATTTTCCTTCATTGTAAAAATAAGTTCTTAGTTGTTTCATACAGATCTTTGATTGAAAATTTTTGTTTAACTAAGAAAGATTTCATTCATTTGAGCAAAAATTACAGTGATTGAGAAAAGGAAATTTTTCAGATCTGAAAATGAAATTGCAATAGATATATGTGAAAATAAAGTTGTTCAGGGGTCGATCATTTCTGATCGTTAATATTACACACCATATTAAATAAAAACATAAAAAAAAAAATTAATTGTTCAGATTACATGCCTTATTAATATTCTGGCCACACTCGGCCAGCGAAAACATAAAAAAAAAAAACATAAAACCTAAAACATTAAAAATGAAAGAACTCTCGAGCTGGTTGTGGTGGTCTAAGGGAGAGCTCCGTTGAGGGAGTTCTGGTTCGAAATACAGGAGGCTTTGGTGGAGGAATTTCTCGTTCATTTCTGTCGTCATCGATAATGATCGGAACTGGAAACAAATCCAGCAGCCTCGGTGCCCTCATTATCACCCAGTTGTTTTCTTTCAAACAAAAAAAAAATAATAAATAAATAAATAAATAAATAAAATTGTGTTAATTATAGAAGAGGAAGTGAAAAAAATTTAAATAAAAATTGAGGTGTGATCAGGGTCTTACCGTACATATACAGCGGCAGTTGTGAAAAGAGAGTGCCAGTGGGGTCTATCTCCGCTTGCCAGCGCCTGACCCGATTGCCATGGTTGTTAAACCAGCAGTGCACGTTATATTCGGTGGCATCTGCGAAGGTCCTTAGTCGAGACGCGATCTCGACGACTTGCGCTCGGCTTGGGTGTGTGACCCCATAGTTGTAGATGTTCATCATCATCTTGATCTGATCATCTGTAGGACGCCATCGCTGACTAGTGTATCTCTCTGATTCCATCTCACTCGTCATCATTCCTCTTGAAATATTCTAAAAAATAAATAAATAAAAAAAAAATATAAAAAAAAAAGAACAAAAAGAGAAGAACATAACAGGAAAAAAAAAATAAGAAGCATAAAAAAAAATATTAGATTAGTTCTGTGTTTTCTTTATTTGTTCTTGTTTCCTTTTAGATTTATTTTGTCCAGTCTGTATTTGATGTTTCAGTGTCTGGTCTTTGATCTGTTTCACGGTCCTTGCAAAGGGGTCCTAAACGGATCTACGTCCAGTTGTCCTTGTCCATGTCATTCATGTTATTATGTTTCTGTGTTTTATTATTAAGTGGGGTACGTGGCGTTGTTCTACCCGATTGTCTCTGCCATACCTTCAATCGAAGGGAGATTAACGTCTGGTTTCCAGCCGATATACCCCTTAAGTTTTTTTTTTGACAGATGTGTTTTATGTGTTTTTCTTTAAAAAATAAAGCAGGAAAAAAAAGAGAAGAAAGAAGATAGATCGGGCAGCGGGAGAGGAAAAGTATTGCTGAAAAGGAAAAGAAAAAAAAATAATAATAAAGAAGGGCATAGAAGAAAAATAATGGAAAGCAAGAAAAGGGAAAGGGAGAGGGTGAGAAAAGCTGAGAATGTGCAAGAAGAAAGAAAAATGTAAATGAAAGCATGAAAAGAAAGCAGGAAAGGAAAAAACGGAAATGAAAGATCTGAAAGCTTAAAGAGAAGCAGAGCAAGCAAGCAGAGAGAAAAGGAGATCCTTAGTGAAGAAAGACTTACCTGGAGAAGTAGGCTGGCAGAGAAGCTCCTCGCCGATCTCGGACTCTTCAGAAGGCACGGTGGCAGAGGCTTCGCGCAGACTCCAGATGCTTAGAAGAGAGAGGAGGAGAGAGGATTAGAGAGAAGAGAGGAGTAGAGAGAGAGCAGGGAAGTCAGAAATGTTGCTCGACGCTGAGGAGGTATCCTTTTATAGCCAAAAATTCTGTCACTGTAGCAACAGTTTCGGTCATTGCCACCGAAACTGTTGTCACAGTGCCGGTCATCTCCTTTTTTTAAAAAAAAAAAAAATAGAAAAAAAAATTAGCATCTACTGATGGGTGCTAGGTGATTTAGACATCTGCTGATGGATGTCATTGACAACATCTACTGATGGATGTTACTGAAAAATTTCTTCCCATTTTTCCTACTTTTGTTGCACTTGTCTTTATGATTTGACTGCTCTGAAATTGATAATCTGATGATTGTAACACACTGAGGACATTGTGTGATTTAAGTGTGGTCTACTGGGGAGAAATTTTGATTTTCTGTTAGTTTCTGTTAAGTTTGTATTTTGTGTGTTAAATTTTTTGTTTTTGAGTGTTAAATTTTTTCTGTTTTAAGTGGTTTTTAGTGTGTTTTGTGTGCAATAAATTTTACATTTTTCTCTTGATTTCTGGATGATGTCTAAGTTGTAGATTTTTCCTTCACTTACTTACTACTTATAGATTGTAATCCTTGCTTTTCTTTGCTTGGAAAGATAATTATACGTTTGAGAGGTTGATTTGATTGTGACAAATACCCTGTGTGAGATTTGAGCCACTTAATTTTCTTTCTTGTGTGTGATATGTCTCTTGATTGCTTGCACATATGCCTTGGCTTGATTCTTTTTGATATACTTGATTGATATGCATGTTTAGAAAATGATAAAGGCATTTTATTTCTTGAGCCTCTTTAGCCAAATAAGCCTACCTTGTTATTATCCTTTGATAACCCCTTTGAGCCTATATTGTATATATTTCTTTGTGTTGAAGCTCATACACTGATCCTAAGTGAAAAACAAATGATTACCTTAACCTTAGGAAAGTCTGGAGCTATAGAAGTATTTTGTGAATAAGTGTGGTCTCCTTAGGAATTCTGATGAATTGGCTAGTTGATTCCTCATCATGTTTTGAAATGATAATTTATATCCTGTTGTGTGATAAAAAAAAAAAAAAAAAACAGGATAAAAAAAAATGATGAGAAAAAGAGAAAAAAATTGAAAAATAATTTTGTGAATAATGGAGTCGAGAAAAGGATTGAATTAGAGGTTTGGGTGAGATTTCACTGTGTTTACATTTTTTCCTAGTGCACCTCTATTTCTTCTGAGCTATAGCTACTTATCCAAATTTATCCTCCCCTGTCCTTGGCCCCATTACAACCCAGTAAAGACCTTTTAATCTGAACATGCATATGTTTTAAGTGTTGATATTAGAAGCTTGCCAAGTCTGCTTGTGTTTGTTTTCTTGAGTGCATTGAGTGACATTGATTTACCTTAAACACTTGAGAGAAACACTGTGAGTGCATCTGTGAGGTTTTGTTATTTTCAAATCACCTCTTGAGCTGATTAATTATTTTGCCATACTGTAAATTGCTTGGATGATTTCTGTAAGTATCTGTTCTGTGATTTTGTGTTGGATATTGTCTACTTCTTTTCTCTGTCCAGATTTCTTGGGAACTGTGTAAATTCTGTTTATTTTTCTTGTGAGTCTTTGTTTTCTGTATGCTGCAATTGTGTCACTCCTTTGATGTCCTTTGAACTATTCCCTGATTTGCGTCTTAATTTTGCCCAGGAGTGCAAAAGACTAAGTGTGGTCTATTTTGATGAATCATTATTTTCTTCACTTCACTTAGCTTATTGTACTAGATTTAATTAGGGAATTGTGCATAATTGTCCAGTATTTTCCCATTTTACTGAATTGAGCTTAATTCGATCAGAAATTCTTATTTTAATTAATTCGAATTATCTGAGACTAATTATTTACATTATTAATTGCAGGGAATTTATTGGATAATATTTTGGGACTCAAATAGAAAACTCTCATTATTTATTTTATTTTATTTTATTTTAAACTAAAATGAGAAACTAAGTGAAATTCATTTTCTTGCTAACTTCATTTATTAAAAAGAAGAGAATGCTTATGAGAAACAATTAAACTCCTTAGTAAATTAATGTTGGGAGAAGATGTTGATTTCACGTAACCTTGCCAAGCATACCAATTCCATTTACATTTCTATAGCACAAAAGTTTGTCACGTGAATAACACCAATACTTTTACTATTCAACTTTGAAATATGTTGTGTACACTTCAGACGTGTTTTCTCTCTTTAAGGAAAAGTGGTTATTAAATGATGAATGGGAAAAGCACACGGCCTTGCACAAAACAAAAATTGGAAAAGTGGAATTGGTATCCACGAAAAGTGCAACTGAAGAATGAACTTGGTCCATCCGGCAAAGCCACTGAGAGGACACGTCCAAACAAGGAGCATACGGTGCTGTCTGCCACTGCTAGAAAATGCCATTTCACTTTGCTGGAAAACACACACGGTGCTTGAGCAAAGAACACAAACCAGCTCTAGAGTCCAGCAATTGGAGAAGCAGCTCCACCTTCATCCAGCTTGGAGGAAACGCCCATGGCAGCCACCAGCAACAGCAGCACCAACCAGGAAACTCTCGGTTTTTCCAGCTCCACCACGGCCCACCACATGTTCACACTCACGGTCCAGCAGTGTAGCGTCCTCCACCAGCAGAACACACACGGAGACCACCTTGGAAGCTCACGATGTTCCCTGGCTTTCCAGTGGCTTGGAGTGGAGCTCTCGGTCACTTCCCATGGCAGAAGAAGGCAGCTGCACCAGTCACGACCAGCAAAGAGGGGATTCTCGGTCCAGCAGTGGAGAAAGAACACGTCCAAGCGACCCATAGTTGGTGTGCACGGTGCTGCAAAGGAGAGCATGGTGATTGAGTAGAAGCGGTCTGCACGTCCTGGAAGAAAGCCACCACGCTGGAGTTGCTGTTTTTGTTTATACAGAAAGCTTTGAAGTGCAAACGGATGAGTGGGAAAAAGAGAGGGCAGCAGTTCATGGCCATGGCAGCAGCTTACATCTTAGGGGCTGGACATGTGAGGATGTCACGGTCTTGGCAGCAAGAGGAGACACGGCTTGGGAAGGTCTTCACAGCCAACACATTGAAGAGGGCAATTCCAGTAGCTGGTCCGCACATTTGGAGGTGCTGTCACAACTGATCCAGCAAGCAAATTCTGCAAAGAAGAAGAAGCACACGGAAGAAGCTTCACACTCACGGCCTGGTCCAGAAGCTCTAGCAGTTACCACGTCTCAGATGGAAAGCTCCAAAGCCAGCATGTTGAGAGGAGTGGGGGCACGGCCTGGATGGTTTCACGTCCAGCAGTCACGTTGAGAAGGGAGAAGAGTGCTGGAATGTACACAGCTGAAGAAGAAGACAAACATGGAGGGCCCTCACCCTATTTTCTCACGGGAAGGATTCTGAACAAACAGGGAGATGCTCACGGGAGGAGATTGGTGAGAGAATTGCTTATAAAATGGAGCAACAGAGAAGGAAGAACATCATTAGAATTTGAGTAGAATTTGCAGTAGATTTTAGAAGTAGTTTAGGAACCACTCACGGCTAGAAGAGGCTCTGGCCTCTTTCCATTTTCCAGCAAGCTCTCTTAGTTTCTATTTTCCAAACAGTGTAATGTATAATTTCATTTCTGAGCGTGTAGTTTATCACAGACAGTTTGTTAGTTTATTTTGTAATATTATTTTCAAATGTTTAATCCTTGATGAATTTCATTTTCATGTTAAGTGTTTTTATTTTATCCGTTGAATTTTACCGTTTATGATTTTTTTGCACCATTAAATTCTGTCATTGTATTTTACTGTTCATGCTATTTTCAAAAATCGTTTTTACTGTTCATTTTCACTGTTGCTTTGGGTAAATTTTATTTACACTGTTGTTATGATTTCTGCATGTTTATTGTTCCAGCATTTTAAATTCAAACAATGTTTAATTTTCCGTTTTCCATTTTTACCATCTTTTACCGTTTGTTTTTACCGCTGTTAAAATTTATTTCAGTGTTTTTAAATTCAGTTGTGTTTAATTTTCACTTTTAATTTCAATTTCCGCACACAAAAATCACAAAACCCCCCCACTTCGTGTTAAATCTAAGACCGAACCACAAAAATTGGTCCTTGAGAGACGACCTAGGAGTCACTTCCTAGTATTATACTGCATATTTTCGTGCAATCAACTTTTGTGAGCGGTGCGACCCGTTCATCAAAAAATGGCGCCGTTGCCGGGGATCAATAACGGTTCAGTTTTAGATTTTTGTTCTGTTAATTTTTGTTCTGTTAATATGTGTCTTTTGTGTGTTTTGTGTTTTGTATTTTTGTAGGCGACAACGACACCTTCAGCAAATTTTGGCGGCGTTGTCACTTCAGTTCCAGGTTTTTGTTTTAAGATTTGTACTGTGTTAATATATATTGTGTATATATATGTTTAATTGTTGTGTTTTATCTTGCGTTATGATGTGATGTTCTATTTTCTGTATGCGTGTCATATGTATTTTGTTTGTTAATTAAAAAAAAAATTAAAAAAAAAATTTATGTGTTGTTTTGTGTGTTCCTGTAGCATGTATAAATGTGTTGTGAATTATCTGTTTCGTAATTTTTAGTATTTACTTTTTATTTGTTTTATTTTTATTTTTCGATGTCTACCTATTTTAATGTTGTGAATAATGCTTATTCCGCCAATGTCTGTGATTATGATTCTTATTCTGCATATTACTTTGATTTTAAATCTGCTGATTTTTATGATGAGAACAATATGTTCCATCATCCAATTTCTGAGAGCTCTCTTTGGGAGCCAGTTCCACAATATGAGAGTCAGCAGTATGATTCTCCTATTCAAATAACTCCTCAGCCTTCTACTTCTGAACCTACATTAAAGGAGTTACTAGAGCAGATGACAATGCAGAACATTCAGTTTCAGAAAGGGAACATGCAGTTCAAGCAAGAGAGCATGGAGTTCCAGTAGGAAACTCAAGCTGCCATACAGAATCTGAGTGATCAGATCAGGCAGATGGCCACTCTTGCACCTGAGGAGACTGATGAAAATTTTGGGGACCCGGCAGAAGTAAGCAGTAATCCTGAACCAGGTAGACCACCTTCACCTTCCCACACTCTAGAAATCTTCAAGGAAGAGGAGGTAAGCATACCACAATTTGATTATTATGTTGATTGTGATGATGATCGGTATGCTAATGACTATATTCTTGCTGAGTCTGATTTTAATTTTTCCTCTATGCATGATGAGAACCGCTTTTTACTATCACATTCGAATGGTTATTCTTCATGCACTGAACATGAATCTGAGTCTATGATTAATATTGCATGCAATTTAGAAATTGATTCATGTTATGAGGATTTATCTAAGGCTCAGTATGATGAATTGGGATGGGGTGTTATACCTCTGCATGAAATTTCTGCAGTGCCACATTGCACTAACCATGTTGCAGGAGGTACATATAAATTTGATCAGCATGCACCCACGCTGGAAGACAAAGGTGCCAGTACATACAACAGTTCGAAGATCAAAAGGCACCTACTGAATCTGCTCAGTAACAATATTTGCTGTTTAGATCCGGCGGTGGAGGACATTTCACTGCTTGATCAAATCTGGAGGATGAAGCAGTTCGTCCTCAACAATTTCATGCTGGATCCTGAAGAAGACATCTCCCTACAAATCCAAAATTGGCAACTGCCACCCTGACCAGGGGAGTTTTCTTTTTCTTTCTTCCCCGTTTTCATACTTTTATTACATTTGTCCTTTATCTGTTTAGTGTTTTAATTGATGATCTTATGCTTAGAACACGTTTAGGACATTGTAGTTTAAGTGTGGTCTCGGGAAGATTCTGCATTTTGTTTAAGTTGTTTTTCCTTTTCTTCTTAGTTTTTGAATTGTCATCTTTAAAAAAAAAAATGTGTTTTGTGTTTTATTTTGCTTCGTGATTTTTAGTGTTTTTACTTAAAATAAAAAAAAAATATCAAAAAATCAAAAAAATCAAAAATTGTTTTGTGTAGTCCATGATTTTTGTTTTTTTTTTCGGCCCTCAGTTTCTTACCAATAATTCATGTAAAATTTTCACTTCAGATCTCATTTTTTTAATTTTCCTTATTTTCCTTCATTGTAAAAATAAGTTCTTAGTTGTTTCATACAGATCTTTGATTGAAAATTTTTGTTTAACTAAGAAAGATTTCATTCATTTGAGCAAAAATTACAGTGATTGAGAAAAGGAAATTTTTCAGATCTAAAAATGAAATTGCAATAGATATATGTGAAAATAAAGTTGTTCAGGGGTCGATCATTTCTGATCGTTAATATTACACACCATATTAAATAAAAACATAAAAAAAAAATTAATTGTTCAGATTACATGCATTATTAATATTCTGGCCACACTCGGCCAGCGAAAACATAAAAAAAAAAAAAACATAAAACCTAAAACATTAAAAATGAAAGAACTCTCGAGCTGGTTGTGGTGGTCTAAGGGAGAGCTCCGTTGAGGGAGTTCTGGTTCGAAATACAGGAGGCTTTGGTGGAGGAATTTCTCGTTCATTTCTGTCGTCATCGATAATGATCGGAACTGGAAACAAATCCAGCAGCCTCGGTGCCCTCATTATCACCCAGTTGTTTTCTTTCAAACAAAAAAAAATAATAAATAAATAAATAAATAAATAAAATTCTGTTAATTATAGAAGAGGAAGTGAAAAAAATTTAAATAAAAATTGAGGTGTGATCAGGGTCTTACCGTACATATACAGCGGCAGTTGTGAAAAGAGAGTGCCAGTGGGGTCTATCTCCGCTTGCCAGCGCCTGACCCGATTGCCATGGTTGTTAAACCAGCAGTGCACGTTATATTCGGTGGCATCTGCGAAGGTCCTTAGTCGAGACGCGATCTCGACGACTTGCGCTCGGCTTGGGTGTGTGACCCCATAGTTGTAGATGTTCATCATCATCTTGATCTGATCATCTGTAGGACGCCATCGCTGACTAGTGTATCTCTCTGATTCCATCTCACTCGTCATCATTCCTCTTGAAATATTCTAAAAAATAAATATATAAAAAAAAAATATAAAAAAAAAAAGAACAAAAAGAGAAGAACATAACAGGAAAAAAAAAATAAGAAGCATAAAAAAAAATATTAGATTAGTTCTGTGTTTTCTTTATTTGTTCTTGTTTCCTTTTAGATTTATTTTGTCCAGTCTGTATTTGATGTTTCAGTGTCTGGTCTTTGATCTGTTTCACGGTCCTTGCAAAGGGGTCCTAAACGGATCTACGTCCAGTTGTCCTTGTCCATGTCATTCATGTTATTATGTTTCTGTGTTTTATTTTTAAGTGGGGTACGTGGCGTTGTTCTACCCGATTGTCTCTGCCATACCTTCAATCGAAGGGAGATTAACGTCTGGTTTCCAGCCGATATACCCCTTAAGTTTTTTTTTTGACAGATGTGTTTTATGTGTTTTTCTTTAAAAAATAAAGCAGGAAAAAAAAGAGAAGAAAGAAGATAGATCGGGCAGCGGGAGAGGAAAAGTATTGCTGAAAAGGAAAAGAAAAAAAAATAATAATAAAGAAGGGCAGAGAAGAAAAATAATGGAAAGCAAGAAAA
Source organism: Vigna nakashimae (assembly GCA_034642375.1). NCBI lineage: Eukaryota > Viridiplantae > Streptophyta > Magnoliopsida > Fabales > Fabaceae > Vigna > Vigna nakashimae. Next base: position 16,768,122 of record CM067763.1, read on the forward strand.
GGGAAAGGGAGAGGGTGAGAAAAGCTGAGAAAGTGCAAGAAGAAAGAAAAATGTAAATGAAAGCATGAAAAGAAAGCAGGAAAGGAAAAAACGGAAATGAAAGATCTGAAAGCTTAAAGAGAAGCAGAGCAAGCAAGCAGAGAGAAAAGGAGATCCTTAGTGAAGAAAGACTTACCTGGAGAAGTAGGCTGGCAGAGAAGCTCCTCGCCGATCTCGGACTCTTCAGAAGGCACGGTGGCAGAGGCTCCGCGCAGACTCCAGATGCTTAGAAGAGAGAGGAGGAGAGAGGATTAGAGAGAAGAGAGGAGTAGAGAGAGAGCAGGGAAGTCAGAAATGTTGCTCGACGCTGAGGAGGTATCCTTTTATAGCCAAAAATTCTGTCACTGTAGCAACAGTTTCGGTCATTGCCACCGAAACTGTTGTCACAGTGCCGGTCATCTCCTTTTTTTAAAAAAAAAAAAAAATAGAAAAAAAAATTAGCATCTACTGATGGGTGCTAGGTGATTTAGACATCTGCTGATGGATGTCATTGACAACATCTACTGATGGATGTTACTGAAAAATTTCTTCCCATTTTTCCTACTTTTGTTGCACTTGTCTTTATGATTTGACTGCTCTGAAATTGATAATCTGATGATTGTAACACACTGAGGACATTGTGTGATTTAAGTGTGGTCTACTGGGGAGAAATTTTGATTTTCTGTTAGTTTCTGTTAAGTTTGTATTTTGTGTGTTAAATTTTTTGTTTTTGAGTGTTAAATTTTTTCTGTTTTAAGTGGTTTTTAGTGTGTTTTGTGTGCAATAAATTTTACATTTTTCTCTTGATTTCTGGATGATGTCTAAGTTGTAGATTTTTCCTTCACTTACTTACTACTTATAGATTGTAATCCTTGCTTTTCTTTGCTTGGAAAGATAATTATACGTTTGAGAGGTTGATTTGATTGTGACAAATACCCTGTGTGAGATTTGAGCCACTTAATTTTCTTTCTTGTGTGTGATATGTCTCTTGATTGCTTGCACATATGCCTTGGCTTGATTCTTTTTGATATACTTGATTGATATGCATGTTTAGAAAATGATAAAGGCATTTTATTTCTTGAGCCTCTTTAGCCAAATAAGCCTACCTTGTTATTATCCTTTGATAACCCCTTTGAGCCTATATTGTATATATTTCTTTGTGTTGAAGCTCATACACTGATCCTAAGTGAAAAACAAATGATTACCTTAACCTTAGGAAAGTCTGGAGCTATAGAAGTATTTTGTGAATAAGTGTGGTCTCCTTGGGAATTCTGATGAATTGGCTAGTTGATTCCTCATCATGTTTTGAAATGATAATTTATATCCTGTTGTGTGATAAAAAAAAAAAAAAAAAAAAACAGGATAAAAAAAAATGATGAGAAAAAGAGAAAAAAATTGAAAAATAATTTTGTGAATAATGGAGTCGAGAAAAGGATTGAATTAGAGGTTTGGGTGAGATTTCACTGTGTTTACATTTTTTCCTAGTGCACCTCTATTTCTTCTGAGCTATAGCTACTTATCCAAATTTATCCTCCCCTGTCCTTGGCCCCATTACAACCCAGTAAAGACCTTTTAATCTGAACATGCATATGTTTTAAGTGTTGATATTAGAAGCTTGCCAAGTCTGCTTGTGTTTGTTTTCTTGAGTGCATTGAGTGACATTGATTTACCTTAAACACTTGAGAGAAACACTGTGAGTGCATCTGTGAGGTTTTGTTATTTTCAAATCACCTCTTGAGCTGATTAATTATTTTGCCATACTGTAAATTGCTTGGATGATTTCTGTAAGTATCTGTTCTGTGATTTTGTGTTGGATATTGTCTACTTCTTTTCTCTGTCCAGATTTCTTGGGAACTGTGTAAATTCTGTTTATTTTTCTTGTGAGTCTTTGTTTTCTGTATGCTGCAATTGTGTCACTCCTTTGATGTCCTTTGAACTATTCCCTGATTTGCGTCTTAATTTTGCCCAGGAGTGCAAAAGACTAAGTGTGGTCTATTTTGATGAATCATTATTTTCTTCACTTCACTTAGCTTATTGTACTAGATTTAATTAGGGAATTGTGCATAATTGTCCAGTATTTTCCCATTTTACTGAATTGAGCTTAATTCGATCAGAAATTCTTATTTTAATTAATTCGAATTATCTGAGACTAATTATTTACATTATTAATTGCAGGGAATTTATTGGATAATATTTTGGGACTCAAATAGAAAACTCTCATTATTTATTTTATTTTATTTTATTTTAAACTAAAATGAGAAACTAAGTGAAATTCATTTTCTTGCTAACTTCATTTATTAAAAAGAAGAGAATGCTTATGAGAAACAATTAAACTCCTTAGTAAATTAATGTTGGGAGAAGATGTTGATTTCACGTAACCTTGCCAAGCATACCAATTCCATTTACATTTCTATAGCACAAAAGTTTGTCACGTGAATAACACCAATACTTTTACTATTCAACTTTGAAATATGTTGTGTACACTTCAGACGTGTTTTCTCTCTTTAAGGAAAAGTGGTTATTAAATGATGAATGGGAAAAGCACACGGCCTTGCACAAAACAAAAATTGGAAAAGTGGAATTGGTATCCACGAAAAGTGCAACTGAAGAATGAACTTGGTCCATCCGGCAAAGCCACTGAGAGGACACGTCCAAACAAGGAGCATACGGTGCTGTCTGCCACTGCTAGAAAATGCCATTTCACTTTGCTGGAAAACACACACGGTGCTTGAGCAAAGAACACAAACCAGCTCTAGAGTCCAGCAATTGGAGAAGCAGCTCCACCTTCATCCAGCTTGGAGGAAACGCCCATGGCAGCCACCAGCAACAGCAGCACCAACCAGGAAACTCTCGGTTTTTCCAGCTCCACCACGGCCCACCACATGTTCACACTCACGGTCCAGCAGTGTAGCGTCCTCCACCAGCAGAACACACACGGAGACCACCTTGGAAGCTCACGATGTTCCCTGGCTTTCCAGTGGCTTGGAGTGGAGCTCTCGGTCACTTCCCATGGCAGAAGAAGGCAGCTGCACCAGTCACGACCAGCAAAGAGGGGATTCTCGGTCCAGCAGTGGAGAAAGAACACGTCCAAGCGACCCATAGTTGGTGTGCACGGTGCTGCAAAGGAGAGCATGGTGATTGAGTAGAAGCGGTCTGCACGTCCTGGAAGAAAGCCACCACGCTGGAGTTGCTGTTTTTGTTTATACAGAAAGCTTTGAAGTGCAAACGGATGAGTGGGAAAAAGAGAGGGCAGCAGTTCATGGCCATGGCAGCAGCTTACATCTTAGGGGCTGGACATGTGAGGATGTCACGGTCTTGGCAGCAAGAGGAGACACGGCTTGGGAAGGTCTTCACAGCCAACACATTGAAGAGGGCAATTCCAGTAGCTGGTCCGCACATTTGGAGGTGCTGTCACAACTGATCCAGCAAGCAAATTCTGCAAAGAAGAAGAAGCACACGGAAGAAGCTTCACACTCACGGCCTGGTCCAGAAGCTCTAGCAGTTACCACGTCTCAGATGGAAAGCTCCAAAGCCAGCATGTTGAGAGGAGTGGGGGCACGGCCTGGATGGTTTCACGTCCAGCAGTCACGTTGAGAAGGGAGAAGAGTGCTGGAATGTACACAGCTGAAGAAGAAGACAAACATGGAGGGCCCTCACCCTATTTTCTCACGGGAAGGATTCTGAACAAACAGGGAGATGCTCACGGGAGGAGATTGGTGAGAGAATTGCTTATAAAATGGAGCAACAGAGAAGGAAGAACATCATTAGAATTTGAGTAGAATTTGCAGTAGATTTTAGAAGTAGTTTAGGAACCACTCACGGCTAGAAGAGGCTCTGGCCTCTTTCCATTTTCCAGCAAGCTCTCTTAGTTTCTATTTTCCAAACAGTGTAATGTATAATTTCATTTCTGAGCGTGTAGTTTATCACAGACAGTTTGTTAGTTTATTTTGTAATATTATTTTCAAATGTTTAATCCTTGATGAATTTCATTTTCATGTTAAGTGTTTTTATTTTATCCGTTGAATTTTACCGTTTATGATTTTTTTGCACCATTAAATTCTGTCATTGTATTTTACTGTTCATGCTATTTTCAAAAATCGTTTTTACTGTTCATTTTCACTGTTGCTTTGGGTAAATTTTATTTACACTGTTGTTATGATTTCTGCATGTTTATTGTTCCAGCATTTTAAATTCAAACAATGTTTAATTTTCCGTTTTCCATTTTTACCATCTTTTACCGTTTGTTTTTACCGCTGTTAAAATTTATTTCAGTGTTTTTAAATTCAGTTGTGTTTAATTTTCACTTTTAATTTCAATTTCCGCACACAAAAATCACAAAACCCCCCCCACTTCGTGTTAAATCTAAGACCGAACCACAAAAATTGGTCCTTGAGAGACGACCTAGGAGTCACTTCCTAGTATTATACTGCATATTTTCGTGCAATCAACTTTTGTGAGCGGTGCGACCCGTTCATCACATACATGTTTATTTTCTGTCTTGCATATTAAACTTTGAATATTTCGTTTGTAAGTCCTAGCTAATCAACAAATCACATAACTAAACTAGGCCGTGAGTCCTTTGGGAAGAACGATACTTGGTCTTACCAAGTTTATTACTTGAACGATTCGGTCATACTTGCCGATTGTGAAACAAGTTTGTGACATCATAATTTGGTGCTTACAAATTTGTCCATCAAGTTTTTGGCGGCGTTGCCGGGGACTCGTGGTTTAACTGGTTAATTTGTGTGATTATTGATTATCTTTGACTTTAATTTTGAATTTCTGTTTTTATTTTATTTGTTTTTTAGTTTATTTTATCTTTTTTATCTTTTTAGATTAGGTTAGATTTAGTTTTTTATCTTTTTAGATTAGATTAGATTAGATTTGATTTTATTTTGTTAAGTTGGATTTTATTAGATTTTATTTTATCTTTTTATCTTTTTAGATTAGGTTAGATTTTATCTTTTTAGGTTAGATTAGATTCTGTTTTATTTTTTTTAGATTAGATTAGATTAGATTTTATTTTATTTTGTTAGGTTAGATTTTATTAGATTTTATTTTATCTTTATCTTTTAGATTAGGTTAGATTTTATTTTATCTTTTTAGAATATATTTTATTTTATTTTATTTTCTATCTTCTAAATCTTTTATCTTCTTATCTTCTGAATCTTTTATCTTTTTATCTTTTGAATATATATCTTCTCCTATATCTTTTTGTGCTAAAAAATATTTTCTAGGGTTTTGTTTTCTTGTGTATGCAGGAGGCAATTCGAACTAGGAGTAAGAAAACAATAGAACCTCTTCTTGAAGGTCTAGAAGAGAGTAGAAGGAGGAGAAGAATCAGAACGTCTAGAGAACTTTTCCCTTCTCCAGAAACTCTCTTGCAATCATCACCACAAGGTTCTGTTCATAGCACAGGAAGTATGGAGGGCAATAATGTTAGAAGAACTCTTGCAGATTACACTAATCTTGCTGGACCTCAGCACTTCAATAGCATAGCTAGACCTAGAGTCAATGCAGCCAACATGGAGGTCAAACCAGCACTGATTCAACTGGTGAAGAGTAATCAATTTAATGGGTTATCTCACGAAAGCCCATATGAGCACCTGACTACCTTTAATGAGATTTGCAATACAGTCAAAATTAATGGGGTGCCAGACGAAGCAATCAAACTTAGCTTGTTTCCTTTCTCATTGGGAGGCAATGCTAAGCTTTGGTTGAACTCTTTTCCAGAAGAAAGTTTCACAGAGTGGGAAGCAGTGGTCACAAAATTCTTAAACAAATACTTCCCACAATCTAAGGTGACTAAAGGAAAGCAAGAGATATCTTCATTCAAGCAGGGCATGGAAGAATCACTAGGGCATGCATGGGACAGGTATAAAAGCTTGTTACGTAAAACTCCCACACATGGCTTTGAAGATCAAGAAGTAGTCCTAACTTTCCTTGGAGGGCTTGGTTCACAAACCAAGATGATGTTGGATGCCTCAGCTGGAGGCAATATCAAATGGAAGACTCCAGAGGAAGCAACTGAAATCATAGAAAATATGGCTACAAGTGATAATGAGTTGCACAGTGAAAGGGGAACTCCTATGCAACAGAAAGGGGTTCTTCAATTACAAACCCATGATGCCTTGCTAGCACAGAATAAAATTCTAACTCAACAGCTGGAAACTCTGACCAAAACTCTTGCTTCATTACCCAAAGAGTTAAAATCTGCTGCACAGGTACAAACCCAGTTGTGCGAATTATGTGGGGGTGATCACATCAATGGCCAATGTGCTTTTCCTGTGGAAGCCGTGGAGGATGTTAATTTCATGGCTAATCAGTTTCCATACCGTCAAGGGAATTATAATCAGGGTTGGAAACCACATCCAAGCATTGGTCAAGGACAAACTGGGCAGGCTAATCAATATAATAAGCAACAACAGCAACCAACCGTGTGGCAACAATTATCTATGCTTAATGAAAGATCAACAAGGTTGGAAGAAACTCTTCAGCAATTCATACAGAAAACTGAATCTTCTCAAAAGAGCACTGAAGCTGCTATAAAGAATTTGGAGATTCAGATGGGTCAGATTACTAAGCAATTGGAAGAAAGACCACACAGAAACTTTGGGGCTAATACTGAGGTTAACCCTAGAGAAGAGTGCAAAGTGGTCAAGAGTGTGAATGAAGAGATTATTGAGTTAGAAGAAGATGAAACAGAAGAGAGAAGAGAAGAAGAAAGAAAGGACACTTTTCCTTTTCTAACAAATCAGGAGAAACCAATGGATTTCACAGATTTATTCAGAATGGTTGATAATGAAGCTCCTTGGGAACAAATTCTACAGAAAATAGCAGTTTACACAAAATCTGATGAAGGAATCTCTACAAAAAGAAGACGTAGAGATGATGAGGAAGAAAAGTGTAAAACTGTTAAGAAAGAGTCATTCCCACCAAAAGCAGCAGATCCAGGTAGTTTTTCTATCCCTTGCACTATAGGGAAGAAAAAGGTAAAGAAAGCTCTCCTTGATTTAGGCTCAAGTGTTAACTTGATGCCTTATTCTCTATTGGAGCAAATTGGCCATGTTAAAATAAAACCTGTAAAGGTTAATCTGGTAATGGCTGATGGATCTTCAAAGGAGCCATGTGGGATTGCAGAAGACATTGTAGTTTGTGTTGGCAAACTTCAGTTTTTGGCAGACTTTGTGGTGATGAAGATGGAGACCGAAAAGATACCTTTCATACTGGGAAGACCGTTTATGAAAACGGCCCGGGCAATCATAGATGTTAATGAAGGTATAGTGGTGCTCCAGGACAGAGAGGAGAGAGTGGTGGTGGATGTGTTCAAAGATGAGATACAAGCAAAGGAGGAAGAAGCCAGTTATAAAGCTGCATTTCGAGATGCACCCATAACTAGAGGTAAAGATGAAAATTTTGAGGTTTCTGATAACCATTGTTTGTTTTCTCAGGTACCCAAGGTAGAAGAGATTGGAAAAGGAGAAGAAGTTCCTAGAGACTGGAAGAAAAGAAGACCCCAACTTGGCACACCTGTAAGACTCAAGAACAAGTTGTGGGTTATAAAAGGCTTTAAAGAGAAGGAGATGATAGAGATAGAGTCTCCATATTCTAGAGAATCCAAAACAGTCCAAAGGAAGCAGTTGAAAAGTTGGTGGAAGGACAACATCAACCATAAAGAAGATGGAACATGAGCTTTAACAGGGTCAAGCTAGTGACTTAAAGAAGCGCTTGCTGGGAGGCAACCTAGTGGATTTACAAACTTTTGTTTTGGTTTTGTAACTTTTAATCTGTGAACATTATTCTGGACATTATTTTGTTGGATCTAGCATCTACTGAAGGATGTTAGGTGGTTAAGTATCTACTGAAGGATACTAAGTTTGTAATACCTACTGATGGGTGTTGGTGAGAAAATTTTGCACCTACTGATGGGTGCTGGTAAGTTTGAAACACCTACTGAGGGGTGTTGGTGGATTTTGGGTCAGGCTCGTGACGTTAAACAAGCGCTACCTGGGAGGCAACCCAGTTGATTGGTTGTTTTTGTTTGTTTTATTTTAATTAGGGTTTGCATAAGCATTTTTAACATTGAATTGCAGGGAACCTATGAGGGGTATGCTAGGAAGGCACGTAGGTCAAGAAAAGAAGGAGAAGGGCACATCACGAAAGTGCCGCTGAGCGGCAATTACCGCTGAGCGGTACTATCGCAGATGGGCTTAAGTTCCCCTTAGCGGAACCCGAGCCCATTGGGGTATTTTTAAACCCTAAGCTGCGCGATTTTACATTCTTTCAAGCTCTTCTCTGCACAAAGACTCCCACATACCCTCTCTTAGGTTTTCCACATCTTTCTACTCTTCCCTCTTTAGAAAATTTCTCTTCCACTCACTTTTACACTAGTGTGCCATCAAAGTTTGGGGTTGGAAGAGAGTATTCTAGTTTGGAAGCATTCTCATATCATCTAGCATCTCCACCCAAGTAAGTAAAATGCATTTTGTTCATTCTAGGGTTCTTGAAATTGGTCAAAGCATGAATATTTAGGGGTTTTGATTTCTATGCATGATTTGATGATATATTTGATGTTTGAACCGATTAAACTGCTTGATTATGAACTGGAAAACTGAAAATTGCATTTGGGTGGAGTTAGGACAGTTTTAAAAAGAGATTTGCAAAAATCTGCAGATCACCGCTGAGCGGCAATTACCGCTGAGCGGCACTCTGCCAGATTTGCTTTTTCTGGCTTTTTGCGTGTTGGATTGTGGTACTGGTGGCGCTGAGGGGAAATTCTGGCCCTCAGCGGTGGTTTAGCTTCGAAAGGAGTTGTGTTCTGTGTTTACTAATGATTAACATCATGTTCTGTGGTTTTGGATTTGTGTCTGAATGCAGGAATGGCATCCTCTTCAGGAAAGAGATTGAAAACCATGGCAACCAAGAGGAAGGAAAAGGAACCAGAGCAGCCCCATAATGGCAAGTTCCTCTCTAGGAAACATGAGAAGCACTTTAGGGTGGTTCAGGACAGGAGACTTCTAATGGAGAGAAAGGTTGGAATGATACCTAACTTTGCTCCTCAATTTGGAGAGCAAGTGTTAGGGAATGATTGGGGGAAGCTAGCCACTTATCCAGCGCCTGCCAACATAGCTGTGGTGAAGGAATTCTACACCAATGCAAAGAAGATTGGTGATTATCCAGCTGAGAATTATTTGGGCTATGTCAGAGGCCATGCTATCAGGTATGATCCTGATTCCATCAACAATTTCCTGGATACTGTGTGGGCTGGTGAGCAATGCCAGTTTGCTCTTAGCATGGAGGAAGGTGCTGAATTTGAGGATGTTGAGAGAGTATTGTGCATACCTGGAGGGCACTTCCAAAGGAATAGATCTGGAGCAGTGGTTAACATTAGGAGGACAGATTTGACTCCTCTTGCAAAGTATTGGATGGCATTTTCTCATGCCAACATTCAGCCATGCTCACATGTGTCAGATATCACTCTCAACAGGGCACTATTCATCTACTGTGCTATCAGAAATTTGAATGTTAATATTGGGCAGGTGATAGCTGATGAGATTAGTGTGTGTGCTAACACCTCAAACAACAAAGCACCACTGGGACATCCTTCTTTGATCACTCACCTTTGCAAGCAAGCTGGGGTGGACACTTCTGTTCCATCATTTGAGAGGCCAAGAAAAGCTATAGATGAGGCCTATTACAGACAGTACTGTGGAGGTGAGGAGGCAGCTCAGCCAGTTCCACCACGCCAGGCTCGTAGAGAGAGAGGGCCAGCACAGAGCAGGACATCTGCTGATACTCATGAGGCAGAACCATTCTAGATGAGGGACATGTATATGTCTCTTATAGGTGCTCAGTTGCAGTCCATCCACAGAGGGCAGGTGGCCACGGCTGAGATGATAGTGGGGATGTATGATACCCCTCCAGCACACAGGTGGACTATGGATGAATTCCATAACGTGGTAGCTTGGCCAGAAGAACCATTGCATGGAGGAGCTGAAGCAGCTGAAGCTTCAGCCAGAGATATGGAAGAAGATGAAGCTGAGGAGGAGGATGCATTTGATGAAGATGATGATGAAGAGGAAGAGGAAGATACAGAGGACAGCTCAGACTGATGAGGAGCTGAGATAGCATTTACTGATGAATGCTATCATATGATTATGCTTTTGTGGTTTAAGTTTTCTAAACTTATTTGTTTTTGTTTTTAGATTAGGGTTTGATGTACTCTATTGAACACCTGGTTTGTTATGATGGTTTGCTATTAACTGTGATTGTTTGATAAGTAATGATTGAATGATGCTTATTGACTGATTGATGTTGAGATGATGTGCACATTAAAATGCTTATACAGGTGATTCACAAGCTTTGTGAACAAATGCATGATATCATGATTGTGATTGTGAAATTAAGCAGGATGTGTATGTCAAATGTGAATGAGCTTATATGTGAGGTTTTGAGCTCCAGAGTTATTATTGTTTGAATGTTATTACTTTGAAAGCATGAATGATTTTGCCCAGGTTTTCTATGATTGAATCAATTGCTTGTTTTGCATCATGTGATCAAGGCCGTTTTTGTTGAAACCCTTTTTATTGGCCAAATTCATAAAGTTAGCCTACTAAAAGAGAACACTTTGTGTTCTAACCTTTGAACCCTTAGCCTTGAACATACACTGAAACCCTTGATTGAAAATCTTTACCTTGAGTTAAGTAGAAGATCTTGTGTGGTATTGACAAATGTTCAAGTTTGGGGTTGTTATGAAAAAGGAAAAGCATTGAGCTAAGAGCTAAAAAGTAAGAATATGCGAAGAAAAAGTAAAGAAAAGAAAAAGAAGCAAAGCTCAATGCAAATGCAAAGGCAAAAGAAAGTTGGGAATGAATAAGATTATTGTGTTGTTATGATTCTCTTAACTCAAGGATTTTGTGATCCAGAAAAACCAATTTTCTTGTTAGCCCAGCCACATTATAAGCCATTGAAAAGTCCTTGTGATGATGCATGCTTGTGAATGTTTTTGATTGTGGTAAAATGAAAGGCAAAGTTGATTCATGTGACATTGTGATAGTGGAGTGAATGAGTGAAACACTTTACCTCTTATACACTTGTGTGTTGAGTGAAACACTTTACCTAGTGAGGAAATATTCCATAAGCACATGAACATCCATGCTTAATTGATTGATCATTTATGAAAAATAGCATTTGTTGGAACTTAAATGACTTTGTGAACACTAAAGCATGTGCACATCTTGAATGAACTCTTGGTCATAAGTTTGAGTGAAGTTGTTACTTATCTTGAAAAAAGAGGATTTTTGAATGAGTGAACCATCATATGAATTGGTTGGAGATTGAGTTACATCTTGTTTGCTTGAGGACAAGCAAAGTTCTAAGTTTGGGGTTGTGATAACAGTTGAAAAACTGTTATTTTCATGCTTAATATTGATACTAAAAGCAACCTTTAGACTTAAAAACTAGCTTGAAATCATGCATTTTATCTATATTTTCATAAATAAGAGAGCTGGACAGGTTTATGCTTGATTTAAGTGTTTTTGTGCAGGTTTTAAGGTGAATTGAGTGAAAAGAGTGAAGAAGGAGAGAAGTGACATTAGAAAAGACAAGAAAGAGTGCAAAAAGAGAAGACAAAGGCACCGCTCAGCGGTATTTTACCGCTGAGCGGCACTCAGGAGGTTGCGGGAGTCACGCTGAGGGGCAAAATGGCCGCTGAGGGGAAGAAAGTGACGCCCAGTCACCGCTGAGCGGCATTTACCGTTGAGCGGCACTTTTTGGGCTTGGGCTTTTGTAATCTTTTGTAACTCTAGAATAGTATATAAGGGCTTGCACGTCCTTGGGATTAGTATCTTTGGCAGAAAGGAGGCAAACACTCTCTCTTCCACCCCTTTGAAGGAGGATCTTGGATGCTCAGGCTACCTCTTCACCTTTATTGGGTTTATTCTTTCATTCTTTCATTGTTATTCATCTAGGTTCACCATGAATATGGTAAACTAAACCTTGTATGTTTGTTGGGGAATCAATGTAATCTCTTGAAGCTCTCATATATGGAATCTGTTGATTACATCTTTTAATTAAGACATATGCTTTCTTTCATCATTAGTTAGGGTTTTTCCTCTTTGCTCAATGCTTGCATAGTTTAACTCATTCCATGCATGATAATTGATTTTGTCGATACGGACACGTACGGGGAAGTCTAGATCCGGGGAATTTCTCCCAATATTATACTGACAATATTCTATTGGTTGCCTTTAAGCTCCTGCACTCATGAACTAATCATTAGGAATGCTAGGAATTGTATGAACTCGTGATTAGGGAGAAGCCATCTAGAATGGTACATTAGAGAGTGGCATTCACAATGATGATTTGAATGTTGAATTCCTAAAATATATGAGAGTGGATGAGATGAAATTGACCCCCAACAACATATTCATTTATATAATTCATTGAAAGTGTTTATCTTTTGTCTTTGCCATTGATCAAACTTCATGCATACATGTTTATTTTCTGTCTTGCATATTAAACTTTGAATATTTCGTTTGTAAGTCCTAGCTAATCAACAAATCACATAACTAAACTAGGCCGTGAGTCCTTTGGGAAGAACGATACTTGGTCTTACCAAGTTTATTACTTGAACGATTCGGTCATACTTGCCGATTGTGAAACAAGTTTGTGACATCATAATTTGGTGCTTACAAATTTGTCCATCAACAGGTATAAAAATTAGCTATAAAAAGTATATTTTCCACTAGTGATAGGACTTATATGAGCTTGAAAGAGGTCATTCTCGTTGTATTGAGGAGCTTATTTTCAATGTGCTTTAAGTCGTTGCTCTTCTCTGGTCTGAACGACGTATTCTAGGCCGAGTGGCGACTAGTGGGAGTTCTTTTTATAACTTTTTACCATGTTAAGCAGAGGCACTATAAAGCCAGATGGCCAATCAAGCGAAACCACTTGTTATTTGATTGGACGTTTGAAGCCTAAAATGAGACATCTATATTAAGAGGTGTCTCTAGTGACCTATAGGTGCTTTACTATCTTATGAACTGCAAAATAGATAAGAAGGTGTCCGTAATAACATTAATAGGCACAATCACTAAGAAGTTTCCTCACCGATTGGTTTTAGACTAGGAATTCATTGAAAATGATCCTTAGGTTTCTTGGACGAGAACGAGAGGTCACTAAGAACTTTTATCACCTCAGTTTGGACCAGGAGTTCTCGGAGAGCGTTTGATGTGTCAATATTTTCTTGACTTTACTTAGTTTATTGTGCTAGAATTAATTAGAGAATTGTGTTTAAATGTCCGGTATTTTTCTGTTTTTGCTAATTGTGCTTAATTTGATCAGAAATTCTTATTTTAATTAATTTGAATTATCTGAGGCTAATTATTTGAATTATTAATTGTAGGGAAATTGTTGGATCATATTTAGGGACTTAAAGAGAAATGCCACATCAATTACATTTTAAGCTAAAATGAGAGAGGAGGTGTAAATTTCAATTATGGGAGTGCGCATGGAGTTATATGATTTCTTGATTATTTAAGACTTGTGAACAAATTCTTGAGGTTTCAAATGCAAAAGACAATAAGTAAACATGTATGCATGAGTTTTGATCAATGGAAAAGAGGAACACAAACACTTGAGATGAATTACATGGATGAGTATGTTATTGGGGTAATCAATTTCATCTTATCCACTCTCATATACTTTAGGAATTCATCATTCTTTTCATCAATGTTAATGCCACTCTCTAAATCACCTTGCGAAGAAAGCTTATCCTTAATTACGAGTTCATACAATTCCTAGCATCCATAATAATTAATTCTGAAGCACAGAAGCTTAAAGACAACCAACCTTCATTTCCCTATGTCTAGGCAATATGCTATTGGGAGAATTTCCCCGGATCTAGCTTTTCCTGTATGTGTCCATATCAAAAAAATCAATAATCATGACATCGAATGAGTTAAACAATGCATGCTTTGAGCAAAGAGGAAAAACCCTAACTATTAATGAAAGAAAGCATGTATCTCAAATAAGATGTTTAAACACAAATTCTATATATGAGAGCTTTAAAAGATTACATTGATTCCCCAACAACAAGAAAAGTTTAGTTCACCAACAACAAGAAAAGTTTAGTTCACCATATTCATGGTGAAACTAGATGAAATACAATGAAAGAGTGAAAAATAGAACCCTAGAAAGTTGAGTAGGTAGCCTTAGCATCCAAGGTCTTCCTCCAAGGGGTGGAAAGGTGAGTGTTTGCTTCGTACTCTGCAAAAGATACAAACCCTAGGAAGTCCTAAAGCTTATATACTATTCGAAATATTACAGAAAAGTGGGCCTAAGCCTAAAATACCACCGCTCAATGGTAAGTACGTGTGTTGGATTCTTCCCCTCAACTGCACTTTCACCCCTCAACGGAGCTAACGGGAGTTCATGAGTGCCGCTCAGCGGGAAACTGGCGTTGAGCGGTACTTGCGGCTTCTCTTCTTTTGCACTTTTTGAGTTCTTTTCTGATTCCATCTCTATTCTTCTTCACTTCTTTCATCAAATTCACCTTAAAACCTGCATAAAACACTGAAATCAAGCATAAACCTATCCAGCTCTCTTATTTCCAAAAATATAAACAAAAGCATGATTTCAAGCTAGTTTCTAAGTGTTAAAGGTTGCTTTTAGTATCAATTTTAAACATGAAAATAACAGTTTTCCAACTGTTATCAACGGGGAGAGAGTCATGGGCTTACTACTACGCCACCTACTTTCCCACCCTCTTATGCCCGTACTCTTGCACCTAAGGAGACTGCTGAAGATTTGGAGGACTAGGCAGGTATAAGCAGAAATTTTGATCCAGGTAGACCATTTTCATCTTCCACAACTTTAGCCACTGATGACAAATTTATGAACACCGTAAAACGGCTCCAAAAACTTGTTTAACAATCGGCAAGTGTGACCGAATCGTATCAAGTAAAAAAACTCGGCAAGACCAAGTATCGTTCTCCCAAAGGACTCATGGTCTAGTTAGCTATATGATTTGTTGATTATTTAAGACTTGTAAACAATTGATTGTAGGTTTAAATGCAAAAGACAGTAATTAAACATGTATGCATAAATTTGATCAATGGAAAAGAGGAATACAAACACTTTAATGAATTAGATGGATGAGTATGTTGTTGGGGTTATCAATTTCATCTTATCCACTCTCATATACTTTAGGAATTCATCATTCTTTTCATCAATGTTAATGCCACTCTCTAAATCACCTTGCAAGAAGGCCTATCCTTAATTACGAGTTCATACAATTCCTAGCATTCCTAATAATTAATTCTGAAGCGCAGAAGCTTAACGACAACCAACCCTCATATTCCCATGTCTAGGCAATATGCTATTGGGAGAAATTCCCCAGATCTAGATTTCCCGGTATGTTCCCATATCGACAAAATCAATAATCATGGCATTGAATGAGTTAAACAATGCAAGCTTTAAGAAAAGAGGAAAAACCCTAACTAATGATGAAAGCATGTATCTTAAAATAGGATGTTAAAACACAAATTCCATATATGAGAGTTTCACAAGACTACATTGATTCCTCAACAACAATACAAGGTTTAGTTCACCATATTCATGGTGAAACTAGATGAACAATAATGAAAGAATGGAAGAGATAGAAAAACCGTATAAAGAGAAGAGGAGAGCCGTCACCATCTCCCAATTTACCCCCAAGGGGTGAAAAGTGTGTTTCTGCTTCCTCCCAACCAAAGATACAAACCCTAGGACGTCCTAAAGCATATATACTATTCTAAGCCCATAAAAAATACAGGTCCAAGCCCATTTAGAATGGCGCTTAGCGCTATTTAACCGTTGAGCGGTACTAGTGCATGATCCATTTTGCCCCCTAGCTGCTGTTTTGCCCCTCAGCGGTGATTTCGGCACCTGAAAACTGCCGTTCAGCGCCAAATTACCGCTCAGCGCCACTTGGTCACACTTTTTCTGCATTTGGTTCGCTGGTTGAATTTTCTGGTTGACTTGTTGACGTTTTTGGTTTCTGGTTGACTTTTCAACACTCCAATCATTTGGTACTTCAATTCTTCTTTCAAATCATTCAATTAGCCTACAAAATCAAGGGAATCTTGCACAAAACCATTAAATTCACTTTCAACTCTCTTATTCACAAAACTAAAGCAAAAATATGAGTTCAAGCTAGTTTCTAAGTCTTAAAGGTTGCTTTTGGTATCAATTTTAAGCATGAAAATAACAGTTTTTCAACTGTTATCAGCCACCTTCAAGAAAGAGGAGGCAAACATACCTGAGCTTGATTATGCTTTTAATGATTATACTATTGATGGGTATGTTGTTGATGATTATGATGTTGATGAGCATGATTTTCATTTCTACTCTTTGCATGATGAGAAACAAATTTTGCCATCCTATCTGAATACTTCTTATCAATCACTGAACATGAATCTGAGTTTGTTGATGATATTGCTTCTAAATTTGAAATTGATTCATGTTCTGAGAGTATATATGTGGTTCAACCTGTTACATTGGGATTGGGTGTTATACCTCTACATATAAATTCTTTGGAGCCACCATGCACTAACCTTATTGTAGGAGGTACACATGAATTTCACCAGCAAACACCCACGGTGGAAGACAAAGGTGCTTACATACACAACAGTTTGAAGATCAATAGGCACCGGCTGAACCATTGAGGACATTGTGTAGTTTAAGTGTGGTCTATTGGGGGAGATTTTGATTTTTCTTTGTTAGTTTTTCTTTTCTTTGCTAAATTTTTTCTGTTTTAGGTTATTTTTGTCTTGTCTTGTTTACAGTTTTGCATGATTCTCTTCGTTTGTGGATTTTGTTTAAGTTGTAGACTGTCCTTTCCTTCACTTGATTGATACTTGGTTTGAAATCCATGTTTTTCTCTGATTGGAAGATGATCATGATGTTTGAGAGGGTGATTGATTGTGATAGAAATACCCAATGTGAGATTTGAGCCAATTTATGTTCTTTCTTGTGTGATGTCTCTTGATTGCTTGCACATATGCCTTGGTTTGACTCTTCTTGATAATTCTTTGATATGCATGTTTGGAAGTGATAAAGGCAGTTTTGTTCTTGAGCCTCTCTAGCTAAAGAAGCCTACCTTGTTGTGATCATTTGATAACCTCTTTGAGCCTATGCTTTCCGTTCTCCTTGTTTTGAAGCTCATACACTAGCCCTATGTGAAAAAAAAACCATGATTACCTTAACCTTAGGGAGTTTTGGAGCTTTGGAAGTGTTTTGGGAACAAGTGTGGTCTCGTTGGGGATTCTGATGAGTTGCCTAGTAGGTTCCTCTTCTTGGTTGATTGTGTAAACATGTGTACATCTTGTCTCTGAAAGTTGTGTCCTGAATAGAGAGAAAAGAAGAGACAAGATGAGAAAGAAAGAAAAAAAATAGAGAAAAATGAAAAATAAATAAATTTGTGAATAATGGAGTCAAGAAGAGGATTGAATTAGAGGTTTTGGGTGTGATTTGATTGTGTTTTCACTTCTTCCCCGTTGCTCCTCTATTCTTTTTGGTTTGTAGCTTCTCATCCATATTTATCCTCCCTTGTCCTTGGCCCCATTTCACCCATAAAAGACCTTTTGATTTGAACATGCATATGTTTTGAGTGTTGATATTAGAGGCTGGCCAAGTCTGTTGTTGCTTGCTGTCTTGAGTGTACTGAGTTGAAATTATTTACCTTAGACACTTGAGAGAAACACGATAGTGTATCTATGAGGTTCTGTTGCTTTGGATTCACCTTTTGAGCTGATTAATCATTTTGCCATGTTTTGAATTACTTAAATGATTTCATGAGTATATGCTTTCTCTGATTCCTTCTGTGTTAGATATTGTCTACTGCTTTTCTTTGTCCAGATTTCTTGAGAACTGTGTAGTTCTGTTTGTTTCCTTGTGAGTCTTTGTTTTCTACGTGTTGATGTTGTGTCACTCCTCTGATGTCCTTTGAAATATTCCTTGATTTGAGTCTTGATTTTGCCAGGAGTGCAAAAGACTAAGTGTGGTATTGATGGGAGGGTCGCACCTCCCACAAAAATTGTGCATAAAAGAATGCAGTATAGTACTAGGAAGTGACTCCTAGGTCGTCTCTCAAGGACCAAATTTGGTTCAGTCTCAGATCAAACACATTGTGGGGGGGATGTTTTTTGAAGATTTTTTTTTTGTGAATGCAATTAAACTAAATTGAAACCGAAAATTAAATAAAACCGAATATAACTGAAAGCATCAAAACGCATGAAAACATTAAAGTAAACAATGCAATAGGTAAATATCCAAACGCAATTAAAGCTATCAAAATACAAACAATCAAAAGCACACAGCTGGAATAAAACTTCAAAGCAAAAGTGTATGAACTAATTGAAAATGTAACTTTTAGCTAAAAATTTAAATGGTAAATGCGTGAAGAACACTTAAAATTAAATGCTTGAAGAAGTAAGTCGGACATGGCAGCTGCTAGAATAGAAACCGTGCACACCAACACAGAAGCTATGTTCTCCAATTGAATGCGTTGCTTCCCTTCCATCATCCACCGAATCACCACTTCTTAATTTTCTTGCACATGAGCTCTTCTCCAGCCGTTACACCTCCAACTCTAGAAGAAATAAATCATGCGTGTCCCGTTTCATTCTTCCAGCTCAACACCGCTTCATTCTTCCAGCTCAACACCGCAGGCTCCCCTTAACTTGACACAAGGTGCTTCTCCAAAGTTGGTCAGCGCATGTGCTCCCTGCTACCATTCTCCCATCAATTCAGCTTTCAACTTTATAAATCCAAAAACCATTCTATTTCCTTCCAGCAGCCGTGAGACAACCTTGCAGCCACCGTTGCACCTAATGTTGGACGTGAGCAGCTCGTGCTTCCAACAAAAACCATTGATTGCTTTTTACTTCCTTCTTTGTTCAATGTAAAAACGTGTCTTCCATATGGATGGCGGCTGACGCTCCACACATCCAGCCCTCCCAAAAATCAGTGTTCCCCCTAATGCCGTAACCTCTTCATGTGCCGCAATTTTTTCCAGCCTCCGTAGCCTTCCACCACTTCACCTACTACTCGGTGCTGCTCCAACACATCACCGCTTCATTTCAAAGGAAAAGAAAGAAGGCTTCTAATATTCTCCATCTACCGTAACGTACTAAAATAGAAGAAGAAAATGTGTTTTTCCATTTCATCTCAATAATGTAACAGGGTAAAGAAAAATGTTCCCAAAACATGGAAGACCTCCTCCGTGACATCATACTGCTCCCAACGTGTTGCTGCTTCCCATTATCTCCTCACTTTCAATTTAATCACCGTTGTTGCCTCTAAAGTAAATCACCGTGTGCACTTCCAACTCCTAGAATCAGCCGTGACACCGTGCAGCTATGATGAATAAAAGCAAAATGAAAATCACCATGGAATCAATCACTGCTGGAAGCAAAATGCCATTCCTCCCAAAACGTTCAAAAGCCGAGAGCCCAAAAAAAAACTAGTAAACAGTGGCCAAAAAATGTAAGTGGCGGCTGGACAAGGGCCGTGTGTCCCTTTTTAATAAGGGTAGGGTCCACACAAAAAACCCTAGGGTGCCAAGTCACTAACTTCTAATTTTTGGGTCTAATCTAATTTACCAAAAATTGACCCAAAATATAAGAGTTGATACAGAAATTCTAAACTACTGAATTACAATTTAATTAATTCTCAAATGTCTGTGTGGAGAGTCTTGAATTTATTTGGCATTCTTCCTGATGTCCGAAAATGTATTTCCGAAATTTTCCTGCAATTCAAAAATGCACTTAATCAGCTCAGAAAACCCAAATTAGCACAATTACAAATTTCCGACCAAATTAAGCAGAATTTGGAAAACGGGGAAATAACAAACAATTAAACACAATTCCTTGGTTTATTTAAGTGCAATAAACTAAATATAATTCAAGAAATAACGACTCATCAGGTATATTTTTATGAGTCTATATTTTCTTGACTTCACTTAGTTTACTATACTAGAATTAACCAGGGAATTGTGCTTAAATGTCCGGTATTTTTCCGTTTTTGCTAATTGTGCTTAATTTGATCATAAATTCTTATTTTAATTAATTTGAATTATCTGAGGTTAATTATTTGCATTATTACTTGTAGGGAAATTGTTGGATAATATTTTGGGACTTAAAGAGAAATGACACATCCAACGTTAGAGAAGGTGGTGTCACGGCCTGGCAGGGAGAAATGGTACAACAGCTCACGTCCAACGTTGGTGCGCATTCTGGGCATTCATTCGGTGCTAGCAGAATAACACGAAAGCACACAACACGTTCAGTAGAGGAGAATGGAATTTTATGTGCTGATTTCATCTTGCACACATGGTCATTTTATTTTGTTTTCCTTTAGATTTGCACACACAGTCATTCCATTTGGAGCAGGAAGCACGCAAGATGCGACACTGATTCACTTTCATTTTAGAGTGTCACACGCTGAATTCATTTACTTTTCCGAAATGAAGTAGCTTAGTCCTAGATTTTATTTTCAATGTCATACATTTTTAATTTGTTGTTTGCTTTATGAATGTGTTGAAGCTACTGAATAGAGCATTTCACCTTTTAACTCAATATTGCAATTTACTAGCATTAAATAATGTTTTACTTGATTTAACTTTAAGCTTGCACCGAGAATTTTAATGCATTAATGGAAGCACCTTGCTCATTTATCTTGCTTTACTACTAGCGTTTTCTTTTTAAGTGTTGATTATGTGATGAATAACATTTCATTCTTTAGCTTAAGTGTTGCGTTTGAATAACATGCCAAGTGTTTCTTTATTATCGACTGCATTTTAAGTAGTTCACACATTGTTTTAGGATCGTTCAATTTATTTTTGTTTTTTTCATTATGTTGTCTATTCTGTTCGCCTTCTTTTTGTTCCTACATTTCCAATTTCCTCACTTGCTTTAGAGATTGTTCGGTCTCAATGTAGAACTGTTCGGTCATCTGTAGGACCGTTTGGTCTTCATGCTTTGTTCATTTATTTCAATGTTTTCAATTATGTTTGGTTGTATTTAATTTCCAATTTTAATTTAGTTCATTTCTAATCACAAAAACACTTTCAACCCTCGAACCAAATTTGATCCTTGAGAGACGACCTAGGAGTCACTTCCTAGCACTATGTTGCATTTATTTTCACATCAAATTTGTGTGGGCCGCAATAGCCCCATCATCGTTCCCTCTCGGAGAGCGTTCCCTGGGTTTTGTGGACGAGAGTGAGAGTTCACGTAGAACATTCCTCACCGCTCGGTTTAGGACCAGGGGTTCTCGGAGAGCATTCCCTAGGTTTTGTGGACATGAATGAGAGTTCATTGAGAACATTCCTCACTGCTCGGTTTAGGACCAAGGATCCTCGGAGAGCGTTCCCTAGGTTTTGTGGACGAGAGTGAGAGGTCACGAAGAACGTTCCTCACTGCTCGGTTTAGGACCAGGGGTTCTCGGAGAGCGTTCCCTAGGTTTTGCGAGATGGCCCAAACGGTAAGCTCCTGATTGGCCAAGTGATTTGTGTCCAAGATCATACTATCTACGCTGAAGAAATAATAACAATTCGATCCTGAATGGTGAGAAAAAAAATGCATTTACAAGTCTAATATCAAAATAGCTTATGTTATAAGGCCGGACAACCAAGCAAGTAAGACCGCTCGGTGTTCGATCGAATATTTGGAGACCAAAGCTGAAATCCATATTAGGATGTGTTACAGATGAGCTTGTAGGTGCTTTACTACCTTCCATCCTGTATAAAAGAATAACAAAAGATGTTGAAGATTTCTTCTATTGTGAGTTATGAGCCGGTCACACTACTAACCTGTTAGGTTCAAAGGTGATAGTAATGACTGTTGATGAATAAAACATGTTAGAATTAACTCAAGGATCTCTACATTTAGAAGGAAAGATAGTTGTTGTGATCGCAATGATCTATACTCGCACATATTGAAAACTATGACTTTGAGTTTAGAGAAATTGATTTTATAATATCCATTGTATATGAACCTTTCTTGCTATGACATCTATTGCCTCTACAAGAAGCTGAAGAAAAAATATTGTGGGTTACATTCCCATCCATGTTGAAATAGTTGTATTAGATGTTGAGATGTCTATTTTTGACAAGAAAACCATCACAAAATGATTTGAGAAAACTCTAGTCTCTTTGAAATTTACTTCTTTATAAAGTTTTCGGGTGTTGTGTTGAAGATGTTGAAGGTTCATCTCGCTAAAGGTTTTCATATTTGTAAGATGTTAGTTTTCCCAATTGTCTTTGTCTTGATCCACTTGTCATCTGCACTTTGAGGCCGAATGGCCGAACGGTTGAATGGTTGAAGACTTAATGTTTAATTTGGCTAAAGTATTTGAGGCCATGGAAGTGTTACCAATGAGGAGCATTGGTGTCTTAAAGATATTATGGTTTTCATGATGCTACAAGATAAAGAACGTGAAAACGTTTGTTGTATTTATTTAAAAGCATTTTTGCAGAATTAATTGTATAGGAATTACTTTGTTGATGTAAGAACTCATAGAATTTCCTGTTTAGAGAGTCTTTGTGCAGATAATCGATTATTTGGTATAATAATCGATTATTACGAGCCTGTTTGGAAAAGAGTTGCTCGTGCAAATAATCGATTATTGCTTAGAATAATTGATTATTTCTGTCTAATTTAATATTGCCCAGGTTGCTCAAATAATCAATTATTACTCAGGATAATCGATTATCACTTTTTGAAAACTCCATAACAGACACAGATAATTGATTATCACTTATGATAATATATTATATTTGGTAGTTGGGAGTCGTCTTTTCATTTTCTGAACCTTGGGCTATAAATATTGTTTTTCACAATTCTTAGAGAGTAACTTTTCATTTGAGACCGCTCGAGCGCCCCTCAAGGGGCGCTTGAGCGGCGCGCAGTGCAGTCAAGCGTGGCCTTGCTATGTTTTTCACTCTCCAAATCAGTTTCAAAATCCAAACCAAAATTAGCACAATTTAATCAATCCAAACAGTGGCAAATCATGCATAGACAATACCAATCATCAAAAATCAAACTTTTTCATCAACATTCTTCAAGAATAAAACTTTAAAGTGCTCAAATCACAACATAGCAAGAACTTATTTGGTTGGAGACAAAAATCAGAGATTGAAGTTCAAATAAAGTGCACAAATCTGAACCCTAGTGATAATAGTTGAAAAACTGTTATTTTTATACTTAATTTTGACCTTAAATACAACCTTTATGACTTAGAAACTATAGCTTGGAATCATGTTTTTGTTTAAGTTTTGGAAATAAGAGAGTTGGATAGGTTTTATGCTTGGTTTTCTGATGAATCATTATTTTCTTCACTTCACTTAGTTTATTGTACTAAAATTAATCAGGAAATTGTGCTTAATTGTCTAGTATTTTCCCGTTTTTATTGATTGTGCTTAATTTGATCAGAAATTCTTATTTCACTTAATTTGAATTATCTAAGACTAATAATTTACATTATTGAGTGCAGGGAAAATTCTGTAAATATTATTGGGACATTTGGAAGAATAATAGCATGGCTCTTGTGGTATGCGCGGCTGGAAGTTGAAGATGGAAGGTTTGCTACAAGAGTAAACAATTTTGGCTGGACAACACAAGGGAGCCATCAAGTAAAAGAATCTCACGGCACACTCATTTTGGAAATGGCTTGGAACACATGCAACATCACACGAATATTTGGCAAGCCTTGCACATGACCCCTCTTTTGTCTTATTTTGGCTAAATTATTTGAAGAAAGAATGAAGCTTTTATCCAAAGATGCAACTCACGGTTCTTCATTATTGGTTTCTTATCCATTGGAAATATGCAAGTGTTGGAGAAAATTATATACAATATAGCCACTTGTTGACTCATTTTAGCTTAAGTCCAAGAGAATATTATTAAAAAAGAAGCACATAGGGTGTTGAGTGGAGTGCCACAGCTGCAATTCATTGATTTCAAGTGAAGAAAATTATGAAGACATGGGACATGACGGGACAACCACTCACGGTTATTTCTATGAATCATGAGCAATGAATATTAAATGAGGCAAACCATCCCATCTAATTCTTCAAAAGTTATGAAGCATAATGGAGGAGTACATACAACATCTCACGGTTTGGAAGATAGCAAGTTACATGGCTGGAAAATTCATTTGCCAAGCATTTATCAAAGCACATGTTTTGAAGTCAAAGTGGGAGCCACCATCATTTGAGAATTGTTTTTGCCAAGAATTAATGTGTAAGCACGTGAAGATGGATGCAAAAGAGGAGGGCCACATTTTTCGGAAAAGTCACATACAAGAAAAGAAGATAGAAGTGGTGTCACAAAGTCCAACATCTCACTTAGAAAAAAGGAAGCTCACAGCTGGAAGGAGAGTTGTCACGACCAGCTTCCACACACGCACCGAATGAAATGTTGCACCCACTTGAGTGGAGCTTTGTTCAGCAACACCAACGGTCCAGCTTGGGAGGTGTCACGGTTGCACCTTGGAAGAACATCCAGCAAGCCACCTTGAGAGGAAGAAATCCACGGACCAGTAGCACATGAAGTCCAGCTGCTTGAAATGGGTACCACACTTCAAAGGAATTTGGCATCAAGTAGAAAAGCACACGACAATGGATTTGGCACGTCGTGAAAGCATAGGAAGAATTAATTAAAAAATTGTACTAGTGGGAGACTCACGGGAAGAGAGGTGTCGTTGCTATAAGAAGAGTAGACATTCCAGACGGGAGGGGGGAGCTCTCGGTAGTGTAGGAATCTCAGTTGTTCCAGTAGAGTAGGAGACGCCTGGGAGAGACTCTCTCTTCCAGTAGCTTTAGGTCCTTGCTCATTTTCAGAAAAAACATGTAGAATTTAATTTCTGTACTGTGTTAGTTTGTTCATTTTATTTTTATCCGTCCAGGAATTTTAATTTAATGATGAATGTTTAATAAATTTGATTTTCAAGGTGGTTTTGTTTTTACCGTTTACTGTTTTCTATGCCGTTAAATTTTGTCATCGTGTTTTACTCTTCATATTATTTTCAACGTCATTTTTACGATTTATTTTTACTGATGTTTCTGGGTAAAGTTCAAACACTGCATAATTTTCCTTTTTGTGATTTTACTATCTTTTACCGTTTGGTTTTATAGTCGTTAAAATTTATTTCAACGTTTTTCAAATTCAGTTGTGTTTAATTTTCAGCACAAAACATCCACAAACCCCCCCCACTTCGTGTTTAAATCTGAGACTGAACCACAAATTGGTCCTCGAGAGACGACCTAGGAGTCACTTCCTAGTTATACTGCATTCTTTTATGCACAAACTTTTGTGAGCGGTGCGACCCGTTCATCATTTTCCTTGTTTTTTTAGGTTTTAAGATGAATTGAATGAAAGAAGTGAAGTAGTTAGGAGTTGGATTCAGAAAAGTAAGAAAAAGTGCATAAAAGCGGCACTCTGAAGACCCGTAGTCACCGCTGAGGGGCAAAACTACAGCTGAGCGTCAAATAGAAGAACCGCACTCACCGCGGAGCGGTAATTACCGCTGAGCACCATTTTAATGCGCCTTGGGCCACTTTTTTGTAATCTTTAGGAAGCTATATAAGGTTTTAGTCGACCTAAGGTTAGTATCTTTGGACAGAACGAAGCAAAATCACACTTTCTTCACCCCTTGGAGGAGGATTTTGGATGCTCAAGCTCTATTCTTCAACTTCTAGGGTTCTATCTTTCATTCTTTCATTATTTTTCATCTAGTTTCACCACGTCTATAGTGAACTAACCTTCATTGTCGTTGGGGAACCAATGTAATCCTTTGAAACTCTCATGTATTGAATTGGTTCTTTAATCTATATGCTTTCTTTCATTAATTGTTAGGGTTTTTCTTCTATACTCTATCCATGCTTTGTTTAACTCATTCAATTGCATGATCATTGATATTATTTGTATGGACACATATGAGTAAATCTAGAACTGAAGAAATTCTCCCAAGAGTAATATTGCCTATACATAGGGATAGGATCATTGGTTGCCTTTAAGCTTCTGTGCAAATGTGATAACAGTTGAAAAACTGTTATTTTCATGCTTAAAATTCATACTAAAAGCAACCTTTAACACTCAGAAACTAGCTTGAACTCATATTTTTGCTTTAGTTTTGTGAATAAGAGAGTTGAAAGTGAATTTAATGGTTTTGTGCAAGATTTCCTTGATTTTGTAGGCTAATTGAATGATTTGAAAGAAGAATTGAAGTACCGAATGATTCGAGTGCTGAAAAGTCAACCAGAAACCAGAAAAGTCAACCAGTCAACCAAAAAACTCAACCAGTCAACCAGAAAAGTCAACAGTCAACCAGAACGCTGAAAAGTCAACCATAATACAGAAAACGTTCTACTGAGCGGCACTTTTCAGGTGCCAAAATCACCGCTGAGGGGCAAAAATAGCAGTTGGGGGCAAAATGGATCATGCGCTATTACCGCTCAGCGGTAAAATAACGCTGAGCGCCATTCTAAATGGGCTTGGACCGGTTTTCTGTTACTTTTATGGGCTTGGGCCTAACGTTTTGTATTTTTAAAATAATATATAAGCTTTAGGACGTCCTAGGGTTTGTATCTTTGGCTGGGAGGAAGCAGAAACACACTTTTCACCCCTTGGGGGTAGATTGGGAGATGGTGACAGCTCTCCTCTTCTCTTTCTAGGGTTTTTCTATCTCTTTCACTCTTTCATTATTGTTCATCTAGCTTCACCATGAATATGGTGAACTAAACTTTGTATTGTTGTTGGGGAATCAATGTAGTCTTGTGAAACTATCATATATGGAATTTGTGTTTTATCATTAGTTAGGGTTTTTCCTCTTTGCTTAAAGCTTGCTTTGTTTAACTCATTCATTGCCATGATTAGTGATTTTGTCGATATGGGAACGTGCGGGGAAATCTAGATCCGGGGAATTTCTCCCAATAGCATATTGGTTGCCGTTAAGCTTCTGCACTTAAGAATTAATTACTATGATTGCTAGGAATTGTATGAACTCGTAATTAAGGATAGGCCTTCTTGCAAGGTGATTTAGAGAGTGACATTAGCAATTGATGAAAAGAATGATGAATTCCTAAAAGTATATGAGAGTGGATAAGATGAAATTGATAACCCCAACAACATACTCATCCATCTAATTCATTAAAGTGTTTGTATTCCTCTTTTCCATTGATCAAATTCATGCATACATGTTTAATTATTGTCTCTTGCATTTAAAACCTACAATCAATTGTGAACAAGTCTTAAATAATCAACAAATCATATAGCTAACTAGGCCATGAGTCCTTTGGGAAAACGATACTTGGTCTTACCTAGTTTTATTACTTGATACGATTTGGTCACACTTCCCGATTGTTAAACAAGTTTTTGGCGCCGTTTTTCGGTGTTCATAAATTTGTCATCAAGTTTTTGGCGCCGTTGCCGGGGACTCATGGCTTAACTAGTTCATTTGTGTGATTATTGATTATCTTTGACTTGAATTTTGAATTTTGAAATTTGAATTTTTGTTTTTATTTTATGTTTTTTTTTCAGTTTTTTTTATTTTATTTTCTGTTTTTATTTTTTTTTATTATTTTATTTTATTTTATTTTTCTGTTTTCTGTTTTTATTTTTCTATTTTTATTTTTTCTATTTTTATTCTATCTTCTTATCTCTTATTTTATATCTTCTTCTATATCTTTTTGTGCTAACAAATTTTTCTAGGGACTTGTTTTCTTGTGTATGCAGGAAGAAATTCGAACTAGAAGCAAGAAAACCTCGGAACCTCTTTTTGAAGGCTTAGATGAGAGTAGACGGAGGAGAAGAATCTGTACATCTAGAGAACTTTTCCCTCCTCTGGAAGATCTTTTACAACTTTCACCACAAGGTTCTCACCATAGCACTGAGGAGATGGAGAATAATAATGTTAGACAGACTCTTGCAGATTACACCAATGTGGTTGACCCTCAACATTTTAACAGCATAACAAGACCGAGGGTCAATGCAGCCAACATGGAGGTGAAACCGGCGTTGATCCAGCTGGTTAAGAGTAATCAATTTAATGGGTTGTCTCATGAAAGCCCATATGAGCACCTCACAACATTTAATGAAATTTGCAATACAGTGAAGATAAATGGGGTGCCGGACGAAGTAATCAAACTTATCCTGTTTCCATTCTCATTAGGAGGCAACGCTAAGCTTTGGTTGAACTCTTTTCCAGAAGGGAGCTTTACAGAGTGGGAAGTTGTGGTGACAATGTTCTTGAACAAATACTTCCCACAATCCAAGGTAAACAAAGGAAAGCAAGAGATTTCATCTTTGAGGCAAGGCATGGAGGAATCACTAGGTCATGCATGGGACAGATACAAAAGCTTATTAAGAAAGACTCCCACGCATGGATTTGACGAAGTAGAAGTAGTCCTAATCTTCCTTGGAGGTCTTGGTTCACAAACCAAGATGATGCTTGACGCCTCAGCTTGAGGCAATATCAAATGGAAAACTCCAGAGGAAGCCATGGAAATAATTGAAAACATAGCTACTAATGATAATGAGCTGAACAATGAAAGAGGAGCTCCTAATCAACAAAACGGAGTTCTACAGGTGCAATCGAATGATGCCTTGCTAGCTCAGAACAAGATACTAACTCAACAATTGGAGAATCTCACAAAGATACTTGTACAACTACCAAAAGAGTTAAAGACTGTTGCACAGGTTCAACCACAGATGTATGAATTATGTGGTGGTGACCATATAAATGGTCAATGCGCCTTTCCAGCAGAAGCTTTAGAGGATGTTAACTTCATGGCCAATCAATTTTCATACCGTCAGGGGAATTTCAATCAAGGGTGGAAACCATACCCAAGCATTGGTCAAGGACAAAGTGGGCAAGCTGGAAAGACAGGGCAATTTAACAAGCAACAGCAATAACCAACCTTATGGCAAAAAATTTCTATACTTAATGAAAGATCAACAAGGTTGGAAGAAACTCTTCAGCAATTTATACAGAAAACTGAATCTTCTCAAAAGAGTACTGAAGTTGCTATTTAGAACTTGGAGATTCAAATGGGTCAAATTACTAAGCAATTGGAAGAAAGGCTTGACAAGAATTGTGGGGCTAATACTGAGGTTAACCCCAGGGAAGAGTGTGAAGTGCTAGTGAGTGTAAATGTTTGAAAAAGTTGAGTTGGAAAAAGAAGAGAAAGAAGAGAGAAAAGAGAGAGAAGAGAAAGAAGAAGAGAAATTATGTGTGAAGATTGAGAAAATAAGAAAAAAGCAAAAGAGCAAAAAGAAAGTGAGAGAAAAGAAAGAGAGGACGAGAGAAAAAAAAGGAAGAATCATATGAAAAACCTCATCCTCATCCAAAGAAGTATCATAGGAAGAAGGAATTTGAGCGCTTTATGGAAATCTTCAAGAAATTGGAGATTAAAGTTCCTATGATTGAGACACTGCAACAGGTTCCTGGTTTTATTAAATTTCTAAAGAAGTTCAGTAGAAAGAAGAAAAAGAAGATGGGACATGAGCTTTATTGGGTCAAGCTAGTGACGTTAAAAGAGCGCTTGTTGGGAGGCAACCCAGTGATTTAAGAACTTTTAATTTTTGGTTTGGTGATGTAATTTTGAACTTTTGGGTATTTTTGTTTTTGTTATAAGTTTGTTACAGGGTTTACATCTACTGATGGATGTTAGGCGAAAGAGTATTTACTGAAAGATACTAGGTTTGTTACACCTACTGATGAGTGTTGGTAAGAAAGTTTTGCACCTACTGATGGGTGTTGGTGGACTTTGGGTCAGGCTTGTGACATTAAACAAGCGCTACCTAGGAGGCAACCCAGTTGATTGATTTTATCTGTCTTGTTTGTTTTGATTCTGCTTTAGTTGCATGATAGGGATTGAATGTTTGAGTGATCTGAGAACTTAATTACAGGGAGCAAGTGAGGGGCATGAGTAGGAAGCACCTAGGTTAAGCTAGGAAGAAGAAGAGCACTTCACGAAAGTGCCGCTGAGCGGTAGTGTTGTAGAATAGGCTTAGGTTGCCCCTTAGCGGAACCCGAGCCCATTAGGGTATTTTTATACCTTAAGTCACGCTTTGGCCTCTATTTTCAGATTCTTCTCTCCACACACACTCCTAAACACTTTTCCAAAGGTTCTCTTCATTTTTCCTTTCATTCCTCTTTAGAAAATCTCCCTTCCACTCACTTTCTGAATAGTTTTCCATCTAAGTTTGGGGTTGGGAGAGAGCATCATTGATGGGACTGAGTTTTTCAAAGCATTAGAGCAGGATTTGTTTTATCAATCACTTTTGTTTTTAGAATAGGATTTGATGTACTCAATTGGAAACTTTGTCTGTTATGATGGTTTACTTATGATTGTTGTTTGATAAGTAATGCCTGATGATGCTTTGATATTGATTGATGTTGAGATGTGCACATTAGATGCTTATACAGGTGATTCACAAGCTTTGTGAACAAATGCAAGATGTTGTGATTATGATTATGATGCTAAGCAGGATGTGTATGTCAAATGTGAATGAGCTTATATGTGAGGTTTTGAGCTCCAAAGTTTTTATGATTGAATGCTATTACTTTGAAAGCATGAATGATTTTGCCCAGGTTTTCTATGATTGAATCAATTGCTTGTTTGCATCATATGATCAAGGCCGTTTGTTGGTAACCCTTTTATTAGCCAAATTCATGAAGTTAGCCCACTAAAAGAGAGCACTTTGTGTTCCATCATTTGAACCCTTAGCCTTGAACATAATTTGGAAACCCTTGTGAAAAGCTTTACCTTGAGTTAAGTAGAAAATATGTTGTGGTATTGATAAGTGTTCAAGTTTGGGTTTGTTGGGAAGTTATGAAAGGGAAATTGAAAGCATTGAGCTAAGAGCTAAGAAGTAAGAATGTGAAAAGAAAAAGAAAAAGAAAAGAAAAGAAAAAGCAAAGCTCAATGCAAAAGAAAGTTGGGAATAAATAAGAAAGATTGTGTCTATATGATTCTCTTAACTCAAGGGTTTTGTGATCTAGAAAAAACCAATTTTCTTGTTAGCCCAGCCACATTATAAGCCATTGCAAAGTCCTTGTGATGATGCATGCTTGTGAATGTATTTCATTATGGTTAAATGAAAGGCAAAGTCAATTCATGTCACATTGTGATAGTAGAGTGAATGAGTGATTACCTCTTATATACTTGTGTTTCAGTGAAACACTTTACCTAGAGAGGAAAGATTCCATGAGCACATAAACATCCATGCTTAGTTGATTGATCATTCATGAAAAATAACATTTGTTGGATATTAGGTGATTGTGTGAACATTAAAGCATGTGCATGTCTTGACTGAAGTTTTTGTCATGAGCTTAATTGAGTACTTACTTATCTTGAAAAGAGGATTTTGAATGGAGTGAACCATTGTATTGATTGAAAGAAGATTCAGTTACATCTTGTTTGCTTGAGGACAAGCAAAGTTCTAAGTTTGGGATTGTGATAACAATTGAAAGACTATTATTTTCATGCTTAAAATTGATACTAAAAGCAACCTTTAACACTCAGAAACTAGCTTGAACTCTTATTTTTGCTTTAGTTTTGTGAATAAGAGAGTTGAAAGTGAATTTAATGGTTTTGTGAAAGATTCCCTTGATTTTGTAGGCTAATTGAATGATTTGAAAGAAGAATTGAAGTACCGAATGATTAAAGTGCTGAAAAGTCAATCAGAAACCAAAAAAGTCAACCAGTCAACTAGAAACGTCAACCAGTCAACAAGAAAAGTCAACCAGTCAACCAGAACGCTGAAAAGTCAACCATAATACAGAAAAAGTTCCGCTGAGTAGTAAAATACCGCTGAGCGGTACTTTTCAGGTGCCAAAATCACCGCTGAGGGGCAAAAACAACAGTTGGGGGCAAAATGGATCATGTGCTATTACCGCTCAGCGGTAAAATACCGCTGAGCGCCATTCTAAATGCGCTTGGACCAGTTTTCTGTTACTTTTATGGGCTTGGGCCTAATTTTCTGTATTTTTAGAATAGTATATAAGCTTTAGGACGTCCTAGGGTTTGTATCTTTGGCTGGGAGGAAGCAGAAACACATTTTTCACCCCTTGGGGGTAGATTGGGAGATGGTGACAACTCTCCTCTTCTCTTTCTAGGGTTTTTCTATCTCTTTCACTCTTTCATTATTGTTTATCTAGCTTCACCATGAATATGGTGAACTAAACTTTGTATTGTTGTTGGGGAATCAATGTAGACTTGTGAAACTCTCATATATGGAATTTGTGTTTTAACATCTTACTTTAAGATTTATGCTTTCTTTCATCATTAGTTAGGGTTTTTCCTCTTTGCTTAAAACTTGCTTTGTTTAACTCATTCATTGCCATGATTAGTGATTTTGTAGAAAGTGGCATTAACATTAATGAAGAAAGATGAATTCTTGAATACATGAGAGTGGATAGGATGAATTGAAAACCCCAACAACATCATCATTCAATAATTTATATCAATCACTTTTGCTTCTTTTGATCCAATTGATCGACACATGCATTCATATTTAATTTTCAGTATTTGCATTTAAACCTACAAGAATTTGTTCACAAGTTTAATTTAATCAACAAATCACATAACTGTTTAGGCCGTGAGTCCTTTGGGAAACAATACTTGGTCTTACCATTATATTATTACTTGATACGATTCAGTTACACTTTGATGAGAGGGTCGCACCTCCCAACAAAAGTTGTGCATAAAAGAATGCACTATAGACTAGGCAGTGACTCCTAGGTCGTCTCTCAAGGATCAATATTGCGATTCAGTCTTAGATCACACATGTAGTGGGGGGGTTTTGAAAGTGTTTTTGTGATTCGAAACGAACTGAATTAAAACTAGAAATTAAATACAACCAAACATAATTGAAAACATAAGGAAAACACTGGAATAAAACATTCAATGCTTAATTGTTTGGACCAATTAGGATGCAATGGTAAAGGTAAAAATGAAATGCTCATTGTATTAAACAACATAAAAGAAAAGAAACGAAATAGCATTGGAACACATCAACACTACTAAAAGGAAAAGAAAGGCATCAACAGTAAAAGACATAATGCAAACTAGAAAAATGCTAAATGCAAAAGTAATATATTAAATATAAGAATGCAACTTGTGTGTGAAGCCCAAAATAAAATCCCAACGCTTCTTCCAAATCAGTCTCAAAAGAAATTGAAAGTGCAAATGATAGCTCTCCTAATATATTTTTTTACCGTGCTGCATCACCAAAATAAAATCCCAACGCACTCCAAACTTTTCTCTTCCACTAAATGAATAATCTTGCTTGGTCTGCTCATGTGCTTTCTTGTCCGTAACACCCTTGCACTCTTCTAGCCGTGACAGCTGCTGCCAAAATGAAGACCGCGTGCTGCCCGCTTCTTCCAGGACATCCAGGTGTGTGCTCCAAGCCAAAAGAAACACTACACCGTGCTATGCTTTCCATTCCACTCCATCCAATCTCAATCACCGCTCTCAACGTGCTTCTCACTGCTCATCATTAATCACCGTTTGCGCCTCTCAAAAAAAAGAAAGTTGAAAGCATCCTGGTGGTGGAATAAAATGAAAAGAAATGTGTGCTTCCCAACACTGATCCGCTTCATCCAATACCGTGCAGTTGGCCCCCACTTTAGAAGAAGAAGAACCTGCCTACATTGCTGGTTTTCGTGGCCGAGAATCAAAACCAAAATAAAAACAAATACCTCTCTCCCTTCTAATTAAATCACGCAAGCTGCACCTCCAAAACAAATCAACTTTTTCCTTTTCTCAATTAATCAACACCGTCACCTTCAATGCACCATGTGCCTCCAAAGTCAATCACCTCATGCCGGACATATTAAAAGAAAGAAATAAAAAACAGCCGTGGACAGCTCATGCTTGCTCCAGCTCCTACTTTCCGTGCGCACAATGCTCTTCACCGTCCAGCCTCTCTTTTTGCTTCCAACTATCAATCCGTATGCTCCCTTCACACGTCCACGCGCACACCACATTCAATCACACATCACCGTGCCAGCACCTCTCCTATTTTCTTTCCATTCTCTCGGTGCTTCCTAGAAGAATCCCAGCTCCACTTCTTCGTTCAACATCAGCCATTCTCCATCCCGTCACCTTTCTCTTCTCCGTGCTACTTCTCTTCTAAAGTTTCCAGCTTTGCTTCTCTCCTTCCAGCCATCCACGTGCACTTTTACGCTGCATTCTCTCAAGCCGAGAATCACCTAACGTGCTACATTCAAAAGTCGAGACACCACTTCCCTTCCATTATAGCTGCAGCACTTCCCTTCATTCTCAAAACAGCGTTCAAATGGAAAAAAAATAATTGTGTGCTGAAAAAAATAAATCTCAGTGCAACAGTGCTTAAGCCATTTTTCATTTCATCCGCAAATTGAGAATAGTGTTTCTAGCCAACACAAAAGCCTACAAAAACTAAAACTCAGACCGAGAGAGTAAAAGTGCCAAGTTGTGTGGCGGCTGGGCACTGTTTTTTTAAGGGCCATGTGTCCTCATTTTTAGGGTAGGGTCCACACAATAAAACCCTAGGTCCAAGTTGTCAGAGCGGCTGCAGCGGATGGGTTAGCGTGGAACAACAAACCAAGAGGGGGGTGAATTGGTTCTTACTAAAAACGTGTGCCTTAAAAATTTCTACTCAATTAAACTTACTTAGCAATTAATAACAACAGTTAAATAGAGTAAGGTTGAGAGAAATTTGCACAGATGATTTTATCCTGGTTCGGATCTTACCAATCCTACGTCCAGTCGCTTATCTCAAAACAAGATAAACAATTCACTAATCACAAAACAATTACAAACTACAATCACACAGATACAATTTGTAAAAGTTTAGAAAACACCTCTCTTGATGCCACAAGAGATGAACCAACACCTCCTTTGAATCTTCACAAAGGATGAAACACTTCCTCCGAATACTTCACGAAGGATGACTTCCTCTTCCAAACACCTCCTCAGATGCACTAAGGATGAACCGGCTATTTCTCTGTCACCGTAGCAGCACTTCACCAGCTCCACAGACAAGAGTTTCCTAAGCCGAACAATAGCTCACAATTCTCAAGAGTTTCAGAGTTCTAGAGCACAAGGGAAGAGTTGTAGTTTAGAGAAAATGAGAGTCTATTTATAGACTCATCCAAAGGCTCCTCCATTTTCGCTTTTAGACTTTCTGACTGTGTTAATCGATTAGCTACAGTGGTTAATCGATTAACAACCCAACGGATACTTCAACGGCTCTAAAAACGGCTAGTTTTTCAAACGTCCACTTTGTTAATCGATTAACACCCTTTGTTAATCGATTAACGTTAATCGATTAACACCCTCTGTTAATCGATTAACACTGAAATGTTGTGCTTCGCCATTCGTCTCTGGAACAATCGATTAACACCCTCTGTTAATCGATTAACGTTAATCGATTAACACCCTATGTTAATCGATTAACACTGCACAGAATTTAGCTTTTGGTTTATTTTTACATCACTTTTAAATGCATACATAAAACTACTAATTTTCCTATGTTTATACAATTATTACAAAAGGTTACAAGTCTTCAAAGATCATTCTTCATGAGTCTTGGTTGTTCTTGACTTGAATTGGACATCATCAAAACTTCATTTTCTTCATTTTGCTAATAATCTCCCCCTTTTTGATGATGATCAAAACCTTCTTGATTCCCTTTTTGATGATGATCAAAACCTTCTTGATTTAAAGCTTTTGGGTAATAATCTGTATTTGAAAAACAACTTAAGGAAGAAACAATTGTTAGTGAACTTAGAAATAAATTTAAGACTTTAAATATTTCTCCCCCTTTTTGATAATTATTAAAAAGTGATGTAGAATAGCTCCCCCTAAATTTATTACAAATTATACTCCCCCTTAATAAAAGCATGTATGCATATTAATAAGAAAAACAACATACATTTTATTTGAATTTTAAAGAGGCAAGCATACAAGAAGTTAAATACACACTACAAATATCATAGAAGCAATAGAGCCTAAGACTAATCCTCACTATCAGGAACATATAATTTGGCTAGTTTGTCATCTATTTCCTGGAGGTGAGTGTTAATTTCATCATATCTAAGAGTATGATAAGCCATCATTTCGTCCATCCTTGTTTGTTGCATGGAGGCCATTGCTTCAATTTGTCTAGATATACTTTCTAGACTATATTCTTGAGGAGGATGGGATGGTCCAGCAACATTGGTTGGATGAGGCATAGGTATATCTTCATCTTCTTCAGCTGATGCATCATCTGCTGGTGCAATATCATCTTCAGCACGGACAAACAGATTTCCTTGTCGTATAAATCCCATTTGATGCAAAGCTGACTCCTCAATTTGATGTTTGGGTAAAACAGTGAGGAATTTCTCTCCTGTGATATCCACTCCTTTATAGATACAGATTAATGAAATAAGAAGAGGATATGGAAGATGACCTCTGTCATACCTTTTAGCACGGACCATAGTATCAGAGATGAGGCTTGCCCAGTTGATTTTGATATTTTGGGTAATGGCGGACATTAGCATCAAATCGGTTTCAAAACATTGTGCTAAGTTGGTACCTCTAGGACAAAGCATCCATACAATAATGTAATGAAGTACTCTTTCTTCCATTCTAAGATTGCCTACTAGAAGATATCTCCTATTTGGTAAAGGTTGTTGAGGATTTCTCATGAAGGAGCGGTAGGCCAAAATTTTGTTAAAGTCTCCAAAGTCGTTTGCCACATTCATGGTATTTTCTAAGATTTGAAGTTGAGCGACATTTGACCAAATCTCATTATCAAGAAAAATATCTACACCCTTAACACGAGTGTAAACAATACCATTGTGGACCTTCAGATTATAGTAAAAGACTCTTACCAAATCTGGATAATAGCGTCCTTGAAGGTGCAAGAAATGTTGGACTCCTTGCTCAACTAATTGCCCAGAGAACTGAAATTGATTTGCAGTAAACCAATTTAGATCTACAAACTTTTGGCGAAGAACCTTCCTTTCTTTCCACCATTGCAAATATTCGTCATGCCTTCCAACATCGGAAATCCAACCATGAAGATTTGGACCACGTGCGGGAGGCGTGCTTTCTGATCCATAGCTTCTTCTTCTTCTTCTTCTTGATGGTTCAGCCATGAGAGTAGAGAAAATTTTGGGACAGCAAGAAAAACTGGACAGCAAAGAATTTTAAGAGATTTTGAGTAGGAAAGTGAATGGTAATTTTTGTGGGTAAAATGAGGGATGAAAGGGGTTTAAATAGGCTGAGAAAGGACCCCCCCAACGTTCAAAAATGGGAAAATGGCCGTTTATAGCCGTTACAACGGCTAGTTTTTGCAGAATTTACTGCCTGTAACGTATGTTAATCGATTAACAGGACTTGTTAATCGATTAACGTTAATCGATTAACACCCTATGTTAATCGATTAACTGACGCTGATTTCCGAAAAACGTCCAATTTTTACCTATGTCCAATTTTAAGATATTTTTAATATTCCTAAATCTCTTCTAAGCTCATAGAATCTATCCTTAGGCAATGCTTTGGTGAAAATATCAGCTAATTGATGTTGGGTATCAATATATTCTATTTCACAATCTCCTTTTTGCACATGATCTCTAAGAAAGTGATGCCTAATCTCAATGTGCTTGGTTCTAGAGTGCATTATGGGATTCTTTGTAAGGTTTATTGCACTTGTATTATCACACTTAAGTGGTATATGATCTAAATGAATGTCATAATCTTCTAATTGCTGTTTCATCCATAAAATTTGCGCACAACAATTTCCCGCAGCAATATATTCAGCCTCAGTGGTAGATAAGGCTACACAGGCTTGTTTCTTAGAATGCCAAGAAACTAAGGAACTACATAGAAGATGACATGTTCCACTAGTGCTTTTTCTATCTATCTTACAACCTCCATAATCTGCATCTGAAAATCCTACAAGACTAGGTTCCGTTCCAGATGGATACCATAAACCAAAGGATGCAGTTCCCTTAAGATATTTCAATATTCTTTTAACTGCAGTAAGGTGAGATTCTCTAGGACTAGATTGATACCTAGCACACACACAAACACTTTGCATAATATCCGGTCTACTAGCAGTGAGATATAACAAAGAACCTATCATACATCTATATTTAGTTTGATTTACCTCTTTACCTGACTCATCTTTGTCAAGATAGCAAGAGGTTCCCATAGGTGTAGATGCTTCCTTTGCTTTGTCCATTTCAAACTTCTTAAGAATTTCTCTACAATACTTAGTTTGAGAAATGAACGTACCTTCTTTCATTTGCTTAATTTGAAGACCGAGGAAGAATGTTAATTCTCCCATCATAGACATTTCAAATTCACCCTACATAGTCTTAGCAAATTCTTCACAAAGAGATTTATTAGTTGATCCAAAAATAATATCATCAACATATACTTGAATAATCAAAATATGTTTTCCGACTCTTTTAATAAACAAAGTGGAATCAACTTTTCCTCTATTAAAATTATTTTCTAAAAGAAAATTGCTAAGTCGTTCATACCAAGATCTAGGTGCTTGTTTTAAACCATAAAGTGCTTTCTTTAACTTATAGATGTGATTTGGAAATTTAAAATCTTCAAAACCGGGTGGTTGTTCAACATACACATCTTCTTTTATAAAACCATTTAGAAATGCACTTTTAACATCCATTTGAAATAATTTAAATTTCATTATAGATGCATAAGCAAGAAGTAGGCGTATTGCCTCTAACCTGGCAACTGGAGCATATGTCTCATCATAATCTATACCTTCTTCTTGACTATATCCTTGAGCCACAAGCCTAGCTTTATTCTTGGTGATATTTCCATCTTCATCCAGTTTGTTTCTGAATACCCATTTTGTTCCAATTACTTGATGAGTATCTTCTCTAGGAATCAATTCCCAAACTTGATTTCTTTCAAACTGGTTGAGTTCTTCTTGCATTGCTATACACCATTTTTCATCTTGAAGAGCTTCCTTAATGTTCTTGGGTTCTATCTGCGACATAAAAGCTACATTCATACAAAAATTTACTAAATTTCTTCTAGTGTTTACCCCTTTTGATATGTCGCCAATGATGTTGTCCAATGATAATCCTCTGGGTTGTTGCCATATTTTGTTTAGATCTTCATCATCTTGAGGATTATCCATTTTCTCTTCATTTGTTGTCTTTTGCAAGTCTTCATTTTCACCTGCATCTGATTTATCTGACTCAAGAGGTTTTGCCTCAAGGTCCACAATTTCATCAAAGACAACATGCACAGATTCTTCTAATTCAAATGTTTTCCGATTAAAAACTCTATAAGCTTTGCTAGTTAGAGAATATCCTAGAAAAATAGCTTCATCGGCTTTGGAATCAAATTTTCCTAAATTCTGTTTTCCATTATTTAAGACAAAACAGTTGCATCCAAAAATTCTTAAATGTGAAACATTTGGTTTTCTACCTTTAAAAAGTTCATAAGGAGTACATTTCAAAATTGGCCTAATAAGCATTCTATTCAATACATAACATGCAGTACTCACAGCATCAGCCCAAAATTGTTTAGGAACACTATATTCATTTAACATAGTTCTAGCAAGTTCCTCTAAGGATCTATTCTTTCTTTCTACAACTCCATTTTGTTGAGGAGTTCTAGGTGCAGAAAAATTATGAGAAATGTCATATTCTTCACAAAAAGTTTCAAAGGATTCATTTTGAAATTCACCTCCATGGTCACTTCTAATAGCCTTTATTTTCAAGCCTTTTTCATTTTGAACTAAATTTGCAAACTTTTTAAATTCTTTGAAAGCTTCACTTTTAAGAGTAAGAAAGAAAGTCCAGGTATATCTTGAATAATCATCTACAATAACTAAAGCATAATAATTTCCTCCAAAACTTTTTATCCTAGAGGGACCAAATAAATCCATGTGCAAAAGTTCTAAGGGTTTTAAACTAGAAACAACATTTTTCGAATGAAAAGATGATTTCACTTGTTTTCCCTTTTGACATGCATCACACAATTTATTTTTCACATATTTTAGTTTTGGTAGACCAATTACTAAGTCTTTAGAAATGAGTTTATTCAATTGTTGCATATGAATATGTGCAGCTCTTTTATGCCATAACCATGGATTTTCTTCTTTTACTACCAAACATGAAATATTCCTATTTGATGCATTTTCTAAATCAATCAAATAAATATTGTTATGCCTAATTCCTTTCAAAGCAATTTCAGAAGAATCATTTTTATAAATAGTGCAAGAATTTTGTTCGAAGGTTACCTTGAATCCTTTATCGCATAATTGACTAATGCTAATTAAGTTGTGCTTTAATCCTTCCACATATAGTACATCTTTGATCATCAAGGTATCTTCACTTCCAATATCTCCTATTCCAAGGATTTTTCCTTTGTTGTTGTCACCATAGGTAACAAAGCCTCGTTCCTTTTTCCGAAAGCTTGTAAATTTCTTTTTATCTCCGGTCATGTGTTTTGAACATCCACTGTCAAGACACCACATATACTTCCTTGGTTTTGATAATTCCTACAACATAAAAAGAACAAGCTATTTAGGTACCCAACTACTTTGTATGGGTCCTTTGGGTTAGTTTGAAAATTTGAGATTATTTTACAACCCAAATATATCTACCACTTGGAACACCATAATGCTTAATTTTACATTTGTTAGATGTATG
Source organism: Vigna nakashimae (assembly GCA_034642375.1). Lineage (NCBI taxonomy): Eukaryota > Viridiplantae > Streptophyta > Magnoliopsida > Fabales > Fabaceae > Vigna > Vigna nakashimae. The sequence continues at coordinate 16,808,862 of CM067763.1, forward strand.
ACCCTTTTTCATACAATAAAAGCATGAAGCAACATTTGTGTTCCTATAAGTTGTTCCTTTTTCTACCCAAGTTCTACGGGTTCTATGATTTTGCTTATTTTTAATTCTAGGAACATACTTATTTTTAACAACCTTATTTTCATTAATTTTACTACATTCTCCTAAGGTTGTTTCATCTAGTAGTTTCTTATAATAAACACAAGATGCACATTCATCACTACTAGTATTTTTACCTTTTTCATAAAATAAAATTTTATTTTTCAAATTTCTGATTTCTTCTGCTTGATATAAGAATTTACTTTTCAAACTTCTGTTTTCTTCAGACAAATTTGTAAATTCATTTTTCAAATCATTATTTATTTTACAGAAATTTTCAGAAGTAAATTTCAATTTTTCATTTTCTTCAAGAATATTTTCAAAATTTAATTTTAACTCTTTGAAATCCTTTTTCAATTTCTTATGAGCTATATCTAATTTTTCGGATTCTACTAATAAAGCAGCATAAGTATCATGCAATTCAGTTTCACTATCATATTGACTAGAATTATCTGAATCGTTAGATGTACTTACTTGGCTTCCAGCGTCATCGTCATCCGCCATTAGACATATGTTTGCTTCTTCATCAGAACTGCTCGTGTCAGAAATTGATTCGTTGTCATCGTCCCATGCGATGTATGCTTTCTTTTTCTTGAAGAATTTCTTTTCTTTCTTTTCTTCACCCTTCTTTTGATTTGGGCAGTCTGCTTTCAAGTGTCCTTTTTCTCCGCAACCATAGCATCTATAGTTTGAGGAAGATCCTTGATTTTCTCTCTTTTCATTTCTGAATCTCCCTTTGCCTTTTGATTTCATGAACCTATTGAACCTTTTGATTAGTAGACTCAAATTTTCATCTTCTTCTGAGTCTTCATCTTCCATTTTGCTTTTGTTCTTTTCTACCTCAGATTTGAAGGCTAGAGTCTTTTTCTTAATTTTTGCTTCTTCTTCATCTAGTCTTCCGAGGTCAAGTTCATGCTCTCTCAACTTTCCAAATAATGCAGCCATTGTCATTGTGTTGAGATTTTGTGACTCAGAAATTGCAGTCACTTTTGGTTGCCAAGACCTGTCTAAAGATTTCAAAATTTTTATATTTAGCTCATCAGTATCGAAAGACTTACCTAATCCAATAAGATGGTTTACGATGTTGGTGAAGCGTTTCTGAACATCTACTATTGTTTCCCCTTGCTTCATCCTGAACATTTCGTATTCCTGGATTAAAGTATTCTTTCTAGCTCTCTTAACATCATCTGTACCTTCATGGGTTACTCTTAGTACTTCCCACATTTCTTGTGCAGTTTTACAAACAGAAATCCTGTAAAACTCATCAACAGTTAAAGCAGATGAAATAATATTACGAGCTTTTACATCATTACCAAATTTTCTTTTATCTTCAGCAGTCCATTGGTCACGGGGCTTTGGTTCCTGCATATGGTTAGTTGGAAGAAAAGGACTAGATGCAACAACATCCCAAATATCTATATCAATAGATTCCATAAATATTTGCATTCTTACCTTCTAGAATGCATAATTTTCACCTGTGAATAGTGGTGGTCTATTGATAGAAGCACCCTCTGCGAATGTTTGAAACGATCCCGCCATTTGAATGACTATCAAAGCAAGCTCTGATACCAATTGTCAGAGCGGCTGCAGCGGATGGGTTAGCGTGGAACAACAAACCAAGAGGGGGGTGAATTGGTTCTTACTAAAAACGTGTGCCTTAAAAATTTCTACTCAATTAAACTTACTTAGCAATTAATAACAACAGTTAAATAGAGTAAGGTTGAGAGAAATTTGCACAGATGATTTTATCCTGGTTCGGATCTTACCAATCCTACGTCCAGTCGCTTATCTCAAAACAAGATAAACAATTCACTAATCACAAAACAATTACAAACTACAATCACACAGATACAATTTGTAAAAGTTTAGAAAACACCTCTCTTGATGCCACAAGAGATGAACCAACACCTCCTTTGAATCTTCACAAAGGATGAAACACTTCCTCCGAATACTTCACGAAGGATGACTTCCTCTTCCAAACACCTCCTCAGATGCACTAAGGATGAACCGGCTATTTCTCTGTCACCGTAGCAGCACTTCACCAGCTCCACAGACAAGAGTTTCCTAAGCCGAACAATAGCTCACAATTCTCAAGAGTTTCAGAGTTCTAGAGCACAAGGGAAGAGTTGTAGTTTAGAGAAAATGAGAGTCTATTTATAGACTCATCCAAAGGCTCCTCCATTTTCGCTTTTAGACTTTCTGACTGTGTTAATCGATTAGCTACAGTGGTTAATCGATTAACAACCCAACGGATACTTCAACGGCTCTAAAAACGGCTAGTTTTTCAAACGTCCACTTTGTTAATCGATTAACACCCTTTGTTAATCGATTAACGTTAATCGATTAACACCCTCTGTTAATCGATTAACACTGAAATGCTGTGCTTCGCCATTCGTCTCTGGAACAATCGATTAACACCCTCTGTTAATCGATTAATGTTAATCGATTAACACCCTATGTTAATCGATTAACACTGCACAGAATTTAGCTTTTGGTTTATTTTTACATCACTTTTAAATGCATACATAAAACTACTAATTTTCCTATGTTTATACAATTATTACAAAAGGTTACAAGTCTTCAAAGATCATTCTTCATGAGTCTTGGTTGTTCTTGACTTGAATTGGACATCATCAAAACTTCATTTTCTTCATTTTGCTAACAATCTCCCCCTTTTTGATGATGATCAAAACCTTCTTGATTCCCTTTTTGATGATGATCAAAACCTTCTTGATTTAAAGCTATTGGGTAATAATCTGTATTTGAAAAACAACTTAAGGAAGAAACAATTGTTAGTGAACTTAGAAATAAATTTAAGACTTTAAATATTTCTCCCCCTTTTTGATAATTATTAAAAAGTGATGTAGAATAGCTCCCCCTAAATTTATTACAAATTATACTCCCCCTTAATAAAAGCATGTATGCATATTAATAAGAAAAACAACATACATTTTATTTGAATTTTAAAGAGGCAAGCATACAAGAAGTTAAATACACACTACAAATATCATAGAAGCAATAGAGCCTAAGACTCATCCTCACTATCAGGAACATATAATTTGGCTAGTTTGTCATCTATTTCCTGAAGGTGAGTGTTAATTTCATCATATCTAAGAGTATGATAAGCCATCATTTCGTCCATCCTTGTTTGTTGCATGGAGGCCATTGCTTCAATTTGTCTAGATATACTTTCTAGACTATATTCTTGAGGAGGATGGGATGGTCCAGCAACATTGGTTGGATGAGGCATAGGTATATCTTCATCTTCTTCAGCTGATGCATCATCTGCTGGTGCAATATCATCTTCAGCACGGACAAACAGATTTCCTTGTCGTATAAATCCCATTTGTCCGCTCATCTACTGACACCTGCATTTCACTATCTGATTTCCGGATCCCCCGCTTGATACCTAGCGTCCGTTCAGAGTGTTTTTGGGTGCGTTTTTAATGATTCTGACACTAACAATTGTTTCTAGGGTTTTGTGTTCTTGTGTATGCAGGATACAATTCGGACTAGGAGTAAGAAAATTTCATAACCTCTTCTTGAAGGACTGGACGAAAGTATAAGGAAAAGGAGAGTTAGAACTTCTAGAGAATTATTTCCTTTTCCGAAAACACTTTTACAACCTTTACCACAAAGATCTAACCAGAGCACTGAAGATATGACAGAGGAGAACAATGGTAGACGTACTTTGGCGGATTACACCAATGTTGTTGTCCGTCATCACTTTAATAGCATTGCTAGGCCGAGGGTCAATGTTGGAAACATGGAGGTGAAACCGACGTTGATACAATTGGTAAAGAGAAACCAATTTAATGGGCTATCACATGAAAGTCCATATGAACATCTCACCACATTCAATGAGATTTGCAACATTGTGAAGATCAATGGTGTGCCGGATGAAGCGATAAAGCTTAGTTTGTTTCCTCTCTCAATGGGAGGCAATGCTAAGTTATGGTTGAATTCTTTTCCAGAGGAAAGCTTTACTGAATGGGAAGTCGTGGTTTCAAAGTTCCTAAACAAATACTTCCACAATCCAAAATCAACAGAGAGAAGCAAGAAATTTCTTCTTTTAGACAAGGCATGGAGGAAACGCTAGGGCAAGCATGGGATAGATACAAGAGCTTGTTGAGAAAGACACCCACTCATGGCTTTGATGAAGCAACAATAGTCATTCTTTTCCTTGGAGGTCTTGGCTCACAAACCAAGTTGATGCTAGATGCCTCAACTGGAGGTAATATTAAACGCAAGACTCTAGAGGAAGCCACTGAATTGATTGATAACATGGCTACTAATTACAACGAGATGCAAAATGAGAGAGGAACTCCAATTCAATAGAAAGGAGTTCTACAATTGCAATCAAATGATGCCTTGCTTGCACAAAAAAAAATCATAACTGTACAGTTGGAGTATTTGACAAAGACCCTTGCTCAGTTGCCAAAGGAGCTAAAGAATGTTGCACAAGTTCAACAACAACTTTGTGAACTATGTGGTGATGACCATATCAATGGTCAATGCGCCTTTCCAGTGGAGGATTTAGAAGACGTTAATTTCATGGCTAATCAATTTCCATACCGTCAAGGTGAGATTGGACAAGCTGGACAAGCATGACAATTCAATAGACCACAACTGCAACCATCACTATGGCACAAGTATCTGCATTGAACAATAGATCAACAAAGTTAGAAGACACTCTTCCACCAATTATGCAGGTAACAATCTCCAACCACAAGAGCATTGAAGCCGCCATTAGGAACTTAGAGATGCAAGTTGGCCAAATAGCAAAGAAGTTGGAAGATATGCCTGATAAGAGTTTTTGGGCTAATACTGAGGTTAACCCCAGGGAGGAGTGTGATAACAGTTGAAAAACTGTTATTTTCATGCTTAAAATTAATACAAAAAGCAACCTTTAACACTTAGAAACTAGCTTGCAAATCATGCTTTTGTTCATATTTTTAGAAATAAGATAGCTGGACATGTTTATGCTTGATTTAAGTGTTTTATGCAGGTTTTAAGTTGAATTTGGTGAAAGAAGTGAAGAAGGATAGAGATGGAATCAGAAAAGGACTCAAAAAGTGCAAAAGAAGAGAAGCCGCTAGTACCGCTCAGTGCCAGTTTACCGCTGAGCGGCACTCAGGAACACACATTGGATCCGCTAAGGGGTGAAAATGCCGCTGAGGGGAAGAATCAACTCACACACTTACCGCTAAGCGGCACTATTTTGGGCTTAGGCCCACTTTTCTGTAATATTTCGAATAAAATATAAGCTTTAGGACGTCCTAGGGTTTGTATCTTTGGCAGAGTATGAAGCAAACACTCACTTTTCCAACCCTTGGAAGAAGATCTTGGATGCTAAGGCTACCTACTCATCTTTCTAGGGTTCTATCTTTCATTCTTTCATTATTATTCATCTAGCTTCACCATGAATATGGTGAACTAAACTTTGTCTTGTTATTGGGGAATCAATGTAATCTTTTGAAGCTCTCATATATGGAATTTGTGTTTAAACATCTTAGTTGAGATACATGCTTTCTTTCATCATTAGTTAGGGTTTTTCCTCTTTGCTCAAAGCATGCATTGTTTAACTCATCCTATGTCATGATTATTGATTTTGTCGATATGGGAACGTTTGGGGAAATCTAGATTCGGGGAAATTGTCCCAATAGCATATTACATAGACATAGGGATATGAGGGTTGGTTTCCTTTAAGCTTATGTGCTTCAGAATTAATTATTAGGGATGCTAGGAATTGTATGAACTCCTAATTAAGGATAGGGCTTCTAGCAAGGTGATTTAGAGAGTGGCATTAACATTGATGAAAAGAATGATGATTTCCTGAAGTATATGAGAGTGGATAAGATGAAATTGATTACCCCAACAACATACTCATCCATCTAATTTGTTCAAGTGTTTGTGTTCTTATTTTCTATTGATCAAAACTCATGCATACATGTTTAGTTATTGTCTTTTGCATTTGAAACCTCAACAATTTATTTACAAGTCTTAAATAATCACAAATCATATAACTAACTAGGTCGTGAGTCCTTTGGGAGAATGATACTTGGTCTTACCGAGTTTATTACTTGATATTATTCGGTCACACTTGCCAAGGGTTAAACAAGTTTTTGGCGCCGTTTTTCGGTGTTCATAAATTTGTCATCATAGTGTAAAGCTATTGTAAGTGCAGATAATGAGAGGGTGGAACAGAAAAAAGAAAGTGTTGAGTTAGATAAAAGAGAAGAAAAAGAAAAGAGAATAGGTGAGGTTGAGAAAAAAGAGAATGAAAAGAAGAAGGGAGAGAAAAAAATTGAGAAAAATGAAAAAATTCTTCCTTATCCTAAGGGGGCTGAAAAGATTGAAAAAGAGAGACAATATGGGCGCTTTAAAGATATCTTCAGGCAATTGCAGATTACTATACCTTTAAATGAAGCATTGCAACAAATTCCAGCTTATGCAAAGAACATGAAGCAAGTCTCCACAAAGAAGAAATATCTAGATGAAAAGGGAGATTGTAGTGCTATTAAGAAGAAGCCACTTCCTTCAAAAGTGAAAGATCCAGGAAGTTTCACTATTTCTTGCGTCATTGGGAAGGAGAATGTAAGGAAAGCTCTAATTGATTTAGGGTCAAGCATTAATTTGAAGCCTTTATTTTTTCTTGAAAGGATTGGTGACCTTGAAGTCAAGCCAACAAAGGTGACTTTGCTAATAGCGGATGAATCTTCAAAGAAACCCTATGGTGGGGCAGAAAATATGGTAGTTTGCATAGACAAGCTAAAATTCCTGGTAGACTTTGTGGTGATGGAGATGAAGGAGAATGAGAAGTCCCAATCATTCTTGGGAGACCGTTTATGAAAACGGCAAAGGTAATCATTAATGTAGATGATGAGATGATAGTGCTTCAAAACCAAGGAAAACAGGTGATCATTAATGTCTTCAAAGTGGAGCAGTAGATTCAAGAGGAGGAGGCTAGCCATAAATCTGCATGTAATGATGCACCCTTGACTAGTTCAAAAGCTGCAAAGTTGGTCTTCAAAGGTAAACATTGTTTCTTATCAGAGGTTAGGGAAGAAGAAAAAGATGGCAAAGGAAGAAAGGTTCATGATGACTTGATCCAGGCACAACTCAAACTTGGTGCACCAGTGAGATTCAAGAACAAGTTATGGGTTGTGAAAGGCTATAAAGAGAATGAAGTGATAGAGATTGAAGCTCCATATTAAAGGAGAGTCAGAAAGGTGGACGGGAAATAATTGATGAGTTGGTGTGATGAAAGAAAGAGGAATGCCAACATTGAAGATGGAACTTGAGCTTTATTGAGTCAAGCTAATGACGTTAAAAGAGCGCTTACTGGGAGGCACCTCAGTGATTTGAGAACATTAATTTCTTTGATTTTGGTTATGTAATTTTATAAAACTTTGGGACATTGATTTATGTTGTTATGAGATTTTATGGTATAGCATCTGCTGATGGATGCTAGGTGGTTGAGTATCTACTGAAGGATACTAGGTTTGTTTACACCTACTGATAGGTGTTGGTAAGAAATATTTCCACTTACTGAAGGGTGCTGAAGGATTTTGGGTCAGGCTCGTGACGTTAAACAAGCTCTACCTAGGAGGCAACCCGGTGGATTTACTTTATCTGTGTTTGTTTGTTTTGATTCTGCTTTAGATGCATTATACGGATTGAATGTTCGAGTGGAGTGAGAACTTAAATGCATTGGGTGAGTGAGAGGCATTGGTATAGGACACCTAGGGCAAGCTATGAAGAAGGACAGTCGGTGCCGCAAGTGCCGCTCAACGGTAATTACCGTTGCGCGCGAATACTGCAGAGTTGGGTGGACTGGTTTGGTTCAATTAGGCTTAGCGGGATTAGGCCCATTAGGATATTTTTATACCCTAGGGCGCGATTTTGCTTCTATTTCCATATCTCCCTCTTCCCACACACTCTCAAGCACTCTCCAAAGAGTTCTCTACACTTTTCCCTTCCTGCCCCTTCAAAAAACTTCTCTCCCACTGATAACAGTTGAAAAACTGTTATTTCATGCTTAAAATTGATACTAAAAGCAACCTTTAACACTTAGAAACTAGCTTGAAATCATGCTTTTGGTTATATTTTTATAAATAAGAGAGCTGGACTGGTTTATTCCTGATTTCAGTGTTTTTATGCAGGTTTTAAGGTGAATTTGGTGAAAGAAGTGGAGAAGGATAGAGATGGAATCAGAAAAGACATCAAAAAGTGCAAAAGGAGAAGCCGCAAGTACCGCTCAGCGGTAGTTTACCGCGGAGCGGCACTCAGAAACCCACGTTGGATCCGCTGAGGGGTAAAATAGCCGCTAAGGGGAGAAAAACAACTCACGCACTTACCACTGAGCGGCAGTTTACCGCTGAGCGGCACTTTTATGGGCTTGGGCCTAATTTTTCTGTATTTTTAGAATAGTATATAAGCTTTAGGACGTCCTAGGGTTTGTATCTTTGGCAGAGATGAAGCAAATACTCACTTTTCCACCCCTTTGAAGGAAGATCTTGGATGCTTAGGCTACCTCTTCACCTTTCTAGAGTTTTATCTTTCATTCTTCCATTATTATTCATCTAGTTTCACCATGAATATGGTGAACTAAACCTTGTATTGTTGTTGGGGAATCAATGTAGTCTTGTGAAACTCTCATATATGGAATTTGTTTTAACATCTTATTTTTAAGACTTATGCTTTCTTTCATCATTAGTTAGGGTTTTTCCTCTTTGCTTATTCTTGCTTTGTTTAACTCATTCATTGCCATGATTATTGATTTTGTCGATATGGGAACGTATGGGGAAATCTAGATCCGGGGAAATTCTCCCAATAGCATATTGGTTGCCTTTAAGCTCCGTCACTTCAGAATTAATTATTAGGAATGCTAGGAATTGTATGAACTCGTAATTAAGGATAGGCCTTCTTGCAAGGTGATTTAGAGAGTGGCATTAACAATTGATGAAAAGAATGTTGTATTCCTAAAGTATATAAGAGTGGATAAGATGAAATTGATAACTTCCAACGACATACTCATCCATATAATTTATTAAAGTGTTTGTATTCTGTCTTCTCCATTGATCAAATTCATGCATACATGTTTATTTACTGTCTTTTGCATATAAAACTACAATCAATTTGTTCTTAAGTCTTAAATAATCAACAAATCACATAACTAAACTAGGCCGTGAGTCCTTTGGGAGAACGATACTTGGTCTTACCGAGTTTTATTACTTGAAACGATTCGGTCACACTTGCCGATTGTTAAACAAGTTTGTGGCGCTGTTTTTCGGTGTTCATAAATTTGTCATCAAGTTTTTGGCACCGTTGCCGGGGACTCGTGGTTTAACAAGTTCATTTGTGTGATTATTGATTATCTTTGACTTGAATTTTGAAATTTGAATTTCTGTTTTTATTTTCTGTTTTTATTTTTCGGTTTTTATTTTATTTTATGTTTTTATTTTTTCTGTTTTTTTGTTTTTATTTTTTCTTCTTATCTCTTATTTTATATCTTCTTCTATATCTTTTTGTGCTAACAAATATTTTCTATAGTTTTGTGCCTAATGTTTGCAGGATGCAATTCGGACAAGAATTTAACTATATGGGCACTCAATTCTACTAAGGTAATTTCAACCACTGGTGGGAACTTATAACAGTTGAAAAACTGTTATTTTCATGCTTAAAATTGATACTAAAAGCAACCTTTATACTTAGAAACTAGCTTGAATAATGCTTTTACTCATATTTTCATAAATAAGAGAGCTGGACAGGTTTATGCTTGATTTCAGTGTTTTTGTGCAGGTTTTAAGGTGAATTTAGTGAAAGAAGTGAAGAAGGAGAGAGATGAAACCAGAAAAGACATCAAAAACTGCAAAAGGAGAAGCTGAAGTCACCGCTCAGCGGCAGTTTACCGCTGAGCGGCTGATGAGTCGTCATTTCTTGAATTATATTTAGTTTATTGCACTTAAATAAACCAGGGAATTGTGTTTAATTGTCTGTCATTTCCCCGTTTTCCGAATTCTGCTTAATTTGGTCGGAAATTCGTAATTGTGTTAATTTGGGTTTTCTGAGCTGATTAAGTGCATTTCTGGTTACAGGGAAGTTGTGGAAACATCATCTGGAGCATTTGGGATATTGAGTGACACACTCAAAGGCTCAACATTTAGTCATTTAGATTCTAATTAAAGTTGTAATTTCGTTTTCTAGAAGCCCTTAATTAGAATTAGGTGTTTTGGACTCTTTTAGGGGCAATTTTGTAAAAATACTTTTTGTAGGACATATGCCTTTTAGGTTAGGGTTTTTAATTTTGTGTGTGGACCCTACCCTTATTTAAGAGGGACACACGGCCCTTGTCCAGCCGCCACCCACTCTCTCTCAAAAACTCTCGGTTCAGGCTTTTTGTTGGAGGCACATTTTGATGTTTCTTGACTGGAACATTATTTTGAATGATGAATGAAGAACACACTTGCATTTTTTTTACTTCATTTTTGCAAACGCTGGATTACTGAGAATGCTTGTTTAGTTTTCATTATGAAAAGTGAGGTGTTTCACGGAGAGATGAAACCGGAAGGCGTCACGACCTAGAAGCAGCAGCACGCAACGGATGCACACGACCCTTTTCATTTTTGCTGGAGAAGCTTTATGCTTGGAGCATTAGGAGACATTGCTGTTATGCACGTTCAGCTTGGTGCACATTTCATTTTCAATATGCAAGGGCTAGCACAGGAGGAAGAAAGCAACGCTCGGTTTTCTTATTTTTAATACTCCAGGAGGCGTGTTGCGTTGGAAGAAGGGAAGCTGCAGTAGGTGTCACGGTGCCTGGTCCTGGGGGCTGTTCCAGCTGCAACCGAGAGGGAGATAATGGTGTGCACGGAGTTTGGATGCAGAGGCAGCGCACGCAAAGTGGCAGCAGCACCGTCCAGTTTAAAAGGAGAAACTAATTCATTTTGCTTTAGGAAGGTGGAGCTGGAAGCAGGTCACGTCCAGCAGCTCACGGGATTTAATTTTGGAGGAAAAGGACAAGCACGTCCAGAGGGAGAAGAGGTTGGGTGTGTGCAGTGAAATCATGGAGAATGGAATGGGAGGCTGCACGGTGAAGAAGTGAGTTGGAGTGGTAGCAGTATGTGTCACGGTTTTGGAAAGGAAAAGGAAGTGGGGTCTTTGAATATTGCATGGTTCCTATTCCCTTTCTTAGAGTAATCCACGGTTTTGGGGAGAGAAAAGAAGTGTATTTTAATCACTTGAGAAGCTCATGGTGCAACACGTTAATAGGTAAGGCTCCATTTGTTTATTCTATTTCTTTCTTTGGATGTAAAGCTTGTTGATTAGATGGGGGTAGGTAGTGGAAGTGGTGATTCACGGCTGGAAGAAAAGTGAATTGTCTTTCTTGTTTGAGATTGAAGAAGTGATTAGATGTGGTATGTGTACGGTGGTAAGCTTGAGAAAGGGAATTTTTATTCAATTGCCTTGGAGTAGAAGGAAGCATTGGACGAGACTAACAAGGTGTGCACGGAAGTGGAGCCCTTTTTATTTTCTTTACTGCACCAAGGAAGAATACATCCCAAATTGAAACGTGATTGACTTTTGGTGCATTCCAATTACCAACTTCCGCATTTCTTGCTTAATTATGTGCGTATGAGTTGGCGCCTACTTGCGTTTATGGAATAGTCAGTTTGATACCCCTCAGTCTACTTAAGTAAGTTTTATCATAACTGGACGGTGCCCTTTATTTACCATAGTTAAGCTTTGTTCCAATTGTTTCATGATAAGCTGGAAGCAAAAAGCCGTGTAAAAGTCCACGTGAAGATGCATGTTGATTTTGCATTAGGACAGAATATTCACTTTGGTTTCATCCAGAGAATGTATTGGAGTTAAGTGGTTGAATGTAGGAGGTGAATAGGCATGCACGGTTAAGTGTTGGGAGCTTTAGGTGCCACGGCTGGAAGCAAGAAGGAGAAAGCTGATTTGAAAGCTACTGCCACGGCTAGAGAGGATTTTCAGAAACATTTTAATTTCAATTCCTTTTGGTAGATGCATGTTTTACATTATAGGTTGTATTGAATTTCTTCCTGGTAAATTGCGTTTGGATATTTATATGTTATAGTGTTCAATTTAATGTTTTCATGTTTAGACGGTTATGCTTGAATTCCAATTTTTAATTTATCCGCAACCTAAAACATTTTCAACACAACCCCCCCCCCCACTGCGTGTTTGACCTGAGACTTGAACCAAATTTGGTCCTTGAGAGACGACCTAGGAGTCACTTCCTAGCACTGTACTGCATTCTTTTATGCACAACTTTTGTGGGAGGTGCGACCCTTTCATCAGCGGCACTCAGGAAGTTACGGGAGGTCCGCTGAGGGGCAAAATGGCCGCTGAGGGGAAGAAACGATACGCGCACTCACCGCTGAGCGGTACTTTACCGCTGAGCGGCTGATGGACAAATTTATGAGCACCAAAATATGATGTCACAAACTTGTTTCACAATCGGCAAGTATGACCGAATCGTTCAAGTAATAAACTTGGTAAGACCAAGTATCGTTCTTCCCAAAGGACTCACGGCCTAGTTTAGTTATGTGATTTGTTGATTAGCTAGGACTTACAAACGAAATATTTAGAGTTTAAAATGCAAGACAGAAAATAAACATGTATGCATGAAGTTTGATCAATTGGAAAAGCTAAAGATAAACACTTTCAATGAAATATATGGATGAATATGTTATTGGGGGTCAATTTCATCTCATCCACTCTCATATATTTTAGGAATTCAACATTCAAATCATCATTGTTAATGCCACTCTCTAATGTACCATTCTAGATGGCTTCTCCCTAATCACGAGTTCATACAATTCCTAGCATTCCTAATGATTAGTTCATGAGTGCAGGAGCTTAACGACAACCAATATAATATTGTCAGTATAATATTGGGAGAAATTCCCCGGATCTAGACTTCCCCGTACGTGCCCGTATCGACAAAACCAATAATCATGCATGGAATGAGTTAAACTATGCAAGCATTGAGCAAAGAGGAAAAACCCTAACTAATGATGAAAGAAAGCATAAGTCTTAATTAAAAGATGTAATCAACAGATTCCATATATGAGAGCTTCAAGAGATTACATTGATTCCCCAACAAACATACAAGGTTTAGTTCACCATATTCATGGTGAACCTAGATGAATATTAATGAAAGAATGAAAGAATAAACCCAATAAAGGTGAAGAGGTAGCCTGAGCATCCAAGATCCTCCTTCAAAGGGGTGGAAGAGAGAGTGTTTGCATCGTTTCTGCCAAAGATACCTAATTCTAGGACGTGCAAGCCCTTATATACTAGTCTAGAGTTACAAAAGATTACAAAAGCCCAAGCCCAAAAAGTGCCGCTCAGCGGTAACTACCGCTCAGCGGTGACTGCGCGTCACGTTTCTTCCCCTCAGCGGCCATTTTGCCCCTCAGCGTGACTCCCGCAACCTCCTGAGTGCCGCTCAGCGGTAAAATGCCGCTGAGCGGTGCCTTTGCCTTCTCTTTTTGCACTCTTTCTTGTCTTTTCTAATGTCACCTCTCTCCTTCTTCACTTCTTTCACCAAATTCACCTTAAAACCTGCACAAAAACACTTAAATCAAGCATAAACCTGTCCAGCTCTCTTATTTATGAAAATATAGATAAAAGCATGATTTCAAGCTAGTTTTTAAGTCTAAAGGTTGCTTTTAGTATTAATTTTAAGCATGAAAATAACAGTTTTTCAACTGTTATCACAACCCCAAACTTAGAACTTTGCTTGTCCTCAAGCAAACAAGATGTAACTCAATCTCCAACCAATTCATATGATGGTTCACTCATTCAAAAATTCTCTTTTCAAGATAAGTAAAAACTTTAATCAACCTTATGACCAAGAGTTCATTCAAGATGTGCACATGCTTTAGTGTTCACAAAGTCATTTAAGTTCCAACAAATGCTATTTTTCATGAATGATCAATCAATTAAGCATGGATGTTCATGTGCTTATGGAATATTTCCTCACTAGGTAAAGTATTTCACTCAACACACAAGTGTATAAGATGTAAAGTGTTTCACTCATTCACTCCACTATCACAATGTCACATGAATCAACTTTGCCTTTCATTTTACCACAATCAAAAACATTCACAAGCATGCATCATCACAAGGACTTTTCAATGGCTTATAATGTGGCTGGGCTAACAAGAAAATTGGTTTTTCTGGATCACAAAATCCTTGAGTTAAGAGAATCATAACAACACAATAATCTTATTCATTCCCAACTTTCTTTTGCCTTTGGATTTGCATTGAGCTTTACTTCTTTTTCTTTTCTTTTCTTTTTCTTTGCATATTCTTACTTTTTTTAGCTCTTAGCTCAATGCTTTTCCTTTTTCATGTTTCCCCAACAACCCCAAACTTGAACATTTATCAATACCACACATGATCTTCTACTTAACTCAAGGTAAAGATTTTCAATCAAGGGTTTCAGTGTATGTTCAAGCCTAAGGGTTCAAAGGATAGAACACAAAGTGTTCTCTTTTAGTAGGCTAACTTTATGAATTTGGCCAATAAAAAGGGTTTCAACAAACGGCCTTGATCACATGATGCAAAACAAGTAATTGATTCAATCATAGAAAACCTGGGCAAAATCATTCATACTTTCAAAGTAATAGCATTCAACAATAACAACTCTGGAGCTCAAAACCTCACATATAAGCTCATTCACATTTGACATACACATCCTGCTTAATTTCACAATCACAATCATGATATCCTGCATCTGTTCACAAAGCTTGTGAATCACCTGTATAAGCATTTTAATGTGCACATCATTTCAACATCAATCAGTCAATAAATATCATCAAGCATTACTTATCACACAATCACAGTTAATAGCAAACCATCATAACAAACCAGGTGTTCAATAGAGTACATCAAACCCTAATCTAAAAACAAAAATTTAAAAACAAAAATTACTTACAAAACACTGGGTTGCCTCCCAGTAAGCGCTTGTTTAACGTCCCGAGCCTGACCCAAACTTTTCAAGGATCAACCAACAACATCATTGTAGAACATTGTTGCACCTCTCCCCCTAGATAAGGCTTG
Source organism: Vigna nakashimae (assembly GCA_034642375.1). Classification (NCBI taxonomy): domain Eukaryota; kingdom Viridiplantae; phylum Streptophyta; class Magnoliopsida; order Fabales; family Fabaceae; genus Vigna; species Vigna nakashimae. The sequence continues at coordinate 16,824,060 of CM067763.1, forward strand.
AGACGTTGACCATTTACCACCCAACTTCTCTGCGGATCTTCAGCAGATGGATTAAATATTTCAATTGCTCCATGCGGATGCACTTCTTTTATCACAAATGGTCCTATCCATTTTGACTTCAGCTTCCCAGGAAATATCTTCAATCTTGAATTGAACAATAATACCTGTTGTCCTGGATTGAAAACTCTATTCACCAACTTCCTGTCATGATAAAATTTCATTTTGTCTTTGTAAGCCTTGGATGAATCATATGCATGTAAGTGCATTTCTTCAAGCTCCAAAATCTGCCGTCTGCGTGTACATTGAGTGTCATAAGGATCAAAATTCAAGAATTTCAAAGCCCATAATGCTCTATGCTCCAATTCGACTGGTAAATGGCATGCTTTCCCATAGACTAATTGAAATGGTGATAATCCCATGGACGTCTTCATTGCTGTTCTATAAGCCCAAAGAGCATCATCCAATTTGAGGGACCAATCCTTTCTTGATGAAGTCACAGTTTTTTCCAGGATTCTTTTTATCTCCCTGTTAGATACCTCAGCTTGTCCATTAGTTTGTGGATGATAAGGTGCAGCTACCTTATGCTTCACTCCATAGTGTTTGAGTACTTTCTCTAGCTGATAATTGCAAAAATGAGATCCTCCATCACTAATCAACACTCTTGGAGTGCCAAAACGTGAGAATATCTGCCTCTTCAGGAATTTAATTACCGTGCTAGCATCATTTTTAGGACAAGCTAATGCTTCCACCCATTTACTCACATAATCCACTGCTACCAGAATATATTCATTGTTGAAAGATGGAGGGAAGGGTCCAACAAAGTCAATACCCCAACAATCAAAAACCTCAACCTCTAAAATACCTTGTAAAGGCATCTCATGACGTTTAGTGATTGTCCCTGCTCTTTGACATTTATCACAATTCCTAGCATGATTATGGGCATCTTTAAATAAAGTTGGCCAATAAAACCCTGATTGAAGGACTTTTGCTGCTGTTCTTTCCCCATTAAAATGTCCTCCATAAGGTGAATCATGACAATGCCAGAGAATTCCTTCTGCTTCTTCATTTGTAACACATCTCCTGAGAAGATTATCTGCTCCAATTTTGAACAAATATGGATCGTCCCACACAAACTGCTTGGCATCATGCAGAAATTTCTTTCTCTGTTGCCAAGTTAAGTCTTCCGGCATGACTCTTACAGCTTTGAAATTTGCCATATCAGCAAACCAGGGCCTCTGCTGAATATACATGAGTGATTCATCTGAAAAAGATTCCCAGATTTCAGACTCCCTGTTAGTGACCTCATTGTTGACTAACCGTGACAAATGATCAGCAATTAAGTTCTCACTTCCTTTCTTATCACGGATTTCTACATCAAATTCTTGCAACAGTAGTACCCATCTAATCAGACGTGGCTTAGAATCTGGTTTTGTCAACAAATATTTGATAGCTGCATGATCTGTATAGACAATCACCTTAGACCCAATAAGATAAGGTCTAAATTTCTCTAGAGCATATACAATGGCAAGAAACTCTTTCTCTGTGGTAGCATAATTCAATTGAGCATCATTCAGCACCTTGCTAGCATAATAAATTGGATGGAACTTTTGTTCTTTCCTTTGGCCAAGGACGACTCCTATTGCATAATCACTTGCATCACACATCAATTCAAAATTTTGATTCCAATCTGGTTCTACAATTACTGGAGCTGACACTAGCTTCTGCTTCAATATATCAAAAGCTTTCTGACAGTCTTCATTCATCACAAAAGGAGCATCCTTCATCAAAAGATTACTCAATGGTTTAGCAATTTTTGAGAAATCTTTGATGAATCTTCTATAGAACCCAACATGACCAAGAAAACTCCTAATCCCCCTTACATTTGTTGGTGGAGGCAGTTTCTCAATGACTTCTACTTTGGCTTTATCCACCTCAATGCCTTTAGCAGAAATTTTATGCCCCAGTACAATCCCTTCAGTTACCATGAAATGACATTTCTCCCAATTCAAAACCAGATTTGTCTGAACACATCTTTTGAGGACAGTGTTCAAATTAGCTAAACATCTTTGGAAAGAATTTCCAAAAACTGAGAAGTCATCCATGAATACTTCAATGCATTTTTCTAAAAGATCAGAAAAGATTGCCTGCATACACCTTTGAAACGTAGCTGGAGCATTACATAATCCAAAAGGCATCTTTCTATATGCAAAGATACCAAAAGGACAAGTAAAAGCCGTCTTCTCCTGGTCTTTTGGATCTACCACAATTTGATTATATCCAGAATATCCATCTAGAAAACAATAGAAAGCCTGCCCTGATAACCTTTCTAGCATCTGATCCATGAAAGGAAGAGGAAAATGATCTTTCCTAGTAGCTTTATTCAGCTTCCTGTAATCAATGCACATACGCCAGCCAGTAACTGTCCGAGTAGGAATAAGCTCATTCTTATCATTATAAATTACTGTCATCCCACCTTTCTTTGGAACCACCTGTACTGGACTCACCCATTCACTGTCAGAGATTGGATAGATGATACCAGCTTCTAGCAGTTTCAACACTTCTTTTCTGACCACCTCCTTCATGGCAGGATTTAACCTTCTCTGCGGTTGAGCACTTGGTTTATAGTCCTCTTCCATAAAAATCTTGTGCATGCAATAAGTTGGGCTTATACCTTTGAGATCTGATATTGACCACCCAATTGCTTCTTTGTTAGCTTTCAGAATTTCTATCAACTGCTCTTCTTCTTGTAAAGATAAAGAGTTATTGATGATGACTGGCTTTGTTTCACCCTCTTCTAAAAACACATATTTCAGATGTGGTGGCAATCTTTTTAATTCTGGCGACTGTGCTTTGATTGTTTCTTCCTTATCAATTGTTTCAAATATTGTATCTTCATCTGGACTCTTTTTCAATGTTTCCAAGTCCATCAGACATTCATCAATCAATTTCTCTTCTTCTTCATCCAAATCTTCACATGCATCAATGAGAGTTTTTTCCAATGGAGAGATATTACGCACCATTATTTCTTGAACCATACAAATTTCATCAAGTTCATCAAATTGAAAGCATGCTTTATCATCATTTGGATATGTCATGGCCTTGGATACATCAAAAGTGACCTCTTCATCATCAACTCTCAGTTTAAGCTTACCATTCTCTACATCAATCAGAACTCTAGCAGTCTTCATAAAAGGTCTCCCAAGAATAAGAGGAACATCACTAGTTCCTTCCATCTCCATCACAATAAAATCAACTGGAAATACAAATTTGTCGACCTTTACCAGAACATCTTCAACCACTCCATATGGATATTTAAGAGACCTGTCTGCCAATTGAAGAGCCATTCTGGTTGGTTTAATTTCCAACCCCTGAATTGTTCTGCACATGGATAGCGGCATTAGATTAATGCTAGCTCCCAAATCAATCAATGCTCTTCCAACTTTCACATCTCCTATGGTGCATGGAATAGTGAAGCTTCCTGGATCTTTAAGTTTAGGAGGTAGTTTCTGTATGATTGCACTGCAATTTCCCTGTATATTGATAGTTTCCTTCTCAGTGTACTTGTGTTTCTTTGTGAGAAGTTCCTTCAAAAATTTTGCATATGCTGGCATCTGTTGCAATGCTTCAGAGAATGGTATAGTAATCTCCAGCTTCTTAAACAGTTCCATGAATCTTTCCAACTGCTTTTCTTTCTCCTTCCTTGAATAACGCTTTGGATAAGGAAGTGGCTTTTCATACTCTTTTTCTCTCTGTCTCTCTTCTCTCTCATTTTTTTCTCTCCTCTCCTCTTCTTCTTTTCTCTTTTTCTCTCTCTCAACTCTTTCTTTCCACTCACATGTTTCTTTTTCACTCTCACTCTCATTTTCTTTCTCCTTTCTCTCATTTTCTCTCTCCTCTAACACTCTACTACTTCTAGTCACAACAGTTTTACATTCCTTTCCAAGATTATCATGTTTAATCTCGTCAACTATTCTCTCAACATGACCCTCCATTTTTTTAAATGCAGCATCCACATTATGACAATAGGACGCATTTGTCTTCAAGAATCTCTGGAAAGTCTCTTCAAGCTTTGTTGCTTTCTCAACTGGAGTGAATTGCATCTGCCATTGTTGTCGTTGCACTTGAACCATTGACACCTGTTGTATTTCCTGTGGTATTTGAGAAAGTTTCATGGTTACTTCCTCAAGTTGCTGAGAGAGAGTTCTATTTTGGACAAGCAGAGCCTCGTTTAATTTTGACAACTCCTTCTGATTAAGATCTCCTGTGTCAATATTGAGTTTGTTGTCACTAGTAGCCATATTTTCAATAATTTCAGTTGCTTCCTCTGGAGTCTTCCATTTGATATTGCCTCCTGCTGAGGCATTTAGCATCATCTTGGTTTGTGAACCAAGCCCTCCAAGGAAAGTTAAGACTACTTCATGTTCTTTAAAGCCATGCATGGGAGTTTTACGTAACAAGCTTTTATATTTGTCCCATGCATGCCCTAGTGATTCTTCCATTCTCTGCTTGAATGAAGATATCTCTTGCTTTCCTTTAGTCACCTTAGATTGTGGGAAGTATTTGTTTAAGAATTTTGTAACCACTGCTTCCCACTCTGTGAAACTTTCTTCTGGAAAAGAGTTCAACCAAAGCTTGGCATTGCCTCCCAATGAGAAAGGAAACAAGCTAAGTTTGATTGCTTCGTCTGGCACCCCATTAATTTTGACTGTATTGCAAATCTCATTAAAGTTAGTCAGGTGCTCATATGGGCTTTCGTGAGATAACCCATTAAATTGATTACTCTTCACCAGTTGAATCAGTGCTGGTTTGACCTCCATGTTGGCTGCATTGACTCTAGGTCTAGCTATGCTATTGAAGTGCTGAGGTCCAGCAAGATTAGTGTAATCTGCAAGAGTTCTTCTAACATTATTGCCCTCCATACTTCCTGTGCTATGAACAGAACCTTGTGGTGATGATTGCAAGAGAGTTTCTGGAGAAGGGAAAAGTTCTCTAGACGTTCTGATTCTTCTCCTCCTTCTACTCTCTTCTAGACCTTCAAGAAGTGGTTCTGTTGTTTTCTTACTCGTAGTTCGAATTGCTTCCTGCATGCACAAGAAAACAAAACCCTAGAAAAGATTTGTTAGCACAAAAAGATATAGGAGAAGATATATATTCAAAGATAAAAAAAATAAAAAATAAAAGATTCAGAAGATAAGAAGATAAAAGATTTAGAAGATAGAAAATAAAATAAAATAAAATCTATTCTAAAAAGATAAAATAAAATCTAACCTAATCTAAAAGATAAAGATAAAATAAAATCTAATAAAATCTAACCTAACCTAAAAAGATAAAAAGATAAAATAAAATAAAAACAGAAAAAATAAAAACAGAAATTCAAAATTAAAGTCAAAGATAATCAATAATCACACAAATTAACCAGTTAAACCACGAGTCCCCGGCAACGGCGCCAAAAACTTGATGGACAAATTTATGAGCACCAAAATATGATGTCACAAACTTGTTTCACAATCGGCAAGTATGACCGAATCGTTCAAGTAATAAACTTGGTAAGACCAAGTATCGTTCTTCCCAAAGGACTCACGGCCTAGTTTAGTTATGTGATTTGTTGATTAGCTAGGACTTACAAACGAAATATTTAGAGTTTAAAATGCAAGACAGAAAATAAACATGTATGCATGAAGTTTGATCAATGGCAAAAGCTAAAGATAAACACTTTCAATGAAATATATGGATGAATATGTTGTTGGGGGTCAATTTCATCTCATCCACTCTCATATATTTTAGGAATTCAACATTCAAATCATCATTGTTAATGCCACTCTCTAATGTACCATTCTAGATGGCTTCTCCCTAATCACGAGTTCATACAATTCCTAGCATTCCTAATGATTAGTTCATGAGTGCAGGAGCTTAACGACAACCAATATAATATTGTCAGTATAATATTGGGAGAAATTCCCCGGATCTAGACTTCCCCGTACGTGCCCGTATCGACAAAACCAATAATCATGCATGGAATGAGTTAAACTATGCAAGCATTGAGCAAAGAGGAAAAACCCTAACTAATGATGAAAGAAAGCATAAGTCTTAATTAAAAGATGTAATCAACAGATTCCATATATGAGAGCTTCAAGAGATTACATTGATTCCCCAACAAACATACAAGGTTTAGTTCACCATATTCATGGTGAACCTAGATGAATATTAATGAAAGAATGAAAGAATAAACCCAATAAAGGTGAAGTGGTAGCCTGAGCATCCAAGATCCTCCTTCAAAGGGGTGGAAGAGAGAGTGTTTGCATCGTTTCTGCCAAAGATACCTAATTCTAGGACGTGCAAGCCCTTATATACTAGTCTAGAGTTACAAAAGATTACAAAAGCCTAAGCCCAAAAAGTGCCGCTCAGCGGTAACTACCGCTCAGCGGTGACTGCGCGTCACGTTTCTTCCCCTCAGCGGCCATTTTGCCCCTCAGCGTGACTCCCGCAACCTCCTGAGTGCCGCTCAGCGGTAAAATGCCGCTGAGCGGTGCCTTTGCCTTCTCTTTTTGCACTCTTTCTTGTCTTTTCTAATGTCACCTCTCTCCTTCTTCACTTCTTTCACCAAATTCACCTTAAAACCTGCACAAAAACACTTAAATCAAGCATAAACATGTCCAGCTCTCTTATTTATGAAAATATAGATAAAAGCATGATTTCAAGCTAGTTTTTAAGTCTAAAGGTTGCTTTTAGTATTAATTTTAAGCATGAAAATAACAGTTTTTCAACTGTTATCAGCGGCACACTTATGAGCTTGGGCCTGAATTTTCTGTAATTTTAGAATAGTATATAAGCTTTAGGACGTCCTAGGGTTTGTATCTTTGGCAAACACGAAGCAAACACTCTCTCTTCCACCCCTTTGAAGGAGGATCTTGGATGCTCAGGCTACCTCTTCACCTTTCTAGGGTTTTATCCTTCATTCTTTCATTATTGTTCATCTAGGTTCACCATGAATATGGTGAACTAAACCTTGTATGTTTGTTGGGGAATCAATGTAATCTTTTGAAGCTTTCATATATGGAATTTATGCTTGCATCTTAATCTAATATTTATGCTTTCTTTCATCATTAGTTAGGGTTTTTCCTCTTTGCTTAATGCTTGCTTTGTTTAACTCATTCAATGCATGATTATTGATTTTGTCGATACGGGAACGTACGGGGAAGTCTAGATCCGGGGAATCTCTCCCAATATTATGTTGGTTGTCGTTAAGCTCCTGTGCTAAGAGAAATAATTATTAGGAATGCTAGGAATCGTATGAACTCGTAATTAGGGATAGGCCTTCTTGATAAGGTAATGAAATCGTATGAACTCGTATGAACTCGTAACAATGATGATTTGAATGTTGAATTCCTAAAATATATGAGAGTGGATGAGATGAAATTGACCCCCAACAACATATTCATATATATATATTTCATTGAAAGTGCTTGTCTTTTGCTTTTGCCATTGATCAAAACCTCATGCATACATGTTTATTTTCGTCTTCTGCATAATACAATCCAATTATTTCGTTCTTAAGTCTTAGCTAATCAACAAACCACACAACTAAACTAGGCCGTGAGTCCTTTGGGAGAACGATACTTGGTCTTACCAAGTTTATTACTTGAATGATTCGGTCATACTTGCCGATTGTAAAACAAGTTTGTGACATCATATTTTGGTGATCATAAATTTGTCCATATTATATCTTCATATCATAAATTTTGGTGACATCATATCATAAATTTGTCCATATCATAAATTGTTTCTATTTTTATTTTTTCTTCTTATCTCTTATTTTATATCTTCTATATCTTTTTGTGCTAACAAATATTTTCTATAGTTTTGTGCCTAATGTTTGTAGGATGCAATTCGGACAAGAATTTAACTATATGGGCACTCAATTCTACTAAGGTAATTTCAACCACTGGTGGGAACCTCACTCAAGCATGGATAACAATCAATTTTGGCAAGCTGTCGAACAATTTAAGAATCAACCACCACAACAATGGCAGCAAAAACCCTCTCTATCGGGAAGAAGGATAACATTGGAGGACGCACTTCAACAATACATACATATATCTAATTGTCATCACAAAAGCACTCAAGTTGTCGAAGAATTTGATAGGCCGCCACCACAACAATGGCAACAACAACCTCTTTATCACAAAGTTTGGATGACACCCTTCAACGATTTTTGAAACATTCCATCTCTACTCAGAAAAGCATTGAAGCATCATGTAAAAAGATGGAGATGCACTTTCGTTACATTAGTCAGAGATTGAACGTTAAGGTTAATACTGAAGTTAACCCTAAGGAGGAAGGTCAAGCCACTGTCACTGAAAGTGACAAGATTTTTGCTGAGAAAAAAATAGGGAGAGATGAGGAAAAGATAGAGAGAAAAGAAAAAGAAGAGTTGAGTGAGAAAGATAAAGATGAAGAAAAAGAAAAAGAAGTGGTTGAGAGAGAAGAGAGAAAGAAAATTTGTGTGAAAATAAAGAAGTTGAGAAGAAAATGAGAAGGGAAGAAAAAAATAAGAGAAAAGAAAAAGAGAAAATTTGGAGAGAGGAAAAGTAAGAAAAAGAAGATGAGAGGAAAGAAGAAGGAATCATATGAAAAACCTCATCCTCATCTAAAGAAGAATCATAGGAAGGAAAAGAAATTTAAGTGCTTTATGGAAATCTTCAAGAAATTAGAGATTAAAGTTCCAATGATTGAGACACTGCAACAGGTTCCTGGTTTGATCAAATTTCTGAAGAAGTTCAGTAGAAAGAAGAAAAAGAAGATGGAACATGAGCTTTATTGGGTCAAGCTAGTGACATTAAAAGAGCGCTTGCTGGGAGGCAACCCAATGATTTAAGAACTTTTAATTTTTGGTTTGGTGATGTAATTTTGAACTTTTGGGTATTTTTGTTTTTGTTATAAGTTTGTTACAGGGTTTACATCTACTGATGGATGTTAGGCGGAAGAGTATCTACTGAAGGATACTATGTATCTATACACCTACTGATAGGTGTTGGTAAGAAAGATTTGCATCTACTAAAGGGTGTTGGAGGATTTTGGGTCAGGCTCGTGACGTTAAACAAGCGCTACCTGGGAGGCAACCCAGTTGATTGATCATATTATTTCTGTTTGTTTTATTGTAGCTGCATAATAGGTTTTTGCATGAGTAATCTGAAAATTTAATTGCAGGGAACCAGTGAGGGGCATGAGTAGGAGGCACCTAGGTTAAGCTAGGAAGAAGAAGAAAATTTCCCGAAAGTGCCGCTAAGCGGCAAACTACCGCTGAGCGGTAGTATCGCAGACTGGGCTTAGGGTGCCTCTTAGCAGAACCCGAGCCTATTAGGGTATTTTTATACCCCAAGCTGCGTTTTAGTTTTTCTTTTCAGAATCTTCTCTGCACACACACTCCTACATACCTTTTCAAAGGTTCTCCACATCTTTTCCCTCTTCCCTCTTGAGAAAATCTCCCTTCCACTCACTTTCTCACTAGTTTTCCATCTAAGTTTGGGGTTGGGAGAGAGTATCGTTGAACGGGCTGATTTCTTCATTGTGGTTTACTAATGCTTAACGATGTATCTTGTGGTTTTGTGAATTATGTTTGATGCAGGGATGGCCTCCTCATCGAGCAAAAAGAATCAAGACTATAGGATCCAAGAAGAAGAGGAGGATACAGATGATGGCTCAGATTGATGAGGAGATTGAGATAGCATTTACTGATGAATGCTATCTTAACTAGAGCAGGACTTATGCTTTTGTTTGGTTTAGTGTTCTGAACTTATTTACTTTTGTTTTTAGAATAGGGTTTGATGTACTCAATTGGAAACTTTGTCTGTTATGATGGTTTGCTTATGATTGTGGTTGTTTGATAAGTAATGCTTGATGATGCTATGAGATTGATTGATGTTGAGATGTGCACATTAAATGCTTATACAGGTGATTCACAAGCTTTGTGAACAAATGCATGATATTGTGATTGTGATTGTGATATTAAGCAGGACGTGTATGTCAAATGTGAATGGGTTTATATGTGAGGTTTTGAGCTCTAGAGTTTTTATGATTGAATGCTATTACTCTGAAAGCAAGAATGATTTTGCCTAGGTTTTCTATGATTGAATCAATTGCTTGTTTGCATCATATGATCAAGGCCATTTGTTGGTAACCCTTTTTATTAGCCAAATTCATGAAGTTAGCCCACTAAGAGAGGACACTTTGTGTTCTATCCTTTGAACCCTTAGCCTTGAACATGATTTGAAAACCCTTTGTGAAAAGCTTTACCTTGAGTTAAGTAGAAAATATTTTGTGGTATTGATAAATGTTCAAGTTTGGGGTTGTTGGAAAATAGAAAGGGAAATTGAAAGCATTGAGCTAAGATCTAAATAAGAATGTGAAAAGAAAAAGAAAAGAAAAGAAAAGAAAAGGCAAAGCTCAATGCAAAGGAAAGTTGGGAAAAGTAAGAATGATTGTGTTGATATGATTCTCTTAACTCAAGGATTTTGTGATCCAGAAAAACCAATTTTCTTATTAGCCCAGCCACATTATAAGCCATTGGAAAAGTCCTTGTGATAATGCATGCTTGTGAATTTTTTTATGGTTAAATGAAAGGCAAAGTTACTTCATGTGACATGGTGATAGTAGAGTGAATGAGTGATTACCTCTTATACACTTGTGTTTGAGTGAAACACTTTACCTAGTGAGGAAATATTCATTGAGCACATGAACATCCATGTTTAGTTGATTAATCATTCATGAAAATTAGCATTTGTTGGATATTAAGTGATTTTGCGAACACCAAAGCATGTGCATGTCTTGATTGAAATTTTTGTCATGAGTTTGATTGAAGTTTTTACTTATCTTAAAAAGAGGATTTTTGAATGAGTGAACCGTTATACAGATTGGTAGAAGATTGAGTTACATCTTGTTTGCTTGAGGACAAGCAAAGTTCTAAGTTTGGGGTTGTGATAACAGTTGAAAAACTGTTATTTTCATGCTTAAAATTGATACTAAAAGCAACCTTTAACACTTAGAAACTAGCTTGAAATCATGCTTTTGGTTATATTTTTAGAAATAAGAGAGCTGGACAGGTTTATTCCTGATTTCAGTGTTTTTATGCAGGTTTTAAGGTGAATTTGGTGAAAGAAGTGAAGAAGGATAGAGATGGAATCAGAAAAGACATCCAAAAGTGCAAAAGGAGAAGCCGCAAGTACCGCTCAGCGGTAGTTTACCACTGAGCGGCACTCAGAAACCCACGTTGGATCCGTTGAAGGGTAAAATGGCCGCTGAGGGGAGAAAAACAACTCACGCACTTACCGCTGAGCGGCAGTTTACCGCTGAGCGGCACTTTTATGGGCTTGGGCTTAATTTTTCTGTATTTTTAGAATAGTATATAAGCTTTAGGACGTCCTAGGGTTTGTATCTTTGGCAGAGACGAAGCAAATACTCTCTTTTCCACCCCTTTGAAGGAAGATCTTGGATGCTTAGGCTACCTCGTCACCTTTCTAGAGTTTTATCTTTCATTCTTCCATTATTATTCATCTAGTTTCACCATGAATATGGTGAACTAAACCTTGTATTGTTTTTGGGGAATCAATGTAGTCTTGTGAAACTCTCATATATGGAATTTGTTTTAACATCTTACTTATAAGACTTATGCTTTCTTTCATCATTAGTTAGGGTTTTTCCTCTTTGCTTAATGCTTGCTTTGTTTAACTCATTCATTGCCATGATTATTGATTTTGTCGATACGGGAACGTACGGGGAAATCTAGATCCAGGGAAATTCTCCCAATAGCATATTGGTTACCGTTAAGCTCCTGCACTTAAGAACTAATTACTAGGAATGCTAGGAATTGTATGAACTCGTAATTAAGGATAGGCCTTCTTGCAAGATGATTTAGAGAGTGGCATTAACAATTGATGAAAAGAATGTTGAATTCGTAAAGTATATGAGAGTGGATAAGATGAAATTAATAACCCCAACAACATACTCATCCATCTATTTCATTGAAGTGTTTGTATTTCGTTTTTGCCATTGATCAAATTCATGCATACATGTTTATTTACTGTTTTTTGCATTTAAACCTACACTCAATTTGTTCTTAAGTCTTAAATAATCAACAAATCACATAACTAAACTAGGCCGTGAGTCCTTTGGGAGAACGATACTTGGTCTTACCGAGTTTTATTACTTGATAACGATTCGGTCACACTTGCCGATTGTTAAACAAGTTTGTGGCGCCGTATTTCGGTGTTTATAAATTTGTCATCAGTACTCCATTCAACTTTATAATATTACAGATCTCATTGAAAGTGGTCAAATGCTCATATGGACTTTCATGTGACAGTCCATTGATTGATTACTCTTCACTAGATGGATCAACGCAGGCTTCATCTCCATACTTGCGGCATTGACCCTCGTCTTTGCAATGATGTTAAAATTGTGAGGGCCAATAACTGTTGCATAATCTGCTAAAGTACGTCTGCCACCATTATTGTCCATGCTTTCCTAATTAGATTGTAAGGCCTGTGAAATTCTCTCTAGAGAAGGTACTCTAGATAATTTATTTCTTATTGGCCTTCTACTAGCCTCAAGTCCTTCAAGAAGAGGTTCATAACTTTTTTTGCTCCTAGTCCTAACTATATTCTGCATAAACTAGACACAAAACCCTAGAAAACACTGTTAGTACGACACAAAACAAAAAATAATATAAAAATAAAATAAAAAGTTAATAAAGAATCACACAAATAGAATAGTTTAAACCATGAGTCCCCGACAACGGCGCCAAAAACTTGTTGATGGACTGACAAGTGTACCAAATCGCACAAGTAATATAAAATGATAAGACCAAGTATCATATCCCAGAGGACTCTCAACACTAGATAGTCGTGTGACAACTCGATTAATTAAGACTTAAAGACAATGAGATCATTGGTTTCAAATGCAAAGACATAAAATTAATATGAATGCAGTTTAATTAATAGCAGAATAGCACAGTGATAAGCATATGTTGTTTAATATGAGATGAGTATGTTGTTGGGGTTAGATTTCACCAAGTTCCCTCTCATGTATGTAAGAATTCTTCTTTATGCATTAATGTTAACGTCACTCACTAAATCACCTAAACCCGATCCCTCGGCGAATAAGCCTGTCCTCAATCACTAGTTCATGCAATTCCTAGCATTCCTAGTAATTAAATGTGAAGATCAAGAGCTTAAGACAACCAAGACTCATACCCTCATTCCTGAGAAATATTACTCTTGGGAATATTCAAGAAGAACCTGAATTGTAAGGAACCTCCCGACACTCATGCAATTCATAAATCATGCCATGAATGAGTTAAACAAAGCATGTAATAAGCATAGATGAATTACTCTAACAATTAATGCAAAAGCATGTGTTATTGAGAATCAATTCAGATACATGAGAGTTCACAAGGTTACATCATCCCCCAACAACAAATGGAGTTTAGTTCACCATAGACATGGTGAGACTAGATGAATAATGGAAAAGCATGAGATAGCAAAACCCTAAAAGTAGAGTATGGAAGCTCCCGCATCCATATCCGCCTTTAGAGAGTGGAAGAGTGTGTTGTTGTGCTGCTCCAGCTAGAGATACAAATCCTAGGATGTGTGGGTCCTTTAAATAGAGCGAAGATAGAACAGAAACAAAGCCCAGGCCCGTGTCGCTGGCACTCAAGTGCCCCGCTTAGGGCGTTCGGGCGGTGAGCGGTGGTCTTCTATGCTTAAGACTTGAAGAGGACGCCCAAGCTTCGTGCTGTTGGCATTCAAGGGCCCAAAAAGGGGCACCCGGGTGGTGAGCGATACTTTTCTGCGCTCAAGCCTTCAAAAAGGGCGCCGAAGCCTCGAGCTTCCTTCCTTCTAGTGCTTTTTTCGGGCCTTTCTGAGCTCCATCTCCTTAGCACTTCATCCTTGCTTTTCATATTATCTCATTTTCTACCAAAACAAGGAGAATTAGCATAAAACCATAAAATTCGACCTTAACTCTCTTATTCACACAACTTAACAGAAAAACATGATTCCAAGCAAGTTTGTAAGTAGAAAAAGGTGCATTTAGTATCAAAATTACATCACAGATAATGGTATTTTCAATCGTTATCAAATGGCAGGGGGAGCATTGCATAGGATATTAGATAATTTCACATGCCTACATTACAGCGGGAGATTATATCTTTATGATGTGATTATCTATGACAGGGGGAGCATCATTGTTTGATTAATATGATTTACTGATGCATCTCTGAATAACTATTTATCAACATATCATTATCATAAGGCATACTTTTTTGGTAATGCACAAAGGGAGAGAATACTGAGAGAATATTATGATAATGCTGGGAGAATACTCTGATATATTCAGATATATTTGTTTTGCTCTGATATGTTCTGATATGAATTGATATATATTTTTTTGAGCTGAATCAAATGAGTATATCTCAAAACGTTTTCTCTGATACATTTTGATCATTTGCTAATCATTTGCACTAATACATTTTAATATGATATGATTTGATTTGTACAACATGGTTGTTTATTAATCATGGTTGTGCATCATCAAAAAAGGGGGAGATTGTTGAGATTGTTGATAGGGGAGCACTGGTTTAGCTGAACCTACAATCTCAGAGCTTATAGTTTTTGATGATGACAACATAATTAATAACACATGTACTTTTTATGTTACATGTTCTATTGCTTACATGCTATATGTTTTAATCAATGTGTAAATCTGTTTAAAGCATTGAGAACATGATTGTGTTGATACATTGCATTTCACTATGCTAAATAATTGATTTTATAGGTGAATGCATGTCTGATGTTTTATAGAAGGAAAACCACAAGCACTTATGTTGAACTTTTAATTGTGTGGCAAAACAACAATTTTAAGTCGACTTCATTATGAAGTGAGTCGATTAAAACTCGTGGCTTTGCATAAACCATTTTCAAAGTGTGCTGTGAGATTTTCAAAGTGAAAGTTTTTCAAAACTTTGTTTAACTGTGTTACATAGTCGATTACATGCAACGTGCATTTGACCAAGTCTGTTATAGTTTTAAAATCATGTTAATGCTTGTATTAAATGGTACAACGACTATATTTTTAATATGTTGACCAAGCATTAAATGAGATTCGACTGCATTAATTGTACATTCAATTAACTGCATTGATTGCTGCTAACTACTTTAACTGAATTGCAATATTCAACTGCATTAGTAGCTTAGTCGATTAAAATGCGTCAAAATTGTGTTTATCTATAAATTGACACAAACTTGATTTTTGTAAGAAATTTTGTGAATCTAACAATTTGTGATATCTTTTGCAAAAAGTGTATTCTTACAGAAACAGAAAGAGCTCCAAGAAATAAGAAGCGACCATTGTGATCATCTACTTGTGGATCTTGAAGAGCAAGTTAACTGCACTCACAAAGGCTGGTCATATCTTTACATTGGGTGTAACTGAAAGATGAGAGGCTACAATCTTGTGAAGATTGGATTGAGGTTCCCTGTTGTGATTATAGGAAGAAGAGCGTGCTGTGTTCTTGACTTTGAGGGTGGCTCAAAGGGTTTAGACTGTAGGAGAGGAGATTCTTGCTGTTAGTCTATTTGTATATGCCTATATTTTGATTAGAGGGTTAGAGAGGTGTTTTATATTTTTGACGTGAGGTCCCTATAAAAACCTTGTTGTAAAAAACTTGATCAATATAGTGCATTGACTTCCTATGGTTGGAAGGACACTGGATGTAGGCTTGGCCGAACTAGTATAAAAACTAAGCGTTTGATCTTTCTATCCCTGCACTCTTTTATTTAGTCAACTTCATTCTATACTAAATCGATTTAATTTTCGCTGCATAAACAAAACTTTTTTCTTGCGTTTCAAGAAAGCTTTTAAAGGCATCCACTTTGCGAAAAAGATTCAAAGAAAACATTGTTTTTACATTTCACCAATTCACAACCCCTCTTGGTGTGAGAAATTAAGCCATTCTATGAACTAGATTTGCAGGCCAAGCAACATAAGCCTCTAATTCTTCCTGAGTCATGAACTTCCTCTCAGGAAAGGCGGAAGTCAGATTCATCATTATAGCCTGCTCGCCTTTTGATAACGGTTGAAAAACCGTTATTTTTATACTTAATTTTGATATTAAAAACACCCTTTTTGACTTAGAAACTTGGTTTAACTCATGTTTTTTGATAACAGTTGAAAAACTGTTATTTTCATGCTTAAAATTGATACTAAAAGCAACCTTTAGACTTAAAAACTAGCTTGAAATCATGCTTTTATCTATATTTTCATAAATAAGAGAGCTGGACAGGTTTATGCTTGATTTAAGTGTTTTTGTGCAGGTTTTAAGGTGAATTTAGTGAAAAGAGTGAAGAAGGAGAGAGGTGACATTAGAAAAGACAAGAAAGAGTGCAAAAAGAGAAGACGAAGGCACCGCTCAGCGGTATTTTACCGCTGAGCGGCACTCAGGAGGTTGCGGGAGTCACGCTGAGGGGCAAACTGGCCGCTGAGGGGAAGAAAGTGACGCGCAGTCACCGCTGAGCGGTATTTACCGCTGAGCGGTATTTACCGCTGAGCGGCACTTTTTGGGCTTGGGCCTTTGTAATCTTTTGTAACTCTAGAATAGTATATAAGGATTTGCACGTCCTAGGGGTTAGTATCTTTGGCAGAAACGAGGCAAACACTCTCTCTTCCACCCCTTTGAAGGAGGATCTTGGATGCTCAGGCTACCTCTTCACCTTTATTGGGTTTATTCTTTCATTCTTTCATTGTTATTCATCTAGGTTCACCATGAATATGGTGAACTAAACCTTGTATGTTTGTTGGGGAATCAATGTAATCTCTTGAAGCTCTCATATATGGAATCTGTTGATTACATCTTTTAATTAAGACTTATGCTTTCTTTCATCATTAGTTAGGGTTTTTCCTCTTTGCTCAATGCTTGCATAGTTTAACTCATTCCATGCATGATTATTGGTTTTGTCGATACGGGCACGTACGGGGAAGTCTAGATCCGGGGAATTTCTCCCAATATTATACTGACAATATTATATTGGTTGTCGTTAAGCTCCTGCACTCATGAACTAATCATTAGGAATGCTAGGAATTGTATGAACTCGTGATTAGGGAGAAGCCATCTAGAATGGTACATTAGAGAGTGGCATTAACAATGATGACTTGATTGTTGAAATCCTAAAATATATGAGAGTGGATGAGATGAAATTGACCCCCAACAACATATTCATTCATATATTCCATTGAAAGTGTTTATCTTTTGTCTTTGCCATTGATCAAATTTCATGCATACATGTTTATTTTCTGTCTTGCATTTTAAACTCTAAATATTTCGTTTGTAAGTCCTAGCTAATCAACAAATCACATAACTAAACTAGGCCGTGAGTCCTTTGGGAAGAACGATACTTGGTCTTACCAAGTTTATTACTTGAACGATTCGGTCATACTTGCCGATTGTGAAACAAGTTTGTGACATCATAATTTGGTGCTTACAAATTTGTCCATCAAGTTTTTGGCGCCGTTGCCGGGGACTCTGGTTTAACTGGTTAATTTGTGTGATTATTGATTATCTTTGACTTATTTTTTTATTTTGAATTTAAATTTCGAATTTTTTTTATTTTTTTATTTTTTTTCTGTTTATATTTTATAGTTTGTATTTTATTTTATTTTATTTTATTTTTCTGTTTTCTGTTTTTATTTTTCTGTTTTTATTTTATTTTATCTTATTTTATTAGATTAGATTAGATTTGATTTTATTTTTAGATTAGATTTTATTTTATCTTATTAGATTAGATTAGAATTGATTTTATTTTTAGATTAGATTTTATTTTATCTTATTAGATTAGATTAGATTTTAGTTTATTTTATTCTATCTTCTGAATCTTTTATCTTTCTATCTTCTAAATCTTTTATCTTCTATCTTCTGAATCTTTTATCTTTTTATCTTTTGAATATATATCTTCTCTTATATCTTTTTGTGCTAACAAATATTTTCTAGAGTTTTGTGCCTAATGTTTGCAGGATGCAATTCGAACAAGAATTTAATGGGCACTCAATTCTACCAAAGTAATCTCAACCACTGGTGGGAACATGACTCAAGAATGGATCAAAGCCAATTTTGGCAAGCTGCCGGACAATTTGAAAACCAACCACAACAACAATGGCAGCAACAAAGCTTTAAAATCAACAAAGGGAAGCAAGAGATCTCTTCATTTAGACAAGGCATGGAAGAATCACTGGGGCATGCATGGGACAGGTACAAAAGCCTATTAAGAAAGACTCCCACGCATGGATTTAACGAAGGAGAAGTAGTCCTAATCTTCCTTGGAGGTCTTGGTTCACAAACCATGATGATGCTTGACGCCTCAGCTGGAGGCAATATCAAATGGAAGACTCCAGAGGAAGCCACAGAAATAATTGAAAACATGGCTACTAATGATAATGAGCTGCACAGTGAAAGAGGAGCTCCTATGCAACAAAAAGGGGTTCTTCAATTACAAACACATGATGCCTTGCTAGCACAGAATAAAATTCTAACTCAACAGCTGGAAACTCTGACCAAAACTCTTGTTTCATTACCCAAAGAGTTAAAATCTGCTGCACAGGTACAAACCCAGTTGTGCGAATTATGTGGGGGTGATCACATCAATGGCCAATGTGCTTTTCCTGTGGAAGCCGTGGAGGATGTTAACTTCATGGCTAATCAATTTCCATACCGTCAAGGGAATTATAATCAGGGTTGGAAACCACATCCAAGCAGTGGTCAAGGACAAACTAGGCAAGCTAATCAATATAATAAGCAGCAGCAACCAACCTTATGGCAACATTTTTCTATGCTTAATGAAAGGTCCATGAGGCTGGAGGAAATTCTCAACAATTTCATACAGAAAACTGAGTCTTCCCAAAAGAGCACTGAAGCTGCTATCAAAAATTTGGAGATTCAAATGGGGCAGATCATCAAACAGATGGAAGAAAGGCCAAGTAGAAATTGTGGGGCTAATACTGAGGTTAACCCCAGGGAAGAGTGTCAAGAGCTAGTGAGTGTAAATGTTGAAAAAGTTGAGTTGGAAAAAGAAGAGAGAAAAGAGAGAGAAGAGAAAGAAGAAAAGAAAATTTGTGTGAAGATTGAGAAGGTGAGTAGAAAAAGAAAAGAAAAAAAGAAAGTGGGAGAAAAGAGAAAGAGGACGAGAGAAAAAAATAAAGAATCATATGAAAAATCTCGTCCCCATCCAAAGAAGTATCGTAGGAAGGAAAAGAAATTTAAGTGCTTTATGGAAATCTTCAAGAAATTGGAGATTAAAGTTCCTATGATTGAGACACTGCAACAAGTTCCTGGTTTGATCAAATTTCTGAAGAAGTTCAGTAGAAAGAAGAAAAAGAAGATGGAACATGAGCTTTAACAGGGTCAAGCTAGTGACGTTAAAGGAGCGCTTGCTGGGAGGCAACCCAGTAGATTTACAAACTTTTGATTTGTTTTGGTTTTGTAACTTTTAATCTGTGAACATTATTCTGGACATTATTTTGTTGGATCTAGCATCTACTGAAGGATGCTAGGTGGTTAAGTATCTACTGAAGGATACTAAGTTTGTAACACCTACTGATGGGTGTTGGTGAGAAGATTTTGCACCTACTGATGGGTGCTGGTAAGTTTGAAACACCTACTGATGGGTGTTGGTAGATTTTGGGTCAGGCTCGTGACGTTAAACAAGCGCTACCCGGGAGGCAACCCAGTTGATTGAATATTTTTGTTTGTTTATTTTAGTTAGGGTTTGCATAAGCATTTTTAAACATTGAATTGCAGGGAACCAGTGAGGGACATGTCTAGGAGGCACGTAGGTTAAGAAAAGAAGGAGAAGAGCACATCACGAAAGTGCCGCTGAGCGGCAACTTACCGCTGAGCGGTACTCTCGCAGATTGGGCTTTGGTTGCCCCTTAGCGGGACCCGAGCCATTAGAGTATTTTTATACCCTAAGCTGCGCAAATGCTTTTATTTTCAGGCTCTTCTCTGCACACACACTCCTACATACCTTTTCAAAGGTTCTCTACAACTTTTCCCTCATCCCTCTTTAGAAAATCTCCCTTCCACTCACTTGCTCACTAGTTTTCCATCTAAGTTTGGGGTTGGGAGAGAGCATCATTGAAGAGGTTGATTTCTTCATTGTGGTTTACTAATGCTTAACAATGTATCTTTTGGTTTTGTGAATTAAGTTTGATGCAGGGATGGCCTCCTCATCATGCTAAAAGAATCAAGACTATAAGATCCAAGAAGAAGGAGAGGAGGAAGATACAGAGGACAGCTCAGACTGATGAGGAGCTGAGATAGCATTTACCGATGAATGCTATCATATGATTATGCTTTTGTGGTTTAAGTTTTCTAAACTTATTTGTTTTTATTTTTATGTTAGGTTGATGTACTCTATTGAACACCTGGTTTCTTATGATGGTTTGCTATTAACTGTGATTGTGTGATAAGTAAGGCTTGATGATGCTTATTGATTGATTGATGTTGAGATGATGCGCACATTAAAATGCTTATACAGGTGATTCACAAGCTTTGTGAACAAATGCATGATATCATGATTGTGATTGTGAAATTTAGCAGGATGTGTATGTCAAATGAGAATGAGCTTATATGTGAGGTTTTGAGCTCCAGAGTTATTATTGTTTGAATGCTATTACTTTGAAAGCATGAATGATTTTGCCCAGGTTTTCTATGATTGAATCAATTACTTGTTTTGCATCATGTGATCAAGGCCGTTTTTGTTGAAACCCTTTTTATTGGCCAAAATTCATAAAGTTAGTCTACTAAAAGAGAACACTTTGTGTTCTATCCTTTGAACCCTTAGCCTTGAACATACACTAAAACCCTTGATTAAAAATCTTTACCTTGAGTTAAGTAGAAGATCTTGTATGGTATTGACAAATGTTCAAGTTTGGGGTTATTGGGGAAACATGAAAAAGGAAAAGCATTGAGCTAAGAGCTAAAAAGTAAGAATATGCAAAGAAAAAGAAAAGAAAAGAAAAAGAAGTAAAGCTCAATGCAAATGCAAAGGCAAAAGAAAGTTGGGAAGAATAAGAATAATTGTGTTGTTATGATTCTTTTAACTCAAGGATTTTGTGATCCAGAAAAACCAATTTTCTTGTTAGCCCAGCCACATTATAAGCCATTGAAAAGTCCTTGTGATGATGCATGCTTGTGAATGTTTTTGATTGTGGTAAAATGAAAGGCAAAGTTAATTCATGTGACATTGTGATAGTGGAGTGAATGGGTGAAACACTTTACCTCTTATACACTTGTGTGTTGAGTGAAACACTTTACCTGGTGAGGAAATATTCCATAAGCACATGAACATCCATGCTTAATTGATTGATCATTCATGAAAAATAGCATTTGTTGGAATTTAAATGACTTTGTGAACACTAAAGCATGTGCACATCTTGAATGAACTCTTGGTCATAAGTTTGAGTGAAGTTGTTACTTATCTTGAAAAGAGAATTTTTGAATGAGTGAACCATCATATGAATTGGTTGGAGATTGAGTTACATCTTGTTTGCTTGAGGACAAGCAAAGTTCTAAGTTTGGGGTTGTGATAACAGTTGAAAAACTGTTATTTTCATGCTTAAAATTGATACTAAAAGCAACCTTTAGACTTAAAAACTAGCTTGAAATCATGCTTTTATCTATATTTTCATAAATAAGAGAGCTGGACAGGTTTATGCTTGATTTAAGTGTTTTTGTGCAGGTTTTAAGGTGAATTTAGTGAAAAGAGTGAAGAAGGAGAGAGGTGACATTAGAAAAGACAAGAAAGAGTGCAAAAAGAGAAGACGAAGGCACCGCTCAGCGATATTTTACCGCTGAGCGGCACTCAGGAGGTTGCGGGAGTCACGCTGAGGGGCTAACTGGCCGCTGAGGGGAAGAAAGTGACGCGCAGTCACCGCTGAGCGGTATTTACCGCTGAGCGGCACTTTTTGGGCTTGGGCCTTTGTAATCTTTTGTAACTCTAGAATAGTATATAAGGACTTGCACGTCCTAGGGGTTAGTATCTTTGGCAGAAACGAGGCAAACACTCTCTCTTCCACCCCTTTGAAGGAGGATCTTGGATGCTCAGGCTACCTCTTCACCTTTATTGGGTTTATTCTTTCATTCTTTCATTGTTATTCATCTAGGTTCACCATGAATATGGTGAACTAAACCTTGTATGTTTGTTGGGGAATCAATGTAATCTCTTGAAGCTCTCATATATGGAATCTGTTGATTACATCTTTTAATTAAGACTTATGCTTTCTTTCATCATTAGTTAGGGTTTTTCCTCTTTGCTCAATGCTTGCATAGTTTAACTCATTCCATGCATGATTATTGGTTTTGTCGATACGGGCACGTACGGGGAAGTCTAGATCCGGGGAATTTCTCCCAATATTATACTGACAATATTATATTGGTTGTCGTTAAGCTCCTGCACTCATGAACTAATCATTAGGAATGCTAGGAATTGTATGAACTCGTGATTAGGGAGAAGCCATCTAGAATGGTACATTAAAGAGTGGCATTAACAATGATGACTTGATTGTTGAATTCCTAAAATATATGAGAGTGGATGAGATGAAATTGACCCCCAACAACATATTCATTCATATATTCCATTGAAAGTGTTTATCTTTTGTCTTTGCCATTGATCAAATTTCATGCATACATGTTTATTTTCTGTCTTGCATTTTAAACTCTAAATATTTCGTTTGTAAGTCCTAGCTAATCAACAAATCACATAACTAAACTAGGCCGTGAGTCCTTTGGGAAGAACGATACTTGGTCTTACCAAGTTTATTACTTGAACGATTCGGTCATACTTGCCGATTGTGAAACAAGTTTGTGACATCATAATTTGGTGCTTACAAATTTGTCCATCATTTTTGCTTTAGTTTTGTGAATAAGAGAGTTGAAGGTGAACTTAATGGTTTTGTACTAGATTCCCTTGATTTTGTAAGCTAATTGAGTGATTTGAAAGAAGAGTTGAAGTACCGAATGATTGGAATGTAGAAAAGTCAACCAGAAACCAGAAAACTCAACCAGTCAACCAGAAAAGTAAACCAGAATGCTGAAAAGTCAACCAGAATACAGAAAAAGTTGCACTGAGCGGTAATTACCGTTGAGCGCCACTTTTCAGGTGCCAAAATCACTACTGATGGGCAAAACCAGCAGCTGGGGAAAAATTGATCACGCGCTATTACCGCTCAGCGGTAAATACCGCTGAGCGCCATTTTAAATGGGCTTGGACCGATTTTCTGTTTTTTTATGGGCTTGGGCTTGTTTTTTGTTGTTTTTATGTTCTATTTAAGGACTTGCACGTCCTTGGTTTTGTATCTTTTGATGGCTTAAGCTCAGAAACACACTTTTCACCCCTTGAGGTTACATTTGGGGATGGTGACAACTCTCCTCTTCTCTTTCTCGGGTTTTTCTATCTATTTCATTCTTTCAATCCATTATTCATCTAGTTCTTCTATGATGATGGAGGGCTAAACTTTATTGTTGTTGGGAAAGATGTAACCTTCTTAAACTCTCGTGTATTGAATTTGTTCTTCAAGATCTTTTATAAGATACATGCTTTCTTTCATTAATTGTTAGGGTTTTTCCTCTTTCCTCAAAGCATGCATTGCTTAACTCCTTCGATGTCATGATTATTGATTTTGTCGATATGAACTGGAGAAATTCTTCTAAAAGCAGTATTGCCTAGACATAGAGATATGAGGGTTGGTTGCCTTTAAGCTTCTCTGTTTCAGAATTTATTATTAGGGATGCTAGAAATTGTATGAACTCATAATTATGGATAGGCTTTCTTCATCTACTGATGGATGTTAGATGGAAGAGTATCTACTGAAGGATGCCATGATTGTATACACCTATTGATGGGTATTGGTAAGAAAGATTTGCATCTACTGAAGCGTGCTGGAGGATTTTGGGTCAGGCTCATGACGGTGATTGAATTTAGTTTTGTATACACCTGAGAGGTAACTCGGTTGATTGAATTTAGATTTGATTGTTTGTGTTGATTTTGTTCTAGTTGCATTATAGGGATTGAATGTTTGAATGATGTGAGAACCTAAATACATTGAGTGAATGAGAGGCATTAGTATAAAGACACCTAGGGCAAGCAAGGAAGATGGTAAGTTGATGCCGCAAGTGCCGCTCAACGGTAAATACCACTGAGCGCGACTACTGCATAGATGGATGGATTAAGTTTGGCTCAGCGGGATTTGGCTCATTAGGACTTTTTCATACCCTAGGGCGCGTTTTGGTAGGCACTTTCATATCTTACTCGTCCCATACAGTCTTAAACACTCTCCAAAGAGTTCCCTTCATTTTTCCCTTCTTCTCCCTTCACAAAACCTCTCTTCCATTCATTTTGCATCAAGTTTCAATTCAAGTTTGGGTTTTGGTGAGAGCAAATTAAGATAAGGAGTGTTGTAGGGAGTTGTTTGTGGTTTAGTAATGTGTAACAAGGTGTCTTGTGGTTTTGTGAATTGTGTTTGATGCAGGGATGGCCTTCTCATCGGGCAAAAAAATCAAGACTATAGGATCCGAGAAGAAGGAGAGGAGGAAGACTCTTATGATAACAGGAGCTGATGAGGAGTTGAGATAGCATCTACTGATGGATGTTATCAGCACTAGAGCTGGATTTTACTTATCTTTCGTTTGCTTCTGTTTTTAGTATAAGATTTGATGTTCTTGACTTAAAACTTTATCTGTGTGCAATGGTTTGTTGATGCTATGTTGTTTATGATGAGTAATATTCTTGTGTTTGCTCTATTGATCTATGATGCATGTTGAGTTAATGATTGGTGAGGCTTTTAAGCATAGATGGTGGTTGCTCATATTATTGTTAAAAACAGATGCATGATGACTTGTGATGGTGATTAATACGCTGGGCAGGATGTTTATCAAATTGTGGAACTTGAGTTAACCTCTGAGATATTGGACTCCAGAGTTTTTGATTGATTGAATGCTATTACTTTGGAAGCATGATTGATTTTGCCTAATTTTCTATGATTGAACCACTTTTTTGCTTGTTACATATGATCAAGGCCATGTTTTCGTCTCCCTTAAAGCCAATGCCAATAGGTGAACCCAATAAAGATCAATGTTTTCTCTAACCTTTGAACCTTGAGCCTAAATTTTAAAAGTGGAAAAACCCTTTTTGAAGTCCTTACCTTGAGTTAAGAAGAGTATGTTTTGTGGTAATGGAGAATGGTTCAAGTTTGGGGTGGTGAGAAACCGGAAAGAACTTTGTGAAATTCATTAAAGACCATTCGGCAAAAGCAAAAAAAAAAAAAGCAAAAGAGAAGAGAAGAAAGAAAAGAAAAGGTTAAGCTCAATGCAAGTAAAGTTTGGGAATGAGTTGAATATTGGTTTCTCACATAAAAAAAAGAGAAAGAGAGATTATTGTTAATGTGAATGAATGAATTATGCACTCTCTTAACTCAAGGAATTTTGATGTCTAGAAAACCAATTTTCTTCTTAGCCCAACCTCAATATAAGCCTTGAAAAGTCCTTGTGATGATAACTTGCTTGTAAGTGTGTTTGATATGTGGTTAAATGAAAGGAAAAGTTGATTCATGTGACATTGTGATGGTAAAGTGTAAGAGTGTCACCTCACTATACACCTTTGAGTTGAGTGAAACACTTTTGAGTGCTTGAGTGAAACACTATCTTTGGTGAGGAATAGTTCCATACACTTTATCGTGACATTCTTGCTTGGTTGTTGATTATTCATGAGGTTTGCGTCTGTTGTGTATGTTTTGATTATGTGAGCACCATAGTTGAAGCTTGATTGACTAAAGCATCATTCTATCTTGACTAATTTTTCTATGATGAGCAAACATGAGTGATTTAGTTGTCTTAGAGGAAAATGCTTTTTGGTGTGCTAAACCATTGTAGTATAATTATTTTGCTGAAGCCAAGTTACATTTTGCTTGAGGACAAGCAAAGTTTCAAGTTTGGGGTTGTGATAACGGTTGAAAAACCGTTATTTTTATACTTAATTTTGATATTAAAAACACCCTTTTTGACTTAGAAACTTGCTTTAACTCATGTTTTTGTTTTAGTTTTGCGAATAAGAGAGTTAAAGGTGAATTTAATGATTTTGTATTAGATTCCCTTGATTTTGTAGGCTAATTGAATGATTTGAAAGAAGAGTTGAAGTACTGAATGATTGGAATGCAGAAGAGTCAACCAGAAATAAGAAAAGTCAACCAGTCAACCAGAAAAGTCAATCAGTCAACCAAAATGCTGAAAAGTCAACCATAATACAGAAAAAGTTGCGCTGAGCGGTAATTACTGCGGAGCACCACCTTTCAAGTGCCAAAATCACCGCTGAGGGGTAAAAACAATATCTAGGGGGCAAAATTGATCACGTGCTATTACCGCTCAACGGTAAATACCGCTGAGTGCCATTTTAAATGGGCTTGGACCGATTTTCTGTTGTTTTTATGGGCTTGGACTTGTTTTCTGTTATTTTTATGTTCTATTTAAGGACTTGCACGTCCTAGGTTTTGTATCTTTTGATGCCTTAAGCAGAAACATACTTTTCACCCCTTGGGGGTAGATTTGGGGATGGTGACTGCTCTCCTCTTCTCTTTCTCGGGTTTTTCTATCTCTTTCATTCTTTCATTTCATTATTCATCTAGTTCTTCCATGACGATGGAAGGCTAAACCTTATTATTGTTGGGAAAGATTGATAACAAATTTATGAACACCGAAAAACGGCGCCACAAACTTGTTTAACAATCGACAAGTGTGACCGAATCGTATCAAGTAATAAAACTGGGTAAGACCAAGTGTCTTTTTCCCAAAGGATTCATGGCCTAGTTTAGCTATATGATTTGTTGATTATTTGAGACTTGAGAAAAAATTGATTGTAGGTTTAAATGCAAAAGACAATAATTAAATATGTATGCATGAATTTGATCAATGGAGAAAAACAAAATACAAACACTTCAATGAATTAGATGGATGAGTATGTTGTTCGGGTTATCAATTTCATCTTATCCACTCTCATATACTTTAGGAATTCATCATTCTTTTCATCAATGCTAATGCCACTCTCTAAATCACCTTGCAAGAAGGCCTATCCTTAATTACGAGTTCATACAATTCCTAGCATTCCTAGTAATTAATTCTTAACTGCAGAAGCTTAACGACAACCAATATGCTATTGGGAGAAATTCCTCAGATCTAGATTTCCCTGTATGTTCCCATAATGACAAAATCAGTAATCATGGGAATGAATGAGTTAAACAAAGCAAAGCTTTACGCAAAGAGGAAAAACCCTAACTAATGATGAAAGAAGCATAAGTCTTAAAATAAGATAATAAAAACAAATTCCATATATGATAGTTTCACAAGAGTACATTGATTCCTCAACAACAATACAAGGTTTAGTTCACACTATTCATGGTGAAGCTAGATGAATAATAATGAAAGAATGAAAGATAAAACCCTAGAAAGAGGAGGAGGTAGCCTGAGCATCCAAGATCTTCCTTCAAAGGGGTGGAAAAGTGAGTGTTTGCTTTGTCTCTGCCCAAAGATACAAACCCTAGGACGTCCTAAAGCTTATATACTATTCTAAAAATACAGAAAAATTAGGCCCAAGCCCATAAAAGTGCCGCTCAGCGGTAAGTGCGTGAGTTGTTTTCTTCCCCTCAGCGGCATTTTCACCCCTCAGCGGATCCAACGTGAGCTCTTGAGTGGTAACTTCGACTTCTCCTTTTGCACTTTTTGATTTCTTTTATGATTCCATTCCTATCCTTCTTCACTTCTTTCACCAAATTCACCTTAAAACCTGCATAAAACACTGAAATCAAGCATAAACCTGTCCAGCTCTCTTATTTATGAAAATATAACCAAAAACATGATTTCAAGCTAGTTTCTAAGTGTTAAAGGTTGCTTTTAGTATCAATTTTAAGCATGAAAATAACAGTTTTTCAAGTGTTATCAGTGTGCAAGGAAGGTGGCTAGAGGGAGTCTTTGGACTCTCTAGCATGTGACAAGGCTTAGAGTTTAATCCCTTTTAGCCTAAGCACCCCTAAACGTGAACACAATTAAAAATTCAAACAATCAAGAAAGTTGCCAATAGTTTGAAAGAGGACCAAAGACTCTTCCAAAGCACTTGGACTTTTTTAAAGGCTTGTTACAAAAACAAAGCTAAAGCTAACAGTAGGCTAACACAAAAGCCTATTACACATCAAAATGAAGAAAACAATTACAAAAGATTCAAACAGCTGCACGGTCTGGTCCAAGCAATTCATTGCTGCATGTTTTTCTTCAATGCCTTTATAGGCACTTAGACTTATTGCTTATGGACAACTTTGGGGTCTCCTAGCCCTTGGGTTCAACTCTACAATCATAAATGTACAAAGCTGGATCAGAGAACTGTTAATTAAATATATTGGAAGAGGGAATTTACAATTAAATGAGTCTTCCCTTTCTTGGGCTTGTACACTTGATGTAGAGAAAGGTTCCTATTGACTGTCCATTACAATTTGTTGCACAGAGAAAACCTACACAAATATTCAGACTAACTGCAAGAATTCACACATTACAAGTTATTACAAACCATGACAAGAATAGTTCAATCCAAGCAGAAGCCATTTAAGGTAAAAGAAACTCCCTTCATCTCAACATTCCCACGTGAATTGTTTCTGCTTCTGGTTGCTTAAGTTAGACTCTGTTGAAGTTCTACAACTGTATCAGTGAAGGTTCTGGTCTGCACTCCCAAAGCCCATTCAGTTCAAGTTTCATGAGACTCCTTGTTCAACTTCTTCACTGTTGCAGCTTTTTGTAATTCACTCTTTACACAACACCACCTATAAATGGCAATCAAAACAAAAATTGCACAAATCTAATTGGTGAGCACAACTCAGATTCAAAACTTAAGTAAGAACACGCTCAACAAGGATATTTGGCTTTAGATGTAGCCACACAAAGCTCACAAACTCAGGTTTCTCTCTTAAAGCTTAAAGCACTCAAAATGGAAAGGTTTGGAAGGGAGATTCTCCCTTGGCAGTTCAAAGCTGGAGAATCTTTCAGACCACCACCACCTAAGATGCTACCAAGCACATAAACCTTCTTTCAAATTCCAGAAATCCAGAGTGAATCAGCTTCTCAAGCAATAAAGAAATGGCTAGGCAAAGATCAAAGTAATGGACAGACAAGTAGAATAGAACAGGACAACCACTAAAGCAAAGGAATTGACAGCACAATATAATAACCACTGTAGACATACTTTAGATTAGATGAAAAAAACAATTAAAGCTCAAATTAAGAACAACATAATAGAATGCACATGCATTGAGACAAAACCAGAACATTCAACAATGACAAGAAAGAAACAAAGCTTTTGATCAAAGTAAGCACAACAAATAGAACCTAAGGAATATAACTAGAACAAATTTTAAAAACAATAAAAAGATCAAGAACAAATTGCAAAATTTTTGTAAACAAATGCTCAAACTGATTCACTTCATTTCAGAATTGTAGTGCAGCATCTAATATTGTTATTTTCAGCATTATGCATTATTCCATAATGAAATCAGTAGAAGCAACTCCAATTACAAGTGTTACTGCTTGGTTCAAATTAAAATCACAGATTTAGTGGTTGTTTTGTACAAGATTACAAGTACTGCTGATGTGATGTAGATTTTTTTTTACTTAATCATCAACCACTTAAATATCTTAAACCAGAACAACTTTAACACAAAGGTGCAGTAACACAAGTCAAATTAAATTTAATTCTGCAGAAAAAAATTAAAGAACTCAGACACAATGACTCTAGGATGTAATGATGTTAGAACTTAGTAATGATCTAATACTAAGTATAGAATACAACCACGTACACAAGACACTAAGACAAATTCAATCTCGGTGTAATTGAAACAAGAGAATGTTGTGTTTTCACAAAGTACCACCAAGTTATGCCATGCATTTCATTGCTTATGAGATGTGTACTTGTTACTGGCTAGCAGTTAAACTTTCCATAGCTCATATGGTGTGCATTTGTGAGTAACAGCCAGACTCAAACCAGATATGACAATGCAATCATTCAAATTTGCCAGTGCAAATCTGTCAGCCGACTTATTCATTCGAATGAGTCATAGCTTTTGAGGCTTGAAAGAAATGACACCAATGCTAACTTCAAAGTACTCACGAAATTGAATCCTAAACCCTAGTTAAACACATATTAAAAATGACAAAATAAGAAAATAACAAGACTAAACAAGACAGGATAAGATTCAGAAATTAAAAGACTCAAACAAATTGGATTCACCGAATAAAATGATATAAGACTCAAAGCACAGATTAGGCTCAACACAATATTGAAACCTAAACGTAGAACAACAAACAGATCAAGAAGAGATTGAATCAAAGCAAGACAGTGAAGGAAAAACGATGAATAACGCTGAAAACTAAACAAAAATAAACGCAAAATAGAAACGCGACTCAGAATCAAATGAACAAAATATGAAACACAAAAATGAAAGAAGTTAAACGCACAACGTTAAAACATAACAGAAAGACAAACACAGATGAAAACAAAGCAACACATGACAACACATGAATCAAGACAAAACGAAAAGAAACAAGGAAAGCGATACTTATCTTTGAAGCGTGAACGCAACCTAGCTCTAGTGCCAACTGATGGAAGAGACTGAGGAGTTCGGATCGACTAAGGCAGCAGGAGTGCGATTTGGATCCTCAAAGCTACTCTGACGAGTGAAGACGCAATGGAATGGAATAGAAGTTTGAGATCGAAGGGGAAACTGAGATCGAACACATGGAACCCTAGGATCTAGAGTTTAATCGGGGGAAACCCTAGAGGCACGAATGAAACCCTAGGAGTGGCGAGAGACTCGATTTGGACCGATTAAACAGTGATAAATGGAGATTGAATGGTGGAATAGGTTCAAATGGTGAAGGATAAAGTTTCAATCGGTGGAAAATGGTGGAAGTGAGTGGAAACCCTAGAAGAAGATGAGGTAGTGAGATGAACAAAGAGAGAATACCTTCGAAGACGCGTATGGAGTGCAGATCTGTGGTTGGCGACAATGAGCTCTCGAGAATGAGAATGAGATGCTCTAAGAGTTGGAGGGATGCGCGAGGGGAAGAATGAATGAGACACGATCTAAAGACGTGGCTGATGCGTTGGAGCGGTGATGTATGGAGGAGCTGACGCATGCACGAGATGTGGCAATGGAGAGTCAGTGTGGAGGATGAGAGCGAAAGCACAATGGAATTTTGGAGAAATGAGAGAAATATGAATGTGCTTGGAAGGTGGCTAGAGGTGGTTCACTTTGGACTCTCTAGCTAGACTTTCAAGAGAGAATTGTGTCTGGATTTTCTCTACAGAAATCACAATTGGAAAGTGAAGCTTCCCAGATCTTTGACTTTAGGAGGGAGTGTCTTTTGCAAAATCACACTGCAATTTCCTTGTACTTCAATGGTTCCCTCATCTACATATTTTTTCTTTTTGAGGGGCTTTTCCAACCATCTTGCATATGCAGGAATTTGGTGTAATGCTTCAGTCAGTGCAATGGTAATCCCCAATTTCTTAAACATCTCCTTAAAACATCCTAATTGTCTCCCTTTTTCCTTTCTATTAAACTCTTTAGGGTAAGGAAGAACTTTATCAAATTTTCTCTCTTTCTTCTCTCTCTTCTTCTTCTTTTCTTTCTTCCTATTCTTTATTCTTCTCCTTCCTCTCAACCTTACTTTTCCTCTCACTTTGTTCTTTCTTTTGACTCAACTCATCCTTTTCTTTTCTCTCTGTTTT
Source organism: Vigna nakashimae (assembly GCA_034642375.1). Lineage (NCBI taxonomy): Eukaryota > Viridiplantae > Streptophyta > Magnoliopsida > Fabales > Fabaceae > Vigna > Vigna nakashimae. The sequence continues at coordinate 16,855,919 of CM067763.1, forward strand.
TCTCTCTTCCAACCTCTCACTATGAATGCTTATGATAGCATTACACTCCTCTTTAGGGTTAACTTCAGTATTAGCCCCAAACTGCTTTTCAGATTTTTTGACTAACTTTTTAGCCAGTTAGCCAACTTGTATCTCCAAATTTCTTATAGCAGCTTCAGTGCTTTTGTGATTGGAGATAGATGATAATGGTTGAAAATACTGTTATCTGTGATGTGATTTTGATACTACATGTACCTTTTTCTACTTAGAAACTTGCTTGAAAACATAATCTTTTGTTAATTTGTGTGAATAAGAGAGTTAAGGTTGAACTTGATGATTTTATAACTAAATTCCCTTGTTCCGGCAGGAAATGAGATAATCTGGAACAAGAGCTTAAGTGTCAAGGAGATGGAGCTCAGAAAGAGCTGAAAAAGCATCAGAAAATAGAAAGGCCCGAAGCTTGAGCGCCCTTTTTGGAGCCCTCGACGCCAAATCCTACCACACACAGCCTAGGCGCCCTTTTTGGGCGCTTCACGCCACTTTTTCTGAAGAATCACGCTTGCTTGCCCTCTGAGTGAAATTGAGCGCCAAATTTAGTATTGAAGCACGCCCAGGGTCCCTTTTTGGGGCGCTGAGTGCCACTTTTCCTAAACCACGCCTGCTTGCCGTCTAAGTGAAGCTAAGCGTCAGACTATGTGTTGCAGCACGCCCGGGCGCCCTAAGTGGGGTGCTGAGTGCTAGCAAGATGGGTCTGGGCTTTGTTTTTGTCTTGATTCCACTCTATTTAAAGGACCCACTGATGAAAAATTTATGAAAACCAAAAAACGGTGCCAAAAACTTGTTTAACAATGGGAAAGTGTGACCGAATCGTATCAAGTAATAAAACTCGGTAAGACCAAGTATCGTTCTCCTAAAGGACTCACGACCTAGTTAGCTATATGATTTGTTGATTATTTAAGACTTGTTATCAATTGATTGTAGGTTTTAAATGCAAGAGACAATAATTAAACATGTATGCATGAATTTGATCAATGGAAAATAGGAATACAAACACTTTAATGAATTAGATGGATGAGTATGTTGTTGGGGTTATCAATTTCATCTTATCCACTCTCATATATGATGACAAATTTATGAACACCGAAATACGGCGCCATAAATGATGGACAAATTTATGAGAACCAAAATATGATGTCACAAACTTGTTTTTCAATCGGCAAGTATGACCGAATCGTTCAAGTAATAAACTTGGTAAGACCAAGTATCGTTCTCCCAAAGGACTCACGGCCTAGTTTAGTTGTGTGGTTTGTTGATTAGCTAAGACTTAAGAACGAAATAATTGGATTGTATTATGCAAAAGACGAAAATAGACATGTATGCATGAGGTTTTGATCAATGGCAAAAGCAAAAGACAAATACTTTCAATGAAATATATGAATGAATATGTTGTTGGGGGTCAATTTCATCTCATCCACTCTCATATATTTTAGGAATTCAACATTCAAATCATCATTGTTAATGCCACTCTCTAAAGTACCTTTCTAGAAGGCTTGTCCCTAATCACGAGTTCATACAATTCCTAGCATTCCTAATGATCAGTTCATAAGTGTAGGAGCTTAACGACAACCAACATAATATTGGGAGAAATTCCCCGGATCTAGACTTCCCCGTACGTTCCCGTATCGACAAAACCAATAATCATGCATCGAATGAGTTAAACAATGCAAGCATTAAGCAAAGAGGAAAAACCCTAACTAATGATGAAAGAAAGCATGAGTCTTAATTAAAAGATGTAAAAACAGATTCCATATATGAGAGCTTCAAAAGATTACATTGATTCCCCAACAAACATACAGAGTTTAGTTCACCATATTCATGGTGAACCTAGATGAACAATAATGAAAGAATGAAAGAATGAACCCTAAAAAGGTGAAGAGGTAGCCTGAGCATCCAAGATCCTCCTTCAAAGGGGTGGAAGAGAGAGTGTTTGCTTCGTTTCTGCCAAAGATACAAACCCTAGGACGTCCTAAAGCTTATATACTATTCTAAAATTACAAAAACTCTAGGCCCAAGCCCATAAGTGTGCCGCTCAGCAGTAAAGTACCGCTCAGCGGTGAGTGCGCGTCTCGTTTCTTCCCCTCAGCGGCCATTTTGCCCCTCAGCGGATCTCCCGTAAGCTCCTGAGTGCCGCTCAGCGGTAAACTGCCGCTGAGCGGTGACTTCGGCTTCTCCTTTTGCACTCTTTGATTTCTTTTGATTTCATCTCTCTCCTTCTTCATTTCTTTCACCAAATTCACCTTAAAACCTGCACAAAAACACTGAAATCAAGCATAAACCTGTCCAGCTCTCTTATTTCTGAAAATATGGATAAAAGCATGATTTCAAGCTAGTTTCTAAGTATAAAGGTGGCTTTTAGTGTCAATTTTAAGCATGAAAATAACAGTTTTTCAATTGTTATCAATAAACTTGTTGAACAATCGGCAAGTGTGACCGAATCGTTTCAAGTAATAAACTCGGTAAGACCAAGTATCGTTCTCCCAAAGGACTCACGGCCTAGTTTAGTTATGTGATTTGATGATTAGCTAAGACTTAAGAACAAAATAAGTGGTGTTTAAAATGCAAAACAGAAAATAAACATGTATGCATGAGTTTTGATCAATGGCATAAAGCAAAATACAAACCCTTTCAATGGAATATATGGATGAGTATGTTGTTGGGGTTATCAATTTCATCTTATCCACTCTCATATATTTTAGGAATTCAACATTCAATTCATCATTGTTAATGCCACTCTCTAAATTACCTTGACAAGAAGGCCTATCCCTAATTACGAGTTCATACAATTCCTAGCATTCCTAATAATTAGTTCTTTTAGTGCAGGAGCTTAACGACAACCAATATACTATTGGGAGAGATTCCCCGGATCTAGACTTCCCCGTACGTTCCCGTATCGACAAAATCAATAATCATGCATTGAATGAGTTAAACAAAGCAAGCATTGAGCAAAGAGGAAAAACCCTAACTAATGATGAAAGAAAGCATAGGTCTTAAATATAAGATGTAAACACAAATTCCATATATGAGAGTTTCACAAGACTACATTGATTCCCCAACAACAATACAAGGTTTAGTTCACCATATTCTGGTGAAACTATATGAACAATAATGAAAGAATGAACGATAAAACCCTAGAAAGGTGAAGAGGTAGCCTGAGCATCCAAGATCCTCCTTCAAAGGGGTGGAAGAGAGTGTTTGCTTCGTTTTTGCCAAAGATACAAACCTTAGGTCGTCCTAAAGCTTATATACTATTCTAAAATTACAGAAAATTCAGGCCCAAGCCCATAACTGTGCCGCTCAGCGGTAAAGTGCCGCTCAGCGGTAAGTGCATGAGTTGGTTTCTTCCCCTCAGCGGCCATTTTTCCCCTCAGCGGATCTCCCGTGAACTCCTGAGTGCCACTCAGCGGCAGTTGCGGCTTCTCCTTTTGCACTTTTTGATGTGTTTTCTGATTCCATCTCTCTCCTTCTTCACTTCTTTCACTAAATTCACCTTAAAACCTGCACAAAAACACTGAAATCGAGCATAAAGCTGTTGATAACAGTTGAAAAACTGTTATTTTCATGCCTAAAATTGACACTAAAAGCAACCTTTAGACTTAGAAACTAGCTTGAAATCATGCTTTTATCCATATTTTCAGAAATAAGAGAGCTGGACAGGTTTATGCTTGATTTAAGTGTTTTTGTGCAGGTTTTAAGGTGAATTTAGTGAAAGAAGTGAAGAAGGAGAGAGATGGAATCAGAAAAGGAATCAAAGAGTGCAAAAGGAGAAGCCGAAGGCACCGCTCAGCGGCATTTTACCGCTGAGCGGCACTCAGGAGGTCACGGGAGGTCCGCTGAGGGGCAAACTGGCCGCTGAGGGGAAGAAAAGAGACGCGCAGTCACCGCTGAGCGGCACTTTTATGGGCTTGGGCTTTTGTAATTTTAGAATATTATATAAGCTTTAGGACGTCCTAGGGTTTGTATCTTTGGCAGAAACGAGGCAAACACTCTCTCTTCCACCCCTTTGAAGGAGGATCTTGGATGCTCAGGCTACCTCTTTGATGGACAAATTTGTAAGCACCAAATTATGATGTCACAAACTTGTTTCACAATCGGCAAGTATGACCGAATCGTTCAAGTAATAAACTTGGTAAGACCAAGTATCGTTCTTCCCAAAGGACTCACGGCCTAGTTTAGTTATGTGATTTGTTGATTAGCTAGAACTTACAAACGAAATATTCAAAGTTTAATATGCAAGACAGAAAATAAACATGTATGCATGAAGTTTGATCAATGGCAAAGACAAAAGATAAACACTTTCAATGAATTATATGAATGAATATGTTGTTGGGGGTCAATTTCATCTCATCCACTCTCATATATTTTAGGAATTCAACATTCAAATCATCATTGTTAATGCCACTCTCTAATGTACCATTCTAGATGGCTTCTCCCTAATCACGAGTTCATACAATTCCTAGCATTCCTAATGATTAGTTCATGAGTGCAGGAGCTTAAAGGCAACCAATAAAATATTGTCAGTATAATATTGGGAGAAATTCCCCGGATCTAGACTTCCCCGTACGTGTCCGTATCGACAAAATCAATTATCATGCATGGAATGAGTTAAACTATGCAAGCATTGAGCAAAGAGGAAAAACCCTAACTAATGATGAAAGAAAGCATATGTCTTAATTAAAAGATGTAATCAACAGATTCCATATATGAGAGCTTCAAGAGATTACATTGATTCCCCAACAAATATACAAGGTTTAGTTCACCATATTCATGCTGAACCTAGATGAATAACAATGAAAGAATGAAAGAATAAACCCAATAAAGGTGAAGAGGTAGCCTGAGCATCCAAGATCCTCCTTCAAAGGGGTGGAAGAGAGAGTGTTTGCCTCGTTTCTGCCAAAGATACTAATCCCAAGGACGTGCAAGCCCTTATATACTAATCTAGAGTTACAAAAGATTACAAAAGCCCAAGCCCAAAAAGTGCCGCTCAGCGGTGATTACGCATCCTTTTCTTCCCCTCAGCGACCAGTTTGCCCCTCAGCGGTTCCAACGTCACCTCTTGAGTGCCGCTCAGCGGTAAAATACCGCTGAGCGGTGCCTTCGACTTCTCTTTTTGCACTCTTTGATCTCTTTTCTAATGTCACTTCTCTCCTTCTTCACTCTTTTCACTAAATTCACCTTAAAACCTGCACAAAAACACTTAAATCAAGCATAAACCTGTCCAGCTCTCTTATTTATGAAAATATAGATAAACTGCATGATTTCAAGCTAGTTTTTAAGTCTAAAGGTTGCTTTTAGTATCAATATTAAGCATGAAAATAACAGTTTTTCAACTGTTATCACAACCCCAAACTTAGAACTTTGCTTGTCCTCAAGCAAATAAGATGTAACTCAATCTCCAACCAATTCATATGATGGTTCACTCATTCAAAAATTCTCTTTTCAAGATAAGTAAAAACTTTAATCAACCTTATGACCAAGAGTCCATTCAAGATGTGCACATGCTTTAGTGTTCACAAAGTCATTTAAGTTCCAACAAATGCTATTTTTCATGAATGATCAATCAATTAAGCATGGATGTTCATGTGCTTATGGAATATTTCCTCACTAGGTAAAGTGTTTCACTCAACACACAAGTGTATAAGAGGTAAAGTGTTTCACTCATTCACTCCACTATCACAATGTCACATGAATTAACTTTGCCTTTCATTTTACCACAATCAAAAACATTCACAAGCATGCATCATCACAAGGACTTTTCAATGGCTTATAATGTGGCTGGGCTAACAAGAAAATTGGTTTTTCTGGATCACAAAATCCTTGAGTTAAGAGAATTATAACAACACAATAATCTTATTCATTCCCAACTTTCTTTTTGCCTTTGCATTTGCATTTGCATTTGCATTGAGCTTTACTTCTTTTTCTTTTCTTTTCTTTTTCTTTGCATATTCTTACTTTTTAGCTCTTAGCTCAATGCTTTTCCTTTTTCATGTCAACCCCAAACTTGAACATTTGTCAATACCACACAAGATATTCTACTTAACTCAAGGTAAAGATTTTCAATCAAGGGTTTTCAGTGTATGTTCAAGGCTAAGGGTTCAAAGGATAGAACACAAAGTGTTCTCTTTTAGTAGGCTAACTTTATGAATTTGGCCAATAAAAAGGGTTTCAACAAAAACGGCCTTGATCACATGATGCAAAACAAGCAATTGATTCAATCATAGAAAACCTGGGAAAAATCATTCATGCTTTCAAAGTAATATCATTCAACAATAACAACTCTGGAGCTCAAAACCTCACATATAAGCTCATTCACATTTGACATACACATCCTGCTTAATTTCACAATCACAATCATGATATCCTGCATTTGTTCACAAAGCTTGTGAATCACCTGTATAAGCATTTTAATGTGCACATCATCTCAACATCAATCAATCAATAAGCATCATCAAGCATTACTTATCACACAATCACAGTTAATAGCAAACCATCATAATAAACCAGGTGTTCAATAGAGTACATCAACCCTAACAAAAATTTAAAAACAAAAATTACTTACAAAACACTGGGTTGCCTCCCAGTAAGCGCTTGTTTAACGTCCCGAGCCTGACCCAAACTTTTCAAGGATCAACCAACAACATCATTGTAGAACATTGTTGCACCTCTCCCCCTAGATAAGGCTTGAGACGTTGACCATTTACCACCCAACTTCTCTGTGGATTATCAGATGGATTAAATATTTCAATTGCTCCATGCGGATGCACTTCTTTTATCACAAATGGTCCTGTCCATTTTGACTTCAGCTTCCCAGGAAATATCTTCAATCTTGAATTGAACAATAATACCTGTTGTCCTGGATTGAAAACTCTATTCACCAACTTCCTGTCATGATAAAATTTCATTTTGTCTTTGTATGCCTTGGATGAATCATATGCATGTAAGCGCATTTCTTCAAGCTCCAAAATCTGCCGTCTGCGTGTACATTGAGTGTCATAAGGATCAAAATTCAAGAATTTCAAAGCCCATAATGCTCTATGCTCCAATTCGACTGGCAAATGGCATGCTTTCCCATAGACTAATTGAAATGGTGATAATCCCATGGACGTCTTCATTGCTGTTCTATAAGCCCACAGAGCATCATCCAATCTGAGAGACCAATCCTTTCTTGATGAAGTCACAGTTTTTTCCAGGATTCTTTTTATCTCCCTGTTAGATACCTCAGCTTGTCCATTAGTTTGTGGATGATAAGGTGCAGCTACCTTATGCTTCACTCCATAGTGTTTGAGTACTTTCTCTAGCTGATAATTGCAAAAATGAGATCCTCCATCACTAATCAACACTCTTGGAGTGCCAAAACGTGAGAATATCTGCCTTTTCAGGAATTTAATTACCGTGCTGGCATCATTTTTAGGACAAGCTAAAGCTTCCACCCATTTACTCACATAATCCACTGCTACCAGAATATATTCATTGTTGAAAGATGGAGGGAAGGGTCCAGCAAAGTCAATACCCCAACAATCAAAAACCTCAGCCTCTAAAATACCTTGTAAAGGCATCTCATGACGTTTAGTGATTGTCCCTGCTCTTTGACATTTATCACAATTCCTAGCATGATTATGGGCATCTTTAAATAAAGTTGGCCAATAAAACCCTGATTGAAGGACTTTTGCTGCTGTTCTTTCCCCATTAAAATGTCCTCCATAAGGTGAATCATGACAATGCCAGAGAATTCCTTCTGCTTCTTCATTTGTAACACATCTCCTGAGAAGATTATCTGCTCCAATTTTGAACAAATATGGATCGTCCCACACAAACTGCTTGGCATCATGCAGAAATTTCTTTCTCTGTTGCCAAGTTAAGTCTTCCGGCATGACTCTTGCAGCTTTGAAATTTGCCATATCAGCAAACCAGGGCCTCTGCTGAATATACATAAGTGATTCATCTGAAAAAGATTCCCAGATTTCAGACTCCCTGCTAGTGACCTCATTGTTGACTAACCGTGACAAATGATCAGCAATTAAGTTCTCACTTCCTTTCTTATCACGGATTTCTACATCAAATTCTTGCAACAGTAATACCCATCTAATCAAACGTGGCTTAGAATCTGGTTTTGTCAACAAATATTTGATAGCTGCATGATCTGTGTAGACAATCACCTTAGACCCAATAAGATAAGGTCTAAATTGCTCTAGAGCATATACAATGGCAAGAAACTCTTTCTCTGTGGTAGCATAATTCAATTGAGCATCATTCAGCACCTTGCTAGCATAATAAATTGGATGAAACTTTTGTTCTTTCCTTTGGCCCAAGACAACTCCTATTGCATAATCACTTGCATCACACATCAATTCAAAATTTTGATTCCAATCTGGTGCTATAATTACTGGAGCTGACACTAGCTTCTACTTCAATGTATCAAAAGCTTTCAGACAGTCTTCATTCATCACAAAAGGAGCATCCTTCATCAAAAGATTACTCAATGGTTTAGCAATTTTTGAGAAATCTTTGATGAATCTTCTATAGAACCCAGCATGACCAAGAAAACTCCTAATCCCCCTTACATTTGTTGGTGGAGGCAGTTTCTCAATGACTTCTACTTTGGCTTTATCCACCTCAATTCCTTTAGCAGAAATTTTATGCCCCAGTACAATCCCTTCAGTTACCATGAAATGACATTTCTCCCAATTCAAAACCAGATTTGTCTGAACACATCTTTTGAGGACAGTGTTCAAATTAGCTAAACATCTTTGGAAAGAATTTCCAAAAACTGAGAAGTCATCCATGAATACTTCAATGCATTTTTCTAAAAGATCAGAAAAGATTGCCTGCATACACCTCTGAAACGTAGCTGGAGCATTACATAATCCAAAAGGCATCTTTCTATATGCAAAGATACCAAAAGGACAAGTAAAAGCCGTCTTCTCCTGGTCTTTTGGATCTACCACAATTTGATTATATCCAGAATATCCATCTAGAAAACAATAGAAAGCCTGCCCTGATAACCTTTCTAGCATCTGATCCATGAAGGGAAGAGGAAAATGATCTTTCCTAGTAGCTTTATTCAGCTTCCTGTAATCAATGCACATACGCCAGCCAGTAACTGTCCGAGTAGGAATAAGCTCATTCTTATCATTATAAATTACTGTCATCCCACCTTTCTTTGGAACCACCTGTACTGGACTCAGACATTCACTGTCAGAGATTGGATAGATGATACCAGCTTCTAGCAGTTTCAACACTTCTTTTCTGACCACCTCCTTCATGACAGGATTTAACCTTCTCTGCGGTTGAGCACTTGGTTTATAGTCCTCTTCCATAAAAATCTTGTGCATGCAATAAGTTGGGCTTATACCTTTGAGATCTGATATTGACCACCCAATTGCTTCTTTGTTGGCTTTCAGAATTTCTATCAACTGCTCTTCTTCTTGTAAAGATAAAGAGTTATTGATGATGACTGGCTTTGTTTCACCCTCTTCTAAAAACACATATTTCAGATGTGGTGGCAATCTTTTTTATTCTGGCGACTGTGCTTTGATTGTTTCTTCCTTATCAATTGTTTCAAATATTGGATCTTCCTCTGGACTCTTTTTCAATGTTTCCAAGTCCATCAGACATTCATCAATCAATTTCTCTTCTTCTTCATCCAAATCTTCACATGCATCAATGAGAGTTTTTTCCAATGGAGAAATATTTCGCACCATTCTCTCCTGAACCATACAAACTTCATCAAGTTCATCAAATTGAAAACATGCTTTGTCATCATTTGGATATGTCATGGCCTTAGATACATCAAAGGTGACCTCTTCATCATCAACTCTCAGTTTAAGCTTACCATTCTCTACATCAATCAGAACTCTAGCAGTCTTCATAAAAGGTCTCCCCAGAATAAGAGGAACATCACTAGTTCCTTCCATCTCCATCACAATAAAATCCACTGGGAATACAAATTTGTCGACCTTCACTAGAACATCTTCAACCACTCCATATGGATATTTAAGAGACCTGTCTGCCAATTGAAGAGCCATTCTGGTTGGTTTAATTTCCAGCCCTTGAATTGTTCTGCACATGGCTAGCGGCATTAGATTAATGCTAGCTCCCAAATCAATCAATGCTCTTCCAACTTTCACATCTCCTATGGTGCATGGAATAGTGAAGCTTCCTGGGTCTTTAAGTTTAGGAGGTAGTTTTTGTATGATTGCACTACAATTGCCCTGTATATTGATAGTTTCCTTCTCAATGTACTTGTGTTTCTTTGTGAGAAGTTCCTTCAAGAATTTTGCATATGCTGGCATCTGTTGCAATGCTTCAGAAAATGGTATAGTAATCTCCAGCTTCTTAAACAGTTCCATGAATCTTTCCAACTGCTTTTCTTTCTCCTTCCTTGAATAACCCTTTGGATAAGGAAGTGGCTTTTCATACTCTTTTTCTTTCTGTCTCTCTTCTCTCTCTTTTTTTTCTCTCCTCTCTTCTTCTTCTTTTTTCTCTTTTTCTCTCTCAACTATTTCTTTCCACTCACATGATTCTTTTTCACTCTCACTCTCAATTTTTTTCTCTCCTCTCTCTTTTTGTCTCTCCTCTAACACTCTACCACTTCTAGTCACAACAGTTTTACATTCTTTTCCAAGATTATCATGTTTAATCTCGTCAACTATTCTCTCAACATGACCCTCCATTTTTTTAAATGCAGCATCCACATTCTGACAATAGGACGCATTTGTCTTCAAGAATCTCTGGAAAGTCTCTTCAAGCTTTGTTGTTTTCTCAACTGGAGTAAATTGCATCTGCCATTTTTGTTGCTCTTGAACCATTGAGACCTGTTGTATTTCCTGTGGTATTTGAGAAAGTTTCATGGTTACTTCCTCAAGCTGTTGAGAGAGAGTTCTATTTTGGACAAGCAGAGCCTCATTTAATTTTGACAACTCCTTCTGATTAAGATCTCCTGTGTCAATATTAAGTTCGTTGTCACTAGTAGCCATATTTTCAATAATTTCAGTTGCTTCCTCTGGAGTCTTCCATTTGATATTGCCTCCTGCTGAGGCATTCAGCATCATCTTAGTGTATGAACCAAGCCCTCCAAGGAAAGTTAGGACTACTTCTTCTTCTTTGAAACCATGCATGGGAGTTTTACGTAACAAGCTTTTATATCTGTCCCATGCATGTCCCAGTGATTCTTCCATGCCCTGCTTGAATGAAGAAATCTCTTGCTTGCCTTTAATCACCTTAGATTGTGGGAAGTATTTGTTTAAGAATTTTGTGACCACTGCTTCCCACTCTGTGAAACTTTCTTCTGGAAAAGAGTTCAACCAAAGCTTAGCATTGCCTCCCAATGAGAAAGGAAACAAGCTAAGTTTGATTGCTTCGTCTGGCACCCCATTAATCTTGACTGTATTGCAAATCTCATTAAAGGTAGTGAGGTGCTCATATGGGCTTTCATGAGACAACCCATTAAATTGATTACTCTTCACCAGTTGAATCATTGCTGGTTTGACCTCCATGTTGGCTGCATTGACTCTAGGTCTAGCTATGCTATTGAAGTGTTGAGGTCCAGCAAGATTAGTGTAATCTGCAAGAGTTCCTCTACCATTATTGTTCTCCATACTCCTAGTTCGAATTGCTTCCTACAAGCACAAGAAAACAAAACCCTAGAAAAAATTTGTTAGCATAAAAAGATATAGGAGAAGATATATATTCAAAAGATAAAAAGATAAAAGATTCAGAAGATAAGAAGATAAAAGATTCAGAAGATAGAAAGATAAAAGATTTAAAAGATAAAAAAAAAATAATAAAAGATAAAATAAAATCTAATCCTAAAAGATAAAATCTAATCTAAAAATAAAATCTAACCTAACAAAATAAAATCAAATCTAATAAAATCTAATCTAAAAAGATAAACAATAAAATAAAATAAAAACAGAAAAAATAAAAACAGAAATTCAAAATTAAAGTCAAAGATAATCAATAATCACACAAATTAACCAGTTAAACCACGAGTCCCCGGCAACGGCGCCAAAAACTTGATGGACAAATTTGTAAGCACCAAATTATGATGTCACAAACTTGTTTCACAATCGGCAAGTATGACCGAATCGTTCAAGTAATAAACTTGGTAAGACCAAGTATCGTTCTTCCCAAAGGACTCACGGCCTAGTTTAGTTATGTGATTTGTTGATTAGCTAGAACTTACAAACGAAATATTCAAAGTTTAATATGCAAGACAGAAAATAAACATGTATGCATGAAGTTTGATCAATGGCAAAGACAAAAGATAAACACTTTCAATGAATTATATGAATGAATATGTTGTTGGGGGTCAATTTCATCTCATCCACTCTCATATATTTTAGGAATTCAACATTCAAATCATCATTGTTAATGCCACTCTCTAATGTACCATTCTAGATGGCTTCTCCCTAATCACGAGTTCATACAATTCCTAGCATTCCTAATGATTAGTTCATGAGTGCAGGAGCTTAAAGGCAACCAATAAAATATTGTCAGTATAATATTGGGAGAAATTCCCCGGATCTAGACTTCCCCGTACGTGTCCGTATCGACAAAATCAATTATCATGCATGGAATGAGTTAAACTATGCAAGCATTGAGCAAAGAGGAAAAACCCTAACTAATGATGAAAGAAAGCATATGTCTTAATTAAAAGATGTACTCAACAGATTCCATATATGAGAGCTTCAAGAGATTACATTGATTCCCCAACAAACATACAAGGTTTAGTTCACCATATTCATGGTGAACCTAGATGAATAACAATGAAAGAATGAAAGAATAAACCCAATAAAGGTGAAGAGGTAGCCTGAGCATCCAAGATCCTCCTTCAAAGGGGTGGAAGAGAGAGTGTTTGCCTCGTTTCTGCCAAAGATACTAATCCCAAGGACGTGCAAGCCCTTATATACTAATCTAGAGTTACAAAAGATTACAAAAGCCCAAGCCCAAAAAGTGCCGCTCAGCGGTGATTGCGCGTCCTTTTCTTCCCCTCAGCGGCCAGTTTGCCCCTCAGCGTGACTCCCGCAACCTCCTGAGTGCCGCTCAGCGGTAAAATACCGCTGAGCGGTGCTTTTGTCTTCTCTTTTTGCACTCTTTGCTTCCTTTTCTGATTCCATCTCTCTCATTCTTCACTCTTTTCACTAAATTCACCTTAAAACCTGCACAAAAACACTTAAATCAAGCATAAACCTGTCCAGCTCTCTTATTTCTGAAAATATAGATAAAAGCATGATTTCAAGCTAGTTTTTAAGTCTAAAGGTTGCTTTTAGTATCAATTTTAAGCATGAAAATAACAATTTTTCAACTGTTATCAAATTCCTAAAAGTATATTGATAACAGTTGAAAAACTGTTATTTTCATGCTTAAAATTGATACTAAAAGCAACCTTTATACTTAGAAACTAGCTTGAAATCATGTTTTTATTCATATTTTCAGAAATAAGAGAGCTGGACAGGTGATTACGCGTCCTTTTCTTCCCCTCAGCGGCCAGTTTGCCCCTCAGCGGTTCCAACGTCACCTCTTGAGTGCCGCTCAGCGGTAAAATACCGCTGAGCGGTGCCTTCGACTTCTCTTTTTGCACTCTTTGATCTCTTTTCTAATGTCACTTCTCTCCTTCTTCACTCTTTTCACTAAATTCACCTTAAAACCTGCACAAAAACACTTAAATCAAGCATAAACCTGTCCAGCTCTCTTATTTATGAAAATATAGATAAACTGCATGATTTCAAGCTAGTTTTTAAGTCTAAAGGTTGCTTTTAGTATCAATATTAAGCATGAAAATAACCGTTTTTCAACTGTTATCACAACCCCAAACTTAGAACTTTGCTTGTCCTCAAGCAAATAAGATGTAACTCAATCTCCAACCAATTCATATGATGGTTCACTCATTCAAAAATTCTCTTTTCAAGATAAGTAAAAACTTTAATCAACCTTATGACCAAGAGTCCATTCAAGATGTGCACATGCTTTAGTGTTCACAAAGTCATTTAAGTTCCAACAAATGCTATTTTTCATGAATGATCAATCAATTAAGCATGGATGTTCATGTGCTTATGGAATATTTCCTCACTAGGTAAAGTGTTTCACTCAACACACAAGTGTATAAGAGGTAAAGTGTTTCACTCATTCACTCCACTATCACAATGTCACATGAATTAACTTTGCCTTTCATTTTACCACAATCAAAAACATTCACAAGCATGCATCATCACAAGGACTTTTCAATGGCTTATAATGTGGCTGGGCTAACAAGAAAATTGGTTTTTCTGGATCACAAAATCCTTGAGTTAAGAGAATTATAACAACACAATAATCTTATTCATTCCCAACTTTCTTTTTGCCTTTGCATTTGCATTTGCATTTGCATTGAGCTTTACTTCTTTTTCTTTTCTTTTCTTTTTCTTTGCATATTCTTACTTTTTAGCTCTTAGCTCAATGCTTTTCCTTTTTCATGTCAACCCCAAACTTGAACATTTGTCAATACCACACAAGATATTCTACTTAACTCAAGGTAAAGATTTTCAATCAAGGGTTTTCAGTGTATGTTCAAGGCTAAGGGTTCAAAGGATAGAACACAAAGTGTTCTCTTTTAGTAGGCTAACTTTATGAATTTGGCCAATAAAAAGGGTTTCAACAAAAACGGCCTTGATCACATGATGCAAAACAAGCAATTGATTCAATCATAGAAAACCTGGGAAAAATCATTCATGCTTTCAAAGTAATATCATTCAACAATAACAACTCTGGAGCTCAAAACCTCACATATAAGCTCATTCACATTTGACATACACATCCTGCTTAATTTCACAATCACAATCATGATATCCTGCATTTGTTCACAAAGCTTGTGAATCACCTGTATAAGCATTTTAATGTGCACATCATCTCAACATCAATCAATCAATAAGCATCATCAAGCATTACTTATCACACAATCACAGTTAATAGCAAACCATCATAATAAACCAGGTGTTCAATAGAGTACATCAACCCTAACAAAAATTTAAAAACAAAAATTACTTACAAAACACTGGGTTGCCTCCCAGTAAGCGCTTGTTTAACGTCCCGAGCCTGACCCAAACTTTTCAAGGATCAACCAACAACATCATTGTAGAACATTGTTGCACCTCTCCCCCTAGATAAGGCTTGAGACGTTGACCATTTACCACCCAACTTCTCTGTGGATTATCAGATGGATTAAATATTTCAATTGCTCCATGCGGATGCACTTCTTTTATCACAAATGGTCCTGTCCATTTTGACTTCAGCTTCCCAGGAAATATCTTCAATCTTGAATTGAACAATAATACCTGTTGTCCTGGATTGAAAACTCTATTCACCAACTTCCTGTCATGATAAAATTTCATTTTGTCTTTGTATGCCTTGGATGAATCATATGCATGTAAGCGCATTTCTTCAAGCTCCAAAATCTGCCGTCTGCGTGTACATTGAGTGTCATAAGGATCAAAATTCAAGAATTTCAAAGCCCATAATGCTCTATGCTCCAATTCGACTGGCAAATGGCATGCTTTCCCATAGACTAATTGAAATGGTGATAATCCCATGGACGTCTTCATTGCTGTTCTATAAGCCCACAGAGCATCATCCAATCTGAGAGACCAATCCTTTCTTGATGAAGTCACAGTTTTTTCCAGGATTCTTTTTATCTCCCTGTTAGATACCTCAGCTTGTCCATTAGTTTGTGGATGATAAGGTGCAGCTACCTTATGCTTCACTCCATAGTGTTTGAGTACTTTCTCTAGCTGATAATTGCAAAAATGAGATCCTCCATCACTAATCAACACTCTTGGAGTGCCAAAACGTGAGAATATCTGCCTTTTCAGGAATTTAATTACCGTGCTGGCATCATTTTTAGGACAAGCTAAAGCTTCCACCCATTTACTCACATAATCCACTGCTACCAGAATATATTCATTGTTGAAAGATGGAGGGAAGGGTCCAGCAAAGTCAATACCCCAACAATCAAAAACCTCAGCCTCTAAAATACCTTGTAAAGGCATCTCATGACGTTTAGTGATTGTCCCTGCTCTTTGACATTTATCACAATTCCTAGCATGATTATGGGCATCTTTAAATAAAGTTGGCCAATAAAACCCTGATTGAAGGACTTTTGCTGCTGTTCTTTCCCCATTAAAATGTCCTCCATAAGGTGAATCATGACAATGCCAGAGAATTCCTTCTGCTTCTTCATTTGTAACACATCTCCTGAGAAGATTATCTGCTCCAATTTTGAACAAATATGGATCGTCCCACACAAACTGCTTGGCATCATGCAGAAATTTCTTTCTCTGTTGCCAAGTTAAGTCTTCCGGCATGACTCTTGCAGCTTTGAAATTTGCCATATCAGCAAACCAGGGCCTCTGCTGAATATACATAAGTGATTCATCTGAAAAAGATTCCCAGATTTCAGACTCCCTGCTAGTGACCTCATTGTTGACTAACCGTGACAAATGATCAGCAATTAAGTTCTCACTTCCTTTCTTATCACGGATTTCTACATCAAATTCTTGCAACAGTAATACCCATCTAATCAAACGTGGCTTAGAATCTGGTTTTGTCAACAAATATTTGATAGCTGCATGATCTGTGTAGACAATCACCTTAGACCCAATAAGATAAGGTCTAAATTTCTCTAGAGCATATGCAATGGCAAGAAACTCTTTCTCTGTGGTAGCATAATTCAATTGAGCATCATTCAGCACCTTGCTAGCATAAGAAATTGGATGAAACTTTTGTTCTTTCCTTTGGCCCAGGACAACTCCTATTGCATAATCACTTGCATCACACATCAATTCAAAATTTTGATTCCAATCTGGTGCCTAATGTTTGCAGGATGCAATTCGAACAAGACTTTAATAGGCACTCAATTCTACCAAAGTAATCTCAACCACTGGTGGGAACATGACTCAAGCATGGATCAAAGCCAATTTTGGCAAGCTGCCGGACAATTTGAGAACCAACCACAACAACAATGGCAACAACAAAGCTTTAAAATCAACAAAGGGAAGCAAGAGATCTCTTCATTTAGACAAGGCATGGAAGAATCACTGGGGCATGCATGGGACAAGTATAAAAGCCTATTACGAAAGACTCCCACGCATGGATTTAACGAAGGAGAAGTAGTCCTAATCTTCCTTGGAGGTCTTGGTTCACAAACCATGATGATGCTTAACGCCTCAGCTGAAGGCAATATTAAATGGAAGACTCCAGAGGAAGCCACAGAAATAATTGAAAACATGACTACTAATAACAATAAGTGGAACAGTGAAAGAGGAGCTCCTATTCAACAAAAAGGAGTTCTACAGTTGCAATCCAATGATGCCTTGATAGCTCAGAACAAGTTAATAACTCAACAATTGGAGAATCTCTCAAAGATACTTGAACAATTGCCACAAGAGTTAAAGACTGTTGCACAGGTACAATCCCAGTTGTGCGAATTGTGTGGAGGCGACCATATCAATGGTCAATGTGCCTTTCCAGTTGAAGCCGTAGAGGATGTAAACTACATGACCAATCAGTGTCGTCAAGGGAGCTACAATCAGGGGTGGAAACCACACTCAAGCATTGGTCAAGGGCAAACTGGGCAAGCGGGTCAATATAATAAGCAGCAGCAGCAACCCACCTTATGGCAACAATTATCTATGCTTAATGAAAGGTCCATGAAGATGGAGGAAACTCTCAACAATTTCATACAGAAAACTGAGTCTACCCAAAAGAGCACTGAAGCTGCTGTCAAAAATTTGGAGACTCAGATGGGGCAGATCACCAAACAGGTGGAAGAAAGGCCAAGTAGAAATTGTGGGGCTAATACTGAGGTTAACCCCAGGGAAGAGTGTGAAGTGCTAGTGAGTGTAAATGTTGAAAAAGTTGAGTTGGAAAAAGAAGAGAGAAAAGAGAGAGAAGAGAAAATTTGTGTGAAGATTGAGAAAGTGAGTAGAAAAAGAAAAGAAAAAAAGAAAGTGAGAGAAAAGAAAAAGAGGACGAGAGAAAAAAAGAAAGAATCATATGAAAAACCTCTTCCTCATCCAAAGAAGTATCATAGGAAGGAAAAGAAATTTAAGTGCTTTATGGAAATCTTCAAGAAATTGGAGATTAAAGTTCCTATGATTGAGACACTGCAACAGGTTCCTGGTTTGATCAAATTTCTGAAGAAGTTCAGTAGAAAGAAGAGAAAGAAGAAGGAACTTGAGCTTTACTGGGTCAAGCTAATGACGTTAAAAGAGCGCTTGCTGGGAGGCAACCCAGTGATTTACAAACTTTTGACTTTTGATTTGGTTTTGTAACTTTTAATTTGTGGACATTATGTTGTAAATATTTTGTTGGATACAGCATCTACTGAAGGATGCTAGGTGGTTAAGTATCTACTGAAGGATACTACGTTTGTAACACCTACTGATGGGTGTTGGTGGATTTTGGGTCAGGCTCGTGACGTTAAACAAGCGCTACCTGGGAGGCAACCCAGTTGATTGATTGTTTTCTGTTTGTTTATTTTAGTTAGGGTTTGCATAAGCATTTTTAACATTGAATTGCAGGGAACCAGTGAGGGGTATGTCTAGGAGGCACGTAGGTCAAGAAAAGAAGGAGAGGAGCACTTCACGCAAGTGCCGCTGAGCGGCAAACTACCGCTGAGCGGTAGTCTCGCAGAATGGGCTTTAGTTCTCCTTAGCGGAACCCGAGCCCATTAGGGTATTTTTATACCCTAAGCTGCGCAATTTCTTATTCTTTCAAGCTCTTCTCTGCACAAACACTCCCACATACCTTCTCCTAGGTTTTCCACATCTTTTCACTCTTTCCTCTTAAGAAAATATCTCTTCCACTCACTTTTACACTAGTGTGCCATCAAAGTTTGGGGTTGGAAGAGAGTATTCTAGCTTGGAAGCATTCTCATTGCATCTAGTATCTCCACCCAAGTAAGTAAAGTGCATTTTGTTCATTCTAGGGTTCTTGAATTTGAATGTGATTGTCAAAGCATGAATATTTAGGGGTTTTGATTTCTATGCATGATTTGATGATATATTTGATGTTTGAACCGATTAAACTGCATGATTATGAACTGGAAAACTGAAAATTGCATTTGGGTGGAGTTAGGACAACTTTAAAATAAGATTTTCAAAAATCTGCAGAGTTACCGCTGAGCGGCAGTTTACCGCTGAGCGGTACTCTGCCAGATTTGTTTCTTCTGAATTTTTGCGTGTTGGAATGGGGCACTGGTGGCGCTGAGGGGAAATTCTGGCCCTCAGCGGTGGTTTAGCTTCGAAAGGAGTTGTGTTCTGTGTTTTACTAATGATTAACATCATGTTCTGTGGTTTTGTATTTATGTTTGAATGCAGGAATGGCATCCTCTTCAGGAAAGAGATTGAAAACCATGGCAACTAAGAGAAAGGAAAAGGAACCAGAGCAACCCCATAATAGCAGGTTCCTCTCTAGGAAACATGAGAAGCACTTTAGGGTGGTTCAGGACAGGAGACTTCTAATGGAGAGAAAGGTTGGAATGATACCTAACTTTGCTCCTCAATTTGGAGAGCAAGTGTTAGGGAATGATTGGGGAAAGCTAGCCACTTATCCTGCACCTGCCAACATAGCTGTAGTAAAGGAATTTTACACCAATGCAAAGAAGATTGGTGATTATCCAGCTGAGAATTATTTGGGCTATGTCAGAGGCCATGCTATCAGGTATGATCCTGATTCTATCAACAACTTCCTGGATACGGTGTGGGCTGGTGAGCAATGCCAGTTTGCTCTTTGCATGGAGGAAGGTGCTGATTTTGAGGATGTGGAGAGAGTGCTGTGTATACCTGGAGGACACTTCCAAAGGAATAGATCTGGCTTAGTGGTTAACATTAGGAGGACAGATTTGACTCCTCTTGCAAAGTATTGGATGGCGTTTTCTCATGCCAACATTCAACCATGTTCACATGTGTCAGATATTACTCTCAGCAGGGCACTATTCATCTACTGTGCTATCAGAAACTTGAATGTTAATATTGGGCAGGTGATAGCTGATGAAATTAGTGTATGTGCTAACACCTCAAACAACAAAGCACCACTAGGACATCCTTCTTTGATCACTCACCTTTGCAAGCTCGCTGGGGTGGACACTTCTGTTCCACCATTTGAGAGGCCAAGAAAAGCTATTGATGAGGCTTATTACAGACAGTACTGTGGAGGTGAGGATGCAGCTCAGCCAGTTCCACCACGCCAGGCTCGTAGAGAGAGAGGGCCAGCACAGAGCCGGACATCTGCTGATACACATGAAGCAGAACCATTCCAGATGAGGGACATGTATATGTCTCTTATAGGTGCTCATTTGCAGTGCATTCACAGAGGGTAGGTGGCCACTGCTGAGATGATAGTGGGGATGTATGATACACCTCCAGCACACAGGTGGACTATGGATGAATTCCATAATGTAGTAGCTTGGCCAGAAGAACCATTGCATGGAGGAGGAGCTGAAGCAGCTGAAGCTTCAGCTAGAGACACGGAAGAAGATGAAGCTGATGAGGAGGATGCATTTGAAGATGATGATGATGAGGAGGAAGAGGAAGATACAGAGGACAGCTCAGACTGATGAGGAGCTGAGATAGCATTTACTGATGAATGCTATCATATGATTATTCTTTTGTGGTTTAAGTTTTCTGAACTTATTTGTTTTTGTTTTTAGATTAGGGTGATGTACTCTATTGAACACCTGGTTTATTATGATGGTTTACTATTAACTGTGATTGTGTGATAAGTAATGCTTGATGATGCTTATTGATTAATTGATGATGTGCACATTAAAATGCTTATACAGGTGATTCACAAGCTTTGTGAACAGATGCATGATATCGTGATTGTGATTGTGAAATTAATCAGGATGTGTATGTCAAATGTGAATGAGCTTATATGTGAGGTTTTGAGCTCCAGAGTTGTTATTGTTGAATGCTATTACTTTGAAAGCATGAATGATTTTGCCCAGGTTTTCTATGATTGAATCAATTGCTTGTTTTGCATCATGTGATGAAGGCCGTTTGTTGGAACCCTTTTTATTGGCCAAATTCATAAAATTAGCCCACTAAAAGAGAACACTTTGTGTTCTATCCTTTGAACCCTTAGCCTTGAATATACACTGAAAACCCTTGATTGAAAATCTTTACCTTGAGTTAAGTAGAAGATCTTGTGTGGTATTGTTAAATGTTCAAGTTTGGGGTTGTTGGGAAAACATGAAAAAGGAAAAGCATTGAGCTAAGAGCTAAAAAGTAAGAATATGCAAAGAAAAAGAAAAAGAAAAGAAAAGAAAAAGAAGCAAAGCTCAATGCAAATGCAAAGGCAAAAGAAAGTTGGGAATGAATAAGAATAATTGTGTTGTTATGATTCTCTTAACTCAAGGATTTTGTGATCCAGAAAAACCAATTTTCTTGTTAGCCCAGCCACATTATAAGCCATTGAAAAGTCCTTGTGATGATGCATACTTGTGAATGTTTTTGATTGTGGTAAAATGAAAGGCAAAGTTGATTCATGTGACATTGTAATAGTGGAGTGAATGAGTGAAACACTTTACCTCTTATACACTTGTGTGTTGAGTGAAACACTTTACCTAGTGAGGAAATATTCCATAAGCACATGAACATCCATGCTTAATTGATTGATCATTCATGAAAAATAGCATTTGTTGGAACTTAAATGACTTTGTGAACACTAAAGCATGTGCACATCTTGATTGAACTCTTGGTCATAAGTTTGAGTGAAGTTATTACTTATCTTAAAAAAAAGGAGAATTTTTGAATGAGTAAACCATCATATGAATTGGTTGGGGATTGAGTTACATTTTGTTTGCTTGAGGACAAGCAAAGTTCTAAGTTTGGGGTTGTGATAACAGTTGAAAAATTGTTATTTTCATGCCTAAAATTGACACTAAAAGCAACCTTTAGACTTAGAAACTAGCTTGAAATCATGCTTTTATCCATATTTTCAGAAATAAGAGAGCTGGACAGGTTTATGCTTGATTTAAGTGTTTTTGTGCAGGTTTTAAGGTGAATTTAGTGAAAGAAGTGAAGAAGGAGAGAGATGGAATCAGAAAAGGAATCAAAGAGTGCAAAAGGAGAAGCTGAAGGCACTTTTATGGGGCAAACTGGCCGCTGAGGGGAAGAAAAGAGACGCGCAGTCACCGCTGAGCGGCACTTTTATGGGCTTGGGCTTTTGTAATTTTAGAATATTATATAAGCTTTAGGACGTCCTAGGGTTTGTATCTTTGGCAGAAACGAGGCAAACACTCTCTCTTCCACCCCTTTGAAGGAGGATCTTGGATGCTCAGGCTACCTCTTCACCTTTATTGGGTTTATTCTTTCATTCTTTCATTGTTCATCTAGGTTCACCATGAATATGGTGAACTAAACCTTGTATGTTTGTTGGGGAATCAATGTAATCTCTTGAAGCTCTCATATATGGAATCTATGCTTGCATCTTTTAATTAAGATTTATGCTTTCTTTCATCATTAGTTAGGGTTTTTCCTCTTTGCTTAATGCTTGCATGGTTTAGCTCATTCGATGCATGATTATTGGTTTTGTCGATACGGGCACGTACGGGGAGGTCTAGATCCGGGGAATTTCTCCCAATATTATATTGGTTGTCGTTAAGCTCCTGCACTTATGAACTGATCATTAGGAATGCTAGGAATTGTATGAACTCGTGATTAGGGAGAAGCCATCTAGAATGGTACTTTAGAGAGTGGCATTAACAATAATGATTTGAATGTTGAATTCCTAAAATATATGAGAGTGGATGAGATGAAATTGACCCCCAACAACATATTCATTCATATATTTCATTGAAAGTGTTTATCTTTTGCTTTTGCCATTGATCAAAAACTCATGCATACATGTTTATTTTTGTCTCTTGCATATAAAATCTCAATTATTTCGTTTGTAAGTCTTAGCTAATCAACAAATCATATAACTAAACTAGGCCGTGAGTCCTTTGGGAGAACGATACTTGGTCTTACCAAGTTTATTACTTGAACGATTCGGTCATACTTGCCGATTGTGAAACAAGTTTGTGACATCATATTTTGGTGCTCATAAATTTGTCCATCACCTGTCCAGCTCTCTTATTTCTGAAAATATGAATAAAAACATGATTTCAAGCTAGTTTCTAAGTATAAAGGTTGCTTTTAGTATCAATTTTAAGCATGAAAATAACAGTTTTTCAACTGTTATCAATATACTTTTAGGAATTTGATAACAGTTGAAAAACTGTTATTTTCATGCTTAAAATTGATACTAAAAGCAACCTTTAGACTTAAAAACTAGCTTGAAATCATGCTTTTATCTATATTTTCAGAAATAAGAGAGCTGGACAGGTTTATGCTTGATTTAAGTGTTTTTGTGCAGGTTTTAAGGTGAATTTAGTGAAAAGAGTGAAGAATGAGAGAGATGGAATCAGAAAAGGAAGCAAAGAGTGCAAAAAGAGAAGACAAAAGCACCGCTCAGCGGTATTTTACCGCTGAGCGGCACTCAGGAGGTTGCGGGAGTCACGCTGAGGGGCAAACTGGCCGCTGAGGGGAAGAAAAGGACGCGCAATCACCGCTGAGCAGCACTTTTTGGGCTTGGGCTTTTGTAATCTTTTGTAACTCTAGATTAGTATATAAGGGCTTGCACGTCCTTGGGATTAGTATCTTTGGCAGAAACGAGGCAAACACTCTCTCTTCCACCCCTTTGAAGGAGGATCTTGGATGCTCAGGCTACCTCTTCACCTTTATTGGGTTTATTCTTTCATTCTTTCATTGTGATTCATCTAGGTTCACCATGAATATGGTGAACTAAACCTTGTATGTTTGTTGGGGAATCAATGTAATCTTTTGAAGCTCTCATATATGGAATCTGTTGAGTACATCTTTTAATTAAGACATATGCTTTCTTTCATCATTAGTTAGGGTTTTTCCTCTTTGCTCAATGCTTGCATAGTTTAACTCATTCCATGCATGATTATTGGTTTTGTCGATACGGACACGTACGGGGAAGTCTAGATCCGGGGAATTTCTCCCAATATTATACTGACAATATTCTATTGGTTGCCTTTAAGCTCCTGCACTCATGAACTAATCATTAGGAATGCTAGGAATTGTATGAACTCGTGATTAGGGAGAAGCCATCTAGAATGATACATTAGAGAGTGGCATTAACAATGATGATTTGAATGTTGAATTCCTAAAATATATGAGAGTGGATGAGATGAAATTGACCCCCAACAACATATTCATCCATATAATTCATTGAAAGTGTTTATCTTTTGTCTTTGCCATTGATCAAACTTCATGCATACATGTTTATTTTCTGTCTTGCATTTTAAACTCTAAATATTTCGTTTGTAAGTCCTAGCTAATCAACAAATCACATAACTAAACTAGGCCGTGAGTCCTTTGGGAAGAACGATACTTGGTCTTACCAAGTTTATTACTTGAACGATTCGGTCATACTTGCCGATTGTGAAACAAGTTTGTGACATCATAATTTGGTGCTTACAAATTTGTCCATCAGAATTCATCATTTTTTCATCAATGTTAATGCCACTATCTAAATCACCTTGCAGGAAGGCCTATCCTTAATTACGAGTTCATACAATTCCTAACATTCCTAATAATTAATTCTGAAGCGTACAAGCTTAATGGCAACCAACCCTCATATTCCTATGTTTAGGCAATATGCCATTGGGAGAAATTTCCCAGATCTAGATTTCCCCGTACGTTCCCATATCGACAAAGTCAATAATCATGGCATTGAATGAGTTAAACAATGCAAGCTTTAAGCAAAGAGGAAAAACCCTAACTAATGATGAAAGAAAGCATGTATCTTAAAATAAGATGTTAAAACACAAATTCCATATATGAGAGTTTCACAAGACTACATTGATTCCCCATCAACAATACAAGGTTTACTCCACCATATTCATGGTGAAACTAGATGAACAATAATGAAATAATGGAAGAGATAGAAAAACCATAGAAAGAGAAGAGGAGAGAAAAGTGTGTTTCTGCTTCCTCCCAGCCAAAGATACAAACCCTAGGACGTCCTAAAGCTTATATACTATTCTAAAATATACATAAAATTAGGCCCTCAGCGGTAAACTACCCCTCAGCGGAGCCAACATGGTTTCCTGAGTGCCGCTCAGCGGTAAACTGCCGTTGAGCGGAAGTTGTGACTTCTCCTTTTGCACTTTTCTATGTCTTTTCTGATTCTATCTCTATCCTTCTTCACTTCTTTCACTAAATTCACCTTAAAACCTGCATAAAACACTGAAATCAAGCATAAACCTGTCCATCTCTCTTATTTCTAAAAATATGATCAAAAGCATGATCTCAAGCTAGTTTTTAAGTGTTAAAGGTTGCTTTTAATATCAATTTAAATCATGAAAATAACAGTTTTTCAACTGTTATCACAACCCCAAACTCAGAACTTTGCTTGTCCTCAAGCAAACAAGATGTAACTCAATCTTCTACCAATCAATACAATGGTTCACTTCATTCAAAAATCCTCTTTTCAAGATAAGTAAAAACTTTAATTAAACTCATGACAAAGATTTCAATCAAAACATGCACATGCTTTAGTGTTCACAAAGTCACTTAATATCCAACAAATGCTATTTTTCATGAATGATCAATCAACTAAGCATGGATGTTCATGTGCTCATGGAATATTTTCTCACTAAGAGGTAACCACTCATTCGCTCTATGATGAACAAATTTGTAAGCACCAAATTATGATGTCACAAACATGTTTCACAATCGGCAAGTATGACCGAATCGTTCAAGTAATAAACTTGGTAAGACCAAGTATCGTTCTTCCCAAAGGACTCACGGCCTAGTTTAGTTATGTGATTTGTTGATTAGCTAGGACTTACAAACGCAATATTTAGAGTTTAAAATGCAAGACAGAAAATAAACATGTATGCATGAAGTTTGATCAATGGCAAAGACAAAAGATAAACACTTTCAATGAATTATATGAATGAATATGTTGTTGGGGGTCAATTTCATCTCATCCACTCTCATATATTTTAGGAATTCAACATTCAAATCATCATTGTTAATGCCACTCTCTAATGTACCATTCTAGATGGCTTCTCCCTAATCACGAGTTCATACAATTCCTAGCATTCCTAATGATTAGTTCATGAGTGCAGGAGCTTAAAGGCAACCAATAGAATATTGTCAGTATAATATTGGGAGAAATTCCCCGGATCTAGACTTCCCCGTACGTGTCCGTATCGACAAAACCAATAATCATGCATGGAATGAGTTAAACTATGCAAGCATTGAGCAAAGAGGAAAAACCCTAACTAATGATGAAAGAAAGCATATGTCTTACTTAAAAGATGTACTCAACAGATTCCATATATGAGAGCTTCAAGAGATTACATTGATTCCCCAACAAACATACAAGGTTTAGTTCACCATATTCATGGTGAACCTAGATGAATAACAATGAAAGAATGAAGGATAAAACCCTAGAAAGGTGAAGAGGTAGCCTGAGCATCCAAGATCCTCCTTCAAAGGGGTGGAAGAGAGAGTGTTTGCCTCGTTTCTGCCAAAGATACCAATCCCAAGGACGTGCAAGTCCTTAAATAGGGCATAAAAATAACATAAAACAAGTCCAAGCCCATAAAAACAAAAGAAAACCGGTCCAAGCCCACTTAGAATGCCGCTCAGCGGTATTTTACCGCTGAGCGGTACTAGCGCATGATCCATTTTGCCCCCCAGCTGCTGTTTTGCCCCTCAGCGGTGATTTCGGCACCCGAAAAGTGCCGCTCAGCGGTATTTTCCGCTCAGCGCCACTCGGTCAGACTTTTTCTGCATTCTGGTTGGTTTTTCAGCATTCTGGTTGACTGGTTGACTTTTCTGGTTGACTTTTCTGATTGACTGGTTGACTTTTCTGGTTTCTGGTTGACTTTTCAGCACTCCAATCATTCGGTATTTCAATTCTTCTTTCAAATCATTCAATTAGCCTACAAAATCAAGGGAATCTTGCACAAAACCATTAAATTCACTTTCAACTCTCTTATTTTTGAAAATATGAATAAAAGTATGATTTCAAGCTAGTTTCTAAGTATAAAGGTTGCTTTTAATATCAATTTTAAGCATGAAAATAACAATTTTTCAACTGTTATCACTCTACTATCACAATGTCACATGAATTGACTTTGCCTTTCATTTAACCACAATCAAATACATTCACAAACATGCATCATCACAAGGACTTTTCAATGGCTTATAACGTCGCTAGGCTAACAAGAAAATTGGTTTTTCTAGATCACAAAACCTTTGAGTTAAGAGAATCATATAAACACAATCATTTTTATTTATTTTCAATTTTCTTTTGCATTGAGCTTTGCCTTTTCTTTTCTTTTTCTTTTTCTTTTCACATTCTTATTTCTTAGCTCTTAGCTCAATGCTTTCAATTTCCCTTTCATAACTTCCAACAACCCCAAACTTGAACATTTATCAATACCAGAAAATATTTTCTACTTAACTCAAGGTAAAGCTTTTCACAAGGGTTTTCAAATTATGTTCAAGGCTAAGGGTTCAAATGATGGAACACAAAGTGCTCTCTTTTAGTGGGCTAACTTCATGAATTTGGCCAATAAAAAGGGTTACCAATAAATGGCCTTGATCATATGATGCAAAACAAGCAATTGATTCAATCATAGAAAACCTGGGATAATCATTCATGCTTTCAAAGTAATATCATTCAATCATAAAAACTCTGGAGCTCAAAACCTCACATATAAGCTCATTCACATTTGACATACACATCCTACTTAGTATCATAATCACAATCACAACATCATGCACTTGTTCACAAAGCTTGTGAATCACCTGATAAGCATATAATGTGCACATCTCAACATCAATCAATCTCAAAGCATCATAAAGCATTACTTATCAAACAATCACAATCATAAGCAAATCATCATAATAGACAAAGTTTCCAATTGAGTACATCAAACCCTATTCTAAAACAAAAGTAAATAAGTTCAGAACACTAAACCAAACAAAAGCATAAGTCCTGCTCTAGTTATGATAGCATTCATCAGTAAATGTTATCTCAATCTCCTCATCAATCTGAGCTATCATCTATATCCTCCTCTTCTTCCTCGTCTTCAGCATCCTCAAATGCATCATCATCATCATCAGCATCATCTTCATCCATCTTCGTAGCTGAAGCTTCAGCTCCGCCTCCTTGTACCGGCTATTCTGGCCAAGCTGCTACATTATGAAACTCCTCCATAGTCCACCTGTGTGCTGGAGGTGTATCATACATTCCAACAATAATCTCAGCAGTGGCCACCCACCCTCTATGGATAGACTATAATTGTGCACCTATAAGAGACATGTACATGTCCCTCATTTGGAAAGGTTCTGCTTCATGTGTCTAAGCAGATGCCTGACTCTATGCTTGCCCTCTTTCTCTGCGAGTACGGCATGATGGAACTGGCTGAGCTGCTTCCTCACCTCCATAGTATTGTCTATAATAGGCCTCATCAATGGCTTTCCCTGGCCTTTCAAATGGTGGAGCAGAAGTATCCACCCCAGCTATCTTGCAAAGGTGTGTGATTAAAGAAGGATGTCCTAAGGGCGCTTTGCTGTTTGTTGTGTTAGCACACACCCTTATCTCATAAGCTATTACCTGTCCAATATTGACATTCAAGTTCCTGATTGCATAGTTGATGCACAAATTTATGATCACCAAAATATGATGTCACAAACTTGTTGAACAATCGGCAAGTATGACCGAATCGTTTCAAGTAATAAACTCGGTAAGACCAAGTATCGTTCTCCCAAAGGACTCACAGCCTAGTTTAGTTATGTGATTCTTTGATTAGCTAAGACTTAAGAACAAAATAATTGAATTTTATAATGCAAAAGACAAAAATAAACATGTATGCATGAGGTTGATCAATGGCTAAAACAAAAGACAAGCACTTTCAATGAAATATATTGATGAATATGTTGTTGGGGATCAATTTCATCTTATCCACTCTCATATATTTTAGGAATTCAACATTCAAGTCATCATTGTTAATGCCACTCTCTAAATTACCTTGTCAAGAAGGCCTATCCCCAATTACGAGTTCATACAATTCCTAGCATTCCTAATAATTAGTTCTTTTAGCACAGGAGCTTAACGGCAACCAATATACTATTGGGAAAAATTCCCCGGATCTAGACTTCCCCGTACGTTCCCGTATCGACAAAATCAATAATCATGCATTGAATGAATCTTAGATTAAGATGCAAACACAAATTCCATATATGGGAGCTTCAAAAGATTACATTGATTCCCCAACAAACATACAAGGTTTAGTTCACCATATTCATGGTGAACCTAGATGAACAATAATGAAAGAATGAAGGATAAAACCCTAAAAAGGTGAAGAGGTAGCCTGAGCATCCAAGATCCTCCTTCAAAGGGGTGGAAGAGAGAGTGTTTGTTTCGTTTCTGCCAAAGATACAAACCCTAGGACGTCCTAAAGCTTATATACTATTCTAAAATTACAGAAAATCTAGGCCCAAGCCCATAAGTGTGCCGCTCAGCGGTAAAGTACCGCTCACCGGTGAGTGCGTGAGTAGTTTCTTCCCCTAAGCAGCCATTTTGCCCCTCAACGGTTCCAACGTGAACTCCTGAGTGCCGCTCAGCGGTAAACTGCCGCTGAGCGGCAGTTGCGGCTTCTCCTTTTGCACTTTTTGATGTCTTTTCTGATTCCATCTCTCTCCTTCTTCACTTCTTTCACTAAATACACCTTAAAACCTGCACAAAAAACACTGAAATCAAGCATAAACCTGTCCTGCTCTCTTATTTATGAAAATATGAATAAAAGCATGATTTCAAGCTAGTTTCTAAGTATAAAGGTTGCTTTTAGTATCAATTTTAAGCATGAAAATAACAGTTTTTCAACTGTTATCACAACCCCAAACTTAGAACTTTGCTTGTCCTCAAGCAAACAAGATGTAACTCAATCTTCTACCAATTCATATGATGGTTCACTCATTCAAAAATCCTCTTTTTCAAGATAAGTAAAAACTTCAATCAAACTTATGACCAAGAGTTCAATCAAGATGTGCACATGCTTTAGTGTTCACAAAGTCATTTAAATTCCAACAAATGCTATTTTTCATGAATGATCAATCAATTAAGCATGGATGTTCATGTGTTCATGGAATATTTCCTCACTAGGTAAAGTGTTTCACTCACACACAAGTGTATAAGAGGTAATCACTCAGTCGATCTACTATCACAATGTCACATGAATCAACTTTGCCTTTCATTTTACCACAATCAAAAACATTCACATGCATGCATCATCAAAAGGACTTTTCAATGGCTTATAATGTGGCTGGGCTAACAAGAAAATTGGTTTTTCTGGATCACAAAATCCTTGAGTTAAGAGAATCATAACAACATAATTTTTCTTATTCTTCCCAACTTGCCTTTGCATTTGCATTGAGCTTTGCTTTTTCTTTTCTTTTCTTTTCTTTGCGTATTCTTAGCTCAATGCTTTTACTTTTTCATGTTTTCCCAACAACCCCAAACTTGAACATTTAACAATACCACAGAATATCTTCTACTTAACTCAAGGTAAAGATTTTCAATCAAGGGTTTTCAATTTATGTTCAAGGCTAAGGGTTCAAAGGATAGAACACAAAGTGTTCTCTTTTAGTGGGCTAACTTTATGAATTTGGCCAATAAAAGGGTTCCAACAAACGACCTTGATCACATGATGCAAAACAAGAAATTGATTCAATCATAGAAAACCTGGGCAAAGTCATTCATGCTTTCAAAGTAATAGCATTCAACAATAACAACTCTGGAGCTCAAAACCTCACATATAAGCTCATTTACATGAGACATACACATCCTGCTTAATCTCACAATCACAATCATAATATCCTGCATTTGTTCACAAAGCTTGTGAATCACCTGTATAAGCATTTTAATGTGCACATCATCTCAACATCAATCAATCAATAATCATCATCAAGCATTACTTATCACACAATCACAGTTAATAGCAAACCATCATAACAAACCAGGTTTCCAATAGAGTACATAAACCCTAATCTAAAACCAAAAATAAATAAGTTCAGAAAACTTAAATCAACAAAAGCATAAGCATATGATAGCATTCATCAGTAAATGCTATCTCAGCTCCTCATCAATCTGAGCTGTCCTCTGTATCTTCCTCTTCCTCCTCATCTTCATCATCTTCAAATGCATCATCATCATCAGCTTCATCTTCTTCCATCTCTTTAACTGAAGCTTCAGCTGCTTTAGCTCCTCCTCCATGCACTGGCTCCTCTGGCCAAGCTACCACATTATGGAATTCATCCATAGTCCACCTGTGAGCTGGAGGTGTATCATACATCCCCATAATCATCTCAGCATTGGCTACCTGTCCTCTGTGAATGGACTACAACTGAGCACCTATAAGAGACATGTACATGTCCCTCATCTGGAATGGTTCTGCTTCATGTGTCTCAGCAGATGTCTGGCTCTGTGCTGGCCCTCTCTCTCTACGAGCACGGCGTGGTGGAACTGGCTGAGCTGCCTCCTCACCTCCACAGTACTGTCTGTAATAGGCCTCATCAATAGCTTTTCTTGGCCTCTCAAATAGTGGAGCAGAAGTGTCCACCCCAACTATCTTGCAAAGGTGAGTGATCAAGGAGGGATGTCCTAGTGGTGCTTTGTTGTTTGAGGTATTGGCGCACACACTAATCTCATCAGCTATCACCTGCCCAATGTTAACATTTAAGTTTCTGATAGCACAGTAGATGAATAGTGCCCTTCTGAGAGTAATATCCGACACATGTGAACATGGTTGAATGTTGGCATGAGAAAATGCCATCCAATACTTTGCAGAGGAGTTAAATCCGTCCTCCTAATGTTAACCACTGAGCCAGATCTATTCCTTTGGAAGTGTCTGATGAGTCGATATTTTATTCACTTCACTTAGTTTAATGTGCTATAATTAATTGGGGAATTGTGCTTAAATGTCCGGTATTTTTCCGTTTTTGCTAATTGTGCTTAATTTGATCGGAAATTCTTATTTTAACTAATTTGAATTATCTGAGCTTATTATTTTCATTATTGATTGCAAGGAAAATTTTGAAAATACAAATTAGGACATTTGGAAGAATATTCATTTACACACTGAGTTATTTAATTGAAAGAAGCTACACTGCATTGATTTATTTTGTGTTGAATAGAAAAAGATGTGCAGACTATGAAGCTCCGTGCTCTTTCACTACACACAAAGAAGCTTTTGGATTTGGACTTTTAATTGGTAAATGGAGTGTGGCAGCATGGTAGAAGCACACAACTCTTGTGCTCATGTCCAAAAACGTGGGTCCATGAAATTGATGAATAAAGAATGGATGGGGCTACACGTGAAAGAGGGAGAACATGTCATTCACTTCTTGAATTTTAAGAAGCAAAATTGGCTTGGAATCATCACACCACACGGCCTAGGCAACCAGCTGTCAAGGAATCTTCTTTCTCTTTTAAAGTAAAGGACATCAATGGAGGGGGGCCACGTTGAAGGAAGTGGAGCTCACGGTTTTCTTATCTTTTTGGAGGATATTAATTTCTTTCTTTGAAAAGCACACGGATAGCAAGTAGCAATGTTGTCCAGCAAAAAGAGCTCTCGGTCACAGCTGGTTGAAGAGAAAAGCATCATGGAGAACGGTGTGTAGCAGCCACCGAGAGCAAGAAAAGAAAAGACAACACATGTCCAGCAAAGAAAAGGAGCTGCACACGGAGATGGCCCATGAGGAGGTCCAACAAGTGAAGGGGTTACGAAAAGAAGAAAAGCACACGTGAAGGTTTGCATTCAAACTGCAGCACGCTGATTTCATTGGGCTGGAAAGAAGCAAGCACACGCGTCCAAGGACATCCAACAGCGGTCCAGCAGATGGCTTCACGCATCCAACAAAGGGAGCGTCCAGCAAGGCTCATGACACGTCCATATAGAGAAGCTTCAAAAAGCAATGGGCTGGATGCATTTGGAGAGCACACAACAACACGGCAGCAAGCTTGGGAGGTGCACGAAGGGCTTCACCACGTTCCAGCAGCGTCTATCATTCCAGCACAGCAGCACACTGAAGAGAGCACATCACGGCATACACTCGTTCTATTCTTCATGCATCAGTGCACACCCGGCCCACACTTGGCTGCACGCGTCCAGCAGAAGCAGATTACTGGGAAGCGCCCAGCTTGCACAAGGTAGAAGCAGCAGCACAGGGGGTGTATCCAGCAAGTGTCACGGTCTTCATATCCAGCAGCTTGAGGAAGGGATGCCTGGAGTAGCTGATTCAACGTCCAGCATCTTGGAATTGAGGAGGTGTTGGGAGAGAAATGTGCAGAGGGCCTGGTCCAACATCCAGCCTACACACAGCCACAGAGATGGAGGGTTACAGAGAGGATTAAAAACAGTTTGCTTGGGAGTGAAAGGGGGGTTGGACGTGGGAGGAGCCAGCCGCCACACTCATTTTTCTTTTTCTTGGTTTTTGGCTTTGGAGGTGCAGCGGGTTACATCCAGCAGCGTGACACAGTGTGCTACAGGGTTTCATTTTTCTTTTCACTTTATTCACGTTGGAACCAAATGGCATTTTCTCATATTTTACATTTGTAATACATTCAACTTTAAATGCATCTAATGTTTTAAGTCATTTTAACTGATTTGTTAATTGCGTTTCTTTTTATTATTTTAATGTTCATTATCACTTGTATGCAAATCCGGTGCTTCCTATGTCATGCTAGCAGTTATGCTTATATTTACCGTGTTGTTTCTATGCCTAAATGCTGTTAGTTTCTTTTCTTTAGTGACTTATTTTTTTGTTTGTATTTAATTTTAATCTTCATTTTAATGTTGTCTATTTTGGTCGGTTGTGATATTTTAGTTGTAATGTTAATTTAAGTTAGTTGGGTGATTTTTCTTGGATTTGGATTAGAGTAGTGTGTAATTGTCATTAATCTGTAATTGGAAGTATGTAATTGAATTAGTGACCAACCATTTTAATTCTTCGGTTCCTTCCGTGTTTACATTTGCATTTTAATTTAGTTTAATTGCATTCACAAACTTTTCTACCAACCCCCCACTACTTGTTGATCTGAGACTTGAATCACAATATTGGTCCTTGTGAGACGACCTAGGAGTCACTTCCTAGTAACTGTACTGCATTAATTTTGCATTCAACTTTTGTGTGAGGTGCGACCCTGTCATCAGTGTCCTCCAGGTATGCATAGTACTCTCTCCACATCCTCATAATCAGCACCTTCCTCCATGCAAAGAGCAATCTGGCACTGCTCACCAGCCCACACAGTGTCCAGGAAGTTATTGATAGAATCAGGATCATACCTGATAGCATGACCTCTGACATAGCCCAGATAATTTTCAGCTGGATAGTCACCAATCTTCTTTGCATTGGTGTAGAACTCTTTTACCATAGCTATGTTGGCAGGTGCAGGATATGTGGCTAGCTTTCCCTAGTCATTCCCTAACACTTGCTCTCCAAACTGAGGAGCAAAGTTAGGTATCATTCCAACTTTTCTTTCCATCAGAAGTCTCCTGTCCTGAACCACCCTAAAGTGCTTCTCATGTTTCCTAGAGAGGAACCTACTAGAGTGGGGTTGCTCTGGTTCCTTTTCCTTTCTCTTGGTTGCCATGGTTTTCAATCTCTTTCTTGAAGAGGATGCCATTCCTGCATTCAAACACAAATACAAAACCACAGAACATGATGTTAATCATTAGTAAAACACAGAACACAACTCCTTTCGAAGCTAAACCACCGCTGAGGGCCAGAATTTCCCATCAGCGCCATCAGTGCCACATTCCAGATCACAAAAAACAAGAAAAACCAAGTCTGGCAGAGTGCCGCTCAGCGGCAGTTTACCCCTGAGCGGTAACTCTGCAGAATTTTGAAAAACTTCTTTTAAAGCTGTCCTAACTCCACCCAAATGCAATTTTCAGTTTTCCAGTTCATAATCATGCAGTTTAATCGGTTCAAACATCAAATATATCATCAAATCATGCATAGAAATCAAAACCCCTAAATAATCATGCTTTGACAATCACATTCAAAATCAAGAACCCTAGAATGAACAAAATGCATTTTACTTACTTGGGTGGAGATACTAGATGCAATGAGAATGCTTCCAAGCTAAAATGCTCTCTTCCAACCCCAAACTTTGATGGCACACTAGTGACACTACAAGAAAATAGCTAGTTACCCGCGGATCATTATATACGGATTAAATCGGTATGTAATAAACGTATTATATACGGATTTTATATACGGATATTGGGAAATCCATTATATACGGATAAATCCGTATATAATGAAAAAATTGTTTATATACGGAGGATCCGTATATAATTGGCGTACGTAATAAAAAAACAAATAAAAATCAAACTGAAAGCTCCAAAATTTCCCACGCTCTCGAAAAAAACATATCTTCTCCCTCTTCTGGAACCTCTCCTCGAACCTTCAGTCCACTTTTCCCTCTTCTCCCTCTTCTCGAACCTGCAGTCCACTTCTTCACTACACTCTCTTCTCTGCTGTCAGTCCACCTCGCCTGCAGGGAGGCTCTGGTTCAGTGAAACCCGCACTCGACGTCACTGCTCGCGATTTGTGTAGATTCGGATTTCATTTGTCGAACACGGTGAGTAATCGAAGCTTTGAGGATTATTTTTGTTTTCGTTTTCTCTTTTTGTTCTTTGGAGGTTTGAAATTGCGACTTTGGAAACCCTAGGTTGGTTTCTTCGAAGTGGTAGAGATAAGCTCGAGTTGTAGTTGCGTTTTGGTCTTGGTAAGTTTGAATCGTTTAGATTTGAGGTTTATTTGAGTTATCTTTTCTCTCGGTGTTGTTACATTGTCCTATTTTTGCTCGTTGTTGTTTCGAGGTTTGAAATCGCGAATTTAGAAACCCTAGGTGATGGGGTCTTCAAAGTGGAAGAGATAAGATCGAGCTGCTACTGCCTTCTGCATTTGGTAAGTTTGAATTGCTTATATTTTGGTTTCGTTTTATTGGTTGTTATTGAAAATGGGTCTTGACCAAAACTAGTCACTGAAAATGGTTTGCTTCGTTTTGGGTGCTTTTATTGCTTTCAGATATTATTCATCATGGTTTTGACAATCATGTTAGTGGATCCTATTTTGTCAAAAAAGTGGTAACATGGTTTAAGTTTGTCATCCTCTGTTTGAAGTTGTTTCCTGGTTAGGTCATGTAATCATTAATTAGATGTTTGTGATTTTATTCTGCTATAATATTTGTTTATTTTTTTGTTGAAATTTTATTTTGACTTTGATACAGAAGCTGAAGTGGTTGAGAAGTGTGGGGTACGTCATTGGGAAGGCTTAAAGTGTTGTACAGTGAAGCAAAAGATCTATCAGAAACTGAAGCAAGGTATGTTTACTCCTGAGTTTTGCTGTGTTGTTTCCCCCACTTTTATGTTTAAAGTCCTTACTTTACTTCTTATGCAGTTTAGCATTAAATTGTATATATTTCATTTGAACTTCCTGGGAGCATTTTAATAGAACAATAGAGGAAGCTGCTGGATCAATCTCAAGGTTAGGAGAATTCTGGTGGTGTAGATAAAAGAAACTAAGAAGAGCCAAAGTAAGCGGCGTTAAACATTATCTTTGATTCTGTGAAATATGGTGTTATGATTATATAATGGGTGAATGATTCTTTCTAATATGATGAATGCAAATTAACATGTACTTTGATTAGAATAAGGTTTTAGTTATGTTTAGCAATATTTGTATGTGACGTTGTGAAATTGGTCCGAATAGGGGTTTCAAGCAGAATAGGAATTTAGATAGGTTCTCTAGGAACATTCAATTTATTGATTGATTAAGGTGCAATGTTGTATGATTGCTGGAGAATTTCACCTGATATAGTTTATAATCCAGAAAACCACACCATTAACTGAGATTTTGGTTAAGAAATGAATATTTAGTAACCAAGGTAAGTAGTTCAATGCGCTTGGAATTGGTTAAGTGCAGGTTTGTTTAACGTGATAGGAGATATTGCGGTGTTACCTCTGGATGCAAGTTTAATATATAGGTTTGTTAAGTGCAGGTTTGTTAAGAAATATGACATAACCTCTTTTTTAAATCCAACACCCATATAGGAAATATTAGAAGACCGCTCCAACTGCTCCTCTGATATTCCAAAAGGTATTCTCATAGTAGTGTTAAGAAACTAGAAGACATGAATATTAAAAACTACTAAAATATATAAACTGACTGGTAAAGAAATGCACAACTAGCTAAAACTTGGAGCACTCAACTTTCATACTGAAGAACCACTTTTCAGAAGGTAACAACTCTCTAACTTGTGGCTTATGACAGTAGAAATCATAACCTTCTATAGAGATTTCACCCAGTTTACTATTTCAACTTCCCTCATTTCCCATAGTCACATTGAAACCTATTTCTACCAAGAGAAAACAAGAGAGCACCTCTGTATAAAAACTCATCCCTCTACATTTTCCCTTTTTACTTCCTAAAGAAAGTAAACAAATTAAATAAACATATCAATGTATGGATATATATATATATATATATATATATATAGAGAGAGAGAGAGAGAGAGAGAGATAGTGAGAGTAAAGATGTTACAAAAGAGGAGTTGAATTGATTTATTGGTTAGGTTTAGAATGAGAAGTAGTGGGAAGGAAAATATTGGTAGAAAAGAGGTAAACAGGAAGTAGCTTAATTATGTGGCAGCCCTCCAAAAAGTAAATCCACACCTCTCACTTTTTAGTTCTCTAAATGTCCCAAATTGTATTTCCAAAATTTTCCCTACAATTAATAATGCAAATAATTAGCTCAAATCATTCAAATTAATTAAAATAAGAATTTCTGATCAAATTAAGCACAATTAGGAAAAATGGGAAAATACCGGACATTTAAGCACAATTCCCCAATTAATTCTAGTACAATAAACTAAGTGAAGTGAATAAAATATTGACTCATCAAAATAGACCACACTTAGTCTTTTGCACTCCTGGGCAAAATCAAGACATAGATCAGGGAATAGTTCAAAGGACATTCAGGGTATGACACAAACTTAGCACACAGAAAACAAAGACTCGCAAGGAAACAAACAGAATTTACACAATCCTCAAGAAATCTGGACAGAGAAAAGAAGTAGACTATTCCAACACAGAATGAATCAGAGAAAGCATATACTCATGAAATCATCCAAGCAATTCAAGACATGGCAAAATGATTAATCAGCTCAAGAGGTGAATTAAAAGCAACAGAACCTCACAGATGCACTATCAGTGTTTCTCTCAAGTGTCTACGGTAAGCAATTTCAACTCAATGCACTCAAGAAAGCAAACAACAACAAACTTGGCAAGCCTCTAATATCAACACTCAAAACATATGCATGTTCAAATCAAAAGGTCTTTTATGGATGTAATGGGGCCAAGGACATGGGAGGATAACATATGGATGAGAAGCTATAAACCAAAAGAAATAGAGGAGCAATGGGGAACAAGTGTAAACACAATCAAATCACACCCAAAACCTCTAATTCAATCCTCTTCTTGACTCCATTATTCACACAATTTTTTTTTTCATTTTTTTCATTTTTTTTTTCATCCTGTCTCTTTTCTTTTCTCTCCTTTCAAAACAAAATTGTAAAAGACAAGATACAAATATATTTACCAAAACAAAACAAGAAGAGGAACCAACTAGCCAACTCATCAGAATCCCCAAGGAGACCACACTTGTTCCCAAAACACTTCCAAAGCTCCAAAATTCCCTAAGGTTAAGGTAATCATGGTTTTTCACTTAGGGCCAGTGTATGAGCTTCAAAACAAAGAAATGAGGAAAGTATAGGCTCAAAAAGGGTTTTCAAAGAATTAGAGCAAGGTAAGCTTATTTGGCTAGAGAGGCTCAAAAACAAAACTGCCTTTATCACTTCCAAACATGCATATCAATCAAGAGTTATCAACAAGAGTCAAGCCAAGGCATATGTGCAAGCAATCAAGAGACATATCACACACAAGAAAGAACATAAAGTGGCTCAAATTCT
Organism: Vigna nakashimae; assembly: GCA_034642375.1. Taxonomy (NCBI): domain Eukaryota; kingdom Viridiplantae; phylum Streptophyta; class Magnoliopsida; order Fabales; family Fabaceae; genus Vigna; species Vigna nakashimae. The sequence goes on from CM067763.1 coordinate 16,895,060, forward strand.
CACACAGGGCATTTGTCACAATCAAATCACCTCTTAAACATCATAATCAACTTCCAAGCAGAGAAAAGCAAAGGATTTCAAACCAATAAGTATCAATCAAGTGAAGTGAAAGACTAGTCTACAACTTAAACACAGTCCAGAATTGAAGAGAAAAATGTAAAACTGTACACAAAACAAAACAAAAACTACCTAGAAAAGAAAAAATTTAACACGGAAAACAAAAACAAACAAAGAAAAATCAGAATCTCCCCCAATAGACCACACTTAAACTACACAGTGTCCTCAATGTGTCATAAGCATAAGATCAGAAATCATAACAGTCAACAGATCATGGACAAGTGCAATAAGAGTAGGGAAAGGGGAAGAAGAGAGAAAGAAAACTCCCCTGATCATGGTGGCAGTTGCCAATTTTGGACTTTCAGGGAGATGTCTTCCACCACAGGATCCAGCAGGGAAGTTTTGAGGAAGAATTGCTTCATCCTCCAGATTTGATCTAGCAGGGAGATATCATCCACAGCTGGATCTAAGAAGCAAAGATTGTTGATGAGCAGGTTCAGCAGGTGCCTGTTGATGTTGAAACTTTCGTGAATGCTGGCACCTTTGTCTTCCAGCATGGGTGCATGTTGGTCAAATTCATTTGTACCTCCTGCAATAGGGTTAGTGCAATGTGGTTCCAAAGAAATAACATGCATGGGTATAACACCCAAATTATCATACTGAACCTCAGATACATCCTCAGAACATGAATCAATTTCAAAATCACAAGCAATATCAACTACAGACTCAGATTCATGTTCAATGCATGGAGAATAAACATTCGGATGCGACAGCAAAAATTGGTTCTCATCATGCATAGAGGGGAAATTAAAATCAGACTCAACAACAATATAATCATCAGCATACCTCTCAACCACATAATCATCAACATAATCAAATTGAGGTATGCTTACCTCCTCTTCCTTGAAGATTGCTAAAGTGTGGGAAGATGAAGGTGGTCTACCTGGTTCAGGATTACTGCTTATTTTTGCCTGCTCCTCAAAATATTCATCACTCTCCTCAGGTGCAAGGGTAGGGACATAGGATGATGGGAAAGTAGATGGCGCAGTAGTAAGCTCATGACTCTTCTCCCCATCTTCTATGTGGATGACACTAACATCATCAGGAATCAGCACAGTCTGAAATGGTAACTCTGAATCTTGAGACTGTTACTGATTTAATTGAGTAGCCATCTGCCCTATCTGGTCATTCAAGCTCTGAATGGACGCTCTGGTCTCTTGCTGAAACTGCAGGTTCTGCATGGTCAACTGCTCGAACAACTCCTGCAATGTAGGCTCAGAAATAGAAGGCTGAGGGGCTGTTTCGACAGAAGCATCATATTGCTGACTCTGGTATTGCTGGACTGGTAGAGGCATACAAGTACTCTGGAATGGTGGTTCTTGATAATGATGTTGTGGAGCATTATACCATCCCAGGGTAGGGTCATTCCATCCAAGACCGTTGTTGTAAGCATATTGCACAAGGGAAAATTTGCTCAGAAACTGATGCTCAAGATATCCCCAATCGGTAACGGATCTCAGAGGAAGATAGTCTTTCCAATCCTTAGCTGCTCCTTGTAATGAATGCGGAAATGCGCTCAAGAAAATGTAATCAAGAGGGACATCTGGAGGCTTCATTGAAGAGCACATGATGTGGAGCTCCTCCAAATGTCTGTGTGGGCATTCTCCTGCAAAACCATGAAACTTAGGCAGCAAATGTATCAGTCCAGGGGTGAGATCGCAATGAAGATCATCCTCCTTAAGTGAAACCGGCTCACAAGGAGCACTCTCAGAAATTAGAGGATGAGTCATATTGTTCTCAACATAGACATCAGCAGAATATGAATTACAATCAGAGTAACATGCAGAAGGAGAATCATAATCAGAGGCACTAGCAAAACAAGCAGTATTCACGAAATCAGAATAAGTAGACATGGAAAAAGAAAAATACTACAAATTACGAAACAAATAAAACACAACACATTTATACATGCAACACGCACACACAAAACAGAACATCACATCACATCACATCACAACACAAGACAAAACACAACACACACAAACACAACAAAAAGACCTAAGACCGAACCGTTGGTCCCCGGCAACGGCGCCATTTTGATGAGAGGGTCGCACCTCCCACAAAAGTTGTGCATAAAAGAATGCAGTATAGACTAGGAAGTGACTCCTAGGTCGTCTCTCAAGGACCAATTTGGGTTCAGTCTCGGATCAAACACATAGTGGGGGGGATTTTGAAAGTGTTTTTGTGATTCGAAAATGATGTAAATTAAGACTGGAAATTAGATACAACCAAACATAATTGAAAACCGTGAAATGAATTAACAAAGCGTGAATACCGAACGGTTTCTAAAATAAGTGAGGAGATTGGAAATGCAAGAAGATAAATAAACTGAACAGAACAAACAACATGATAACAGTAAATTAAACATTCCTAAAGCCAAAGCTAATTTAAATGCATTAGAGAGACAAGAAAACGGAATCCAAAACTATTAAAATGCAATGATGAGCTAAAAAAAATTAAATGCACAGTGGAATAAAGCTTGGAAATTTCACGGTGGTTGGAAATGAAAAATCATAACTTAGCTAACAAAACTTGAAATGCACATTGCAGCAGTTTTGAATGAATATCATCACAATAAAGCAATATTCTAATATATATAATATGAAAACCCAAAACCCCTTGAAGCTCTCCTATCTCTGGACATTGCAGCCATGTGGATTCCCATTAAATCACCAAAATCAATCCCGTCTCCTCCTTGTGCTTCTTCCAGCCGTGCCTTTCTCTTTTTCCGTGATCAACTTTCTACAAAGCAAAATGAATGTTGTGTGCATCTCATACATCCACATAGCATCTGCTCCTCTCCATTCACCAAAAATCAGCGTGCACTTCTTCAAAGCCTTCCAACGTGCGTCTGCCAACGTCTCTCGGTGCTTCACTTCTTCCAGCACCTTGAATCACCAATCCCGTACGTTCATTCTCACACCACATTCAATCACCGTGCACACCATTTTTTCTTATCTCCACGTCATTCTACTGCTGCCATTCAACACCGCTTCATTCCCTTCAAGACTTCCAACCGTGCATCAACTTCCCCAATCAACACTTGCATCCGTTCCAGCCCCTTCTCTTGAGCTGCAGCTGTGCTTCCAAATGAGTCACCACTTAACTTCTCTTCCAGCTCAACACGCTCCTCTCAAAATGAATAGAAAGGACGCTCGTTCACGGAACGAGCACACCATTCCAGCCGTCCGCGTGCATTCTCCTCCCGTGCGCTACCTGCTTCCAGCTCCTTCATCTATCTAAAGTGAATGAACGACTACATTCTCCACGCAAAAATCAAAGCTTCTCCGTGATGGAACAATGTTTTCTTGAATGAAAATTCCAATAAAAGAAATGCTAAAACCAAAAGAAATGAAAAGGGCCATGTATAATCAATAACACAAAATCAAAATAGATGCCTTTCATTCAATCGTAATAGTGTTTTCAAAATAAGAAATGGAGAAGTAAAAAAAATGTGCTTTCATTTTCTCATCCCCTGTGACGGCGTAAACTTTTCATCATAAGCCTTGAAGCTCTCAAAGCTACAACTTTTTCTCCAATATCCCTCATGTTCAAAAACCGAGAGAGAAAAGAAAGAGCCCTCCAAGTGGCGGCTGGACGTCTCTCACTCCCTACCCTACACTACCTTTTCCTCCCCTTGCTGGACCCCGCTTGTGTGATATGTTGTGCTTCTTTTCTCCAGCTGCTGGGCCAATTGCCTTCCGCGTGTGAGGTGCTCACCAAAATGAATTGCAGGAGCTGCTGGATTGGACGTGTGCTTACTTCTTTTGCCACCTAAGAAAGCTGCCCATCACACCCTTGCTTGCTGGATGCCACCTCCTAAGTGTGGGTCGTGTGCTTCAATTCCCGTGGAGACCTTGTTGAAGCTGCTGGTGCAGGCCGTGACACTCCTAATCTCCGTGTGCACCTCCCTCCAAAGCCAAGCACCACGTCTTCAAAGCATGCTGGACCTGCTTGCTTTTGACACCCCTTCACGTGTGGCTCTCCTTGCTGGACGTGCTTTCGGATGCTACTTCCTGGACCAACTTTCATGTGTGCTTCTAAGTGTTGCTGGATGCACCCCTTGACCGTGAAGAATGAGCGTGGATGTGTGCCCTTTCTCCAATAATAAAGCACCCCTTTCAAAGATTAAAATGACCATAATGTCCTAGACACTTCTTTAATGGAGAGCTTAATTATGTGGCAGCCCTCCAAAAAGTAAATCCACACCTCTCACTTTTTAGTTCTCTAAATGTCTCAAATTGTATTTCCAAAATTTTCCCTACAATTAATAATGCAAATAATTAGCTCAAATCATTCAAATTAATTAAAATAAGAATTTCTGATCAAATTAAGCACAATTAGGAAAAATGGGAAAATACCGGACATTTAAGCACAATTCCCCAATTAATTCTAGTACAATAAACTAAGTGAAGTGAATAAAATATTGACTCATCATCCAGACCTCCATATCATAAGGAATTGATATTATGCTGTCAGGGTTCCTTTTCTTACTAATATTAAGTGAAATTATAATTTTGTAAAGTTATATATATACATACGAGTGAGATAGAATAGAGCATGAAGAGTGTTTACTAACCAACAGTGAAAGAAAAAATCTGTCTAATTGTAGAGATTAATTATGAAAGTAAGAGAAATGTTGAAATTTAGTATGTTTGGTGGTGAAGGAGGTTAACAATGTGAACTAAGAATGATTTTTCGGATAATACATGAAGATAAAAGTCTTGTAATGTGAACTAAGAATGATTTTTCGGATAATTTGATTAATGTTTGAAATGATTGATCTTTTTATTTATGATTACATCTAGAAGTATTTGTTTTCTACTAGTTTGGATACAAACATAAACTTCTTTCTTACTGTTAGGATGTGTGCACCTGTGGAAGAGATTTATTGACATATTTTCTGAAATTCATGTTTATCCAGCCTCTTCAAACCAAGTTTTAAGTACTAAACTTAGCTGAAGATCTTGGCAGGAGATTGTTAGCTGTATTCGATACTCCTACAGGTATTACTCAATCTTGTATGTCAATGACAGTTGTGTTTTAGTAACTTATATCTCATAATCATCTTTCTGAATACAGAAAAGGACTATATTGCATGTTTTTATAATTTAAGATATATTATCTTGTAAGATCTTGTAATATTATGTTCATTTTTCAGTAATAAATTTATGTGTTGTTCTGGTGTTTATAAAAAATGGCAGCTCTTGTTTCTTGATTGCCCCAGACCTTACATTTTAACCTTGATTCTTTTCCCAATTATATTTACAACCCTTTAGAAATTACACAGTTAAAGAGGACCTATCAAATATCCTATACATACACTGTATAAGAAATCAAAGAATGATCTTGTGTTGTATTTTATTGTGTATTGAATAAGGCTATTATAAGTCCTTAGACCAGGGAAAGCCTATAAGAGGGTGGTATAAACCTTAAGCATTTCAAAATATGAGCTTAATCAGATAAAGGGAGCTATATGTGGATGCATATAAAATTGAATACATATATTGACTGATTAGTTCCAATCATAGGAGAAGAATTTGTCACCATTAGATAATTATCAATTATAGAAAGATTAAACCAGCACTATAGATGTCGAATTTGTGTGACGAATTCAAGTGTTTAAAACATGAAACCATATTACGAACCAAAAAGCCAACATCATTACATGATAAAGGGAGCTATATGTGGTAATAGTTGACAAGAAATATTTAAGTTGCCATAAGACTGGGGAAAGTGCAGTTGCAACTGAACTGAGGGTAGTGAAAGAGTTTGTGTGGTCATGATGTATTGGTCTGGTGCAGCATATCTGTATTGGAAGAATTGAACACATCATAAATTACCTATAGTGTATCATATGTCTAACAAAGACATGGATTACCTGTATTTACATATAATACTTTTATTCTATTTTCTATATTTAGCTTTTATAGATATCTTTATTATTCTTTTTGTCTGTTGTTGGCTATCATGCCTTCTGCCATATTTTTTCTTGTAGTTTAGCTACCTATGGTGTTAGAAAGCAATTCAAATCTTTACCTTCCAAAGCAATCAAGACAGACTGCATCCTCTCTTCCCCAATCACACCTTTAATCGAACCCATAAGCCTCCTCTCCGGCAAAAACAGAAATGTCTAATTTCCTCCATCTTGAGGAAGACGTTGTTTCCCCCTGATCACGCTCTCTTCTCCCACCATTGCTTTTGCTAATGCTAGAATTATCGTCAGACATATTCCTTGCTGCTGACATTTGCTCCACCACCACAGCTAGCCCCCGACTCAAATCTTCCCAGCATTGAAACCTCCCATGATATTCATTTGATCTTGAACTATTTCTTGCATCATCTTTTCCACATTATCCATGTGTGACTCCATTCTCGTACGCACCATACCCTATTTTGTGTATCCCACAAAACCAACTCTAGATACCAATTGATAGATTCAACCAATATTATAGAACAAACAAGACACGTTCTTGGTAGGTTCTTATTGAAAGAAGCACTATTTCTACCAATATGGTACAAGACAGTAAAACATCAACACAGAAGGACTTTCGAGATGTCCTCAAACTCCCACAACCTATTACTTCCTAGGAAATATCAACAACCTCGTTTCCCTCCCACCACAGTGAGTACTTATAATAGCCAGTTTATATGAAAAAAAGAAACATTTACAAGAGGTTATAACTGTCATATTCAGTTATACCTCTTATCCATCCTCTTATAACCAATTCCAAACCTATCACATTTTCCTTTTATATCCTTGATAGAATAGTTGTTTTGTGTTGTATTCATCTGTAACCTAAAATGGTAACCTACATCTTAACCAATTCAAATATTTTTTTTTTCAATTCTGTTTGGCTTAATTCGTACTTGAGCTTGCAGTTTGTGTTCATTCAGTTGTTCCTTAATGTTTCTTCATCATTTTAATCGGTGCACTTTGTTTGTTTGAGTTCAAATTCAGCTTTATAAATCAATTTCAGTTTTGTCCAGTCATGTGCAAAAGTGTTGCAGTGTTATTCTGTCATTAATATTTTGATTCTGTTCAGCTGTATTTTTTTTTTCTTTTTCGGTTTGGTTGTGCCTTAAGCAGTTGCTAGCTCTCTGATTGATCATATAAAGCAACGGCATCATGTCCAGCTTTGATCAGTTGAGCCAAGTAGCATTGCACATTTTGGTTCCAGTAGCAAACTGTCCATAAACTGTACTTTCTGCATTGAGTTGTTATAATCTGCTTTGGTCCGGTTTTCTGGTGTTTCAAGCTTTGACCAAATCTGCTTTATGAGTCTAAATGTGTTTAAACTGATTGCAAACTCATATTAATCTCAGAAAAGCAAAATGACTGGTTGAATTCCTCACACTCTGATTTCAAAAATCTGCATCAATATTCTTCACTGGTTTGAAGTTGTGCTCACTGTTGTTGGTTAGATTTTGTGGTTTTGAATCTTGGTACAAGTGTGTTTACTATTGTTATACATGTTTCAAGTAGTAGCAACTCTTGTTAATCACTAAAATGCAAAATGCATACCTGAGTTCCCTACTTTCAGTAGCTTGTCTTGTCTTTGTTTCACAATTCTCCAATTCAATTTGTGGTCTGCTTTGGTCAATACTATTTCTGCTCAGTTTTGTTGTGTATAAAGCTTGAGGCAAGTTTCTTTTATGATTTTAAGCATGTCTCAAGGGATAGCAACTCCAATCAATCACAGAATTGAAAAATGAATGGTTGAGTTGATTAAATTCTGGATTTCAAAACTGTCACAGTTTTAAATAAAGTGTTTGCACCGTGCTTGCTGTCTTTGTGTGGTTTTAGGTCACTTTAAATCTTCTAGCTGATATCCTGCAGTTAGATCTAGTGTTTAGGCATTCTTTGAGTCTTTATTTAAACCAGCCAGCTTTGAATGTACTGTTTTATTAAATCTGCAAAAGTTTTCAATGCATTTTTCGGCATTTTAAGCAACTGCTGCTGTCATATGAAGCCACTGGCTGTGTCTATGTATTCTAACCAATTGAGCAAGTCTATGTTGTCATTTGAAAGTTGTGTGCAATGTTCAAATGGTCCTTGAGAAGCCTATATGCACAATTCACCTTTAAACCATCACATTTTGCTGCATTTTAAGCTACAACTGTTGTGAATTATAGAATCTGATTATTTCAGTGCAGTTTAAACATTTGTGCATGTGTCTTTTACCGTTTGAAAGTTGTAGTTACTGTTCATTTGGTCAATTTGACACCAGTAAGATGTGTTCATTAATCTGTTCTTTTTACTGTTTATTGTGGGGTTTCCCCTCCTTAATAATCTGTGCTTTTATGTTTGTATGATCTGAATATGTTCAATGTTATGGTGATTGTCATTAGAGACCTTGAAAATATAAAAAGCGAAAAAGAAAACACAACAAATTCCTATCTTTTTTTTTTCACTTTGTCATCCTCTGTTTGAAGTTGTTTCCTGGTTAGGTCATGTAATCAGTAGTCATAGTGTTCTCTTATAGTTGTGCAGATGACACTATGGCCCTTATATTAGTTTCTCTGAATCTTTTTTTCTTAGGCATAATCCATCTAGCAAAGGCTCCTGTGTTTGATTTTGTCTTACATTCATTTTGAAATGTGATTTAGAGGAGGTAGTGTACGGAGGTGTGATTAGGGAAAAGGCAAGAAGCAAAGAAGATTTTCCACAATTCCTGAAAGGTATGCTTAATGTTATAGTCATAGCATTTTTGAAGTAATAAGTAGTGTTGTTTGTCTTGACTCTGAACTATGTTAATCATCAGGTAAAAATTTCCCCCAAATTTGTAGTAAAACAGTGAAATCAAAACTCAAGTAAGTGGTTCTAACCTTTTATTTGGATTTATTTGCCCAAAATAATGTTGGAGTTGTGATGTTTTGTTGGATTTTAGTCAATGAGTTTGTTTTCTTTAATTTATTTATTTATCTTCTATTCTATTTTATATATTTAGCATTTATAGATATATTTATTAATTTGGTTTCTACTATTGGCTATCATGCCTTCTGCCATATTTTTATTTTGTTTTCTTCTACATAATAAATAATGAGTGCTGCAAGCAGCACCATTGCTTGCTTTGGAATCCTTACTTATTACTTTAGTTCTTTAGTAAACAATACCCCAAACATTCCTTTTCCAATTTATAAATGTAGAGTAGAAGCCTAGTTTTTGAATAATGTCATATAGGAAACAATGACCTTAAAGTCCAATTTCCCATCTTACAAACTTCCTTTCCCTAACAAACAGTGACCTTACAAACTTCACCACTACCCTCTACAACATTTTCCTTCTTCTCCATCTTAGTCCCACATTTTTCTATGTTTTCTCTTAAAAATCGTGGCCCCACCCCTTTCTCCACTACATTTCTTGTGACAATTTCTCTTCACTGCACATAGCTATTTACGTGCAGTTGTAAACCACCACTTCTCAATCTCAAAACCTCTCTCATTCTCCTCTCCTATTTCACGTCAAAATCAAGCACCCATCTTCTAAGCTCTTTTGACGTCAGCCAATGCAACATCTTGACCATCTCCTTTTTTTTCTTTTGTTTATCTATAACATTATCCAACTGAACCGAAACCTCTCCCACATTTTGTTTTCCTTCTCAACTCCAACTCCAAAACTTCCATCTTCTCTTCTTGCCTTGCTAGCTCATTTGTAACGTGTCCATCTCCTCACTCCACTAACACTATTATTCTTTCATGATCTTTTTCCACAGCATTGACACCAAAGTTCTACTTTCTTCATTATTTGTATCAACCCATGTACCCCAACTCACTCAAACCTCACTTCCACTCCTCTCATACTTAAAACTCGTTCTTTTCTCTTCAAACAATGGAAGAGAATACTCAATACTCTCTTACCCGCACTCTTGGTCAAAGAGTATAGATAAGTGCCCCACCAATGTATACTTAATGCAAGAGGCTAAAAACAAGATATCCACAATATACATGGTTTTAAAGTGTATCCATGACACTTTTTCATACACAAACAACACCCCAAAGTATCCAACCATGTGTACTCATTATAACAACATCACTTTTCATAAAGCATGAACATCTATACCCCATGTAATATGCCAAACCTTTTAAACTAACATGACTAAGTACTTACCTAACATTACCTTCCAAGGAGCAGTGATGGAAATTCAATTACTGATTGTTTAGTGTTGAACTTTCTTATTACTTTTCCTTGAAGGATAACTTGTAATACATAATTAATTTACCCTTGTATTAAGTAATGGCTAATTTTTCGTTAATTGATATGTATACAGAACATGGATCAAGTTCCACCAAATCGTTCATGGATGTACGATAGGTGTTATAGAGGAAGAGGTGCGTTGAAAGAGTCATTTGTATTGGGTGTTGAAGAGTTTATAATTAAAGCTTGTGAACAAGACCGTTATCAAAGAGATGGGGGCTTCGATGTCCATGTTCAAAGTGCGATTGTACAAAGATTTTGAACGAAAGAGTTGTGAAGGTTCACCTGTATAAAAACGGTTTCAAGCCTAATTATTTCATTTGGGAGGATCACGGGGAAACCATGCAAGAAGCTGATTTAGATAATGATGTCACTTTCAGGGGTGTGGAGACAGAAGGTGAACCAAATGAACAAGTTATGACGATGGAAGACATGGTCTATGATGCTCTCATTCAAAGACAACCCTTCCAAGCATCAAATTCTTCTAACATAGAAGAGGCTCCAAATGAAGAAACTCAAAGGTTTTATAACCTTTTGTTGGAGGCAAATACGCCTTTGTATGAAGGAGCATCAGACTCCAAATTATCAATGTGTGTGAGGCTTTTAGCTTGCAAGTCCAATTGGAATATTCCTAACCAATGCATAGATTTTTTTGCAAAAATGCTTTTGGATGTAACACCACACAAATGTGGTTTACCAAAAACTTACTACGATGCAAAAAAGATAGTGTCGAAGTTGGGATTACAGTCGCAGAGGATTGATTGTTGTGTGGATGGTTGCATGCTATTCTATGATAATGAATATGGTAAGATGGATGGTGCGTTAGTTGAATGCAAATTTTGTGGGAAGCCAAGGTATCAACAACACAAGACAGGAGCAAGTTCAAAAAAAAAAGTTCCCGTTAAATCCATGTTCTATTTGCCAATAATTCCAAGACTTCAAAGAATGTATGCCTTAAAAGAAACTGCAACAGAAATGACATGGCACCATCACAACAGGTCGTCAAATGGTGTTTTGCGTCATCCATGTGATGGAGAGGCGTGGAGGCACTTGATAGAGTACATCGTGAATTTTCCATTGAGCCACACAATGTTCGACTTGGTTTATGCTCCGATGGTTTTAATCCATATGTGCAGGCGTCATCTATACCATATTCGTGTTGGCCAGTAATTGTCACATCGTACAACCTGCCTCCAGAAATGTGCATGTCTAAACCCTACATGTTTTTGACTTGTTTCATTCCGAGGCCATTCAATCCAAAAGTACGCATTGATGTATACCTAGAGCCCTTGATAAATGACTTGAAAAAGTTGTGGAGTCGTGTCATAACATACGATATTTCAAGGCGACAAAACTTTATCATGAGGGCGATGCTAATGTGGACAATTAATGATTTTCCTGCTTATGGTATGCTGTCTGGATGGAGCACCCATGGTAAATTGGCTTGTCCACATTGCATGGAGCATTCAAAGGCTTTTAGATTATATAATGGGCGAAAAAATTCGTGGTTTGACTCCCATCGGAGGTTTTTACCAAATGACCATGCCTTTAGGAGAAATAAGAATGCTTTCAAAAAGGGGGAAGTGGACATGGAAGACGCGCCACCATATTTAACGGGAACAGAAGTTTGGAATAGAGTTAATGGTTATCCTAAAGTAACTGAAAATGGTGCACCAAGAATAGATGGATACGGTGAGTGGCATAATTGGACGAAAAAAAACATCTTTTGGGATCTACCATATTGGAAGGATAATTTGTTAAGGCATAATCTTGATTTCATGCATATTGAGAAGAATTGTTTTGACAACATTTTTAATACTGTGATGAATGTTAGTGGAAAGTCAAAAGACAATGAAAAGGCCCGAATGGATTTAGGCTTGTATTGTAAACGAAAAGACTTGGAGCTCAAAACTCATACAAATGGAAAGATGTACAAGCCAAAAGCTAATTATACACTTTCAGTAGACCAATCAAAACAGGTCTGTCAGTGGTTGAAAGATCTTAGGATGCCTGGCGGATATTCTTCTAACTTGTCAAGGTGTGTTGATGTGAATAGGGGAAAGGTCATTGGGATGAAAAGTCATGACTGCCATGTGTTTATGGAATGCTTACTTCCTATAGCGTTTAGTTCTTTACCGACTCATGTTCTCAATCCCATTACAGAAGTAAGTCATTTCTTTAGAGATTTATGTTGTACAACATTGAATGAGGTCGACCTTCGGAAGATGGAAGAAAACATTCCAATCATTATTTGCAAGATGGAGAGAATATTCCCCCCCTCATTCTTTGATTGTATGGAACATCTCCCTGTACATCTTCCATATGAGGCCAGACTTGGTGGACCGGTCCAATATAGGTGGATGTACCCATTTGAAAGGTGACAATATCTCATTCAACTGTTGAATTTAGATGCAACACATATTGAAACTAACATACCACTTTCTTAAATTGTAGGTTCATGGGATATGCTAAACGTTCAGTTAAGAATAAAGCTAGGGTTGAAGGATCAATAGTGGCATCATATTTGCACAAAGAAACAACTCATTTTTGTTCACACTACTTCAAGAACTTTATGTTAACACCACAAAGCATGAGAAATGAAGTAGACACTGAAGTTGAAAGGACAACATTATCAGTGTTTGACGAAGGTGGTCGTCATTCCGGGAGGGAATCAACTCATTGGCTAAGTGACGAAGAATTGAGATCAGCTCATGTTCATCTCTTGATCAATTGCAATGAAGTTCAACCTTATCTTCAGTAAGGCTCCAAAAAAATTGCATTTCTCTATGGATGTTGTTTTTAAGTATTAAATTGATATTGACTGAATATTCTCATACCTATGGACAACTCATTCTTACATACCTATCAACTTTCAGAGTCAAACAGTCCGACACATATACATGCAAATTTCCCATTGTGGTTCAGGGAACAAGTACAACTTATCAAATTCTTCGACATAAATTTGTTATTCACATATTGATTCATTTTTAATTATATTGAATAGGTTCATATATTTTTGTGGTTGTAGGTTCATAACGATCCTTTAAGTGTCAGAAACCAACATCTTAGAGATTTATCACTTGGTCCTTTAAGATGTGTGAAGGAATGGCATACCTACTTTGTCAATGGATATAAATTTCATACCCATGCATGGAGCCAGGGCAAGAAGACTATAAATAGTGGGGTTCATGTTAAAGGCCTTACAGAAGGGGGTGAAAATGATTTCTATGGTGTCATTAAGCACATATATGAGCTCGAGTATAATACCTCAACCATTGAAAAGAAGGTTGTATTATTTTATTGTGATTGGTTTGATCCATCAAGAATAGGGACAAGAGTGGATTCAAAGTATGGCACTGTGGATATTCGAATGGATAAAAGATATATCTTGTTTGATCCTTTTATAATTGCACATATACGGATAAACTTTAAAAATATTTGATGTTAACAACTTACATCTTCTTTGCTTGCAGTCACAGGAGCTTGGTCGGTCAGTGCATGTTGATGAAATATTTCAGCAGACACATATTCGAGCATCAACAGGAGAATTTGTCGATGAAAGGTCTAGGCGGACACATGTTAGTTTCTACTAACTTATTCTTTATTAGGTTATATAATTCTTAGGTCTATCTATTTAACGATAATCATGTATTCATTTAACAGGAAGAGTTTGAAGCCAAATTTTCTCAAATAAGATCTGAGACAGCATCCGTTGGGGCTTCAACATGTGCTCCCCTAGACCCTGCAGATGAGGAAAGATTGAGGAACCAATGTTGGTTGGATGTTGCTGGTGGAAGGTACAAGGGACGCGTATACGGCATTGGAAATGTCAGTGCTCAAGATGACTGTGTCGATAGTTACATACAACAGACACAGGCATCTTCTTCTCAACAACCGATTGTAGAGGACATTTTTAACCTCCACACACGAGTATCAACCCATGATGACCAACTTCGACAGATGAACTCTCAATTGCAAGGCTTTATTGGTGTCATGATGCAGTATCTTCCACCTCCTGCAGCCGCAATTGCACAACAATTTCTTCAATCCCAGAATCAGCCACAAGCTAATGTTCAACCACAACAACCAACAGATCAACCACAAGATGATACTGTTTATGGAGATTACTAGTTATGTTTTTAGAAGTAGGACATGTATGACTCACACTTATTCCCTCAATGACTTTTTTCATGTTATTTGAACTTATTATGATTAACAATTATGTAAACTTTCTTATTATGATTAATGTGAAATGCATGTTTGTAGGTTTTAAGACTTAATTTATTTATCAAATTTGTGAATGGATATAATGTGCAGGTCTTGTGAATTGTCTGTGTGGTATGGGCAGGTCTTGTAAATTGTCTCTTTGGATGTTGGATGACCAGGTTTGCTATTCACGTCAAGCCGTATGTAAATTATATACGGATTATCCGTATGTAAATTATATACGGAATATCCGTATATAATTTATATACGAAATATTCGTATATAATTTATATACGGATTATCCGTATGTAACTTATATACGGAATATCCGTATATAATTTATATACGGATATTCCGTATATAATTTACATACGGATAATCCGTATATAAATTATATATGGATTATCCGTATGTAATGTTATCTACGCCCTTTTATATACGGATTTTTGACCGTATATAATCCGTATATAACACCACTTTTTATACGGATTTTGGATGTTATATACGGATTTTGGCCGTATATAAATGCGATTTTTCTTGTAGTGTGAAAAAGTGAGTGGAAGAGAAGTTTTCTTAAGAGGGAAGAGTGAAAAGATGTGGAAAACCTTGGAGAAGGTATGTGTGAGTGCTTGTGCAGAGAAGAGCCTGAAAGAATGAGCAATTGCGCAACTTAGGGTTTAAAAATACCCTAATGGGCTCGGATCCCGCTAAGGGGAAACGAAAGCCCATCTGCGAGAGTACCGCTTAGCGGTAAGTTGCCTGATGAGTCAATATTTTCTTCACTTCACTTAGTTTATTGTACTAGAATTAATCGGGAAATTGTGCTTAATTATCCAATATTTTTCTGTTTTTGCTAATTGCGCTCAATTCGATCAGAAATTCTTATTTTAATTAATTTGAATTGTCTGAGACTAATTATTTACATTATTGAGTGCAGCTAAAATTTTGATAATATATTTTGGAACATTTCGAAACATCTCACGTCTTAGAATTTTTAAGAAGTAAAATTGGTTTGGAACCCATGCACATCACACGGCCAAATCATGTTGAAAATGGAGCTCACGGTTTTCTTCACTAATTGGAAGAAGTGGGTGCTGTTTTAAAAGGGTGTTTATACACTTTAGAAAATGAATTTCAGCTAGCACCGTTGTAACATCCCAAAATATAGTAATTACCATAGATCAGAATTAATTACAATTAACAGTATAATAAACAGTCTTAATATTAACAGAAACCAAGGTTTCAAAGCCGAACGGCTGCAGTACAAAATAACGAACGTATCAATGTACAGAGAAATAAAACAGGACGAACGGTTTTACAAAAGGTTAACCGAACGTCTCAAAACAAGCTAATAATACACTCTAACATCTACGAGCACTCTAAGGCTCGACCTTTACTTCAACTTCTACCAGATTGGCGTCATCCAAATTTTCTTCTTCCAGCACTTCTTCAAGGGATGCACCACCATCTGCTCACATCCACACGGATGATCATTGCAAGACAAGAAGGACGTACATAGACAAGAGACAACACAATGGAAAATGCAAGGGTAAGCTTATATTATTTAATTCATACAACACACATACAGTTCGTAATTCAATTCACACATACAGCAAGTAACTTAACAAATAATAATCATAGAAATAGGAATATAAGACAGACCGTCCGGACCGTATGAACCATGTAGTTACAAGCGTCCTTGCACCCGAGTGGTGTAGTAACTGATCTAATCTCCCAGCTGCCACTCGAGGTTAACCCTATCTGTCGAAAGTACTCAAGCAGACTAGGGCCTCCTGCCATTCCCACACATGACTACCACCTTCTACTTGAAGATGAGTATCACGGAATATCAGGATGGACCGCGAGGCTTAACTTATCCAGGTTCATACTTTACCAAATCCAATATTTCACACATCTGAGACGTTCCTCCTTGGAACGCTCGTTAAAATCCACTTCCAATAATTCATTCAAAATATCATTCGCTCATATTAACCAGTTCTCTTATTCACGTTTTCATTCTGTGTTCCATTCTCGTAACATTAACAACATGCATCCTTTAATCAAATAAGGACGAAATTATTACAGTACATTTGCCTACACGTTTCTGAACAAAAGAAACGAACTCTTGTCCATTTACGGACGTTAAGAATACTTAAATAATTTAAATGGGATTGAGTTTAGAAGATCAGAATAATACTTAGAAAATTTTGAGTACAAAGACTTTAGGTTGAATTAAGAGGATAAATACCTTACAAGATAACTTAGATAAATAACCAGAGTATGTTTAATTCAGAAAACAACACTTACTGTCAATGACCGAACGTTCAATAAATAACTTTGGACGAACGCCAGTTACGTTCGCTCAGAATTCAATGATAAGGACGAGCGTTCAGTTATAAAATCGAACCCTGCTTTGGACGAACGCTAGGTAAATGACCGAGCACAAATCATAACGAACGCTTGGTATAAACCGAGCGCTATTTAGGACGAACGCTTCGGTATAAGACCGAGCGCCAATTGGGACGAACGTTCGGTACAAGGCCGAACGCTCTGTAGAACGAACGTTCGACATAAGGCCGAACGATATTAAGGACGAACGCTCGACACAAGGCCGAACGCTATCAAAGACGAACGCTCGATGATGCGGGCTATCGCGGCCCGTCAAATTTTATGTGCAAGAATTAATGCAGTATAACTAGGAAGTGACTCCTAGGTCGTCTCTCAAGGACCAATTTTTTGGTGGTTCAGTCTTAGATTAGTCACGAAGTGGGGGGGGGGGGTTTGTGGATGTTTTTGCAAGGAAAAATTAAATTAAAATTGAAAATTAAAACAGCAGTGCAGAAAACGTAAATGCAGTCTAATTAAAATTTACCCAAAGCATCAGTAAAAATAAACGGTAAAAACAACGTTCGAAAATAAATTGAACAGTAAAACAAAACAACAAAATATAGCAATGCAGGGAATAACGAACGGTAAAATTCAACAGATAAAATAACTTAAAATGAAATTTATCAAAGTTTCAACACTTGAAATAAAATGTGACAGTACATATTAAAATTAAATGATCAAACAACCGTGAACACCCTTCTACTAAACTACATGCTTCATGCTTCAGAAATAAAACACTACAACATTGCACTGTTTGAAAAATGAAAACTTTAGAGGGAGAGAGCTCCTGGAAGAGAAGAACCGTGACCCCTTCCAGGCCTCAAGGCCGTGACCCTATATCTCACTCCTCCCTTTGCTTCAACTCTCGGCCCTCTCTTTATACACACACGACACCACCTTTTCGTAATTAGAGATGTTTGTCTCTATTTGGCCCTTCCATCCGTGAATATCCCACTAATACACTTTTTAAATTATTCTTTCTTTCATGTTTAGGTAGGCCCCTCCATCATGCATGTGTAGTGTGTTTCTTCCTGGACGTGAGCTGCTTCTTTGACCCAGCTAGGCCGTGTGTACCTCTCCATTCTCTCCAAGCTAGACCAGACCATGACCGTGAAGCTGCTGAATGCTTGCTGGACCTTGGGCGTGGATTGTGTCCTCTGCTCAAGCACAGTGCTCCCTTCTTCTCCATCTCATCTAGAACGTAACTCTGCACTAATTCTCCAACATCAATCAATCACCGTGTGCTTTCCCTGCTAGTGCAGTTTCCTTCACTTCTCCGCTACACCACACTGCTGCCAACTTGTTGCTTCTTCTTTCCAGCCAATGACTCCCTTAATCTTCATTGCAACCGTGGGTTCCGTGGCTTGATGGAGGGAGGACTCTTCACAGCTGGATGCGTGAACTCTAGACTGGATAGGTGAAGTTTTCCATGTGCTGTGCTGCAGTACCGTGGTCCTTCAATCAATTCCTGTGGCATCCTTTTCCATATTGAGAATAATATTCCAAGTGGAGCCCATACTTTTGTCTTACAAATTGATGTGGAATGTGCAAATATTAATTGTCGTAGCTTTTAACTAAACTAGGAGCCAAAACTGTGAATGGCGGCCCCTCCTCTTTTTCCATCCATTCTAAGCCAAAAGGAATTCTTAAATGGTGGCTCCCACTTGCTAGAAATCGTGGGTTATTGTTGCAAGCCAATAATACTTCTTTAAAATTTAATACAACCCTTTCCACATTAAAGCCATATGCCTTCCACAAACACATAATGGTCCCACTTTAATTGGCAACAGTGCTTCAATAATGTAGCAAATTTATAAGTGAAGCCGTGTTCAGCAATTTCTCTTCACCGCATCAACCACTTAATTTTCTTACTAATTTTCCATCCAGCCGTGGAATAGATGTATCATTTCTATCACTTGAATTTCTTCATTTCAGTTAATTGGGTAAGTGTTACCATTCCAGACGTAACACTATTCCTTTCTTTCTTTCAAAATTAGAACTAAAATTCAAAAGCTTCTAATTGATGGCTTCACAAAAGAAATTAGTCCCTAGATTTTATCCAATAATTTCCCTACAAATAATAATGTAAATAATTAGCCTCAGATAATTCAAATTAATTAAAATAAGAATTTCTGATCAAATTAAGCACAATTAGTGAAAATGGGAAAATACTGGACAATTAAACACAATTCCCTGATTAAATTCGGTACAATAAGCTAAGTAAAGTGAAGAAAATAATGATTCATCAAAATAGACCACACTTAGTCTTTTGCACTCCTGGGCAAAATTAAGACGCAAATCAGGGAATGGTTCAAAGGACTGACACAGATGCAGCATACAGAAAATAAAAACTCGCAAGAAAATAACCAAAATTTACAAAGTTCTCAAGAATTCTGGAGAGATAAGAGAAGTAGAAATTATCCAACACAAATCAAATAAAGCAGATACTTATAGAAATCTTCCAAGCAATTCAATACATGGAAAAATAATCCATCAGCTCAAGAGGTGATTTGAAAATAACAAAACCTCACAGATGCACTCATAGTGTTTCTCTCAAGTGTTTAAGGTAAATCAATGTCACTCAATGCACTCAAGAAAACAAACACAAGCAGACTTGGCAAGCTTCTAATTATCAATACTTAAAACATATGCATCTTCAGATCAAAAGGTCTTTAGTGGGTTGTAATGGGGCCAAGGACAGGGGAGGATAAATTTGGATAAGTAGCTATAGCTCAGAAGAAATAGAGGTGCACTAGGAAAAAATGTAAACATAGTGAAATCTCACCCAAACCTCTAATTCAATCCTCTTCTCGACTCCATTATTCACAAAAATTATTTTTCAATTTTTTTTTTCTTTTTCTCATCATTTTTTTTTCATCCTGTCTTCTTGCTTTCTCTTTTTTTTCTTTTTTTTTTTTTTATCACACAACAGGATATAACTTATCATTTCAAAACATGATGAGGAACCAACTAGCCAATTCATCCGAATCCCCAAGGAGACCACACTTTTTCACAAAACACTTCTATAGCTCCAGACTGTCCTAAGGTTAAGGTAATCACAATTTTTTTTTTTTCACTTAGGGCCAGTGTATGAGCTTTAAAACAAAGAAATGGGGAAAATATAGGCTCAAAGGGGTTATCAAAGGATAATATCAGGGTAGGCTTATTTGGCTAAAGAGGCTCAAGAACAAAAATGCCTTTATCATTTCTAAACATGCATATAAATAAGGTATATCAAAAAGAATCAAGCCAAGGCATATGTGCAAGCAATCAAGATACATAGCACACAAGAAAGAAAATAAAGTGGTTCAAATTCTCACAGGGTATTCGTGTTATAATCAATTCACCCTCTCAAACATCATAATCATCTTCCAAGCAGAGAAAAGCAAGGATTTCAAACCATAAGTATTAATGAAGTGAAGGAAAAATCTACAACTTAAACAAAATCCAGAATTGAAGAGAAAAATGTAAAATTTATTGCACACAAAACACACTAAAAACAACTTAAAACAGAAAAACTTAGCACTCAAAAACAAAAAATACAAAAAATTTAACACACAAAATACATACTAATAGAAACTAACAGAAAAATCAGAATTTCTCCCCAGTAGACCACACTTAAATCACACAATGTCCTCAGTGTGTTACAATCATCAGATTATCAATTTCAGAGCAGTCAAATAATATAGACAAGTGCAATAAAAATTAGAAAAATGGGAAGAAATTTTCAGTAACATCCATCAGTAGATGTTATCATTGACATCCATCAGCAGATGTCTAAATCACCTAGCACCCATCAGTAGATGCTAACTAATTTAATTAAATTTTTTTTTTTATTTTTAGAAAAAGGGGATGACCGGTACTGTGACAACAGTTTCGGTGGCAATGACCGGAACTGTTGCTACAGTGGAAAGCAATTCTGCTATAAAAGGGTCACTCCTCCGCCTCGAGCAACATTTCTGACTCTCACTCTCTCTTCTCTGCTTCTCTCTCAACTCTCTCTCTGCTCTCTTCTCTCTCTGCTCTCTTCTGAGCGTCTGGATCTGTGAGGAAGCTCTGTCCCCGCGCCTTCTGAAGATCTGAGATCTGCGCAGAGCCCCTGTCCCTGCGTCTTCTGAAGAGTCTGAGTGAGATCCGCGAGGAGCCTCTGCAAGCCTACTTCCCCAGGTAAGTCCTTCTTCACTAAGGATCTCCCTCTCTTTCTGCTTGCTTGTTCTGCTTCTCTTTCCCTTGTCCATTTCTTTAAGCTTTCTGTTCTTTCATTTCAGTTCATCCTTCCTTTTCGCTTTCACTGCTTGCTTGCTCATCTTTATTATTATATTTTTTTTTTCTTTTCTGCAATACTTGTCCTCTCCCCCTGCCCGATCTATCTTCTTTCTTCTCCTACATTTTTTTTTTTCATTTTTTTTTAAACTTAAAACACATAAAACACAATTGTCATAAAACTTAAGGGGTATATCGGCTGGAAACCAGACGTTAATCTCCCTTCGATTGAAGGTATGGCAGAGACAATCGGGTAGAACAACGCCACGTACCCCACTTAAAAATAAACACAAAATCTTAATTTACAAGAACAACAAGGACAACAGGACAACTGGACGTAGATCCGTTTAGGACCCTTTTGCAAGGACCGTGAAACAGATCTGAGACCAGACACAGAAATATCAAAGACTGATCGGACAAAATAAACTGAAAAGGAAACAAAAACAACCAAATAAAGAAAATACTGAACTAAGAATCTAATATATTTTTATGCTTCTTTTTTTTTATGTTTTGTTTTTCTTTTTTTATGTTTTTGTTCTTTTTATTTTTATATTTTTTTTTATTAAGTTTTAGAATATTTCAAGAGGAATGATGACGAGTGAGATGGAATCAGAGAGATACACTAGTCAGCGATGGCGTCCTACAGATGATCAGATCAAGATGATGACCAACATCTACAACTATGGGGTCACACACCCAAGCCGAGCGCAAGTCGTCGAGATCGCGTCTCGACTAAGGACCTTCGCAGATGCCACCGAATATAACGTGCACTGCTGGTTTAACAACCATGGCAATCGGGTCAGGCGCTGGCAAGCGGAGATAGACCCCACTGGCACTCTCTTTTCACAACTGCCGCTGTATATGTACGGTAAGAACTCTCATCATACCTCCATTTTTATTGAAATTTTTTTTTCACTTCCTCTTCTATAATTAACACAATTTTATTTTATTTTATTTTATTTTTTTATTTTTTTATTTTTTTTTTGTTTGAAAGAAAACAACTGGGTGATAATGAGGGCACCGAGGCTGCTGGATTTGTTTCCAGTTCCGATCATTATCGATGACGACAGAAATGAACGAGAAATTCCTCCACCAAAGCCTCCTGTATTTCGAACCAGAACTCCCTCAACGGAGCTCTCCCTTAGACCACCACAACCAGCTCGAGAATTCTTCCAGTTTTAAATTTTTATGTTTGTTTTTTTTTTTTTTTTTATATGTTTTTATTGTTGGCCGAGTGTGGCCAGAATATTAATGAGGACTGTAATATGAACAATTAATTTTTTTTTTTTATGTTTTTATGTTTTTATTTATTATGGTGTGTAATATTAACGATCAGACATGATCGACCCCTGAACAACCTTATTTTCACATATGAATCTACTGCAAATTTTATTTTCAGATCTGTTCAATCTCCATTTTTCCATTACTGTAATTTTTGCATTGATGAATGAAATATTTTCTTAGTCTAAAAAATTTTCAATCAAAAACCTGTATGCAAACAACTAAGAAATTATATTTACAGTGAAGGAAAATAAGGAAAAATAAGATCTGAAGTGAAAATTTTTATTGGTATGAAATAATAAGATACTGAGGGTCGAAATAAAATCAAGGAATACGCAAAACAATTTTTGAATTTTTGAAATTTTTTTTTTTATAAGGATAACAATGTGAAAACTAAGAAAGAAGAGAAAAAAAAAATATATACATATCAGAATACAGATTTGGCACGCTTTAAAAATTTTATCACAAATTGTTTTTTATGTTTTTTTTTATTTATTTAATTTTTTTTTTAACAATACGAAAACTAAGAAGAAAAGGAAAAACAAACTTAAAAGAAAAACAAAATGCAGAATCTCTCCCAGACCACACTTAAACTACAATGTCCCAAATCAGTTAAAGGCATAAGATCATCAGTTAAAACACTAAACAGATAAAGGACAAATGCAATAAAAGTAGGAAAACGGGGAAGAAAGAAAAAGAAAACTCCCCTGGTCAGGGTGGCAGTTGCCAATTTTGGACTTGTAGGGAGATGTTCCCTTTTTCAGGATCCAGCATGAAAGTGTTGAGGACGAACTGCTTCATCCTCCAAATCTGATCAAGTAGGGAAATATCTTCCACCACCGGATCTAAGCAGCAATTATTGTTACTGAGCAGATTCAGCAGGTGCCTATTGTTGTTGAAACTTTGGTGAGCGGTGGCACCTTTGTCTTCCACTGTGGGTGCATATTGGTCAAATTCATTTGTACCTCCTGCAATAGGGTTAGTGCAAAATGGTTCCACCGAAATTTCATGCAGAGGTAAAACACCCAAATCCAGTGTAACAAGCTGAACCTCAGATACATCCTCAGAACATGAATCAATTTTAAAATTACATGCATTATCAACCACAGACTCATATTCATGTTCAGTGCATGGAGAATAAACATTTGAATGTGATAGTAAAAAGCAATTCTCATCATGCACAGAGGAAAAATTAAAATCAGACTCAGCAACAATATAATCATTAGCATACCGATCATCATCACAATCAACAGAATAATCAAATTGTGGTATGCTTACCTCCACTTCCTTGAAGATTTGTAAAGTAGTGGAGGATGAAGGTGGTCTACCTGGCTCAAAAGTATTGCTTATTCCTGCCTGGGCCTCAAAATCTTCATCAGTCTCCTTAGGTGCAATAGTGGCCATCTGCCCGATATGATCAGTCAGATTCTGAATTGCCGCTTGAGTTTCCTGCTGAAACTCTATGCTATTTTTCTTGAACTGCATGTTCCCTTTCTGTAACTGAACGTTCTGCATGGTCATCTGCTCCAGTAACTCCTTTATTGTAGGCTCAGAAATCGAAGGCTGAGGAGTAAATTGAGCAGTAGCATCATAGAACTGCATCTGCTGTTCTTGCTGGACTAGTGGAGGCATCAAAGTATTCTGGAATGGTGGTTCTTGATATTGATGCTGTGGAGCACTGTACCATCCCAAGGTAGGGTCATTCCCTCCAGGATTGTTGTTGTATCCATCTTGCACAGGGGAAAATTTGCTCAGAAATTTATGCTCAAGATCTTCCCATCTGGTAATGAGTCTTGGAGGAAGAGAGTCTTTCCAATCCTTTGCTGCTCCTTCTAATGAGTACGGGAATGCCCTTAAGAAAACTAGATTATCTGGGACATTTGGAAGTTTCAATAAAGAGCAACTTTGATAAAACCTATCCAAATGTTCATATGGGCATTCATCCGAAAGTCCACAAAAATAGGGTAGCAAATTTATCAGTCCAGTGGTGAGCACTAAATGATCATCATCCTCATTAGGTGAAACCGGCTCCCAATGGGAGCTCTCAAAAGTTTGAGGATGAGACATATTGTTCTCATCATAGAATTCAGCAGAATTACAATCAGAGTACCAAGCAGAAGGAGAATCATGATTATAGGTACTCGCAGAATAAGCATTATTCACATCATCAAAATAGGTAGACATGGAAAATAAAAAGTAAAAAACTAAAAACTAAAAATTATAAAACAGATAAAACACAACACATTTATACATGCAATACATACACAAGACAGAACAATTTTTTTTTTTTTTAATGCAGTATATTTACTAGGAAGTGACTCCTAGGTCGTCTCTCAAGGACCAATATTTGTGGTTCGGTCTCAGATTAAACACGAAGTTGGGGGGTTTTGATTTTTGTGTAATGCGGAAAAATAAATTAAAACAGAATTTCAAAACACTGAAATAAATTTTAACGACGGTAAAAACTAAACGGTAAAAGACAATAAAAATAGAAAACGTCTAAAAATAAAACAAACGATAAAACGTAATGACCGAATTTTAAAGAAAGTACAGAAAACAATAAAATTGGAAAGCGTTAAATTTAGTGAATGGTAAAAATAAAATTTAACTTTTTTAACATAACGTAAATCAACAAGTGCAGTGAAAATAAAAATTAAGAAGCAATTGAACAAAGTTTTGAAACCGTAAATTGAAAACTGACATAATGGAAATTGCAATTAACATCAATTAAAATCCAATACATTGAAACTAGAAAATTGAAACACATAAAACCCAAACCTCCCCAACAGGGGAGGAAGAAAAATAAACACTCCGAATCAAAACGTCCGTGGTTGCTCTTCCTAAAACTAACTCCTAAAATCTAATTACTTTGCTTCTTTGCCTGCTGCTGCCATTTATATGCCAAAAATTTTGTCTTCTCTCGTGTACACTCCTTGTTTCCAGCCGTATTCCAGTCCGCTTTTCCGATTCATTGTCCCGTGACACTTTGTTTTTCTTCAATATGTGCCAAAAAGTAAGCAAAAGGTGAGCCCTTCATTTCTTGCCCGTGACCTGCTTCCTTTTTTTCATGGAAAATCTTTTCAACCGTGGCTCCCACTCCAAGCTTCTGGATGCATGGATCATCTTCAACGTTGGATGTGTGTTGTCTTTTGGATGCAGCAATCTCCTGGGCTGTGCCATTTCTCCCCTCTGTTTCCACACTCCAGCTCTTCTTCATTTTGTTGCTTCACGCACATCCTTCTCCAAGCCAAGACCGTGGATAAACTCTTCTTCCTTTCCATTTCCGGCCTCTATTCACTCAGCTGCAAGCTTCTCAACACCGTGATCTCCCACTCCTAGGTGGTGGCTGCTCTCCTTCCAGCTTTCCAGGTGCAGATCCGTGATTCAAGCTCACTCCAATAACAACACCGTTTCAGCTCCAACATAGTGCAGTATTTTTTTAAAAACATAATTGCTCTTTCCTCTAAAGCTGGACGTGATTTGCTTCCAAGGATGTCAAAATAAAACCATAAAACCGTGAGTTGTGGCCCCTCCAGTGGTGTCTTCTACGAAGAAAGAATATTCCTTTTTTTTTCTTTGGCTTGGTGTGGCTGTGTGGTGAATGTTACGTGAAGCTCATTCTACAAATTAATAAATGTAATAGCACTTCATTCTTTCTTCTCTACGTGTGCTTCTCAATGTGCAGCCGCGAGCTTATCCATGTGGGCCGTGTCTTTTCTTGCACTTTTGACTTGCATTTTGGAGTTCCCCACATGTGTACGTGATGTGTCCACAAGGCATAAACTAAATGCCAAAATAATATTGCAACCTTTCCCATCCAACACATTCTCTTAGACTTAAAAAAAATATATGAATGGCAGTGTTGTTTTGCCAAATTACCGTGAGCTCCACTTCTTGGATGAAGGCTTTCTTCTTTCTTCAATTATTTGCAATAAAATTCAGCACTTTAATTTGGAACTTCTTTTGGACGTGACCAATTGATTTACTTCTCAAAGAAAATTCCAAGCAATGACCGTGTGATGTGTATGTGGGTTGCAAGCTTTGCTTCTAAAAATTCAATGAAAAATACACAAATTAAATTAATGCAACTAACACAGTATACAAATGAAATTTCTTCAAAATGTCCTAGAATATTTTCAGAGTTTTCCCTACAATTTATAATGCAAATAATTAGTCTCAGATAACTCATATTAATTAAAATAAGAATTTCTGATCAAATTGAGCACCATTAGGAAAAATGGGAAAATAGTGGACATTTAAGTACGATTCCCTGATTAATTCTAGCACAATAAACTAAGTGAAGTGAAGAAAATAATGATTCATCAAAATAGACCACACTTAGTCTTTTGCACTCCTGGGCAAAATTAAGACGCAAATCAGGGAATGGTTTAACGAACTTTTAGGGAGGTGACACAAACTCAGCAGACAGAAAATAAAGACTCACAAGAAAACACACAGAATTTACACAGTTCTGAAGAATTCTGGACAGAGATAAGAAGTAGAAAATTATCCAACACAAATCAAATAAAGCAGATACTTATAGAAATCATCCAAGCAATTCAAAGTATGGCAAAAATAATTAATCAGTTCAAGAGGCGATTTAAAAATAACAAAACCTCACAGATGCACTCACAGTGTTTCTCTCAAGTGTCTAGGGTATACAGTTTCAACTCAATGCACTCAAGAAAACAAACACAAGTAGACTTGGCAAGCTTCTAATATCAACACTTAAAACATATGCATGTTCAGATCAAAAGGTCTTTTAGGGTTGTAATGGGGCCAAGGACAGGGGAGGATAATTTTGGATAAGTAGCTATAGCCCAAAAGAAATAGAGGAGCACTGGGAAAAAGTGTAAACACAGTGAAATCTCACCCAAACCTCTAATTCAATCCTCTTCTCGACTCCATTATTCACAAAATTATTTTTCATTTTTCTCTTTTTCTCATCATCATTTTTTTTTCCATCCTGTCTCTTTTCTTTTTTCTCTTTATCACGGAACAGGATATAATTCATATTTTCAGAACAATATGAGGAACCAACTAGCCAATTCATCAAAATTCCCAAGGAGACCACACTTATTCACACAACATTTTTATAGCTCCAGACTTTCCTAAGGTTAAGGTAATCATTGTTTTTCACTTAGGTTCAGTGTATGAGCTTCAAAACAAATAAATGGGGAAAGTATAGGCTCAAAGGGGTTATCAATGGATAATAACAAGGTAGGCTTATTTGGCTAGAGAGGTTCAAGAACAAAAATGCCTTTGTCACGTCTAAACATGCATATCAATCAAGTATATTAAAAAGAATCAAGCCAAGGCATATGTGCAAGCAATCAAGATACATATCACACACAAGAAAGAAAATTAAGTGGCTTAAATCTCACACAGGGTATTCGTCACAATCAAATCAACCTCTTAAACATTATAATCATCTTCCAAGCAGAGAAAAGCAAGGATTTCAAACCATAAGTATTAATGAAGTGAAGGAAAAATCTACAACTTAAACATCATCCAGAAATCAAAAGAAAAATGTAAAATTTATTGCACACAAAACACACTAAAAACCACTTAAAACAGAAAAAATTTAACACTCAAAAACAAAAAATTTAACACACAAAATAAAGAAAAATCAGAGTCTCTCCCAATAGACCACACTTAAACTACACATTGTCCTCAATGTGTTCTAAGCATACATCAACAATCAAAACAATAAACATATCATGGACAAGTGCAATAAAGGTAGGAAAAAGGGAGAGAAAGAAAATGCAAACTCCCGTAGGTTATGGTGGAAGCTGCCAATTTTGGATCATCAGGGAGAGGTCTTCCTTTTCAGTATCCAGCCAGGAAGTTTTGAGGACGAACTGCTTCATCCTCCAGATCTGATCTAGCAGTGAAATGTTTTCCACAGCTGGATCTATGCAGTGATTGTTGATGAGCAGGTTCAGCAGGTGCCTATTGATGTTGAAACTTTCATGAATGCTGGCACCTTTGTCTTCCAGCATGGGTGCATGTTGGTCAAATTCATTCGTACCTCCTGCAATAGGGTTAGTGTAATGTGGTTCCAAAGAAATAACATGCAGGGGTATAACACCCAAATTATCATATTGAACCTCAGATACATCCTCAGAACATGAATCAATTTCAAAATCACAAGCAATATCAACCACAGACTCAGATTCATGTTCAATGCATGGAGAATAAACATTCGGATGTGATAGCAAAAGTTGGTTCTCATCATGCATAGAGGGAAAATTAAAATCAGACTCAGCAACAATATAATCATCAACATACCTCTTAACAACATAATCATCAATATAATCAAATTGAGGTATGCTTATCTCCTCTTCCTTGAAGATTGCTAAAGTGTGAGAAGATGAAGGTGGTCTACCTGGTTCAGGATTACTGCTTATTCTTGCCTGCTCCTCAAAATATTCTTCTGTCTCCTCAAGTGCAAGAGTAGCCATCTGCCTGACCTGATCACTCAGATTTTGCATGGCAGCTTGAGTTTCCTGCTGGATCTTCATGCTTTCTTGCTTGAACTGGAGATTTTGCATGGTCATCTGCTCCATTAACTCCTTCAATGTAGGCTCAGAAGTAGAAGGCTGAGGAGCTATTTGAGCAGGAGCATCATACTGCTGACTCTCGTATTGCTGGACTGACGGAGGGATAAAAGTATCCACAGATGGTGCAACCTGATATTCCTGTGGAGCATCGTACCATCCCAAACTCGTGTCATTCCATCCAGGATCGTTGTTATAAGCATATTGCACAGGGGAAAATTTGCTCAGAAACTGATGCTCAAGATATCCCCAATCAGTAACAGATCTTAGAGGAAGAGAGTCTTTCCAATCCTTAGCTGCTCCTTGTAATGAATGCGGAAATGCGCTCAAGAAAATGTGATCAAGAGGAACATCTGGAGGCTTCATTGAAGAGCACATGATGTGGAACTCCTCCAAATGTCTATGTGGGCATGCTCCTGCAAAACCATGAAACTTAGGCAGCAAATATGTCAGTCCAGTGCTTAGAACGTAATAAAAATCATCCTCTGTATGTGGAACCGGCTCCCTAGGAGTGCTCTCAGGAATTTGAGGATGATCCATATAATTCTCATCATAGAATTCAACAGAATTACAATCAGAGTACCAAGCAGAAGGAGAATCATGATTATAGGCACTCGCAGAATAAGCACTATTCACATAATCAAAATAGGTTGACATGGAAAATAAAAAGTAAAAAGTAAAAACTAAAAATTATAAAACAGATAAAACACAACACATTTATACATGCAATACGTACACAAGACAGAACATTTTTTTTTTTTAATTAACAGACAAAATACATATGACACGCATACAAAACAAATAGAACATCACAACACAACACAAGATAAAACACAACACAACACAAGATAAAATACAACACAATTAAACATGCTACAGGCAAAAACAAGATAAAAGAAAAATTATTATTATTATTTTTTTTTTAAATAATAACTAAATACAGAACACAACACAATAAAATATAAAAGACAAAACATATATTAACACAACATAATCGAAAAACACAGCAAAAATCTAAAACAAGAACCTGGAACTGAAGTGACAACGCCGCCAAAATTTGCTGAAGGTGTCGTTGTCGCCTACAAAAATACAAAACACAAAACACACAGAAGACACATATTAACAGAACAAAAATTTACACAACAAGAATCTAAAACCAAACCGTTATTGGTCCTCGGCAACGGCGCCAAAATTTGATGCGGGCTGTCGCGGCCCGTATCAAATTTTATGTGCAAGAATTAATGCAGTATAACTAGGAAGTGACTCCTAGGTCGTCTCTCAAGGACCAATTTTTTGGTGGTTCAGTCTTAGATTAGTCACGAAGTGGGGGGGTTTGTGGATGTTTTTGCAAGGAAAAATTAAATTAAAATTGAAAATTAAAACAACAGTGCAGAAAACGTAAATGCAGTCTAATTAAAATTTACCCAAAGCATCAGTAAAAATAAACGGTAAAAACAACGTTCGAAAATAAATTGAACAGTAAAACAAAACAACAAAATATAGCAATGTAGGGAATAACGAACGGTAAAATTCAACAGATAAAATAACTTAAAATGAAATTTATCAAAGTTTCAACACTTGAAATAAAATGTGACAGTACATATTAAAATTAAATGATCAAACAACCGTGAACACCCTTCTACTAAACTACATGCTTCATGCTTCAGAAATAAAACACTACAACATTGCACTGTTTGAAAAATGAAAACTTTAGAGGGAGAGAGCTCCTGGAAGAGAAGAACCGTGACCCCTTCCAGGCCTCAAGGCCGTGACCCTATATCTCACTCCTCCCTTTGCTTCAACTCTCGGCCCTCTCTTTATACACACACGACACCACCTTTTCGTAATTAGAGATGTTTGTCTCTATTTGGCCCTTCCATCCGTGAATATCCCACTAATACACTTTTTAAATTATTCTTTCTTTCATGTTTAGGTAGGCCCCTCCATCATGCATGTGTAGTGTGTTTCTTCCTGGACGTGAGCTGCTTCTTTGACCCAGCTAGGCCGTGTGTACCTCTCCATTCTCTCCAAGCTAGACCAGACCATGACCGTGAAGCTGCTGAATGCTTGCTGGACCTTGGGCGTGGATTGTGTCCTCTGCTCAAGCACAGTGCTCCCTTCTTCTCCATCTCATCTAGAACGTAACTCTGCACTAATTCTCCAACATCAATCAATCACCGTGTGCTTTCCCTGCTAGTGCAGTTTCCTTCACTTCTCCGCTACACCACACTGCTGCCAACTTGTTGCTTCTTCTTTCCAGCCAATGACTCCCTTAATCTTCATTGCAACCGTGGGTTCCATGGCTTGATGGAGGGAGGACTCTTCACAGCTGGATGCGTGAACTCTAGACTGGATAGGTGAAGTTTTCCATGTGCTGTGCTGCAGTATCGTGGTCCTTCAATCAATTCCTGTGGCATCCTTTTCCATATTGAGAATAATATTCCAAGTGGAGCCCATACTTTTGTCTTACAAATTGATGTGGAATGTGCAAATATTAATTGTCGTAGCTTTTAACTAAACTAGGAGCCAAAACTGTGAATGGCGGCCCCTCCTCTTTTTCCATCCATTCTAAGCCAAAAGGAATTCTTAAATGGTGGCTCCCACTTGCTAGAAATCGTGGGTTATTGTTGCAAGCCAATAATACTTCTTTAAAATTTAATACAACCCTTTCCACATTAAAGCCATATGCCTTCCACAAACACATAATGGTCCCACTTTAATTGGCAACAGTGCTTCAATAATGTAGCAAATTTATAAGTGAAGTCGTGTTCAGCAATTTCTCTTCACCGCATCAACCATTTAATTTTCTTACTAATTTTCCATCCAGCCGTGGAATAGATGTATCATTTCTATCACTTGAATTTCTTCATTTCAGTTAATTGGGTAAGTGTTACCATTCCAGACGTAACACTATTCCTTTCTTTCTTTCAAAATTAGAACTAAAATTCAAAAGCTTCTAATTGATGGCTTCACAAAAGAAATTAGTCCCTAGATTTTATCCAATAATTTCCCTACAAATAATAATGTAAATAATTAGCCTCAGATAATTCAAATTAATTAAAATAAGAATTTCTGATCAAATTAAGCACAATTAGTGAAAATGGGAAAATACTGGACAATTAAACACAATTCCCTGATTAAATTCGGTACAATAAGCTAAGTAAAGTGAAGAAAATAATGATTCATCACTCGACATGAGGCCGAACGCTATCAAGGACGAACGCTCGACATGAGGCCGAACGTTACGTATTTATAAAGTTTCAAATATTTATATACACTGAGCTGAACCGAGCGCTCATTCACTAATAATGGGGACGCTCGTTCTCGAGCAGAATTCTTTCCAAATGAAAGAATTCCAAACTAAGTTATTTTAATGAAAACCGAACGGTCTAAGACCGTACAGTGACGAGCGTCATTTATCAAAGAGGATGATTTAAAATTTCAGATTTTTCAACCTTAACAGAATTTTCCAGATTTCCAATTTACAAACTTTATAACTTTCATTTCAGATTTAATTCACCTTAAACATCATCATCATACAGATCTCAACATTTTAATCATTCCAACTATACAACATTTTCTTACGTTTTGACTCTTCCAAAATAAAATCTAACCATGGAACACAGAACACTTAGAATACATGCTTGTATGCATGAAAAACTCTATTTTTCCAGAAACCTAAGGACGAACTACAGTAAGGAGACTTACCAGGTTGGATTCAAATTCTGTTCGGTCCAAAATGAAGATCACAGCAGTACAAATACTCCTACGGTGCTGCAATTGTCATCGGAGGAGAAACGTGAGTTTTCCAATAGAGAGAAGTTAAGGGTTTTTAGAGAGAAGTTGGAGAAGATGAAGGGTTTGGGTTCTGAGGAAGAAGATGAGTGAGTGTGCAGGTGAAAGGGTTTTCTGAAACTTAGAGTTTTGTTAAATTCTTGTTCGTTTGAACGAACGTGTCTCAAGCCGACACCTGCACACCAAACTCTGATTAGGAAACTTCTTCCGCAACACGTGGCGTGCTTGCATGCAAAGATTGGTGCGTTTTTAATGTTGCTGAGGAATGATTGCGGCTCAGCTTTCCGTGCACAGCAGAGATGAAAAATCAGAGTTGGGAGTGGGTTTTTAATTACCCGTAGCAGTGACGTGGTGTGTGTATTAGTGGTGGTGTGTCAGAGAATTATTACTACTAATTATTCAGGGTTTCACAACCGTGGATTGGTTTTGTTCTTTCCTTTAAATGGCTTAGCATGCACACACGCCCCCATATGGACAATTCTTTTAGCAAACATCCAAAGCAATGGAATAAAAGTGGGAGCCACCATGTCACGGTTTTGAGAGGCATGGGAACAAGCTTACGGAAAATGGAAGTGGTGTCACGGCCCACATGAAAAAGAGAAGTTTTTGAAATTTAATTTGGTAAATGAAGTGTTGAGGCATGATAAAAAGCTCACGGCCATTTCAAGTGGTCCATCCAACAGCCACCACCGAGAAGACTTCTTCACTTTTCTTCATTGGTTCACGGTTGGAAGGAAGAAGGGGAAACATCCATTTAGCAGCAAGAGAAAGAAGAAGGACAACAGCCGTGAGCAAGGGGCTGGAATGGAGTCTACGGTGATGCATGGAAGAAGATCTTGAAGTTGTTGTTACCATGACTTGGAGAAGAGGGTGTCTCGGCCTAGAGCTGGAGTAACCACCGCCAAGAAATACTTCTTCACCTCCTTGTTGATAGCACACGCAAATTGGTCTAGCAAAAACGAGCAGTCCAGCAAGAAAATCTTCACGGTCCAGCAACCAAAGAGCAGCTGCAACGTGATTAAAAGGGGAGCCCACGGTTGAAAACAATTTCCGTGAAAGAGGAAGAGTGTTTGGCAGCAAGTGAAGAAAACGGACACTTGTGGAGGGCCCCACCCTATTTCTTTGGCACATCTAGGAGTGGAAGAAAGTCTTCAACCTACGGGGACAGAAGAAAACAAGGAGGGCAGGCAAAGTAGGACCGAACTTTTGGGTATAAGAGATGAAGAGCAGCAGCAAAGAACGGAGAGCTGAGGGAGGCTCTCGTCTCTTCCTTTTCCAATAGCTCTCGGTTTTTCCATTTTAAACAGTGTAATTTAGGATTTTATTTCTGAAGGCTTGTAGTGTGTTTCAGTATTTGGAGCAATTTACTCGTTTTATTGTTTATCTTCACTGTTCTGAATTTTAATTTAAATGTTGAATCTTTGATAAATTTCATTTTCAGTTAAGTGTTTTTTATTTTATCTGTTGAATTTTACCGTTCATTATTTTCTGTACTATTAAATTCTGTCATTGTATTTTACTGTTCATTTTATTTTCATATGTCATTTTTACGATTTATTTTTACTGATGCTTTGGGTAAATTTTAATTACACTACTTTTACATTTTCTGCACGTTTACTGTTCACGCGTTTTATTTTTCAAATCTTGAAGAATTCTGCAATTTATTTTATTTTGATGTCTTTTACCGTTCAGTTTTTATAGTTTAAAAATTTACTTCAACGTTTTTAAATTCAGTTGTGTTTAATTTTCATTTTTAATTTTATCTGCATCCAAAACAAACCATCAAACCCTCCTTTGTGTTTAATCTGAGACTGAACCACATTTGGTCCTTGAGAGACGACCTAGGAGTCACTTCCTAGTTATACTACATTATTTCTTGCAATAAAATTTGACGGGCCGCGACAGCCCGCATTATTGCCGCTCAACGGCACTTTCGCGATGTGTTCTTCTCCTTCTTTTCTTAACCTACGTGCCTCCTAGACATGCCCCTCACTAGTTCCCTGCAATTCAATGCTTAAAATACTTATGCAAACCCTATTATGCAACTAAAATGAAACAAACAAAAACAATCAATCAACTGGGTTGCCTCCCAGGTAGCGCTTGTTTAACATCACGAGCCTGACCCAAAATCCACCAACACCCATCAGTATGTGTTAAAAACTTACCAACACCCATCAGTAGGTGCAAAATTTTCTCACCAACACCCATCAGTAGGTCTTACACACTTAGCATCCTTCAGTAGATGCTATATCCAACTAGCATCCTTCAGTAGATGCTATGTTCCGCAAAATATTTACACAATAATGTTCAACAGATTGAAAAATTACAAACCAAAGTAAAATTTAAAAGTTCTAAAATCAACTGGGTTGCCTCCCAGCAAGCGCTCTTTTAAAGTCATTAGCTTGACCTAGTAAAGCTCAAGTTCCTTCTTCATAGTTGATTTTGTTATCCCACCAACTCCTCAGTTGTTTCCTGTGAACTGTTTTGATTCTTCTAAGATGTGGAGATTCTATCTCTATCATCTCCTTCTCTTTAAAGCCCTTCACAACCCACAACTTGTTTTTGATTCTTATAGGTGCACCAAGTTGGGGTCTTCTTTTCTCCCAGTCACCAGGAATTTCTCCTCCTCTTCCAATCTTTTCTTCCTTGTGTACCTGAAACAACAAACAATGGTTACCTGCAACCTTGGGATTTTCATCTTTATGGCTAGTCATGTGTGCATCTTGAAATGCAGCTTTATAACCAGCTTCTTCCTCCTGTGTTTGCATCTCATCTTTAAAGACATCTACAACCACTCTCTCCTCTCGGTCCTGGAGCACCACTATACCTTCATTTACATCAATGGTAGCTCTGGCCGTTTTCATAAACGGTCTTCCAAGTATGATGGGTATCTTCTCTATTTCCATCTTCATCACCACAAAGTCTGCCAAGAACTGTAGTTTGCCAACACAAACTATAATGTCCTCTGCAATCCCACATGGCTCCTTTGAAGATCCATCGGCCATTACTAGATTAACCTTTACAGGTTTCACATTAACATTGCCGATTTGCTCCAGTAGATAGTAAGGTATCAAGTTAACACTTGAACCTAAATCAATAAGAGCTTTCTTAACCCTTTTCTTCCCTATGGTACAAGGGATAGAAAAGCTTCCTGGATCTGTTGCTTTAGGAGGGAATGACTCTTTTTTAACAGTTATACACTCCTTTGCCTCATCATCTCTACGTCTTTTCTTTGTAGAGACGTCTTCATTAGTTTTAGTGTAAATTGTAATCTGTTGTAGAATCTGCTCCCAAGGTGCATCATTATCCACCATTTTGAATACTTCAGTGAAATCCAGTTGTTTCCCTTGATGTATTGGAAAAAGAGAAGTATTTTTGCTCTCTATTTCTTCTGTTTCTCCTGTTTCTAACTCAACTGTCTCATCCTCAGCACTCTCTACCACCTTGCATTCTTCTCTGGGGTTAACCTCAGTATTAGCCCCAAAATTTCTATTTGGCCTTTCTTCCACCTGCTTGGTGATCTGCCCCATCTGAGTCTCCAAATTTTTGATAGCAGCTTCAGTGCTCTTTTGGGTAGACTCAGTTTTTTGTATGAAATTATTGAGAGTTTCCTCCATCCTCATGGACCTTTCATTAAGCATAGACAACTATAGCCATAAGGTGGGTTGCTGCTACTGCTTATTAAATTGACCAGCTTGCCCAGTTTGCCCTTGACCAATGCTTGGGTGTGGTTTCCACCCTTGATTGTAGTTCCCTTGACGGTATTGATTGGTCATGTAGTTTACATCCTTTACGGCTTCTACTGGAAAGGCACATTGACCATTGATATGGTCGCCTCCACATAATTCGCATAACTGAGATTGTACCTGTGCAGCAGTCTTCTACTCTTTGGCTAATTGTGCAAGAGTTTTAGTAAGAGTCTCCAACTGTTGAGTTAGAATTTTGTTTTGAGCTAGCAGGGCATCATGTGTCTGTAATTGGAGAACTCCTTTTTGTTGCATAGGAGCTCCTCTCTCACTGTGCAGCTCATTATCACTAGTAGCCATGTTTTCTATAATTTCGGTTGCTTCCTCTGGAGTTTTCTATTTAATATTTCCTCCTGCTGAGGTATCAAGCATCATCTTGGTTTGTGACCCAAGACCTCCAAGGAAAGTTAAGACTACTTCCTGTTCTTCAAAGCCATGCGTGGGTGTTTTTCTTAGCAGGCTTTGTATTTGTCCCATGCATGCCCCAGTGATTCTTCCATGCCTTGCCTAAATGAAGAAATCTCTTGCTTGGCTTTCGTCACCTTTGATTGTGGGAAGTACTTGTTTAAAAACTTTGTTACCACTACTTCCCACTCTGTGAAACTTCCTTCTCGGAAAGAATTTAACCAAAGCTTAGCATTGCCTCCCAATGAGAAAGGAAACAAGCTAAGTTTGATCGCTTCATCTGGCACCCCATTAATTTTCACTGTATTGCAAATCTCATTGAATGTAGTGAGGTGCTCATATGGGCTTTCATGAGATAACCCATTGAATTGGTTGCTTTTCACCAGTTGGATCAGTGCTGGTTTGACCTCCATATTAGCTGCATTAACTTTAGGTCTAGCTATACTGTTAAAGTGCTGAGGTCCAGCTATATTGGTGTAATCAGCAAGAGTTCTTCTGACATTGTTGTTCTCCATATTTTCTGTGCTGTGGTCAGAACCTTGTGGTGAAGGTTGTAACAGAGTTTCCGGAGGAGGGAAAAGTTCTCTAGATGTTCAGATTCTTCTCCTCCGTCTACTCTCGTATAAACCTTCAAGAAGAGGTTCTGTTGTTTTCTTGCTCCTTGTTCTAATTGCTTCCTGCATACACAAGAAAACAAAACCCTAGAAAATTGGTTAGCACAAAAAGATATAGGATAAGATATAGATTCAGAGAATAAAATAAAATAAAATAAAAATCGAAAAAATAAAAACAGAAAAATAAAAACAGAAATTCAAAATTAAAGTCAAAGATAATCAATAATCACACAAATGAACTAGTTAAACCAGAGTCCCCAGCAACGAATAATCACACAAATTTATGATCACTAAAATATGATGTCACAAACTTGTTGAACAATCGGCAAGTATGACCGAATCGTTTCAAGTAATAAACTCGGTAAGACCAAGTATCGTTCTCCCAAAGGACTCACGACCTAGTTTAGTTCTGTGATTCTTTGATTAGCTAAGACTTAAGAACAAAAGAATTGAATTTTATAATGCAAAAGACGAAAATAAACATGTATGCATGAGGTTGATCAATGGCTAAAACAAAAGACAAGCACTTTCAATGAAATATATTGATGAATATGTTGTTGGGGATCAATTTCATCTTATCCACTCTCATATATTTTAGGAATTCAACATTCAAGTCATCATTGTTAATGCCACTATCTAAATTACCTTGTTAAGAAGGCCTATCCCCAATTACGAGTTCATACAATTCCTAGCATTCCTAATAATTAGTTCTTTTACACAGGAGCTTAACGGCAACCAATATACTATTGGGACAAATTCCCCGGATCTAGACTTCCCCGTACGTTCTCGTATCGACAAAATCAATAATCATGCATTGAATGAGTTAAACAAAGCAAGCATTGAGCAAAGAGGGAAAACCCTAACTAATGATGAAAGAAAACATAAGTCTTAGATTAAGATGCAAGCACAAATTCCATATATGAGAGCTTCAAAAGATTGCATTGATTCCCCAACAAACATACAAGGTTTAGTTCACCATATTCATGGTGAACCTAGATGAACAATAATGAAAGAATGAAGGATAAAACCCTAAAGAGGTGAAGAGGTAGCCTGAGCATCCAAGATCCTCCTTCAAAGGGGTGGAAGAGAGAGTGTTTGCTTCGTTTCTACAAAAGATACAAACCCTAGGATGTCCTAAAGCTTATATACTATTCTAAAATGACAGAAAATCTAGGCTCAAGCCCATAAGTGTGTCGCTCAGCGGTAAAGTACCGCTCAGCGGTGAGTGCGTGAGTAGTTTCTTCCCCTCAGCGGCCATTTTGCCCCTCAGCGGTTCCAACGTGAACTCCTGAGTGTCGCTCAGCGGTAAACTGCCGCTAAGTGGCAGTTGCGACTTCTTCTTTTGCACTTTTTGATGTCTTTTCTGATTCCATCTCTCTCCTTCTTCACTTCTTTCACTAAATTCACCTTAAAACCTGCACAAAAACACTGAAATCAAGCACAAACCTGTCCAGCTCTCTTATTTATGAAAATATGAATAAAAGCATGATTTCAAGCTAGTTTCTAAGTATAAAGGTTGCTTTTAGTATCAATTTTAAGCATGAAAATAACAGTTTTTCAATTGTTATCAACAGTAAAGGAGGAGTGCCCTGCTAAGAGTGATGTCTGACACATGAGAGCATGGCTGAATGTTGGCATGAGAAAACGCCATCCAATACTTTGCAAGAGGAGTCAAGTCAGTCCTCCTAATGTTCACCACAGAGCCAATTCTATTCCTCTGAAAATGTCCTCCAGGTACACATAAAACTCTCTCCACATCATCAAAATCAGCACCTTCTTCCATACAGAGAGCAAACTAACACTGCTCACCGGCCCACACAGTATCCAAGAAATTGTTGATGGAATCAGGATCATACCTAATAGCATGGCCTCTGACATAGCCTAGGTAATTCTCAGCCGGATAATCACCAATCTTCCTTGCATTGGTGTAGAATTCTTTCACCACAGCTATATTGGCAGGTGTAGGGTATGTAGCTAGCTTCCCCCAATCATTCCCTAATAATTGCTCTCCAAATTGAGGAGCAAAGTTAGGTATCATTCCAACCTTTTTCTCCATAAGGAGTCTCCTATCTTGGACCACCTTGAAGTGCTTCTCATGTTTGTGAGATAGGAACCTACTAGAATAGGGTTGTTCTGGTTCCTTTTCTTTTCTTTTGGATGCCATGGTCTTCAATCTTTTGCCTGAAGAGGATGCCATTCCTACATCAAACACAGATGCAAAACCGCAAAACATGTTGTTAGTCATTAGTAAAACACAGAAACACCTTATTTCGAAGCTAAACCAACGCTGAGGGGCAAAATCACCCCTCAGCACCACCAGTGCAGCAATCCAGAACACAATGCATCAAAAATTACAAGTCTGTCAGAGTGCCGCTCAGCGGCAATTTACCCCTGAGCGGTAAATCTGCAGAATTTTGAAAAACTACTTTTGGCGTATCCTAACTCCACCCAAATACAATCTTCATGTTTCCAGCTTAAAATCAAACAGTTCAATCGGTTCAAACATCAATTAAATCATCAAATCATGCATAGAAATCAAAACCCCTAAAGATTCATGCTTTTACAATCACATTCAATGCTCAAGAACCCTAGAATGAAAAACGCTTGACTTACTTTGGGTGGAGATGCTAGATGAATGGAGAATGCTTTCAAGCTATAATGCTCTCTTCCAACCCCAAACTTAAATGGAACACTAGTGAGAAAGTGAGTGAAATGGAGATTTTCTCAAGAGGGAAGAGGGAAAAGATGTGGAGAACCTTTGAAAAGGTATGTAGGAGTGTGTGTGCAGAGAAGATTCTGAAAAGAAAAACTAAAACGCAGCTTGGGGTATAAAAATACCCTAATGGGCTCGGATTCCGCTAAGGGGCAACCTAAGCCCAGTCTGTGATACTACCGCTCAGCGGTAGTTTGCTACTCAGCGGCACTTTCGGGAAGTTTTCTTCTTCTTCCTAGCTTAACCAAGGTGCCTCCTACTAAAGCCCCTCACTGGTTCCCTACAATTAAATTTTCATATTACTCATGCAAAACCCTATTATGCAACTATAATAAAACAAACAGAAATAATATGATCAATCAACTGGGTTGCCTCCCAGGTAGCGCTTGTTTAACGTCACGAGCCTGACCCAAAATCCACCAACATCCTTCAGTAGATGCAAAAAATAGTATCCTTCGGTAGATACTTAACCACCTAGCATCCTTTAGTAGATGCTATATCCAAAAATATTTACAGAAATAATGTCCAACAGATTAAAAATTACAAAATCAAAAGAAATATTGTCCTCAAATCACTGGAATGCCTTCCAGCAAGCGCTCTTTTAACGTCATTAGCTTTACCCAATAAAGTTCAAGTTCCTTCTTCATGGTTGATGTTCGTGTCCCACCAACTCCTCAACTGTTTCTGGTGTACTGTTTTGACTCTTCTAGCATATGGAGACTCTATCTCTATCATCTCCTTTTCTTTGTAGCCTTTCACAACCCACAACTTGTTTTTGAATCTCACAGGTGTACCAAGTTAGAGTCGTTCTTTCATCCAGTCATCAGGAACTTTTCTTCCTCTTCCAATCTTTTCTCTTTCCTGTACCTGAAACAACACACAATGTTTACCTTTAACCTTGGGCTTTTCATCTTCAGGGCTAGTCATGAGTACATCTTGATATGTAGCTTTATGACTAGCTTCTTCCTCCTGCATCTGTTTCTCTTCTTTGAAGACATCCCCTTTTTAACAACTTTTCATCTTCTCTTCTTTATCTCTCTTCTCTCTCCTTTCTTTTTCTCTCTTCTTTTTCTTTTTCTCTCTTTTCTCTCTTTTCTTTTTCTGTCTCTCCTTTTTCTAACTCAACTGTTTCATCATTTGTACTCTCAAACACTTTACATTCTTCCCTGGTGTTAACCTCAGTATTAGCCCCAAAAGTTTTGTCTGGCCTCTCTTCCAACTGCATGTGATGGACGAATGCCCGAGGAGAGACCGATTGAAGCTGTGCGAGCTCCTTCGAAGCTTCCTCCAGAGATGAACACAGCGGAAAAAGAAACGAAACTCTAGATTCAGAGAAAACCCTAAGATCTAAGGTTTAATCGGGAGATAACCTTAGAGACACGAAGGAAACCCTAGAAAAGGGGAAAATCTCAAAATGATCCGATGAATCGGTTCAAACTCAAGATTAAACGGTAGGAAAGCTAGATTACTCAGAGGAAAGTGGAATAAACGGTAGAAAAGGGGAAAACAATCGATGGAAGGTCTGGATCTAGGGTTGCAAAATAGAAATTGATTGTGGAATGGTGACAGAGGAACTCTCGAGTGGATGGACTCGAGAAATATGCAAAGTGGAATCTGAGGTTGAAGAAAATGAGCTTACGAGAGAGGAAATTGCTCTCAAAGAAGAAGTTGCGAGTGTGAAATGTTGAGGATGTGTACCTCTGATGCGTAAGGGAAGACGTAATGTGGCGAGGCACGGGACGCTGACGCGATAAGTGGAAGATGTGGCCTCTGACGAGTGGTGCAGCGTGGAGGAGTGATGAGAGAAGCACGGTGATAATGAAAAATGAAAGGGAAAGAGAGTGTGCTTGGAAGGTGGCTAGAGGGAGTCTTTGGACTCTCTAGCCTGACTTTCAAGAGAGAATAATTTCTGATTTCAGAAAATTTAATTCTCATTAATCTCAAAAGTCCTAATACAATAGAGGAGCTGGGTATTTATAGTAACCCATGCTCCTTAAGAGCTAAACTAAAAAAAGTAAAAATACAAAAGGAGGACTACGTCAAGTACGATTCCATCATACCCTCCCTCTTAAAAAAAGATTTGTCCTCAAATCTGACAATCGCCTTATGAAGAAGCTCCACACAATCTTTGGGAGCATGGCCATCTTAGAGTGGCCTTATTCTTTTAGATCTAGTTTTCTTCCTCTTGGATCAAACACGAATCTGCAATACACATCAAATATATCTTCGGTTAATATCAATCCAAGAAAGAATTTTTCTTTAAAAACAAGAGAATATGAACTTCTAATACTTTGATTAGTAATCTTTGAAAATTTTAGAAGTCTAAATTCAATTTTATCTTGAGTTAATTGTTTTCTTAAAGATAACAATAACTCAAGATTTGAATTGTCATATTTTGAAAATGTTTTTATGACAATTGGTTTGAAAGAGAAGTCAAAAATTGAAAAATAATCAATTATTGGAATAGAAGTAAAGATTTGGAAACCTTCCCTTTTAGGTTCCACAGTCTTTGAAAGAATAGGATTTGTCATCAGTAACAATTTCTCCTTTTCTTTCTTCTCTCTTTCTTGCCTTTCTCTCTTTTCTTCTTTTCTCTCTTATTCTCTTCTTAATTCCTCTCTTCTTCTCTCTTCTCTTTTCTCTATTTGTTCTCTCTCTCTCTTCTCTTCTTCTTTCCTTTCTTCCTTTTCTTTTCTCTCAATCTCTCTTTCTCTTTTCTTATCCTTGATCTCCTTAAGTCTTGCCCCAAATTCTAATTCTCTACGAAGAAACCCATGATCATTTAAACTCTCAAGAAATAATTTTCCATCATTAATGCAATCCCTAATTAGTTATAGGTTTCTTTTAATGCTTGAAGGCACAAACTTTCTTCTCATGCAAGCTTTTAAATCATGCCAATCACGTATGGAGGACTTTCTACCTTTCCTAACATGATATTGTCTTTCATTCCACCACTCTCTTGCATGCTCTTCTAACTTAGAGAGATATGTGCTAAGGACATAATATTCACTCTCTTCATAAAACCAAGGATTTATTTTATCAATTTCTTTTTCCCAAGCTAGGTATGTTAATGCACCTATGTCTTTACCAAAGGATGGAAGATTCCTAGCTTGTTTAAACATTTCATCAATATTATCTAACCTAGAAGACCTATATGAACCATAAGAAGACATTTTTGTTTTTAAAAGTTTTCTTAATCTAAAGGGTTCAAAATTTTCACTTAGACAAGTCCCAAGTAAGAGAGGTGAGCTAA
Organism: Vigna nakashimae; assembly: GCA_034642375.1. Lineage (NCBI taxonomy): Eukaryota > Viridiplantae > Streptophyta > Magnoliopsida > Fabales > Fabaceae > Vigna > Vigna nakashimae. The sequence goes on from CM067763.1 coordinate 16,938,599, forward strand.
AGAGCTGCTTAAGTACCAAGTCTTGCCTTGCCAGAAATGTCTTAGGCTACTAACTAATTACCCCTTAAACTAAAATCACCTTTAGAAACAAAGTACACAACTCAAACAATCACAAACAATTAAACACTAAAAGACTAGACTCTTCGGACTCTAGTGTGAAAAGGCTTAGAGTTTAATCCCTTTTAGCCTAAATCACCCCTAAACGTAAAACTCAAAACAAATCAATATAAACAAAACACTTCAGACAGCGGACTCTAATGACCCCTACGAGATACACAAATGAAGTCAATATTAAAGTCTACTCCTATGGTGAAGCTTGTAGCTTTGGCTAACAAGACACATTCACCTGTCTAGCTATGCTAAAATTAAAGCAAGTTAAAGTTGCCAAGAGTTTGAAAGAGCACCAAGGACTCTTCCAAAGAACTTGGACTTTATAAAAAGGCCCTTTTACAAACAAAAGCTAAAGCTAACAGTGGCTAACACAAGCCTATTACAAACAAAATTGAAACTAAAAGAAAGCTATAACCTATCAGCCTATTACACATCAAATGGAACAAAAAAAAAATACAAAACATGTACGCTGCCACGGTCAGGTACTGCTTCAGCTATAGTCCACTTTTGATGCCAAGTCCTTGTGCTAAAATACGTACATTGATGTTGCTGTTTCGGCAGCTTTGACCCCTTTTCTAGCTTCTGGTTTATCCTATAATCACAAATGCACAAAACTGCTGTGAGTATTCACTTAGTTAAAACAGATTGCAAAAGAATATACAGGGCAGTAAGAACTTCCCTTTCTCATGGCTGCACAATCTTTCTAAACTTTCAATTAAAATTTTGCGGCTGCTCAATTAAACTTGTACATAAATTGAATTCCAATGAAAGCAACTCTGCACAGATAATTCACACCAATTCAGCAGATCATGCAATCCAACAATGAACAATTTAAATCCAAAATAGTTTAAACAGTCAGAAGCAATTAAACTAAATAATTCCCTTTAGTTCAAAGCTTCCACATTAAGTTCTTAGGTTGCTATTTTCTCAGTAAATTTCTGCTCAAGCTAAACTCTCAAGTATCAGCTCTGCACACATCAAAATCAAACCAGATTCCAAATCAGCAAATCACAACATCCAACAAATTGCAAGCTATAACACAAACAGTTTAAACAAATAGAAGCAATATAGCTAAGCAACTTCCCTGATTAATGCTATTTCTAGTTGTTGGTTTTAGTGGACTTTGTTGTAGGTTCTTCCTTGTGCTCAACTAATCAGCAGATTCATTCTTCACTTTCTCCCTGCACTGATTCGGTTCAGATCTGCTCACAGAAATTGCACCAACTTCAGCAAAATACACAAGGATATGGATATTAAACAAGATGCAATGGGTGTAATTCAAAGCTGAACTAAACTGATTTAAACAACCATTCAATTCTAATTTAAATTCTGATCAATCCAATGGGTAAAAAGAATTATGTGCTTAATTCAACCACAACGTCAGAATTGGAAATTAAGTGCTTTAGTCACTTCTTCAAATGGAATGATGCTTTGGCAGTTAAAACAAGTTCATGCACAAGCCTAATTACTCCAAGAAAATCAATTCATGCATAAATCAGTTCATGAACAACTAACTAGGTGGCATGCAAGGGTATGCAATCAATCAATCTGAACAAAACTGAAATCTGCATGTGATTAATACCAGGAAACTATTTTCTATATGCATTTGGAAAAATGATTTCAACAAAGAAAGAATGATGGTGCTAATCAGGACTCAACAGATTTCAACAATTGTAATCAAACCATGAAATCAGTAATCACATTAAGAACATTTAATATCTCAATGATTTCAGCAAGCAGTTTATAATCCAAAATGAATGCAAGAGCAAATTAAAACAATCACAATTGCTCTAGTTTACTCACTCAACTCCTTTTCCCTGCACAATGAACAATTACAAACAGTTAGATTAACAATGAATTTTCTATTTCAAAGTGCCAAGGAATTAGGCCAAATTAGCCTCACGAAACTCACTACACTCAGGCTTCACTTTGAAAACTTAAATCACTCAAAATGGAAAGGTTTGGAAGGGAGATTCTCCCTTGGCAGTACACAGCTGGAAAGTCTTTCAGACCACCACCACCTAAGATGCTACCAAGCACACAAACCTTCTTTCAATTTCCAAAAATCCAGAGTGAAAAAACTTCTCAAGTAATAAAGAAATGGCTAGGTAAAGATCAAAGTAATGGACAGACAGGACAGCCACTAAAGCAAAGGAATTGACAGCACAATACAATAACCACTGTAGACAGACTCTAGATTAGATGAAAAAAACAATTAAAGCTCAAATTAAGAACAGCAGATCAGAGTTTACACTTGCATTGAGACAAAACCAGAACATTCAACAATGACAAGCAAGAACAAAGCTTTTGATCAAAGTAAGCACAGCAAATAGAACCTAAGGAATAGAACTAGAAACAGATTAAAAACACAAGAACAAAAAACCCAAGCAAGTTGAATCAGAATATAAAATCAATATTTCAGTATTGACATTCTAAACTGTTTGAAGAAAGTTCTCAATTAAGTCAGCTCAAATTGCAACATTCTTCACTTCTGATTTTGGAACCTCTATATTGAACTGCACAGGTCCAATTGCCTTTTACTTGTATAGTACACTTTTCACAACCTGTTTTTTTTTTTTTAAACAAATGCACAGACCTTAAGCTCTTGTCACAGTTCAATATGATGTATAAAACTCAAACAGATATAAATTTCAGTTATACTGATTCAACTTTGCCCAAAACAACACATCATGGTGGTTTTGAAAATGTGAAATTCGTTCTAGCTGCAATTACTCAAATCTGACCCTTATAACACCTTGAATATGTCAAATAAAATTGGTTTATACCAGAATAGGGCACACAAAAACAGCAGCTATCACAGAAATTGGAATTTCACTTTTAAACAGCAAATTGTGCATTAGAATAGCTCAAGTATACCACCAACTCTACCTATTCAGAATTACAATGACTGAAAGCAACAATTAATATGACTCTAGAATTTGATGAAACTAGAAGCTTAGCAATGAACTAATACTAAGCTGAATAGACACAGACTCAAGAACATTAACACAAACTTCAAAGAAAAACCAGTTCGGTGTAGCTGGCCAAATAACAAATCTGCTAATTAATCAATGTGCAACTGAGCTAGGCTGAGCCTTTCATTGCTCACTTGGTATGCACTTGTTACTGATTAGGCAGAAACCAAGCAAAGCTATCATTAAACAGATTCAAGAACATGAGATTCATTATCTCCACCACTGAAATCTGTCACCAAGCTCATTTATCCAAATATCATAGCTTATTTAAGGTGAACAGAACTTACTCAGTGCAAGCAACACAAATGAGTCACAAAACACAAGCATCAGCTAGTTAAACTCGAATTAAATTGACAATTAAAACAAAGCAACATGACATAGACAAAACAGAAATGGATTTAGAAATTAAAATACTCAAACAAAGAAGATTCACCGAATTAAAATGAACTAAGACTCAAAGCACAGACAAGCACAAAATCAGAAAATGAGTTCAACATCAAACCAGAAAACACCTGGAATTGATTCAATGAAGACACAACCAGATCACAAGACAGTAATAGAAAATGATGAACAAATCAGAAATTGAACGAAAACGCAACAAATCAAAAAGAGATGAAACTATCAGACGATGACATGAAACAGAACGCGAATCAAAACGCAAGAACAGTAGAATCGAAACAGAGACGCGAAACACTTAACTCAGAATTAAACCGAACAACTCAGAATAGAGACGAACCGAGATACTTACCTTCGAAGCGTGTTCGACCTTGCTCTGATACCACTTGATGGACGAATGCCCGAGGAGAGACCGATTGAAGCTGTGCGAGCTCCTTCGAAGCTTCCTCCAGAGATGAACGCAGCGGAAAAAAAACGAAACTCTAGATTCAGAGAAAACCCTAAGATCTAAGGATTAATCGGGAGATAACCTTAGAGACACGAAGGAAACCCTAGAAAAGGGGAAAATCTCAAAATGATCCGATGAATCGGTTCAAACTCAAGATTAAACGGTAGGAAAGCTAGATTACTCAGAGGAAAGTGGAATAAACGGTAGAAAAGGGGAAAACAATCGATGGAAGGTCTGGATCTAGGGTTGCAAAATAGAAATTGATTGTGGAATGGTGACAGAGGAACTCTCGAGTGGACGGACTCGAGAAATATGCAAAGTGGAATCTGAGGTTGAAGAAAATGAGCTTACAAGAGAGGAAATTGCTCTCAAAGAAAAAGTTGCGAGTGTGAAATGTTGAGGATGTGTACCTCTGATGCGTAAGGGAAGACGTAATGTGGCGAGGCACGGGACGCTGACGCGATAAGTGGAAGATGTGGCCTCTGACGAGTGGTGCAGCGTGGAGGAGTGATGAGAGAAGCACGGTGATAATGAAAAATGAAAGGGAGAGAGAGTGTGCTTGGAAGGTGGCTAGAGGGAGTCTTTGGGCTCTCTAGCCTGACTTTCAAGAGAGAATAATTTCTGATTTCAGAAAATTTAATTCTCATTAATCTCAAAAGTCCTAATACAATAGAGGAGCTGGGTATTTATAGTAACCCATGCTCCTTAAGAGCTAAACTAAACAAAGTAAAAATACAAAAGGAGGACTACGTCAAGTACGATTCCATCAGCATGGTAATCTGACCCATTTGAATCTCCAAATTCTTGATAGCAGCTTCAGTGCTCTTTTGAGTAGACTCATTTTTCTGTATGAACTGATGAAGAGTTTCTTCCATCCTTATTGATCTTTCATTAAGTATAAAAATCTATTGCCATAAGGTTGGTTGTTGCTGTTGCTTGTTAAATAGCCTAATTTGTCCAGCTTGCCCACTTTGTCCTTGACCAATGCTTGGGTGTGGTTTCCACCCTTAATTGAAATTCCCCTGGCGGTATTGATTGGCCATGAAGTTAACATCCTCTAAGGCTTCTGCTGGAAAGGCGCATTGACCAATGATATGGTCACCCCCACATAATTCACAAAATTGTGATTGAACCTGTGTGATGACAAATTTATGATCACCAAAATATTATGTCACAAACGTGTTGAACAATCGGCAAGTATGACCGAATCGTTTCAAGTAATAAACTCGGTAAGACCAAGTATCGTTCTCCCAAAGGACTCACGGCCTAGTTTAGTTATGTGATTCGTTGATTAGCTAAGACTTAAGAACAAAATAATTGGATTTTACTATGCAAAAGACGAAAATAAACATGTATGCATGAGGTTTTGATCAATGGCAAAACAAAAGACAAGCACTTTCAATGGAATATATGGATGAATATGTTGTTGGGGTTATCACTTTCATCTTATCCACTCTCATATACTTGATAACAGTTGAAAAACTGTTATTTTCATGCTTAATATTGATACTAAAAGCAACCTTTAGACTTAAAAACTAGCTTGAAATCATGCAGTTTATCTATATTTTCATAAATAAGAGAGCTGGACAGGTTTATGCTTGATTTGAGTGTTTTTGTGCAGGTTTTAAGGTGAATTTAGCGAAAAGAGTGAAGAAGGAGAGAAGTGACATTAGAAAAGACAAGAAAGAGTGCAAAAAGAGAAGACAAAGGCACCGCTCAGCGGTATTTTACCGCTGAGCGGCACTCAGGAGGTTGCGGGAGTCACGCTGAGGGGCAAAATGGCCGCTGAGGGGAAGAAAAGGACGCGCAATCACCGCTGAGCGGCACTTTTTGGGCTTGGGCTTTTGTAATCTTTTGTAACTCTAGATTAGTATATAAGGGCTTGCACGTCCTTGGGATTAGTATCTTTGGCAGAAACGAGGCAAACACTCTCTCTTCCACCCCTTTGAAGGAGGATCTTGGATGCTCAGGCTACCTCTTCACCTTTATTGGGTTTATTCTTTCATTCTTTCATTGTTATTCATCTAGGTTCACCATGAATATGGTGAACTAAACCTTGTATGTTTGTTGGGGAATCAATGTAATCTCTTGAAGCTCTCATATATGGAATCTGTTGATTACATCTTTTAATTAAGACATATGCTTTCTTTCATCATTAGTTAGGGTTTTTCCTCTTTGCTCAATGCTTGCATAGTTTAACTCATTCCATGCATGATTATTGATTTTGTCGATACGGACACGTACGGGGAAGTCTAGATCCGGGGAATTTCTCCCAATATTATACTGACAATATTCTATTGGTTGCCTTTAAGCTCCTGCACTCATGAACTAATCATTAGGAATGCTAGGAATTGTATGAACTCGTGATTAGGGAGAAGCCATCTAGAATGGTACATTAGAGAGTGGCATTAACAATGATGATTTGAATGTTGAATTCCTAAAATATATGAGAGTGGATTAGATGAAATTGACCCCCAACAACATATTCATTCATATATTTCATTGAAAGTGTTTATCTTTAGTCTTTGCCATTGATCAAACTTCATGCATACATGTTTATTTTCTGTCTTGCATATTAAAATTTAAATCTTTCGTTTGTAAGTCCTAGCTAATCAACAAATCACATAACTAAACTAGGCCGTGAGTCCTTTGGGAAGAACGATACTTGGTCTTACCAAGTTTATTACTTGAACGATTCGGTCATACTTGCCGATTGTGAAACAAGTTTGTGACATCATAATTTGGTGCTTACAAATTTGTCCATCAATACTTTAGGAATTCATCATTCAAGTCATCATTGTTAATGCCACTCTCTAAATTACCTTGACAAGAAGACATATCCCTAATTACGAGTTCATACAATTCCTAGCATTCCTAATAATTAGTTCTTATAGTGCAGGAGCTTAACGGCAACCAATATACTATTGGGAGAGATTCCCCAGATCTAGACTTCCCCGTACGTTCCCGTATCGACAAAATCAATAATCATGAATTGAATGAGTTAAACAAAGCAAGCATTGAGCAAAGAGGAAAAACCCTAACTAATGATGAAAGAAAGCATAGGTCTTAGATTAAGATGTAAACACAAATTCCATATATGAGAGTTTCAAAAGATTTCATTGATTTCCCCAACAAACATACAAGGTTTAGTTCACCATATTCATGGTGAAACTAGATGAACAATAATGACAGAATGAAAGATAAAACCCTAGAAAGGTGAAGAGGTAGCCTGAGCATCTAAGATCCTCCTTCAAAGGGGTGGAAGAGAGAGTGTTTGCTTCGTTTCTGTGAAAGATACAAACCCTAGGACGTCCTAAAGCTTATATACTATTCTAAAATTACAGAAAATTTAGGTCCAAGCGCATAAGTGTGCCGCTCAGCGGTAAGTGCGTGAGTTGGTTTCTTCCCCTCAGCGACCATTTTTCCCCTCAACGGATCTCCCGTGAACTCTTGAGTGCTGCTCAGCGGTAAACTGCCGCTGAGCGGTAACTTCGGCTTCTCCTTTTGCACTTTTTGATGTCTTTTCTGATTCCATCTCTCTCCTTCTTCACTTCTTTCACTAAATTCACCTTAAAACCTGCACAAAAACACGGAAATCAAGCATAAACCTGTCCAGCTCTCTTATTTCTGAAAATATGAGTAAAAGCTTGATTTCAAGCTAGTTTCTAAGTATAAAGGTTGCTTTTAGTATCAATTTTAAGCCTGAAAATAACAGTTTTTCAACGGTTATCACAACCCCTAACTTAGAACTTTGCTTGTCCTCAAGCAAACAAGATGTAACTCAATCTTCAACCAATTCATATGATGGTTCACTCATTCAAAAATCCTCTTTTCAAGATAAGTAACAACTTCAATCAAACTTATGACCAACAGTTCAATCAAGATGTGCACATGCTTTAGTGTTCACAAAGTCATTTAAATTCCAACAAATGCTATTTTTCATGAATGATCAATCAATTAAGCATGGAAGTTCACGTGCTTATGGAATATTTCCTCACTAGATAAAGTGTTTCACTCAACACACAAGTGTATAAGAGGTAATCACTCATTCACTCCACTATCACAATGTTACATGAATCAACTTTGCCTTTCATTTTACCACAATCAAAAACATTCACAAGCATGCATCCTCACAAGGACTTTTCAATGGTTTATAATGTGGCTGGGCTAACAAGAAAATTGGTTTTTCTGGATCACAAAATCCTTGAGTTAAGAGAATTATAACAACACAATTATTCTTATTTTTCCCAACTTTCCTTTTGCATTTGCATTGAGCTTTGCTTTTTCTTTTCTTTTCTTTCTCTTTTTCTTTGCATATTCTTAGCTCAATGCTTTTACTTTTCATGTTTTCCCAACAACCCCAAACTTGAACATTTAAAAATACCACACAAGATCTTCTACTTAACTCAAGGTAAAGATTTTCAATCAAGGGTTTTCAATTTATGTTCAAGGCTAAGGGTTCAAAGGATAGAACAAAAAGTGTTCTCTTTTAGTGGGCTAATTTTATGAATTTGGCCAATAAAAAGGGTTCCAACAAACGGCCTTGATCATATAATGCAAAACAAGCAATTGATTCAATCATAGAAAACCTGGGCAAAATCATTCATGCTTTCAAAGTAATAACATTCAATCAATAAAAACTCTGGAGCTCAAAACCTCACATATAAGCTCATTCACATTTGACATACACATCCTGCTTAATCTCACAACCACAATCATAACATCATCCATTTGTTCACAAAGCTTGTGAATCACCTGTATAAGCATTTTAATGTGCACATCATCTCAACATCAATCAATCAATAAGCATCATCAAGCACTACTTATCAAACAATCAAAGTTAATAGCAAACCATCATAACAAACCAGGTTTCCAATAGAGTACAACAAACCCTAATCTAAAAAACCAAAAATAAATAAGTTCAGAAAGCTTAAACCAACAAAAGCATAAGCATATGATAGCATTCATCAGTAAATGCTATCTCAGCTCCTCATCAATCTGAGTTGTCCTCTGTATCTTCCTCTTCTTCCTCATCTTCAAATGCATCATCATCATCAGCTTCATCTTCTTCCATCTCTCTAACTGAAGCTTCAGCTGCTTTAGCTCCTCCTCCTTGCACTGGCTCCTCTGGCCAAGCCACCACATTATGGAATTCATCCATAGTCCACCTGTGAGCTGGAGGTGTATCATACATCCCCACAATCATCTCAGCAGTAGCCACCTGCCCTCTGTGAATGGACTGCAACTGAGCACCTATAAGAGACATGTACATCTCCCTCATCTGGAATGGTTCTGCTTCATGTGTCTCAGCAGATGTCTGGCTCTGTGCTGGCCCTCTCTCTCTACGAGCACGGCGTGGTGGAACTGGCTGAGCTGTCTCCTCACCTCCACAGTACTGTCTGTAATAGGCCTCATCAATAGCTTTTCTTGGCCTCTCAAATGGTGGAGCAGAAGTGTCCACCCCAGCTATCTTTCAAAGGTGAGGGATCAAGGAGGGATGTCCTAGTGGTGCTTTGTTGTTTGAGGTATTGGCGCACACACTAATCTCATCAGCTATCACCTACCCAATGTTAACATTTAAGTTTTTGATAGCACAGTAGATGAATAGTGCCCTGCTGAGAGTAATATCTGACACATGTGAACATGGCTGAATGTTGGCATGAGAAAATGCCATCCAATACTTAGCAAGAGGAGTCAAATCAGTCCTCCTAAAGTTGACCACTGAGCCAGATCTATTCCTTTGGAAGTGTCCTCCAAGTATATATAGTACTCTCTCCACATCCTCATAATCAGCACCCTCCTCCATGCATAGAGCAAACTGGAACTGCTCACCAGCCCACACAGTGTCCAGGAAGTTATTGATAGAATCAGGATCATACCTGATAGCATGGCCTCTAACATAGCCCAAATAATTCTTAGCTGGATAATCACCAATCTTCTTTGCATTGGTGTAGAATTCCTTTACCACAGCTATGTTTGCAGGTGCAGGATATGTGGCTGGCTTTCCCCAGTCATTCCCTAACACTTGCTCTCCAAATTGAGGAGCAAAGTTAGGTATCATTCCCACCTTTCTTTCCATGAGGAGTCTCCTGTCCTGAACCACCCTGAAGTACATCTCATGTTTCCGAGAGAGGAACCTACTAGAGTGGGGCTGTTCTGGTTCCTTTTCCTTTCTCTTGGTTGCCATGGTTTTCAATCTCTTTCCTGAAGAGGATGCCATTCCTGCATTCAAACACAAATACAAAACCACAGAACATGATGTTAATCATTAGTAAAACACACAACACAACTCCTTTCGAAGCTAAACCACCGCTGAGGGTCATAATTTCCCCTCAGTGCCACCACTGCCATGTTCCAGATCGCAAAAAACCAGAAAAACCAAGTTTGGCAGAGTGCCGCTCAGCGGCAGTTTACCCCTGAGCGGTAACTCTGCAGAATTTTGAAAAACTTCTTTTTAAGCTGTCCTAACTCCACCCAAATGCAATTTTCAGTTTTCCAGTTCAAAATCATGCAGTTTAATCGGTTCTAACATCAATTATATTATCAAATCATGCATAGAAATCAAAACCCCTAAATATTCATGCTTTGACAATCACATTCAAAATCAAGAACCCTAGAATGAACAAAATGCATTTTACTTACTTGGGTGGAGATACTAGATGCAATGAGAATGCTTCCAAGCTAGAATGCTCTCTTCCAACCCCAAACTTTAATAGCACCAAAATATGATGTCACAAACTTGTTTTACAATCGGCAAGTATGACCGAATCGTTCAAGTAATAAACTTGGTAAGACCAAGTATCGTTCTCCCAAAGGACTCACGGCCTAGTTTAGTTGTGTGGTTTGTTGATTAGCTCAGACTTAAGAACGAAATAATTGGATTGTATTACGCAAAAGACGAAAATAAACATGTATGCTTGAGGTTTTTATCAATGGCAAAAGCAAAAGACAAATACTTTCAATGAAATATATGGATGAATATGTTGTTGGGGGTTCAATTTCATCTTATCCACTCTCATATATTTTAGGAATTCAACATTCAAATCATCATTGTTAATGCCACTCTCTAAAGTACCTTTCTAGAAGGCTTCTCCCTAATCACGAGTTCATACAATTCCTAGCATTCCTAATGATCAGTTCATAAGTGCAGGAGCTTAACGACAACCAAGATAATATTGGGAGAAATTCCCCGGATCTAGACTTCCCCGTACGTTCCCGTATCGACAAAACCAATAATCATGCATCGAATGAGTTAAACAATGCAAGCATTAAGCAAAGAGGAAAAACCCTAACTAATGATGAAAGAAAGCATAAGTCTTAATTAAAAGATGTAAAAACAGATTCCATATATGAGAGCTTCAAAAGATTACGTTGATTCCCCAACAAACATACAGAGTTTAGTTCACCATATTATGGTGAACCTAGATGAATTACAATGAAAGAATGAAAGAATAAACCCTAAAAAGGTGAAAAGATAGCCTGAGCATCCAAGATCCTCCTTCAAAGGGGTGGAAGAGAGAGTGTTTGCCTTGTTTCTGCCAAAGATACAAACCCTAGGACGTCCTAAAGCTTATATACTATTCTAAAATTACAAAAAATCTAGGCCCAAGCCCATAAGTGTACCGCTCAGCGGTAAAGTACCGCTCATCGGTGAGTGCGCGTCTCGTTTCTTCCCCTCAGCGGCCATTTTGCCCCTCAGCGGATCTCCCATAAGCTCCTGAGTGCCGCTCAGCGGTAAACTGCCGCTGAGCGGTGACTTCGGCTTCTCCTTTTGCACTCTTTAATTTCTTTTCTGATTTCATCTCTCTCCTTCTTCACTTCTTTCACCAAATTCACCTTAAAACCTGCACAAAAACACTGAAATCAAGCATAAACCTGTCCAGCTCTCTTATTTCTGAAAATATGAATAAAAGTATGATTTCAAGCTAGTTTTTAAGTCTAAAGGTTGCTTTTAGTATCAATTTTAAGCATGAAAATAACAGTTTTTCAACTGTTATCAATGAGAGTCTTTTCCAATGGAGAAATATTACGCACCATTCTCTCCTGAACCATACAAACTTCATCAAGTTCATCAAATTGAAAACATGCTTTGTCATCATTTGGATATGTCATAGCTTTGGATACATCAAATGTGACCTCTTCATCATCAACTCTCAGTTTAAGCTTACCATTCTCTACATCAATCAGAACTCTAGCAGTCTTCATAAAAGGTCTCCCAAGAATAAGAGGAACATCACTAGTTCCTTCCATCTCCATCACAATAAAATCTACTGGAAATACAAATTTGTCGACCTTTACTAGAACATCTTCAACCACTCCATATGGATATTTAAGAGACCTGTCTGCCAATTGAAGAGCCATTCTGGTTGGTTTAATTTCCAGCCCCTGAATTGTTCTGCACATGGATAGCGGCATTAGATTAATGCTAGCTCCCAAATCAATCAATGCTCTTCCAACTTTCACATCTCCTATGGTGCATGGAATAATGAAGCTTCCTGGGTCTTTAAGTTTAGGAGGTAGTTTCTGTATGATTGCACTGCAATTACCCTGTATATTGATAGTTTCCTTCTCAATGTACTTGTGTTTCTTTGTGAGAAGTTCCTTCAAAAATTTTGCATATGCTGGCATCTGTTGCAATGCTTCAGAGAATGGTATAGTAATCTCCAACTTCTTAAACAGTTCCATGAATCTTTCCAACTGCTTTTCTTTCTCCTTCCTTGAATAACTCTTTGGATAAGGAAGTGGCTTTTCATACTCTTTTTCTTTCTGTCTCTCTTCTCTCTCTTTTTTTTCTCTCCTCTCCTCTTCTTCTTTGTTCTTTTTCTCTCTCTCAACTCCTTCTTTCCACTCACATGTTTCTTTTTCACTCTCACTCTCATTTTCTTTCTCCTCTCTCTCTTTTTGTCTCTCCTCTAACACTCTACCACTTCTAGTCACAACAGTTTTACACTTCTTTCCAAGATTATCATGTTTCATCTCGCCAACTATTCTCTCAACATAAACCTCCATTTTTTTAAATGCAACATCCACATTATGACAATAAGACGCATTCGTCTTCAAGAATCTTTGGAAAGTCTCTTCAAGCTTTGTTGTTTTCTCAACTGGAGTAAATTGCATCTGTCATTTTTGTTGTTGCGCTTGAACCATTGAAACCTGTTGTATTTCCTGTGGTATTTGAGAAAGTTTCATGGTTACTTCTTCAAGCGGTTGAGAGATAATTCTATTTTGGATAAGCAAAGCCTCATTTGATTGTAACAACTCCTTCTGACCAAGATCTCCTTTTTCAATATTGAGTTCGTTGTCACTAGTAGCCATATTTTCAATAATTTCAGTTGCTTCCTCTGGAGTTTTCCATTTAATATTGCCTCCTGCTGAGGCGTTCAGCATCATCTTGGTTTGTGAACCAAGCCCTCCAAGGAAAGTTAAGACTACTTCCTGTTCTTCAAAGCCATGCGTGGGTGTTTTTCTTAACAGACTTTTGTATCTATCCCATGCATGCATGCCCCAGTGATTCTTCCATGCCCTGCTTAAATGAAGATATCTCTTGCTTGCCTTTTGTCACCTTTGATTGTGGAAAGTACTTGTTTAGAAATTTTGTGACCACTGCATCCCACTCTGTGAAACTTCCTTCTGGGAAAGAATTCAACCAAAGCTTAGCATTGCCTCCCAATGAGAAAGGAAACAAGCTAAGTTTGATAGCTTCGTCTGGCACCCCATTAATCTTCACTGTGTTGCAAATCTCATTAAAGGTAGTGAGGTGCTCATATGGGCTTTCATGAGATAACCCATTAAATTGGTTGCTTTTCACCAGTTGAATCAGTGCTGGTTTCACCTCCATATTAGCTGCATTGACTCTAGGTCTAGCTATGCTGTTAAAGTGCTAAGGTCCAGCTATATTGGTGTAGTCTGCAAGAGTTCTTCTAACATTATTGTTCTCCATATTTCCTGTGCTATGAACAGAACCTTGTGGTGATGATTGTAAGAGAGTTTCTGGAGAAGGAAAAAGTTCTCTAGATGTTCGGATTCTTCTCCTCCGTCTACTCTCGTCTAGACCTTCAAGAAGAGGTTCTGTTGTTTTCTTGCTCCTAGTTCGAATTTCCTCCTGCATACACAAGAACACAAAACCCTAGAAAAGATTTGGTTAGCACAAAAAGATATAGGAGAAGATATATATTCAGAAGATAAAAAATTCAGAAGATAAAATAAAATAAGATAGAATAAAATAAAATAAAATCTAATCTAATCAAATCAAATAAAATCAAATCAAATCTAATCTAATCAAATCAAATAAGATAAAATAAAATAAAATAAAAACAGAAATTCAAAATTAAAGTCAAAGATAATCAATAATCACACAAATTAACCAGTTAAACCAGAGTCCCCGGCAACGGCGCCAAAAACTTGATGGAGAAATTTATGAGCACCAAAATATGATGTCACAAACTTGTTTTACAATTGGCAAGTATGACCGAATCGTTCAAGTAATAAACTTGGTAAGACCAAGTATCGTTCTCCCAAAGGACTCACGGCCTAGTTTAGTTGTGTGGTTTGTTGATTAGCTAAGACTTAAGAACGAAATAATTAGATTGTATTATGCAAAAGACGAAAATAAACATGTATGCATGAGGTTTTGATCAATGGCAAAAGCAAAAGAAAAATACTTTCAATGAAATATATGGATGAATATGTTGTTGGGGGTCAATTTCATCTTATCCACTCTCATATATTTTAGGAATTCAACATTCAAATCATCATTGTTAATGCCACTCTCTAAAGTACCTTTCTAGAAGGCTTCTCCCTAATCACGAGTTCATACAATTCCTAGCATTCCTAATGATCAGTTCATAAGTGCAGGAGCTTAACGACAACCAACATAATATTGGGAGAAATTCCCCGGATCTAGACTTCCCCGTACATTCCCGTATCGACAAAACCAATAATCATGCATCGAATGAGTTAAACAATGCAAGCATTAAGCAAAGAGGAAAAACCCTAACTAATGATGAAAGAAAGCATAAGTCTTAATTAAAAGATGTAAAAACAGATTCCATATATGAGAGCTTCAAAAGATTACGTTGATTCCCCAACAAACATACAGAGTTTAGTTCACCATATTATGGTGAACCTAGATGAATTACAATGAAAGAATGAAAGAATAAACCCTAAAAAGATGAAGAGATAGCCTGAGCATCCAAGATCCTCCTTCAAAGGGGTGGAAGAGAGAGTGTTTGCCTTGTTTCTGCCAAAGATACAAACCCTAGGACGTCCTAAAGCTTATATACTATTCTAAAATTACAAAAAATCTAGGCCCAAGCCCATAAGTGTACCGCTCAGCGGTAAAGTACCGCTCATCGGTGAGTGCGCGTCTCGTTTCTTCCCCTCAGCGGCCATTTTGCCCCTCAGCGGATCTCCTGTAAGCTCCTGAGTGCCGCTCGGCGGTAAACTGCCGCTGAGCGGTGACTTCGGCTTCTCCTTTTGCACTCTTTAATTTCTTTTCTGATTTCATCTCTCTCCTTCTTCACTTCTTTCACCAAATTCACCTTAAAACCTGCACAAAAACACTGAAATCAAGCATAAACCTGTCCAGCTCTCTTATTTCTGAAAATATGAATAAAAGTATGATTTCAAGCTAGTTTCTAAGTCTAAAGGTTGCTTTTAGTATCAATTTTAAGCATGAAAATAACAGTTTTTCAACTGTTATCACACACTAGTGAAAAAGTGAGTGGAAGAGAAATTTTCTTAAGAGGGAAGAGTGAAAAGATATGGAAAACCTTGGAAAAGGTATGTGGGAGTGTTTGTGCAGAGAAGAGCCTGAAAGTATGAGCATATGCGCAGCTTAGGGTATAAAAATACCCTAATGGGCTCGGGTCCCGCTAAGGGGAACTAAAGCCCATTCTGCGAGGGTACCGCTCAGCGGTACGTTGCCGCTCAGCGGCACTTTTGTGAAGTGCTCTTCTCCTTCTTTTCTTAACCTACGTGCCTCCTACACATGCCCCTCACTGGTTCCCTGCAATTCAATGTTTAAAATACTTATGCAAACCCTAACTAAAATGAAACAAACAAAAACAATCAATCAACTGGGTTGCCTCCCAGGTAGTGCTTGTTTAACGTCACGAGCCTGACCCAAAATCCACCAACACCCATCAGTAGGTGCAAACTTACCAACACCCATCAGTAGGTGTTACAAACTTACCAACACCCATCAGTAGGTGTTACCAACTCACCAACACCCATCAGTAGGTGTCACACACTTAGCATCCTTCAGTAGATGCTATATCCAACTAGCATCCTTCAGTAGATGCTATGTTCAGCAAAATATTTACAAAATAATGTTCAACAGACTAAATATTACAAACCAAAATAAAATTCAAAGTTCTTAAATGAACTTGGTTGCCTCCCAGCAAGCGCTCTTTTAACGTCATTAGCTTGACCCAGTAAAGCTCAAGTTCCTTCTTCATAGTTGATGTTGTCATCCCACCAACTCCTCAGATGTTTCTTGTGCACTATTTTGGTCTTTCTAAAATGTGGAGACTCTATCTCTACCATCTCCTTCTCTTTAAAGCCTTTCACAACCCACAACTTGTTTTTGATTCTCACAGGTGTACCAAGTTGGGGTCCTCCTTTCTTCCAGTCACCAGGAATTCTTCCTCCTCTTCCAATCTTCTTTCCTTTATGCACCTGAAACAATAAACAATGGTTACCTGTGACCTTGGGCTTTTCATTTTGATGGCTAGTCATGTGTGCATCTTCAAATGCAGCTTTATAACTAGCTTCTTCCTCCTTTGTTTGCCTCTCATCTTGAAAGACATCTAAAACAACTCTCTCCTCTCGGTCCTGGAGCACCACTATACCTTCATTCACATCAACGATAGCTTTGGCCGTTTTCATAAACGGTCTTCCAAGTATGATAGGTATCTTGTCTGTCTCCATCTTCATCACCACAAAGTCTGCCAAGAAGTGGAGTTTGCCAACACAAACTATAATGTCCTCCGCAATCCCACATGGCTCCTTTGAAGATCCATCGGCCATTATTAAATTAACCTTTACAGGTTTCAAATTGAAATCGCCGATTTGCTCCAATAAAGAGTAAGGTATCAAGTTAACACTTGAACCTAAATCAAGAAGAGCTTTTTTAATCTTTTTCTTCCATATGGTACAAGGGATAGAAAAGCCTCCTAGATCTGTCGCTTTTGGAGGGAATGGCTCTTTTTTAACAGTTATACACTCTTTTGCCTCATCATCTCTATGTCTTTTCTTAGTAGAGACGTCTTCATTAGTTTTAGTGTAAACTGTAATTTGTTGTAGAATCTGCTCCCAAGGTGCATCATTATCCACCATCTTAAATAATTCTGTGAAATCCAGTTGTTTCCCTTGATGTATTGGAACAGGAGAAGTATTTTGGCTCTCTACTTCTCTTCTCTCTTCTGTTTCTAACTCAACTATCTCATCTTCAACACTCTCTACCACCTTGCATTCTTCTCTGGGGTTAACCTCAGTATTAGCCCCAAAATTTCTATTTGGCCTTTCTTCTACCTGCTTGGTGATTTGCCCCATCTGAATCTCCAAATTTTTTATAGCAGCTTCAGTGCTCTTTTGGGTAGACTCAGTTTTCTGTATGAAATTATTAAGAGTTTCCTCCATCCTCATGGACCTTTCATTGAGCATAGATAATTGTTGCCATAAGGTGGGTTGCTGCTGCTGCTTATTAAATTGACCAGCTTGCCCAGTTTGCCCTTGACTAATACTTGGGTGTGGTTTCCACCCTTGATTATAGCTCCCTTGACGGTATTGATTGGTCATGTAGTTCACATCCTCTACAGCTTCTACTGGAAAGGCACATTGACCATTGATATGGTCGCCTCCACATAATTCGCACAACTGAGATTGTACTTGTGCAACAGTCTTCAACTCTTTAGGAAATTGTGCAAGAGTTTTAGTAAGAGTCTCCAACTGTTGAGTTAGAATCTTGTTTTGAGCTAGCAGGGCATCATGTGTCTGTAATTGGAGAACTCCTTTTTGTTGCATAGGAGCTCCTCTCTCACTGTGCAGCTCATTATCACTAGTAGCCATGTTTTCTATAATCTCTGTTGCTTCCTCTAGAGTTTTCCATTTAATATTGCCTCCTGCTGAGGCATCCAGCATCATCTTGGTTTGTGATCCAAGACCTCCAAGGAAAGTTAAGACTACTTCCTGGTCTTCAAAACCATGCGTGGGAGTTTTACGTAACAAGCTTTTATACCTGTCCCATGCATGCCCCAGTGATTCTTCCATATCCTGTTTAAATGAAGAAATCTCTTGCTTGCCTTTAGTCACCTTGGATTGTGGGAAGTACTTGTTTAAAAACTTTGTTACCACTGCTTCCCACTCTGTGAAACTTCCTTCTGGGAAAGAATTTAACCAAAGCTTAGCATTGCCTCCTAGTGAGAAAGGAAACAAGCTAAGTTTGATCGCTTCGTCTGGCACCCCATTAATTTTTACTGTGTTGCAAATCTCATTGAATGTGGTGAGGTGCTCATATGGGCTTTCATGAGAAAACCCATTGAATTGGTTGCTTTTCACCAGTTGGATCAGTGCTGGTTTGACCTCCATATTAGCTGCATTGACTCCAGGTCTAGCTATACTGTTAAAGTGCTGAGGTCCAGCTATATTGGTGTAGTCAGCAAGAGTTCTTCTGATGTTGTTGTTCTCCATATTCTCTGTGCTATGAACAGAACCTTGTGGTGATGATTGTAACAGAGTTTCCGAAGGAGGGAAAAGTTCTCTAGATGTTCGGATTCTTCTCCTCCGTCTACTCTCGTCTAGACCTTCAAGAACAGGTTCTGTTGTTTTCTTGCTCCTTGTTCTAATTGCTTCCTGCATGCACAAGAAAACAAAACCCTAAAAAAAATTGATTAGCACAAAAAGATATAGGAGAAGATATAAGATTCAGAGAATAAAATAAAATAAAATAAAATAAAATAAAAATCGAAAAAATAAAAACAGAAATTCAAAATTAAAGTCAAAGATAATCAATAATCACACAAATTAACTAGTAAAACCACGAGTCCCCGACAACGGCGCCAAAAACTTGATGACAAATTTATGATCACCAAAATATGATGTCACAAACTTGCTGAAAATCGGCAAGTATGACCGAATCGTTTCAAGTAATAAACTCGGTAAGACCAAGTATCGTTCTCCCAAAGGACTCACGGCCTAGTTTAGTTATGTGATTCATTGATTAGCTAAGACTTAAGAACAAAATAATTGGATTTTACTATGCAAAAGACGAAAATAAACATGTATGCATGAGGTTGATCAATGGCTAAAACAAAAGACAAGCACTTTCAATGGAATATATGGATGACTATGTTGTTGGGGTTATCAATTTCATCTTATCCACTCTCATATACTTTAGGAATTCAACATTCAAGTCATCATTGTTAATGCCACTCTCTAAATTACCTTGACAAGAAGGCCTATCCCTAATTACGAGTTCATACAATTCCTAGCATTCCTAATAATTAGTTCTTTTAGCGCAGGAGCTTAACCACTACAAGAAATATTGCATTTATATACGGATATTTATATACGGATTATAATCCGTATGTAATTCAGATACTACATACGGATTTTATATACGGATTATAATACGTATGTAATTCAGATATTACATACGGATTTTATATACGGATTATAATCCTTATGTAATTCAGATATTACATACGGATTTTATATACGGATTATAGAGCCAGGTGTTACATGCGGATATTATATACGGATCAGAGAAATAATTATTTTAAAAAAATATATTTCTGATTAAGGGAAGCTGGGTGTCATTTCTCAACCTCGAGCTTTCCTCTCTTTGTTGAACCCTGGACATTTCTTCTCTGTCGAACCATCACGCTTTACTTTCTCTTTCGAACCATCTTCGGTCTCAGTTCGGTGTCCTCCTGTGGAGCCATCTTCGGTGTGGGTGTTGGTCTTTGGAGTGGTCTTCGGTGTGGGTGTAGATCGTGCTTTGGTTCTTCGTCGCCTCTCTCTGTCTATTATTGTGACCTTCATCAATCCTTCATCAAGCACTGTGGTTGGGGCTCATTGTTGGGTGCGGTGTCGTAGTTCGGCGTTGAGTAGCTTAATCGGGTAAGTAAATCAAACCCTAATGCTTAGTAAATTTGGTTCTTCTCTGGCCATTCTTGTCATCAAGCGATTGCCATCAATCATAGACTTAATCTCGCACTCTTCCAGTTGCAGAGGAACCCTAGGACTGTTGTTCTCGCACTCCGATTTTGGGTCGCCATCATTCAGTCTCAGTGACTCTGGTAAGTCCAGAATGTTGTTCCTTTAATATATATATATATCTTTATTTCTTTGGTGTGTAGTGGTTTAATGTTGCGGTTATTCACAGAGAAGAAGAAGTTCGAATGTCTAAGCATGTTTTAGTGTTCGATGTTGTAGATATGCTAAATTGCTGATTGTTGTGGTAAGTAAATTTTGTTCATTCCTAAGTAA
Organism: Vigna nakashimae; assembly: GCA_034642375.1. NCBI lineage: Eukaryota > Viridiplantae > Streptophyta > Magnoliopsida > Fabales > Fabaceae > Vigna > Vigna nakashimae. Next base: position 16,959,020 of record CM067763.1, read on the forward strand.
TTTCATTTGTAAAAGGAGAAAATCCTAAACCTTTGTTCTTTGGTTTTTCGGGCACAAAATGGGGTTTGGTTTGGTTGGTGTGCTGTGGAATACTTTGGTGCATTGTTAGGACATTGAGTGAACATTAAGAGGCGTGTTAAGGTATGTTTACGCAATCTTTAAGGACTATAACATATAATTTATATTATTAATTATATATATGTTTTATATGGTTTTCTCTGGTTCAATTTGTTTGATATAGGACTGCAAAGGATTCGAAGGGTAAGATAAGTGGAGGAAGCTTTTGGGATTCAAAAAGGAAAGTACCACCAAAGGGTAAGTAGTTATCACGTTTTGTTTAATGAGTAAATAGCTATTCTATTCAGTTTAATGGTTTTGATGTGATTACCATATACATTGTTAATTGAGAAGCCATAAGTTAAAATACTCTAGCTTTACATCCCTAATCTACATCAGGTGACTGCTACACAAAAAATTGTCCTCTGCTAATTTTATAAACAAATAAAAACCAAGGAAGGAAAAAAAAATTAAAATTAAAAGCCATTGGCAATTCTCACTACTTGAATGCCCCTTTGCAAGAAATCAAATACAATTTGAAGGGTCAAAGAATATATGTTTAGAACCATTTAGATGTCACAACTCCCTTTGCATTTATCTTTGATTGTACTATTTCTAAATTTTCTTTTCTTCTATTGTATAAAAATATATATTATGTTCAAGAATATGGCATCAGGTCCTTCTGGCCCTCCTATTCCACCTTCAGGAAATTCTAATAAGGGCAAGGGGAAGAAATCTTACGTAGTGAAGTTGATGACACGTTTCAATAATGAAATTGGTTCAACCAGTCAACCAACTACACCTACCTCTACCTCTACTGGTAGATCTGTTCCACCTCCATTAGTTGTTCCTGCCTTCACTCCCACTCCACATCAAGTTCCTACATCTTCACCTACCTCTATTGGTACATCTCTTCCACCTCCAATACAAGTGCCTGGCTTGACACCCACTCCATACCAAGTGCCTCCTTATCTTCAGGCTTCACTCTCTCCCAATGTTGGTTCTAACCCATCAACTCCCAGAAATATTGCAGCATCACCTGGTATAGAGGATGCAGATCCACATTCTAGTTCAGCCGCCAATAACATGGAAGAATTTTCCAATAGTCGTCCAATGATTACACCCGTTGGAGGAGGGTAAGAAAAAAAATCTCTCAATTAATATATACACAATTCATTGTTGTATTATTGTAATGTTTGAGTTTAAATTTGTTTTAGCTTTTATCCTACAAAAACTGCATCCAAGGCAATCACAGCAACCATCAAGGAACAGTTTGATGAGCCATGGCTAACATGGGGTGCAATCCCTAAGTCAACCAGAGATGTCTTCTTCGAACGTTTTAAGGTAAACACTTTTCATTCCTAATCCTGTTGTTACAAGTCAATAGTTGGTGTCCTGCATTTAATTTATACTTTGAACTTCTTTACTTATTCAAACCTATTATTTCTAATATAACAACAGAGAAAGGTTTCATGGAAGCCTGAAGATGAGGAAAAGGTCAAAAAAACTTATCACACCAAGGCATCTCATAGACTCTCAGAGATGTATAAAAAAGCTAGAACTCTAGGAAAAAGACCTGATTGGCTGGGGGACGATACTTGGAATGCTCTTTTGGAAAAGTGGAACATGCCACTTTATAGACAAAAGTGTGAAACGGCAAAGAAGAATCGGACATCTGAAAAGGGTGGATGTTTGCACACTGGAGGATCTATAAGCGTACATGAGCATGCTATTCGTTTGGTATATAACTTGTACATTTTTTTTCTTATATTTGTAATCATAAAATTTACAAATATTTATTAACAACTCCTTTTGTTTGCAGTCACAAGAGCTTGGTCGGTCTGTGCATGTTGATGAAATATTTCAGCAGACACATATTCGTCAATCAACGGGAGAATTTGTGGACGAAAGGTCTAGGCAGACCCATGTAAGTTTGTACTAACTCTATCACATTATAAATTTTCGTTTTTTAAACCTCATGTGTAATGATAATATTTATTCATTTAACAGGAACAATTTGTTGCAAAATTTTCTGAAATTAGATCTGAGACTGCATCTATTGGTGTCTCAACATCTTCTCCTCTAGACCCTGCGGAGGAGGAAAGATTGAGAAACCGATGTTGGTTAGAGGTTGCAGGTGGAAAATACAAGGGACGCGTATACGGCATTGGAAATGTCACTTCCCAAGATGACTGTGTTGATAGTTACATCCAACAAACACAGGCATCTTCTACTGCTCAACCTCAAAATTCAGAAGAAATTGTTAACCTGAAATCGCAGTTAGAACAATATGGTCAGCAGCTTCAAAAGTTTGAAGGCTTTATTGGCGTCCTCCTGCCATTCCTTCCGCCTTCAGCAGCCGCGGCTGCACAACAATTTTTAAACCTTCAAAATCCTCAAGTTCAAAATGACGTACCCAATACAGTCCAACCAGAACAACAACCTCCAGAACAGCAACCACCACAACAGCAACCACCACATGAAGAACCAGAAGATGGAAATGATGATTACATGCATTATTAGGAATTTTATAGAACTTATTTCCATTACTGTTGAACTTATTTAGAACCACAACTACAATCTGTTTATGAACTTACCAAATGTTGCAGTTATATTTACATTATACAATCTTTATGTATTCATATACAATGTTTTCTTTGTGGATTAAGTGTATCTGAAAACCTTATTAAATTTATATATCAATGTGCAATTTATAATGTCCAGGTTTGCTTGTAATAATGCTGAATGTTAACTATAATGTCCAGGTCTGTTTGTATATTGTGCATGGAGAACTGCTATATACAGAGAATTTATTTACCTCTTGTTAAACCATTATATACGGAAAAATCCGTATATAATATCCATATATAAGTTATATACGGATTTATCCGTATATAATTTATATACGGATTTATCCGTATATAATTTATATACGAAAATATCCGTATATAAGTTATATACGAAAATTATATACGGATTTATCCGTATATAATTTATATGCTGAAAAATCCGTATATAATTTCCGTATATAACTTATATACGGATATTTCCGTATATAAATTATATACGGATAAATCCGTATATAATTTCCGTATATAAGTTATATACGGATATTTCCGTATATAAATTATATACGGATAAATCCGTATATAATTTCCGTATATAACTTATATACGGATAAATCCGTATGTAAACTTAGCTACGATGGTATTATATACGGATTTTTGTCCGTATGTAATCCGTATATAAACACAGAATATAAACGGATTTTGGGTCTTATATACGGATTTTTGCTGTATGTAATGCACTTTTTTCTTGTAGTGAACAACAACCAATATACTATTGGGAGAGATTCCCCGGATCTAGACTTCCCCGTACGTTCCCGTATCGACAAAATCAATAATCATGCACTGAATGAGTTAAACAAAGCAAGCATTGAGCAAAGAGGAAAAACCCTAACTAATGATGAAAGAAAGCATAGGTCTTAGATTAAGTTGTAAACACAAATTCCATACATGAGAGTTTCAAAAGATTTCATTGATTTCCCCAACAAACATACAAGGTTTAGTTCACCATATTCCTGGTGAAACTAGATGAACAATAATGAAAGAATGAAAGATAAAACCCTAGAAAGGTGAAGAGGTAGCCTGAGCATCCAAGATCCTCCTTCAAAGGGGTGGAAGAGAGAGTGTTTGCTTCGTTTCTGCCAAAGATACAAACCCTAGGACGTCCTAAAGCTTATATACTATTATAAAATTACAGAAAATTTAGGCCCAAGCCCATAAGTGTGCCGCTCAGCGGTAAATTGCCGCTCAGCGGTAAGTGTGTGAGTTGGTTTCTTCCCCTCAGCGGCCATTTTGCCCCTCAGCGGATCTCCCGTGAACTCCTGAGTGCCGCTCAGCGGTAAACTGCCGCTCAGCGGTAACTTCGGCTTCTCCTTTTGCACTTTTTGATGTCTTTTCTGATTCCATCTCTCTCCTTCTTCACTTCTTTCACTAAATTCACCTTAAAACCTGCACAAAAACACTGAAATCAAGAATAAACCTGTCCAACTCTCTTATTTCTGAAAATATGAGTAAAAGCATGATTTCAAGCTAGTTTCTAAGTATAAAGGTTGCTTTTAGTATCAATTTTAAGCCTGAAAATAACAATTTTTCAACTGTTATCACTGTGCAACAGTCTTTAACTCTTTTGGCAGTTGTGCAAGTGTTTTTGTAAAAGTCTCCAGTTGTTGAGTTAGTATCTTGTTTTGTGCTAGCAAGGCATCATTGGTTTGTAGTTGTAGAACTTCTTTTTGTTGAATAGGAGCTCCTCTTTCACTGTTTATCTCATTATCACTAGTAGTCTTATTGTCAATGATTTTTGTAGCTTCCTCTGGAGTTTTCCATTTGATATTTCCTCCTGCTGAGGCGTCAAGCATCATCTTGGTTTTTGAACGAAGACCTCCAAGGAAGATTAAAACTACTTGCACTTCGTCAAATCCATGCGTGGGAGTCTTTCTTAATAAGCTTTTATATCTATCCCATGCATGACCCAATGATTCTTCCATGCCTTGCCTGAATGATGAAATCTCTTGCTTTCCTTTATTTACCGTTGATTGTGGAAAGTATTTGATGGAAGCAGCTTCACTCTTCAAGAATGAGCGGCTTCTCGGACCAGAGGTGGCAGCGAAATTGGAAAACGGAGATGTAGGTTGAGGTGCACGGAAGGTGTTTGATGAATTGTCTGGTGCGGTTTTGGAGTGTGTAGGCAAAGGTTCTAGCTCAGACGGCCTTCCAAGAGGGAAGGAAGCTAGAGGATAAGTGTGCTAAAGTGGCACAATGCAAAGAACTTGAAGAAGTAGTGGCTGGAAACAATCCAACAGCATTTCACTATATCAATTCAAGTTGAGTTTACAAATGATGAGCTCTCTTTTTATAGGCAAAGATGAGCTTGGAAGTGTGCTATGAAAGCTACATCAGCTACATTTAAAACGTGCAGAATCCAAACGTGCAGGAGCTCCTTCCAGGCCATGTGTTTCATGTGCACTTTATTGAACATGTGCTGAATTAGGGAAGCCACACGGTTGGCTTGTGTTCCACATGATGCACATGTAAAATGTGTTTCTAACTTGGCTAATTGATGATGAGCAGCAGCAAAGCTTCTTGGCAGCATAGGTTTCCAAGTCTTTATTATTTGGCCTACAAAACAAGGTGAAGATATTTAGTTAAAGAAGAACAAGCTAAGACTTAGAAAGAAAAGATTAAGTCCTTTATTCAACTTCGCTTTCTTGGTCTTAGAGTAAAGTTGATACTTCTTTGGATGGGTAGACCCTAAAGGGGTTACCATCAGTATTTGTTTAGGAACTTTGTCACCACTGCTTACCACTCTGTAAAGCTTCCTTTTGGAAAAGAATTCAACCAAAGCTTAGCGTTGCCTCCTAATGAGAATGGAAACAGGCTAAGTTTGACTGCTTCGTCCGACACCCCATTTATTTTCATCGTGTTGCAGATCTCATTAAAAGTTGTGAGATGCTCATATGGGCTTTCGTGAGACAACCCATTAAATTGATTACTCTTCACCAGTTGGAATAATGCCAATTTCACCTCCATATTAGCTGCATTGACTCTTGGTCTTGCTATATTGAAATGCTGAGGTCCAGCTATATTTGTGTAATCTGCAAGTGTTCTTCTGGTATTATTATTTTCCATATTCTCAGTGCTATGGTTAGAACCTTTAGGTGATGGTTGTAACAGAGTTTCTGGAGAAGGAAAAAGTTCTCTAGATGTACGAATTCTTCTCCTCCGTCAACTCTCGTCTAAACCTTCAAGAAGAGGTTCTGCAGTTTTCTTGCTCCTAGTTCGGATTGCTTCCTGCATACACAAGCAAACAAATCCCTAGAAGAATTGGTTAGCACAAAAAGATATAAAAGAAGATATAAGACTCAGAGATAAAAGGATAAAATAAAAACCAAAAACAGAAAAATAAAATAAAATAATAACCGAAAAAATAAAAACAAAAAATAAAATAAAATAAAAACAGATATTCAAATTTCAAAATTCAAAATTCAAGTCAAAGATAATCAATAATCACACAAATGAACTAGTTAAACCACGAGTTCCCGACAACGGTGCCAAAAACTTGATGACAAATTTATGAACACCGAAAAATGGTGCCAAAAACTTGTTTAACAATCGGCAAGTGTGACCGAATCGTATCAAGTAATAAAACTCAGTAAGACCAAGTATCGTTCTCCCAAAGGACTCACGGCCTAGTTAGCTATATGATTTGTTGATTATTTAATACTTGTTATCAATTGATTGTAGGTTTTAAATGAAAGAAACAATAATTAAACATGTATGCATGAATTTGATCAATGGAAAAGAGGAATACAAACACTTTAATGAATTAGATGGATGAGTATGTTGTTGGGGTTATCAATTTCATCTTATCCACTCTCATATACTTTTAGGAATTCATCATTCTTTTCATCAATGTTAATGCCACTCTCTAAATTACCTTGCAAGAAGGCCTATCCTTAATTACGAGTTCATACAATTCCTAGCATTCCTAATAATTAATTCTAAAGCGCAGAAGCTTAACGACAACCAACCCTCATATTCCTATGTCTAGGCAATATGCTATTGGGAGAAATTCCCCAGATCTAGATTACCTCGTACGTTCCCATATCGACCAAATCAATAATCATGGCATTGAATGAGTTAAACAATGAAAGCTTTAAGCAAAGAGGAAAAACCCTAACTAATGATGAAAGAAAGCATGTATCTTAAAATAAGATGTTAAAACACAAATTCCATATATGAGAGTTTCACAAGACTACATTGATTCCCCAACAACAATACAAGGTTTAGTTCACCATATTCATGGTGAAACTAGATGAACAATAATGAAATAATGGAAGAGATAGAAAAACCCTAGAAAGAGAAGAGGAGAGTTGTCACCATCTCCCAATCTACCCCCAAGGGGTGAAAAGTGTGTTTCTGCTTCCTCCCAGCCAAAGATACAAACCCTAGGACGTCCTAAAGCTTATATACTATTCTAAAATATACAAAAAATTAGGCCCAAGTGCAAAATAGTGTCGCTCAGCGGTAAACTACCCCTCAACGGAGCCAACGTGGTTTCCTAAGTGCCGCTCAGCGGTAAACTGTCGCTGAGCGGTAGTTGCGACTTCTCCTTTTGCACTTTTCTATGTCTTTTCTGATTCCATCTCTATCCTTCTTCACTTCTTTCACTAAATTCACCTTAAAACCTGCATAAAACACTGAAATCAAGCATAAACCTGTCCATCTCTCTTATTTATAAAAATATGATCAAAAGCATGATTTCAAGCTAATTTCTAAGTGTTAAAGGTTGCCTTTAGTATCAATTTAAAGCATGAAAATAACAGTTTTTCAACTGTTATCACCCACATGCCCTAGGTTTTGTATCTTTGGTAGAGGAGGCGCAACAACACACTCATCCACTCTCTGAAGGCGGATTTGGATGCGGGAGCCTCCATATTCAACTTTTAGGGTTTTTCTATCTCATTCTTCTCTATTGGACATCTAGTTTCTCCATGACAATGGGGAACTAAGTTCTATTTGTTGTTGGGAGATGATGTAACATTGTGAACTCTCATGTATTTGAATTGATTCTTAATAGTTTATGCTTCTTTCATTAACTGTTGGGGTAATTCTTCTGTGATCAATGCATGCTTTGTTTAACTCATTCATAGTGTGATGTATGAATTGCATGAGTGTGATAACGATTGAAAAACCGTTATTTTTATACTTAATTTTGATATTAAAAACACCCTTTATGACTTAGAAACTAGCTTAAAATCATGGTTTTGCTTAAGTTGTGAGACTAAGAGAGTTAAAGGTGGTATTATTGGTTTTATGCTTTGTTTTCCTTGTTTTGACAGGAATTAAGATGAATTGGATGAAGAAGTTGAAGTAGAAAGGAGTTGGAGTCAGGAAAGGCTGGAAAAATAACACATAGAAGAATCGCAGATAGCGCTGAGCGTCATTTTGGGAACCTGAGCGCCAAGTTCTGTTGTCTCATGCTTAAGCGCCACCGCTAAGCGCCAATTTAGTGCCACAACCACCGTTGGGCGCCCTCTTGGGGCGCTGAGTGTTGACGACGTGGGCTTGGAGCTGTTTTCTATTATTTTTAATGAACTATTTAAGGTTTTGGACGACCTAGAGACTGTATCTTTTGATCCCTCGGAGGCCGATTTTGGATGCCCAATCTTCAACTTTTAGGGTTTTATCTTTCATTCTTTTCATTATTTTCATCTAGTTTCACCATGTCTATGGTGAACTAAACCTCAATTGTTGTTGGGAAACGATGTAATCCTTTGAAACTCTCATGTATTGAATTGATTTATATTATAAATGCTTTACTTCATTAATTGTTACGGTTTTTCCTCTACGCTCTATGCATGCTTTGTTTAACTCATTCAATCTAATGATTATTGATTTTGTCAATATGGACACATATGAGGAAATCTAGAATTGAGAAAATTCTCCCAAAAGCAATATTACCTAGACATAGGGATATGACGGTTGGTTGCCTTTAGGCTTCTATGCAAATGTAATGCATAATTAATTGGTAGGGATACAAGACATTGTGATCTAGTAATTAAGAGTAGGCTTTCTTCACCGAGACATCGAGTTTAAGGTAAATTAGAAAGTGACATTAACATTAATGAAGAAGATGAATTCATAAATACTTGAGAGTGGATAGGATAAGTCGGAAACCCCAACACCATAATCATTCCATATTTTATACACCAATCACCTGAGAATGCTTCAAGTCAATTAATGAATACTTGCATTCATATTTATTTAATGCATTATAAACACCATGATTTTGTTTACAATTCTTAATTAATCAAGAAACCACATGAATGTATAGGCCATGAGTCTCTTGGGAAACGATACTTGGTCTTACCATTTATTTTTACTTGAAACGATTCGGTACACTTGTTAGAGTGTTAATAGAGTGTCAATAGGTTCTTTACAATTCAGGTTCTTGTAGAATTATCCCTAAGAGCAGTATTTCTCAGGGATGGGGGTATGAGTCTTGGTCGTCTTAAGCTCCTGATCTTCAGAATTAATTATTAGGAATGCTAGGAATCGTATGAACTAGTAATTAAAGATAAGCTTTCTTCACCGAGAGATCGGGTTTTAAGTAATTTAGTGAGTGACGTTGACTTTAATGAAAGAAGAATTTTTATATACATGAGAGTAAACTTGTGAAATGTAACCCCAACAACACATTCATCTCGTAACACAAACATATTCCGTTCATCGTTGTGGCACTCTTTAATTGATCAAAATTACATTAATATTTAATTTTCTGTATTTGCATTTTAAACCAATGATTTCGTTCCTTTTAAGTCTTAATTAATCGAGTTATCACACAACTGTCTAGTGTCAAGAGTCTCTTGGGACACGATACTTGGTCTTACCATTTTATATTACTTGTACGATTCGGTACACTTGCCGAAGTGTCGGACTTCATTAAAAACACACCCAAAACCCCTCTAATTGAACGCCAGGTGTCCAGCAACTAGGATACGAAAATTAGATAGTGGAATGCAGGTGTCAGCAGACGAGCGGACGTTCATTTTAAGCAAAACCGAGTTTTTGGAAGTCTACGTCTCACTCTCTCTACATGCACCTTCTTCTCCAAAACTCTGATCTTTCATTTCTCCTTCTTCTCTCCAAAAATCTCTCCCTTCTCTACCGAAACTCACTATTTCTCTACTTCGATATCCGTTTAGGCACCGTTGAAGAACTTCCAGAGTCCCAAGCTTCATTTTGAACCGAACAGTTTCAAGTTCTGAACGAGTAAGTTTCTTTGTCTTTAGTCATTCGTTCTTTGGTACATGTAAACCAAGTTCTGGTTGCATGCTGTCATCTTGTCTGAGTCACTATTGGTTTTCTGTTGTTTGGTTTAGTTTGAAGAATGATGGAACGTAAGGGTAGAAAAGAATTGTAGTCAGACGAATCGTACTTCTGTCTTTAGGGAAGCTTATTTAATTTAATTTGTATGTTCACGATCAGAGGTAAGGGAAGCTTATTTAATTTAATTTGTATGTTTATTGTTCTGTATGAACGTTCGTTGATTTTGTTAAATTAAAAGAAGCATGAATTGTTGAGATATTTGACTATATGAAATATGATGGTTGCTATGTTCTGATGTAGGAAATATATGAAATTTACTATGATATGAAGGTATGAAATTTTGAAGTTATATGTTGAGAAATGAGTTTAAATATAAATGATTCTGGTATGAAATTTTCACTATGAAATTGTATGTTCGGTACTGAACGGTCCTTGACCGTTCGGTGTTTCTAGTAAACTTGGTTGAAATTGGATTCTTTCATTTGGAAAGAATCCTAGTTGAGGACGAGCGTCTTCGTGTGGTAATACTATGCTTGAGCGTTCGGCCAAACGTAGTTGCATCTGAGTATTTTGTGATAAACTACAAATTTTGTAAATATATGTATTTGTATATTTTTGTTATTCTTAAGCACTATTTCAATAGTATCTTATTATAATTATTAAGTTTTCTATTATAAATTTAGTAGTGCTCGGTCTCATACCAAGCGCTTGAAATGAGTAGTGCTTGGTCTTATACCAAGTGCTCGTACTCATTTATGGAATGATCACTCTTGATGAAAATAGCGTTCGTCCAACTTCAGTAGAATTTTCCCCTACCATGTTCGGTCATTCACTGCATTAGGTTTCTGTATATTATTCTAAGCATGGTTCTTTAAACGTCTTGACGTGTTTACATTCATTAGTTCCGGCGTAGAACCTTAGTACTTGTTATGTTCTTTGAACTGTTGATTTGAGCTCACGAGAGTCAGTTCATTTAACTGATTCATGTTGTAAGTAACGTTCGTTCTCGGGATATGTATAATGGTACTCGGTTTCTTTCTCAACCTGACAGTAACCCTCTCGGTTTTATTCTATTATGGAATAGGAGACTTCTCTATCTCGTTCCAAGTATTCATCCTCGTTCTGAGTGAGGATTGAACGTTCGGTATTTGATGTCCTTAAAAATCGGTGAACAAAGATGAAATTAAAATGATGAATAATGAAAGATGAAGAGAATATGAGATGGATGAAATGTTATGGATTTTGAACGAGCGTTCCAGGGAGGAACGACTCATGGATGATTACTGAATTTGTACGGTTCATCCTGATGTTCCGTTAGTACTCGTCCTCACATAGAGGAGGGTACGTCATGTGTGGGAATTGCAGGAGGTCCTAGTCCTTAGGGGTACTTTGGACAGATAGGACTAACCTCGGGTGGCAGCTGATGAGAACATTCCAGTTACTACATCACTCGGGTGCACGAACGTCGTAGCTACACAGATTTCATACAGTCCAGACAGTCAGTCTAGTATTACGCCTTGTTGAAACGTGTGATGAAATATATCTTTTATGTTTGAAAGCGAGAAATGTATGTTTGTACTTGAATTAAATTATATAAGCTTACCCTATGTTCCTATCTTGTCTTATTTTGTACGTCCGTCTTTTATCATTCCAATGATCATTCGTGTGGATGTGAGCAGAAGGAGGCGATCTGCTGGAAGAGGCGCTAGAGGAAGAAAATATTGTCGAAGTTGAAGTGAAGACCGAACAGTAGGGCGTTCGGTTCGTACTTTAGTTAATAGCAAGGTGGTCGTGTGATCACCTTCCCTTTCAGGTTGATATGACTGTTCGGTATTTTTATTGTTTTGTAAGGCCATTCGGTCGTCAACGTACGTTCGATTTTTAGTGTAAGACTGATCTGAGTTATTATTAAATGTGATTATTCTATTATATAGTTATACTGTATTTTTGGGATGTTACATTAGTTGTATCAGAGCAGCTTTGTTCCTTAAAGAACACTGTAGGTTATGAGTATACTATGCTTTTGCTGTGTGCTCAACGTTCGTTTGATGAGTATTTTAAACTCCTTGAACTTAACTAATGATTGTTTTCTCTACTTCTTAGAGAACTAATGGCACTGAGACCTCCTGCTCAACCTAGCGAACGTGATGCATCCGACAACTCCAGACTATTGGAATCAGTAATAGAAGCGTTACAGCAACAGAACGCTGCCTTGGTATAGCAGAACACGACCGCTTTACAGAGTTTGGAAGTCGCACGTGCCAACTCTGAAGCGACTCAAAGAAATCTATTGGAGATCATCGCGACCACGAGAAACACATCCGGAGCGTCCACTTCCTCCGGAAATCATCCGAACGAGTAGAGTTTGGAGAGCTTTCTCCAACATCACCCTGCGAAATTCAACGGGAAATGCCTTCCTGACGAGGCCGACCAGTGGTTACGAGATATGGAAAGAATCTACAATGCTAAGAGGTGTACGGACGACAATCGATTGGCATTCACGGAGTATCTGTTGACTAGAGAGGCTAGTCATTGGTGGACTAGCATGAAGATGATATTAACGGACGCCCAGAGTCTCATCTCGTGGGAAGTATTCAGAAGCAAGTTTTACGAGGAATACTTCCCAGATAGCATTCGTTTTGCCAAGGAAGTGGAGTTCCTTCAGTTGGTGCAAGGGGGATGTCCGTTTCAGAATATACCAACAAGTTCAAGCATTTGGTTCGTTTCAATACCATGGCGACAAGCGAGGAGTGGCAGTGTAGGAAGTTTGAAAATGGATTGAGAAGTGAGTTGAAGTTATTGATTTCCAGCTTGTTGATCACAGTTGGAAAACTGTTATTTTCATGCTTAAAAATGATACTAAAAGCAACCTTTAACACTTAGAAACTAGCTTGAAATCATGCTTTTGGTCATATTTTTAGAAATAAGAGAGCTGGACAGGTTTATGCTTGATTTTAGTGTTTTATGCAGGTTTTAAGGTGAATTTGGTGAAAAAAGTGAAGAAGGATAGAGATGGAAGCAGAAAAGAAATCAAAAAGTGCAAAAGGAGAAGTCGCAATTACCGCTCAGCGGCAGTTTACCGCTGAGCGACACTCAGAAACCCACGTTGGGTCCGCTGAGGGGTGAAAATGCCGCTGAGGGGGAAGAAACAACTCACGCACTTACCGCTGAGCGGGAGTTTACCGCTGAGCGACACTTTTATGGGCTTGGCCCTAATTTTCTGTATTTTGAGAATAGTATATAAGCTTTAGGATGTCCTAGGGTTTGTATCTTTGGCTGAGACGAAGCAAACTCTAACTTTTCCACCCCTTGAAGGAAGATCTTGGATGCTCAGGCTACCTCCTCCTCTTTCTAGGGTTTTATCTTTCATTCTTTCATTATTATTCATCTAGTTTCACCATGAATATGGTGAACTAAGCCTTGTATTGTTGTTGGGGGAATCAATGTAGTCTTGTGAAACTCCCATATATGGAATTTGTTTTAACATCTTATTTTTAAGACTTATGCTTTCTTTCATCATTAGTTAGGGTTTTTCCTCTTTGCGTAAAGCTTGCTTTGTTTAACTCATTCATTGCCATGATTAGTGATTTTGTCGATATGGGAACGTACAGGGAAATCTAGATCCGGGGAATTCCTCCCAATAGCATATTGGTTGTCGTTAACCTTCTGCACTTAAGAATTAATTACTAGGAATGCTAGGAATTGTATGAACTCGTAATTAAGGATAGGCCTTCTTGCAAGGTGATTTAGAGAGTGACATTAGCATTGATGAAAAGAATGATGAATTCGTAAAGTATATGAGAGTGGATAAGATGAAATTGATAACCCCAACAACATACTCATCCATCGAATTCATTGAAGTGTTTGTATTCTATTTTTCTCCATTGATCAAATTCATGCATACATATTTAATTACTGTCTTTTGCATTTAAACCTACAATCAATTTGTTCTCTAGTCTCAAATAATCAACAAATCATATAGCTAAACTAGGTCGTGAGTCCTTTGGGAACACGATACTTGGTCTTACCTAGTTTTATTACTTGATACGATTCGGTCACACTTGCCGATTGTTAAACAAGTTTGTGGCACCGTTTTTCGGTGTTCATAAATTTTTAATCACTTGTGCATCAAGTCCTTCCCTGCCATGGTTGAAAGAGCCAAAGTGTTGGAGAAGAATGTGGCCGAAGTGGAACACCAGAAGAAGCAACAACAATCAGTTAGGGGACCGGTTTTGTCTATAAACAATTTGAATCGAAGCAGGACATCTTACTCAATCAGTGGTTGCTGCCGGACGGTCTGGACAGTAAGGGACAAGGAGTTGTTTTCAGTGTGGGGGACCCTACTATAAATCACCATGTCCTCAGTTGGTAAGAGGAAAATATTGCACCCGCTGTAGAAGAAATGGTCATCTGGAGAGCGAGTGCAACATGGGAGGACAAGCGGTAATGAGGCCACCAAATACTGGAAGAGTTCAACAAGGAAGGGGTGGCCGAGCGCAGGCGGTTGGGCGAGTATATGCAATAACGGGCGCTGAAGCAACAAGTTCAGGTACACTCATCACCAGCACCTGCTTATTATATGGAGCACCCTGTTGTTAGTTGTATGATTCGGGGGCAACACACTCCTTCATCTCGAAGGCGTGCATTGAGAAATTGGGGTTAATTGAGAGCGAGATGCAGTTCAACTTGGTGGAATCAACCCCAGCGGCTGGTGAGGTTAGGACGTCTACGGTTTGTGTTGGATGTCCTATTGAGGTAGAAGGGCGTAGATATAAGGTGAACCTCATCTGTTTACCTCTAAAAGAGTTAGAGGTGATTTTAGGAATGGATTGGTTGACTGTCAATCGCATTCTCATAGATTGTGGTGAGAAGAAGTTAGTATTTCCGGATGAAGAAGAAGAAGAGATTTCAGTAACGCTCGGTCAGTTAAGGAAAGATATTATGGAGGGCACGAGCTGTTATCTGATAATGACGCACGCAAAGGAGAAGTGTGAGGATTTAAGTCATGAACGATCGTCCAGTAGCAAGTTAAGTGGAGGAAGATCGATTGTGGATGAATTCCTGGATGTCTTTTCGGATGAAGTACCTGGACTACCTCCTCCTCGCGAGGTAGAATTCACTATTGATTTAGTGTCGACGATAGGACCCATTTCTGTGGCACCTTATCGGATGTCACCTGCTGAGTTGGTCGAACTCAAGAAGCAGATTGAAGATTTAATGGACAAGCAGTTCATTCGCCCAAGTGCATCACCTTGGGGAGCGTCAGTTCTCTTAGTAAAGAAGAAGGATGGTAGCTCTCGGCTTTGTATTGACTACAGGCAGTTAAACAAGCTGATCATCAAGAATAAGTACCCCTTGCCGAGGATTGATGATCTATTGGATCAACTGCATGGGGCTACAATATTCTCAAAGATTGATTTACGGTTTGGGTATCATCAAATTCGGGTCAAGGAAGGGGACATTCATAAGACAGCCTTTCGATCTCGTTATGGACACTATGAGTATCTAGTGATGTCGTTCGGTGTCACTAATGCACCAGCGATATTCATGGACTACAGGAATTGTATTTTTAGGCCGTTCCTGGACAAGTTCGTGGTCGTCTTCATTGATGATATCCTCATCTACTCCAAGAGCTGTGAAGAGCATGAAGAACACTTGAGGATCGTACTTGGAGTATTGAGAGAAAAGGAATTGTACGCCAAATTATCCAAGTGTGAGTTTTGGTTGAAGGAAGTACAATTCTTGGGGCACGTAGTTTTGGCTGGAGGCATCTTAGTGGATCCAGCTAAAGCGCGAGCGGTATTGGAATGGGAGAGTCTGCGTTCGGTCACTGAAGTCCAAAGTTTTGTGGGGTTGGCGAGCTACTATCGACGTTTCATTGAAGGATTTTCTAAGATAGTAGCGCCATTAACACAGCTAACCCGAAAGGATCACCCGTTCGCCTGGACCGATCGATGTGAAGAAAGTTTCCAAGAATTGAAGAAGTTGACGAGCGCTCCAGTCTTGGTCATTCCGGACACGGCCAAACCGTTCGAAGTATACTGTGATGCTTCTCATTAAGGTTTGGGTTGTGTGCTTATGAAAGAGAGGAGAGCAGTCGCGTATGCTTCTAGGCAGCTGAAGATACATGATAAGAACTACCCAACGCACGACTTGGAGGTGGCAGCAGTGGTCTTCGCGTTGAAGATTTGGAGACACTACTTGTACGGATCCACATTCCAAGTCTTAAGTGATCACAAGAGTCTCAAGTACCTCTTTGATCATAAGGAGTTGAATATGAGGTAGAGGAGGTGGCTTGAGTTCTTGAAGGACTATGATTTTGAACTACTCTACCATCCCGGGAAGGCGAATGTTGTAGCGGACGCTTTAAGTAGGAAGGTAGTTC
This sequence comes from Vigna nakashimae, assembly GCA_034642375.1. Classification (NCBI taxonomy): domain Eukaryota; kingdom Viridiplantae; phylum Streptophyta; class Magnoliopsida; order Fabales; family Fabaceae; genus Vigna; species Vigna nakashimae. Next base: position 16,975,355 of record CM067763.1, read on the forward strand.
ATGTCTCGGCAATGATGGTCAAAGAGCTGAGTTTGGTGGAAAGTTTTAGAGACTTAAGGTTGCAGTTCGACTTAGAACCGAAGAGTATTAGATGTTATAATCTTAGAGTATCCAATGATATCTTTGAACGAATTAGAGAGAAACAGTCATATGATGAAGACCTGCAGAAGATTTTGAGCGCGCTCGGTACAGACAAAGCTAAATACTTCAATATTGGAACGGACGGTCTTCTTCAATACAGAGATCGGATGTGCGTTCCAAACAACGGCGAGCTGAAGAGGATCATTGTTGAAGAAGGACATCAAAGTCGTCTAAGCATGCATCCTGGCATGACTAAGATGTATCAAGACCTTAGGAAGTCCTTCTGGTGGCAGGGAATGAAGAGTGATGTCGCTCGTTTTGTGGCATCATGTCTAACTTGTCAACAGGCCAAGGCAGAGCATCAGAGGCCGGGCGGCCTACTACAGCAGTTGGAAATTCCTGAATGGAAGTGGGACAACATCTTGATGGATTTCGTAACCCACTTGCTTCGAACGGTCAAGAATCATGACTCAATTTGGGTAATAGTGGATCGACTGACTGATAACAGTTGAAAAACTGTTATTTTCATGCTTAAAATTGATACAAAAAGCAACCTTTTTACTTAGAAACTAGCTTGAAATCATGCTTTTATCCATATTTTCATAAATAAGAGAGTTGAACAGGTTTATGCTTGATTTCAGTGATTTTGTGCAGGTTTTAAGGTGAATTTAGTGAAAGAAGTGAAGAAGGAGAGAGATGAAATCAGAAAAGACATCAAAAAGTGCAAAAGAAGAAGCCGAAGTTACCATTCAGTGGTAGTTTACCGCTGAGCGGCACTCAGGAGCTTACGGGAGGTCCGCTGAGGGGTAAAATGGCCGCTGAGGGGAAGAAACGACTCACGCACTCACCGCTGAGCGGTACTTTACCGCTGAGCGGCACACTTATGGGCTTGGGCCTAGATTTTCTGTAATTTTAGAATAGTATATAAGCTTTAGGACGTCCTAGGGTTTGTATCTTTGGCAGAAACGAAGCAAACACTCTCTCTTCCACCCCTTTGAAGGAGGATCTTGGATGCTCAGGCTACCTCTTCACCTTTCTAGGGTTTTATCCTTCATTCTTTCATTATTGTTCATCTAGGTTCACCATGAATATGGTGAACTAAACCTTGTATGTTTGTTGGGGAATCAATGTAATCTTTTGAAGCTCCCATATATGGAATTTGTGCTTGCATCTTAATCTAAGACTTATGCTTTCTTTCATCATTAGTTAGGGTTTTTCCTCTTTGCTCAATGCTTGCTTTGTTTAACTCATTCAATGCATGATTATTGATTTTGTCGATACGGGAACGTATGGGTGATGGACAAATTTATGATCACCAAAATATGATGTCACAAACTTGTTTCACAATCGGCAAGTATGACCGAATCGTTCAAGTAATAAACTTGGTAAGACCAAGTATCGTTCTCCCAAAGGACTCACGTCCTAGTTTAGTTATATGATTTGTTGATTAGCTAAGACTTACAAACGAAATAATTGAGATTTTATATGCAAGAGATGAAAATAAACATGTATGCATGAGTTTTTGATCAATGGCAAAAGCAAAAGATAAACACTTTCAATGAAATATATGAATGAATATGTTGTTGGGGGTCAATTTCATCTCATCCACTCTCATATATTTTAGGAATTCAACATTCAAATCATCATTGTTAATGCCACTCTCTAAAGTACCATTCTAGATGACTTCTCCCTAATCACGAGTTCATACAATTCCTAGCATTCCTAATGATCAGTTCATAAGTGCAGGAGCTTAACGACAACCAATATAATATTGGGAGAAATTCCCCGGATCTAGACTTCCCCGTACGTGCCCGTATCGACAAAACCAATAATCATGCATCGAATGAGTTAAACCATGCAAGCATTAAGCAAAGAGGAAAAACCCTAACTAATGATGAAAGAAAGCGTAAATCTTAATTAAAAGATGCAAGCATAGATTCCATATATGAGAGCTTCAAGAGAATACATTGATTCCCCAACAAACATACAAGGTTTAGTTCACCATATTCATGGTGAACCTAGATGAACAATGAAAGAATGAAAGAATAAACCCTAAAAAGGTGAAGAGGTAGCCTGAGCATCCAAGATCCTCCTTCAAAGGGGTGGAAGAGAGAGTGTTTGCCTTGTTTCTGCCAAAGATACAAACCCTAGGACGTCCTAAAGCTTATATACTATTCTAAAATTACAAAAGCCCAAGCCCATAAAAGTGCCGCTCAGCGGTAAATACCGCTCAGTGGTGACTGCGCGTCCCTTTTCTTCCCCTCAGCGGCCAGTTTGCCCCTCAGTGGAATGACCTCCTGAGTGCCGCTCAGCGGTAAAATGCCGCTGAGCGGTGCCTTCAGCTTCTTCTTTTGCACTCTTTGATTCCTTTTCTGATTCCATCTCTCTCCTTCTTCACTTCTTTCACTAAATTCACCTTAAAACCTGCACAAAAACGCTTAAATCAAGCATAAACCTGTCCAGCTCTCTTATTTCTGAAAATATGGATAAAAGCATGATTTCAAGCTAGTTTCTAAGTCTAAAGGTTGCTTTTAGTGTCAATTTTAAGCATGAAAATAACAGTTTTTCAACTGTTATCAACGGGGAAGTCTAGATCCGGGGAATTACTCCCAATAGTATATTGGTTGTCGTTAAGCTCCCGTGCTAAAAGAACTAATTATTAGGAATGCTAGGAATTGTATGAACTCGTAATTGGGGATAGACCTTCTTAACAAGGTAATTTAGAGAGTGGCATTAACAATGATGACTTGAATGTTGAATTCCTAAAATATATGAGAGTGGATAAGATGAAATTGACCCCCAACAACATATTCATCAATATATTTCATTGAAAGTGCTTGTCTTTTGTTTTAGCCATTGATCAACCTCATGCATACATGTTTATTTTCGTCTTTTGCATTATAAAATTCAATTATTTTGTTCTTAAGTCTTAGCTAATCAAAGAATCACATAACTAAACTAGGCCGTGAGTCCTTTGGGAGAACGATACTTGGTCTTACCGAGTTTATTACTTGAAACGATTCGGTCATACTTGCCGATTGTTCAACAAGTTTGTGACATCATATTTTGGTGATCATAAATTTGTCAATCAAGTTTTTGGCGCCGTTGCCGGGGACTCGTGGTTTAACTGGTTAATTTGTGTGATTATTGATTATCTTTGACTTTACTTTTGAATTTTTGTTTTTATTTTTTTGTTTTTATTTTTCGGTTTTTATTTTATTTTATTTTATCTTATTTGATTTTATTTTATTTGATTTGATTTTATTTGATTTTATTTGAGTTTATTTTATTTTATTTTATTTTATTTTATCTTCTGAATCTTTTATCTTCTCTTATATCTTTTTGTGCTAACAAATATTTTCTAGGGTTTTGTTTTCTTGTGCATGCAGGAAGCAATTAGAACAAGGAGCAAGAAAACAACAGAACCTCTTCTTGAAGGTCTAGACGAGAGTAGACGGAGGAGAAGAATCCGAACATCTAGAGAACTTTTCCCTTCTCCAGAAACTCTCTTACAATCATCACCACAAGGTTCTGTTCATAGCACAGAAAATATGGAGAACAACAATGTTAGAAGAACTCTTGCTGACTACACCAATATAGCTGGACCTCAGCACTTTAACAGTATAGCTAGACCTAGAGTCAATGCAGCTAATATAGAGGTCAAACCAGCACTAATTCAACTGGTGAAAAGCAACCAATTCAATGGGTTATCTCATGAAAGCCCATATGAGCACCTCACTACCTTCAATGAGATTTGCAACACAGTAAAGATTAATGGGGTGCCAGACGAAGCTATCAAACTTAGCTTGTTTCCTTTCTCATTGGGAGGCAATGCTAAGCTTTGGTTGAATTCTTTCCCAGAAGAAAGTTTCACAGAGTGGGAAGCAGTGGTCACAAAATTTTTAAACAAGTACTTCCCACAATCTAAGGTGACAAAAGGCAAGCAAGAGATTTCTTCATTTAAACAGGGCATGGAAGAATCACTAGGGCATGCATGGGACAAGTATAAAAGCTTGCTAAGAAAAACACCCACGCATGGCTTTGAAGATCAGGAAGTAGTCTTAACTTTCCTTGGAGGGCTTGGTTCACAAACCAAGATGATGCTGGATGCCTCAACAGGAGGCAATATTAAATGGAAACTCCAGAGGAAGCAACAGAAATTATAGAAAACATGGCTACTAGTGATAATGAGCTACACAGTGAGAGAGGAGCTCCTACGCAAAAAGGAGTCCTCCAATTACAGACACTTGATGCTCTGCTAGCTCAAAACAAAATTCTCACTCAACAGCTGGAGACTCTGACTAAAACTCTTGCACAATTACCCAAAGAGTTGAAAACTACTGCACAGGTACAAACCCAGTTGTGCGAATTGTGTGGAGGCGACCATATCAATGGTCAATGTGCCTTTCCAGTTGAAGCCGTAGAGGATGTAAACTAGATGACCAATCAGTATCGTCAAGGAAGCTACAATCAGGGGTGGAAACCACACCCAAGTATTGGTCAAGGGAAAACTGGGCAAGCTGGTCAATATAATAAGCAGCAGCAGCAACCCACCTTATGGCAACAGTTATCTATTAATGAAAGGTCCATGAGGATGGAGGAAACTCTCAACAATTTCATACAGAAGACTGAGTCTACACAGAAGAGCACTGAAGCTGCTATCAAAAATCTGGAGACTCAGATGGGGCAGATCACCAAACAGGTGGAAGAAAGGCCAAATAGAAATTTTGGGGCTAATACTGAGGTTAACCCAAAGAAGAGTGCAAGGTGGTAGAGAGTGTTGATGATGAGAAAGTTGAGTTAGAAATAGAAGAGAGAAGAGAAATAGAGAGCAATAACACTTTTCCTTTTCCAATCCATCAAGGGAAACAACTGGACTTCACAGAGTTATTCAACATGGTGGATAATGATGCACCTTGGGAACAGATTCTGCAACAGATTACGGTTTACACTAAATCTAATGAAGAAATCTCTACAAAGAAGAGACGTAGAGATGATGAGGCAAAGGAGTGTATAACTGTTAAAAAAGATCCATTCCCTCCTAAAGCAACAGACCCAGGCAGTTTTTCTATCCCTTGTACCGTAGGGAAGAAAAGGGTGAAGAAAGCTCTCCTTGATTTAGGTTCAAGTGTTAACTTGATACCTTACTCTTTACTGGAGCAAATCGGCAATGTTAAAGTGAAACCTGTAAAGGTTAATCTAGTAATGGCCGATGGATCTTCAAAGGAGCCATGTGGGATTGTAGAGGACATTATAGTTTGTGTTGGCAAACTTCAGTTCTTGGCAAACTTTGTGGTGATGAAGATGGAGACAGAGAAGATACCTATCATACTTGGAAGACCGTTTATGAAAACGGCCAGAGCAATCATTGATGTAAATGAAGGTATAGTGGTGCTCCAGGATCGAGAGGAGAGATTGGCTGTAGACGTCTTCAAGGATGAGACGCAAGCACAAGAGGAAGAAGCTAGTTATAAAGTTGCATTTCAAGATGCACACATGACTAGCCATAAAGATGAAAAGCCCAAGGTTGCAGGTAACCATTGTTTGTTGTTTCAGGTACACATGGAAGAAAAGATTGGAAGAGGAGGAGAAATTCCTAGTGACTGGGAGAAAAGAAGACCCCAACTTGGCACACCTGTAAGAATCAAGAACAATTTGTGGGTTGTGAAGGGATTTAAAGAGAAGGAGATGATAGAGATAGAGTCTCCACATTCTAGAAGGACCAAAACAGTTCACAGGAAACAGCTGAGGAGTTGGTGGGATGACAACATCAACTATAAAGCAGGAACTTGAGCTTACTGGGTCAAGCTAATGACATTAAAAGAGCGTTTGATGGGAGGCAACCCAATGATTTTAGAACTTTTAAATATTACTTTGGTTTGTAATCTTTAAATCTGTTGAACATTATATTGCTGAACATAGCATTTACTGAAGGATGCTAATTTGAAAAAAAAAATTAAGAGTGGGTAAGATGAGTGAAGGTAACACAATTTACCTTTGATGAAGTGTCAACATAGTAAGACTTTATTTTAAAACAATTTTAAAGTTTAAGGCCCACCAAAATGCCATAATTTTAGTTAAAAATATTTTAAATTAGAGTTATAAGACTTCAGTTAAAACTAAATTAAAGTTGTGTTTAAAATGAATTGAACTAACACTGTAAAAAAATAATGTCCTTTTAACGCGCTATATACGCCTCGGTTTTACTAAAACCGAAGCATATAAAAACACGGTAACATTTTTGTAGTTTTAGGGAAGTTATATGCCTCGGTTTAAAAAAAATCGAAGCGCAAGATGTCTACTACCTCGGTTAAGCCAGAAACCGAAGCATAAAGTTTTGTCATTGTACCCTCTGCTCCTCTACAAATTAGTTGACAAATTGAGAAACTTTTTGAAAAACACATACTGCCTCGGTTACAATCAGAACCAAGGCATATAGGTTCAATATATTTTCAAAATTGCCATTATACTTTTCATTTTTTAATATTTTTTGATATAATAGGCTTCGGTTAAGCTGAAAAAACGAAATAGTATAGTTATATTACCTCGGTTATATTTTGAACCGAGGCAGTATAGGCTGTTAAGAGCAAGCCCAGATCCTCTTCTCTTTCTGATTCCAAGTGGGCTTTAGGGTTCAACTTTTTTTTTCCTTTCGGAGCAAGCCTAGATCCTCCTCTTTCACTTGAACGTGCATGAGCAGCGAGGCAGTATAGGCTGAAGCTTCTTCCCTTTCTCTTCTTCTCTTGAATGCAGACGAGAAGCGAGAGTGTTATGATGGAGGTGAGTGGCCAGCAAAGACGTGGAGAGACGCGGCGAGGCGCGGTGAGGTCGCGTCTGATAGCGACACCGCTTCCCCGAAGGTTCCAACTCCGACTTCTTCGATGGAGACGACTACGCGAGGACGTTGGTCCTTCTGATTCGTGGCACAAGTTTCCTTCTCCTCCTTCTTCCTCTGTTTTCGTTTGAGTTTTATGGGTTTCCTGTTTCGTATAAGAACATATGTTGGGTGTGAATGGGGATGCGATGACGGACGAAGGCGGTGGTGGCACGTTGCGAGGAAGGCCGCAATAGAGTGAATCATTTTTCGATTTGGAAGTTTAGGGTTTCTAAAATTGAGAATTGGAGAATTAGTTTTTCATTTTCAGATTTGGGGTTTCTGTTCTTGTTTTTGTGACTTAGGGTTTCAACTATTCATCTAATTTTGGGGTTCCAGTTTTGTTATCTGAGTTTGTGAAACAACATGGTTATGTCTTGAAACAAAATTCCTGGCTTGGGAAAATCATGTATAACTCGGATTGTAGAGGAGACTCTCTCTAAGCGCGGGTCTTGTTCATCTTTAACGTTTTTCATAGCCATTCTGGTCACTCGTCTAGCGGAAGAAGTGGAACGGCGGAGAACGGTGGACGGAGGGTTGAAAGAAGGGCGTGAGACAAGGATTTTCTTTTAAATTCATTTTTGGGTTTTTTCTTTGCAATCTTGATTTTTTTCGGTTTGGGGGTTTGAATTTAGAATCTCGAATTGAAATCAGAACCGAAGCACAAAGGTGGCTAAAGAAGAGAAAAAAGATCCTACTGCCTCGGTCCAGGTTCCAACCGAGGCAGTAGAGGGAGACAAAGTAACTCGGTTCGGAACCGAGGCAAAGAATCTACCACTTTTTGCCTCGCCTAAATATGTCTCGGTTCAGGAACTGCTGCCTATGAGCGAAAATAATCGATGTCATTTCCTCTAACTGCAGCACTAGTGTAAAATTGTAATCATTAAACACAGTTTTAATTTAAAAATGCTTGCGTTAAAGTCGTGTTACCATGATTTTTTTGCGTAAATTTTTTAAAATCTACTCATTTAGATTACTTTATAAAAAAAGTTAGAGGAAAATGATGCTTTTGCTAGAATTAACATTTATTCTCCTTTTTTTTCGAATTAGGATTAATTCCACAAATGTACATAATCGTTCTAAGTGTGTAATTCCATATACAAATGAAATATTGAAAGAATCACATAGTTTCGTGACATCATAAATTTAACATTAAAATAGTTTATTATATTTTATTAATAAAAAATATTTAAATTTAACTCAATTTTATTACATCAATTTATAAAGTGAAAATTATCCTTTTTATATAACAAATTAATTTTATTTATAGACTATGTGAAATTTATCACAAACACTATAATTGTTTTTTAATTAATGACTAATTTCTTCTGTCGATAAGTACTAAAATATGTTGATAATGTTAATTTCTCAACGAATTATCAACGATAAAAAATCTATTAATAAATACTCCGTTGATAATTACCAACAAGTGTGGACCGTCAATAATTACTAAAGAACTTGACCGTCAATAATTATCGAAGGCTATGGTGTATCGTTAATAAAGGAAAAAAACGAGTTTTATTACCGATGACCTTAATCCTCAGTACTTATTGACAACTAAGATCTCTTAAGAATAACATGAAAATGAATTACATTGCCAACAAAAAATGTAGTTTTTCTTTTCTGAATGAAAATGAAATCATCTTGAGGGTGTATGTGTCAATTTATTACTATACTTATTACATTAAAATGCATGTTTTGGTAAAAAAATTTATATATAGAATAGGATATATGAAGTACAATATTTTAGTTGGGGCTTGAAAATTTTACGTAAAAGGAATAAAAATTTGGTCTTACTTTTTTACTTAATTAAAATGATTAGTTTCTTGAAACTTTTTAGTAATGGGTGGTGAGAAAAAATTTCCAATTAACTACGAAACCGTGCTTATAGGTGTCTGATTGTAGGCAATTTTAGAGTAGCCACACAAGGGATATATTCTCTTCACATTTTTCCCAATATTTTAGTACAACCTATAATAACCTTCGACAGAAACAAAGAACCCTAAACAAAATCCAATCCAACCAAACACAATACATCAATTAAAGCACGACACAAAAAGGAGTAAATGGGCATACCTTGTTTCTCAAAGCAGCTTTGTTGGACCTTCAATGCTCCACGACAATGGCATGAAGGAGACGTGACAAGAGGAGTGCTATGACCAGGACGCACAACAAGTTTTGCCAATGAAAAGATCATGACAAACACCATAAAGACGTTGAGCATTATTGGTGTATAATAATTTTTCTTGTTCTTAGACTTCAAAACATGTGTTATAGGCACACAAAAATTATTTTAAAGAAAGTAAATGATATTCTTTAGAACTATAACTCAACATCAATTCTCTTCCAATGGAAAAATTCATTGGGTGCAATATTAGTCCCTTTTTGAGTAAGATGATCAAGATACTCCTGACTTTCAAGTCAAAGTTTGATGTTTGATGCCCAAGTCACATATTTAGTTAGACCTAACTTATCAATGGACAAGTTCATAGTGACATAGTCAATAAGATTGAAAAGTTAGACACACTAGTCGTATAAGGGGTATTGGAAGAGAGAGAAAAACCCTAAGAAACAAAAGAGGCCTGATCATATTAACAATGAATCTAGAAAGAGGATGAAAATGTGATCTCGACGCATGTGATCGCTGTCAATAGGAGTCGCGATACACCAGTAGAGGTGTGTTGGGTCCATAACCCTCAAGTCCTTGGATCGAACTAGGTTCTAATACCATGTTAAGAAGTGGACTTTAAATCTAACTTAACCTTATAAAATTAACTTGTAAGGCGATATTTGCACTCAATTATATACTCTAAATTGGTCTCATATCTAATCGATGTGAGACTTCTAGTAACCACGATGAAGACCAACCTTACCGGGGCACATTTCATATTTTAATAATTCGAATTCGATTCCTCATCAAATTAAAATATTCACTAGTACAATCAGGGGAAACGACAACGGTTATTTTTGGCTATAGGCAGCGGTTTTTGAACCGAGGCATATTCAGGCGAGGTAAAAAGTCAAATACTTTTGGTCTCGGTTGTCAACCGAGGCATATAGTCCCACTCTACGGCCTTGGTTCAGCCCCAACCGAAGCATTAAGTTTTTGGTTTTTTTAATTTATTTTTTTCGTAGGAGATACTGCCTCGGGTCCCTTCAACCGAGGCATAAAGTTGCACTCTACTGCCTCGGTTCAGGCTACAACCGAGGCAGTAGATTCTTTTTTTTTTTGTTCTCTTCCGCGACACATTCTGCTTCGGGTTTGACCATAACCGAGGCAGTAAGTGGGCTTTTGACTTCGGTTTTTACCATAACTGAGGCATATAAGTACGTTTTTTTTTAAAGTGGTGTCTGTTTCTGCAACATTCCCAATCACAGAAACAGACCTGCATATCTTTTTATAACCAGAACAGTCCAGAATATTACACAAACATATATTTTAAATGAAATTCATATTAAAACATAAAATATATTGATTGGAATCATAAATCAAATTCTTAGAAGCATAAATCAATCCAATGTAATCATAAATCAAGTTTCAAGCATAAATCAATGCAATGTACATGTTGAATTTATAGTAACGTAGAAAAGCATAAAACAACTTAGAAACATAAACTTAAAACTTAGTATATCCTAATATCTACTACATACTATTATATAAATGAATTACAAATCTAGCAAGTGTTTTCCTCACAAGTTGGATTGACTTCTCTGGAATTGAAGCAGTCCTATTAAATCTCTGCATAAAGTACAATGATTTCAATTAGTGTATATGAAATCCAAATATAGAGAACATAAAATTCAAACCTAAATATTACCGTTTCCCATCCAGTGGTGTAATGTGCACGAATGATGGTCATCATCCAAAACATAACGTAGTAACCACATTCATATGACCCCATTTGTCTATTACACTACAATATATCATCATAATTATAAAATGTTAAGTAACATCATTTGAATGGAAGCAAATGTAACAAAGTATGGACTAAAATACCAAACCTTAAGAGAAACCCATGCAAGCTTTTTAGTTGTAGCAGTAGATCTCCCAGACATTAAGATTCTTACCAATCTACTGCATGTCTAAGAGGGCTGGGAGGAGACTTATGCAATGAACAAAACCAAACAGTCGTGTTCTCCGGTACGGAGATCACAAGTAGCTGCCAATGACACCTGAAATTGGTAATAACTTATGAATGATATACCAAAATTAATAAATGAATGTGTTGAAGTTAACAAACTTCACTTACCCCTGTATATAAGGGAGAAAATATATCTCCTTCCCCGTTCCAAAGCAGGTGGTGATGTATGTCTGGATATCATCAAATTTATTTCTCTCATGAGTCATAGAAGGGTCAATGAACCCATATACATCGTTGAACCCCTTCTTGTTACTAACATCAAACAGATACCTAAAATGAAGAAATAATATGATGTAAGTAAGTTCATAAAATACCAATATATATAAAAGTTTTCATAAACTTACATCATCCACAGCTGAATGAGTGTAATATTAATTTCATCTCTCCCCGACGCAAGCTCCCTAACATCTTGCTGATGCAAGTACAATGGGATATGAGATTCTCTTCCAAATGTAGTAGAATCCCAATGTACATTCATCGGCACCTCTGAAATGAGTTTAGCAAGCTCGTCTAACGCACCAAGAGGGTCATCCTTAGATAAATGAGTCTTCTTCGGTCTAGGACTTCCCTCTTGACCTATCTGCTGTTAAATGCAAAAATGGTTGTTATAACGTCAATTAGAAGTAAATATTAAAATTGAGAAGTATATAGTACGAGTGTTTACCGGGGGATTAGATACATGACCAACCAAATGTCTAGGCCAGGCGACAAAGGACCTAAATGCTTCTTCCACAGTGAAGAACTCATCTGTAGGCACAGGAAGAACGGCATCCGCTATGACAACCTCATCGACCGTGACCTTGACCTCATCTTCTGCAAGCTGTACACCATGCACTACAGTGGCTGTCTCATACACTGTACCACGAGCCACTAGCATGGTCCCAGTATCAGAGAGAATATATAACTCACATGGACGAGTGTCATCCATGTCGTCCCCTGGGGCACCGGCAGCTGAGCAACTTCCTTTACCGCTCCTACCTGTCAAATTAAATGTTAGTTTATGCAAAAAGTAAATTAGTAACCAAAAATAAAGAACCTTACCTGTAGGGGTCACAACATGTTCCGCTACAGGAGATGGTGGAGGACGATTGCCATAATCCTCATAATGTTGCTGGAACTGGCGCGCAACCATTTCAGCAACTTCATCATATAACTCTGCTCGAACCTTCTTTGTGATCTCCTGCGTCATCTCTTTTCTTATTTCCTCCTTCATCTTTTCATATGAATATGGACGCGAGGAAGACCCAAAAAACTGTCGTATGCCTATGCCAGTCCCAGCAGCATGCACCCGTCCTGGATGCTCAAGTCGTCCAATAGCTGTTGCAAGAATATCTTGACGACCTTCTTGTGTGAATTGACCTTGGGAGCTCTGCTCAACCAATGAGTCCTATCACATAACAAAAGTTCAAAGTCATTTGAAATAGCTATGTAAGATATATAACAAAACTAATGTAATATAATAAGAAATGACATCTTACAATTCGTTCAGATATTTCTCTGGCAGACTCCGAAGTGTAGGAGCCCGATGGTCTCATACGGGCTAACTTCCACTTGTCGTGCCGAGATGGTGGTGAAGGAGGAGGAAGAGGGTCACCACCCTCAGAAAGTGGAAGTCTACTATATGACTTCTGCTTCATTATTTTCTCTTCAAGCTTCCTATATCCACCACGAGACAGTAGGTGTGGACTTTTATTCTGAGCGCTTATTCCCTGTGCTTTTGACCTTTTTTCCTGTTACAAAATTAAACGATTGTCATGGTAGAGAATTATGAACGATAAATTGAATGATTTTACTACACTTACCTGCCACGCCTCAGATGAACGAAGCTCTACAAACTGACGCCATGTTTCTTCGTCAATTGCTGAATATTTGGAACATGGATTTTCATCACTTTTTGGTCCAAATATATATATATAGACGTCAATTTTGTCTTAAACCCTCGAAATCGTTCTGCAATTGCAGATAAACACCTATTCCTTAAGCTCTCGACGTTTGGCATATTGATGAGTCAATATTTTCTCAATTTCACTTAGCTTATTGTACTGAAATTAATCAGGGAATTGTGCTTAAATGTCCAGTATTTTCCCATTTTTCTTAATTGTGCTTAATTTGATCGGAAATTCAAATTTTGATTAATTTGAATTATTTGAGCTAATTATTTGCATTATTAATTGTAGGGAAATTTTTGGACATATAATTTGGGACATTTAGAGGCTAAATAACTGAGAGGTGTGGATTTACTTTTTGGAGGGCTGCCACATAATTAAGCTCTCTATTAAAGAAGTGTCTAGGACATTATGGTCATTTTAATCTTTGAAAGGGGTGCTTTATTATTGAAAAAAAAGGGTTGCACATCCAGGAGGTGCCACGGTCCAGCTGCTAGCTCCAGGCTGCACACACACACGGCCCACAATGGATAAAGGAGTTCTTGGGAATCATCTTAGGAGGTGCGGGGAGAGAAATGGGAAACCGGTCCACGCACACGGGAGCCCAACAGTTTGGAGCTGCATGAAGAAGCTTCCAGCACACTGCATCACCACGACCCAACTCTTTGTGCATTCATGCGTCGAGCTTGAACCAGAGGAAGCCTGCACGGAAGTGTCCAACACCTTGAATCCAGCAAGCAGCTGCACACATTCAACCATGGGAAGAGGGGTGCATCCAGCAGCTCCAGCTATCTTCATTCTGGAAGCAGCAACACGTCCACGCATTTGGGCTGGTCCACGTGCAGTCCAGCACGTCCAAAGCAAGGAGGATGGGATTTGGAGTCCACGGTTCAAGCAGCAGCACACAGAAAGCTTCAAGCGCACAACACGCTCACGGTCCAGCTTGGGAGATCATTTTCCAGCTTCAGCACACTCCACGTATACGGCCCATAAGAAAATAAGAAGAGGCTGTCCAGTGTTGAATGGGAGGGGCACACGGGAATCCACCACGTGGACAGCAGCAACACGGGTCAGGAAAAGAGGGCACATGAGGTTTTAAGTGACAAGCCGCCACCTAGGAGGAGTGGGAGTAGGGTAGTGAGAGCACGTAGAGCAGGGAGAATGGGTTGAAGAAAGAAGTCCAGCACAATGTGGAATGGAGCTTAGCTTGAATAGGTTCTGTTGTATCTTGAACAAAAACAATCATCTTATTATTATTCTACATGTTGGATAGCTTTGTTCAATTGCTGTTACCGTTTTCTTCCTATGCCATTTCTACTTTGCCTTGCATTTAATGTTTAGTTTATTCCTTGCATCTTTACTATTCCATGAGCTTTGTCTTTGCACGGTTACATCCAAAAAAAAATTGCTGCAATGGAAAGAATATAATATTTTTCAATTTGCTTTAAAGAAAGACTAGGTCTTTGGTTTTGCTTGAAGTGTAGTACGGTGACGAGACAGGGAGTGGTCATGGAAAAGCACATTTCATTCTATTAAAATTAGAAAAAGATGGTCTAGGATGTGTCACATGCCGTGATGGATTAAAAATTGTAGGTGGAGATTAGATTGGAGTAGGTGTCACGGTTTTGGGGGGAAGAAGTACTTTTATATTCCATTTATTTCTCATGATGCAGCACGTAATGGGTAGAGCTTCAATTGTTTATTTTATCTCTTTCTTAGTGATGCACCAGCTGCAACGTGGTGGTAGTTGCCACTTGGAAGAAGTTCAATTGTTGGGTAAAAAAGAAATGCTGAACGGAGATTAAGGGAAGAGATTAATATTTTATTCCATTTCTTTGAGCCAAGCACATTTCTTTTACGGCTGATTTCTCTCAACAAAGAAGCTTACATTTTTTTTAGGAGAAGATCATAACCATCACGCTGGCTGTACTGCACACGACTTACTCACAAAATTTCTTTTCTTTTCTTCCTTTCTCAGCATGGACCGAGACACATTATTCATTAAGCATTTATTTCTTTTTAATCATTAGTACTCTGATGAATAATATTTCAAGTAAGTGTTTTCTTTTGCATTGTTGATCATCATTTTTCGGCTTAAGTAACTGATGTGTTTCAAATTTGAATTAAAGTTTATTAGCTAAGTGTGTTTCTTTATTTTCACTGTAGTGAGCATTTTAATTATTAGCCAAACTTTGTTTCTTTTATTCCCGTGACTTTGTGCTTCAATTGGTCAACATTCTTGTTTTTTTTTATTTATATTCCAAGTGCATTTCATTTTTAATTTAGTCCTTTCCGAATCACAAAAACACAATCAAACCCCCCCCCCCCCCCACAACGTGTTAGATCTGAGACTGAACCACATTTGGTCCTTGTGAGACGACCTAGGAGTCACTTCCTAGCACTATACTGCATTCTTTTATGCACAACTTTTGTGGGAGGTGCGACCTTCTCATCACATATCAAATGTTATCTGCAACAAAGAAAGTAATAACCTTATCACAATACAAATTTATCAATATATTGAATATAGAATTTGGAGGAATATTGCTTAACTTACCAATAGATCTTGCCAGATGAGATTCCGATCAGCCTCAGAGACATGGTCAAAGGATGGAGTAAGTATAGAGATACGATCACGTGCTAATACCCCAAGGTAAGACCTAAATACATCTGCGTTTGGGCCAGATGCAACTCCAGTGACCACGTCAATAATGACAGGTGTCCTCTCACCTGCATTTCGTCTAAGTATAAGTTGTCGTAACCTCGTTGCTCCTCTCGTCCGTCTAGTAGTGGTGGGGACTTCATCGCCTGATGAATGAGGTGACTCAGCCATATATCTGTCACAATAAATAAGATGAAATATAAATAAAACACTTATAAAATGTGCAATATATTATTTAACAAAAGCCATAAATATTTACACAAACATGAAATTCATACATAATCATATGGATTGGTCATATATATATCCCCTCATTGTGATCTTCTCGTATTGCTTGTATATCATCAATTAGAGGGTCGTCATCCAAATTTATTGTCGTTTTAAATGGATGGTTGTCAGCGATATGAATATTACTTAGATTCTCTTCTTTATCTTCAATTTGCCTTTTTCCTTGGAGAGCAACATACCAATGGTCAGATGCAGGATCTTTTACATAAAAAACCTGACTTGCTTGATATGCCATGATGAACGGTTCGTCTCTATAACCAACCTTTCGAAAATCAACAAGTGTCATACCAGATTCATCTATTTTGACACCACTCTTATTGTCTATCCACTTACATTTGAAGAGTGCAACGGAAAACTTAGTGTAATCAACTTCAAATATCTCTTCAATTCTACCATAGTATCTCATGGAACCAACTATAGGATTTTGATCTTTGGATGTGGAAAACTGTAGCGACTCAGCTTCTAGACTGACGCCACTATTTTGTACTGTGCTTTTATCATCCAAAGTTTTTGTATAGAATGTGCAATTATTAATTTCGTATCCTGTACAACATACAACATCAAACTTCAAGCCATTTGCTAACCACAACAAAGTCTCAGAGGAACATGATTCTTTTGAAACTTCAGATTTGAACCAGGACAAGAATGTTCTGTTATGCTCCATCAACTGCCATTTCTCTGATTGTCGTGGATACTTGTCCCTTACAACGGCTTTGTGAGCTTCCAAAAATGGGATCACTTCATATGTGTTGTTTAATATGTATAGATGTGCTTGCATCAATTCTTCACGACTTTTCGTCACCACATTCACACCTCGGATGCTTTTACTTGTAGAATATCTACTCAACCATGATGTCCGAGGGACTCCTATCGGATTTGCTTTAGCCATATACTCAGAGCAAAACTCAATACTTTCTTCAGCAATATATCTTTCAATCATTGAACCTTTTGGACGATATTGATTTTTGACGTACCCTTTCAAAATCTTCATATAACGCTCAATAGGGTACATCCATCTTAAGTATACTGGTCCACACAACTTTATTTCTCTGACCAAATGAACAAGTAAATGCACCATGATGTCAAAAAAGGATGGAGGGAAAAACATTTCTAGTTGACACAAGATGATGATAATTTCGTTTTGAAGTTCATCTAACTTTGTAGGATCGATGACTTTACTACAAATTGACGAGAAAAATGAGCACAATCGAGTTATGGTTAGCCTAACTTTTTTGGGCAAAATTCCACGAATTGCCAGTGGTAACAACTGTTGCATTAAGACGTGGCAATCGTGAGACTTCAGTCCAACAAGCTTTAAGTCCTGCATTGACACTAAGCTCTTGATATTTGAAGAGTATCCTTGTGGTACCTTGATACTCTTTAAACAAAGACAAAAACTTATCTTCTCTTGTTTGGACATTGTGTAACATGCAGGGGGCAAATAAGTACGTTTACCAATCTCTCTTGGCGCCAATTCTTCTCGGATCTTCATGTCAACCAAATCCAAATGCGCATTCACTCCATCTTTTGTTTTTCCCTGGATGTTTAGTAGTGTACCAATCAAGCTATCACAAACATTTTTCTCAACATGCATGACATCTATGCAATGTCTAACATCTAACTTTGACCAATATGGAAGATCAAAGAATATTGATTTCTTCTTCCAAGGGGTCGCTACAGAAGACTTCTTCGACGTTTTCCCAAATTGATGATGTACTTTATTAACTTTCTCAACAACTTCAAGTCCAGTAAGTGGAATGGGTGCATTGTCTTTCTCTTGTTCTCCATTGAATGCTTTCTTTAACCTTCGATATGGATGATTAGATTGTAAAAATCGCCGATGACGCATATACACTGTCTTCCTTCCGTGTTTTAATTGTTGAGCTGCAGTGTTTTCTTCACATATAGGACATGCTTTATGACCCTTCACACTGTACCCCGACAAATTACCATAAGCTGGGAAGTCATTAATGGTGCAAAATAACATGGCATGCATCATGAAAGTTTCTGAAGCAAAGGCATCAAATATTTCAACCCCATCAACCCACAACAACTTCAAGTCTTCAACTAGTGGCCTTAGATAAACATCGATGTCATTTCCAGGCTGCTTTGGACCAGATATCAACATTGACAACATCATGTACTTTCTTTTCATGCACAATCCAGGAGATAAGTTGTAAATTATCAGTATAACGGGCCAACAACTGTGATTGGTACTTAAATTACCAAATGGATTCATTCCATCAGTAGCTAAGCCAAACCTAAGATTTCTACATTCTTCACCAAATTGGGGGAATTCTTGATCAATAATTTTCCGTTGCTTGGAATCAGCCGGATGACGAAGCATCCCATCAGTTGTTCTCTCATCTGCATGCCATCTTAGGTTTTTAGCGTCTTTGGGATTCGCAAACAAACGCTTAAGTCTGGCAACTAGTGGAAGGTACCAAACTACTTTCAAAGCAGAACCATTCTTTTCTGTGATGCCACCTTCTTCACCGTTTTTTGACTTGTATCGTGATAACCCACATTTTGGACACTTTATCAAAACTTCATTCTCATTCCTATATAATATGCAATCATTCGGACATGCATGTATCCGTTTATATTCCATACCCATCGGACAAAGAATTTTTTTGGCATCATAATTACGATTGGGTAACGTATTTCCATCTGGCAGCATTTCATTCAACAACGACAACAATTCTGTAAAACTCTTATCACTCCATCCATTGCTCGCCTTTAAATTCATCAGCCTTAATACCGCTGACAACCGTGTGAACTTAGTTGAACCCGCATACAAAGGAGTCTCCGCATCAGTGGACATCGTTTCATACACATGCGCTTGGGCAAAAGCTTCTGCGCCAACATCGCGGATCATGTCCTCTAAGTTGTCTTCTTCTGCTTGATCTTCCATATCCATTGTGGAATCATAAACATTTTCAGTTCGAGAGACAGTTGGAAAGTCTGTTAATTCGCCGTGCCATATCCATGTTGTATAACTTCGTATGAAACCATCACACAAGGACATCTGAACTTGACTTCATCATCACCACTTGTACTCGCATTACGTTGCGCAAACTCTATAAAGTCTTCTACCCCTCTCTCGTACTCAGTGCTGATGCGTGGTAAATTAATCCACCCTCTATCCGTACGCATGTTTATTGAAATTGTTTACACAATTTCAATAATCTTGAATGATCACTTTGATCGTGTTTGTATTCAAGGTGTGACCCTATCCCATTCAAGAAGATTCACTTTTTTAGTTTATTAAACATATCAATTTTAAACAACATATCTTAATCTTCACGAAATTTTGCCAGCATTTCGCATTGGTCTTCAGGTTACACGAAATGAAAGTGATTATGAATCACAATCAAATATGCACCCGAAGATCAATACAAAACACAACGACAAATTTTCGTGAAATTTAAGACGTGTATATTAAATTTGATATGTCATAATAAACTATGAAAAAGTTATTACTCTTCTTAAACTGTCCAACCGGACAATTCAAGATTCAATACTTGTAAATTATTATTACCATCTCCTCTATTTTCAAATCTAAAAAGTACATTTGTTAAAAAAATATGGAGATAGTAAATAATTTTTGTATTGAATCTTAAACGGGAAACTAAGGCTAATTCACAATAACAAACAAAATATTCAATCATATCATGAGATTTTAAGAATATATATCTCTATTAAATCAAATTTAACAATAATAAACCATTCTACAATAACAATAATAATCTACACTAACATAACATATACAAATAATTCAGTAATAATTCACCGAGGCTTCATTTTTCTTTCGCAATTTTCTATTCTTTCTTTAGTTTTGATCACTTTAAAACAAGCAATGAATTAATTTGATTAATTACTTGTTTTTCATGCCTAATTTTTTATATCAATACCACAAATAACATGCCTAATTTTCTATATCAATACCACAATGTACACAAACA
Organism: Vigna nakashimae; assembly: GCA_034642375.1. Classification (NCBI taxonomy): domain Eukaryota; kingdom Viridiplantae; phylum Streptophyta; class Magnoliopsida; order Fabales; family Fabaceae; genus Vigna; species Vigna nakashimae. The sequence goes on from CM067763.1 coordinate 16,995,253, forward strand.
ATGAAGAAGGAGAAACTTTTAGAATCAATTACCTGGGAGCGTGGCAGCAAGTTCGCGAGAATGAAAGCCGCGACTGGAACGGAAGCACCGGCGACGGAGATGGAAGCACCGACGACGGTGATGGAAGCAAACGTAGAAGCCACACAACAAAAGTGAGACGCGGCGGAGATGGAAGCAAAGCACACGCGAGAGGCCACCGACAACGGAGGAGACGCGACGATTGACGCTGGTGACCACACCGAGAGGATGAGGCGACGACGTTGAACGAGGAGACCGGAGGAGCAAACGCGAGGGTGAGAGGGTTGAAACCTTACTTCGTTTTGCTTCTGTAACGGCGCGCTGAGGGAAGAAGATGAAGGCGGTTCATTTTCGCAAAAAATTTAAACACCTTACTGCCTCGGTTCCTCACTTAACCGAGGCATAAAGGCCTTACCACCTCAGTTTTTATATAACCGGTGCATAAACATCGGCTGAAGGTACTGAAGCGTCAGAGATTGCAGACGCGTTGGCAGGTCTGAGGCAAGATATATGCCTCGGTTACTCTAAAAACCGAGTTCGAAGGTGTGTTTAGGCTTCGGTTCTGATACAACCGGTGCATAAACAGCAGATTAAGAAACTGAAACGTCAAAGGTTGCAGGGGTGTGGCAGTTCTGAAGCAACATATATGCCTCGGTTATTGGGAAAACCGAGTTCGAAGAGGTTTTTAGGCCTCGGTTCGCTTGGGAACCGAGTTAATAACTCTTGGCAAGTGATGGCAGTGATGGCAGGGTAGGTGGCAGGTCTTAGCGCAGAGATATATGCCTCGGTTCTGCTCAGAACCGAGTTAGTACCGAGCTTTAGGCATCGGGTGTTGGGCAACCGAGGCATATAAGTTACCTTTATTTACGCATCTGCCACCGCGTTTTTATACGCTTCGGTTGTGCTTAAACCGATGCGTATGTGGCGTTTTCAAATCCCCAAATTTTACTAGTGATTATTTAAGAGTATCTGCATAATAATCTTTCATGACAATTATGTCTTAGTCATAAAATTTGTAACATCCCAATAAATAGTAATTACCATTAATTAGAACTAATCACATTTACAGAAATTACAGTGCAGTCTTAATATTTACAACAGCTGCTCAAAATAAAAACCGAACGTACAAAGCTATACAGCGTTCAAATTTCTAACTACCAGGCTTCAAAATCTGGACGAACGGTCTTACAAAATAAATAACCGAACGTCCCAAAATATAGCACAGAAATGCTAGCAATTTCTAAAGAACGAACACTCTACTTCTCAGCTTTAACCTCAACTTCTACCAGGTTGGCATCCTCCAAATTTTCTTCTTCCAGCATTGCTTCAAGTGGTGCCTCATCATCTGCTCACATCCACAACGGATGATCATTGCATTGACAAGACGGACGTACATAAACAGTAGACAACACAAGGAATTGCAAGGGTAAGCTTAGGTAATTTAATTCATACAACCAACAGAAACTTTAACATATGAAATAAATCATACAAATCATACAACAGTACATATAAGTATAAAATCAATCATCCAAACTCTCATAATTAACGACTGTCCGGACTGTATGAAGCCATGTATCTACAGGCGTTCTTGCACCCGGGTGGTGTGGTAACTGGGATACACTCAACAGCTGCCACCCGAGGTTAACCCTATCAGTCCAAAGTACTCAGTAGGACTAGGGCCTCCTGCCATTCCCACGCATGACCTACTCCCCTCTACATGAGGATGAGCACTCACGGAATATCAGGATGAACAGCCATCAGCAACTTTACCATGGTCATACTACATAACTTCTCATATTCACATCATAGAGACGTTCCTCCTTGGAACGCTCATTCACAATCCAATCCAATAAAATTCATTCAAAATACCATTCGCACATATTAACCATTTCTCTTATTCACATTTTCATTCTGTGTTCCACTCTCTTAATTTAAACAAAAGTTTATCATTTAATAGATCAAGACGAATGTATTACAGTACACTACAACCTCGTTTCTGAACAAAAGAAACGAACCCTTATCCATTCACGAACGTTAAGAACAATTAATAATTTAATTGAGATTGAGTCTAGAAGATCAGAATAATACTTAGGAAAATTCTAAGTATAAAGACTTGAGGTTAAATCAAAAGGACGAACACATTTTAAATATATTTAAATAAATAATCAGAGTATTATTAAATTCGGAAACGAACACTGCCAGTCAATGACCGAACGTTAATTAAGAATTTGGACGAATGCTAGTTGCGTTCGCTCACGAAGCAATGATAAGGACGAGCGTTCAGTTATAAAACCGAACATTGCTTAGGACGAACGCTAGGTGAATGACCGAGCACTAAATAGAACGAACGCTCAATTAGAACGAACGTTCGGTATCAGACCGAACACTCACTAGGACGAACGCTCAATCTAAGACCGAGAGCTCATTTGAACGAACGCTCAGAATAATACTAAGCGCTACTTATGACGAACGCTGGTAAACAAAACCGAGCGTTCTAAATACTCTTCAATTTATTTTCAATCTTTGGACACGCTAGGCTGAGCCGAACGCTCAAACCTAACTCTTCACACAAATAAAGCTCGTTCTCAATCAGGATCCTTTCCAAATAAAAGAATTCTTATTCTAAGTTATTTTCCAGGGAAACCGAACGGTATAAGACCGTTCGATGACGAGCGTACATTATCAAGCAGAGAAGATGATATTTCCAGATTTTTCATCCACCATAACATCACATTTTTCATACGATTTGTAACTTATAATTTCTCTTCACCATAAATCTCATACATTACAGAATTCATATTATCATCCCAAACCATACAGAAATTCAATCATATTCCAACTCATACATTTCATTCTCTGCATACAGTTCAAACAATATTCATCATATACATCCAGTGCAACCATGCTCAATCTTAACATACTTAATCATCAAATGTTTCATTCAGTTCAGACATCCAGTACACTTCATTGCTTTCATACACATCAAACAAGTATTAAATTAAATTACTAAAGCTTCCCTTACCTGGTTCAGTAGTGCACTTCCAAATGCTAGGGTTTCACTCGTTCTCTTACGGCTTTCTATCCAGAAATTCACCCCACGATTTCCACTTAATCTAAGATACCAAAATCACATACAGTTCAGACCTATAACTCATTCATGCAACCAGAATTTGGTTCGCAGAAACAGAAGAGCAGAACGTTAAGGGACGAGAACTTACCAGCCACAGAATTCTAACTTGTTCGGTTCAAATGAAAGCTTACAACACCGTGAATGATTCTACGGTTTCTGAAATGGAAGCAGAGATGTTGGTGGTGAGTGCTCTTAGAGAGAAGACGAAAGAGTTTAGAGAGAAGGCAGAGAAGAAGAAAGGCCAGAGTTTCGTGAGGAAGAAGGTGATTGCATGCAGAGAATGGGAAGAGTTTTTCTGAAAATTCTCTTCCTTTCTACACAGAACGAACTCCCATCCTCCACACGCCACTTGTCTTCCACTAACGTTCTCAGAATGCTCCAACCGTGACACTTGGCAGACGCATGCAGTGGAAGTGTGAGTGCGTTTTGACGTGGCACGGTGCATTAAATGGTGCTCAGAGTGTGGTTTAGTGTGCGTTAATTAATCAGGTTCTCACATTCTCCCTAACTACAAAAATTTTCGTCCTCGAAAATTCTAAAGCTTACCAGGAAATAGGTGCGGGTACAATTCCTTCACAGCCTCTTCAACCTCCCATGTTGAGTCACCAGTCTTTGCATTCCACACCACTTTCACGAGACGAACGTCCTTTCCTTTGTAGAGTCTGGTGCGGCTATCTTCCACACAAACAGGTTGCATCTCCAGCGTTCGGTCTGGGCGAAGTTGGATGTCTTCTAACTCCAGTACGTGTGATGGATCAGCTATATACTTCCGGAGTTGAGAAACATGAAAGACTGGATGGAGGTTGGACAATTGAGGTGGTAAAGCTAGCTCATACGCCACTGATCCAATCTTCTTCAGAATTTGATAAGGTCCAACGTACTTGGGAGAAAGCTTCTTTGGACGAAGGACTCTTCCCACTCCAGTGATAGGATTCAGCCTTAGAAAAACGTGATCTCCAGCAGCGAACTCTAAGGGTCTTCTTCTCTTATCAGCATACGATTTCTGCCTGCTTTGAGACGTCTTCAATCGTTCTTGAATTAGCTTCACCTTCTCGGTTGTTTGCTGGATTAATTCAGGTCCGGTTAACACATTCTCGCCTTCTTGGAACCAACACAAGGGAGTTCTACACTTCCTTCCATAAAGAGCTTCAAACGGTGCCATTCCTATGCTTGCTTGAAAACTGTTGTTATACGTGAATTCAACGAGTGGCAGAACTTCATCCCATACACCCATATGATCTAGAACACACGTCCTCAACAAGTCTTCGAGTGTCTGGATGGTTCGCTCAGATTGGCCGTCCGTCTGAGGGTGATAGGCAGAACTCATTTGCAGCTTGCTTCCCAGTTCTCCTTGCAATGACTGCCAAAAACGAGATGTGAATCTCGTGTCCCGGTCTGAAACGATGCTTGAAGGAACTCCATGCAATCTAACAATCTCCTTAACGTATAATTTGGCCAAGTTTGTCATGGACATCTTCAAATTAACGGCCAGGAAGTGAGCGCTCTTAGTTAATCTATCCACAATAACCCAAATTGAATCATGGTTTCGGACTGTACGTGGCAGATGAGTCACGAAATCCATGGAGATGCTGTCCCACTTCCATGCTGGAATTTCCAATGGCTGCAACAATCCACCTGGTCTTTGGTGTTCGGCCTTTGCACGTTGACAAGTTAAACAAGAAGACACAAAACGTGCAATGTTACTCTTCATCCCAGGCCACCAGAATGATAAACGAAGGTCCTGATACATCTTAGTCATGCCAGGATGCATGCTAAGACGGCTGTGATGTCCCTCCTCCATTATGATTCTCTTCAGCTCACCATCATTTGGAACGCACGTTCTACCCATATAGCGTAGTAAACCGTCCGTTCCAGTACTGAATTCCTTAGTCTGATCCGTGCCGAGCGTCCTCAGTATCTTGGCTAATTCTTCATCCTCACGCTGCTTTACTCGGATCCGGTCAAACACATTACTGGAGAGTCTAAGGTTACAGCATCTAATAACGTTCGTTCCTAAGTCGAACTGTAACCTTAGATCTCTAAAGCTTTCCACCAAGTTCAGCTCCTTCACCATCATTGCCGAGACCCTTACTGCCTTCCTACTCAAGGCATCCGCCACCACATTAGCTTTTCCAAGATGATACAACAGTTCGAATTCATAATCCTTCAAGAATTCAAGCCACCTCCTTTGCCTCATATTCAACTCCTTTTGATCAAAGAGGTACTTGAGACTCTTGTGATCACTAAACACTTGAAACGTTGCTCCATACAGGTAATGCCTCCATATTTTTAAAGCAAACACAACTGCTGCCAGCTCCAAGTCGTGTGTGGGGTAATTCTTCTCATGGATTTTCAACTGCCTGGAAGCATACGCCACTGCCCTCCTTTCCTGCATCAGTACACAGCCCAAACCTTGATACGACGCATCACAATACACTTCAAAAGGTTTGGCCGTATCTGGAATGACCAACACAGGAGCGCTCGTTAATTTCCTCTTCAATTCCTGGAAGCTCTCCTCACAACGATCCGTCCAAGCAAACGGCTGGTCCTTCCTGGTGAGATAAGTCAGAGGGGCTACTATCTTAGAAAATCCTTCAATGAACCGCCTGTAGTAGCCCGCGAGCCCCACAAAGCTCCTTACCTCTGTGACCGAACGTGGACTCTCCCAATCCAGTACTGCTTTCACCTTGGCTGAATCCACTACAATACCACCAGCAGAAACAACGTGCCCCAAGAACTGGATTTCCTTCATCCAGAATTCACACTTTGAACGTTTGACATACAATTCTTTCTCCCTTAACACGCTCAAGACGATCCTCAAGTGGTCTTCATGTTCGTCAAAGCTCTTGGAGTAAATGAGGATGTCATCAATGAACACTACTACAAATTTGTCAAGGTACGGCCTGAAAATTCTGTTCATGTAATCCATGAAGATTGCAGGTGCGTTTGTCACTCCAAAGGGCATCACCACATACTCATAATGACCATAGCGAGACCGAAATGCAGTCTTATGAATATCTCCCTCCTTCACTCTAATTTGATGATAACCCGAACGTAAATCAATCTTTGAAAACACGCACGCACCTTGCAACTGATCCAGTAGGTCGTCTATCCTTGGAAGGGGATACTTGTTCTTGATGGTTAGCTTATTAAGTTGTCTATAATCAATGCAAAGCCGAGAGCTGCCATCCTTCTTCTTTACCAACAACACAGGCGCTCCCCATGGCGAAGCACTTGGACGGATGAACCTCTTGTCCATCAATTCTTCAATCTGTTTCTTGAGCTCGACCAACTCAGCTGGTGCCATTCTATATGGTTGAACCGAGATGGGTGCAGCAGTTGTCACCAGGTCAATCGTGAATTCAACCTCACGAATGGGAGGTAGACCAGGGACTTCATCCGGAAAGACATCCGGAAATTCATCTACTACCGTTCGTCCTCTACTGCTCTCAACCTTGGACGAACGCTCTACTTCGTTGTCTTCATACGTCATTATCAGAAAACAGCTCGCTCCTTCCATGATATCTTCCTTCCACTTACCGAGCGTAACTGTTAACTCCTCCTCATCTTCATCCGGGAAGACTAACTCCTTCTTCCCACAATCAATGAGGATCCGATTGGTAGCCAACCAATCCATCCCAAAATTACTTCTAAGTCTTGAAGGGGTAAGCAAATGAGATTGACTTTATATCTATGCCCCTCAACTTCTATAGGACATCTTACACAAACTGTAGACGTCTTGATCCCACCAGCCGCTGGGGTTGACACCACCAAGTCGAACTGTAATTCACTCTCCACTAACCCCAGTTTCTCAACGCACGCCTTCGAGATGAAGGAATGAGTTGCCCCCGAATCATACAACACACCACACGGCTTTCCAAACAATAAGCAAGTGCTGGTGATGAGTGTACCTGAACGAGCAGCTTCAGCACCCGTAATTGCATAAACTCTCCCTGTTGCTTGTGCACGTCCCCCTCTCCCTTGTTGGGTTCTTCCAGCGTTCGGCGGTCTCATTACCGCTCGTCCTCCCACATTGCACTCCTGATCCGAGTGTCCGTTCCTCCCACACTTGTTGCAATGTTTTCCTCCAGAAAGTTGAGGACAAGCCCATCTAAAATGTGGTCCTCCACACTGATAGCACGTCAAGCTCCTTTGCTGTCCAGTTTGGCCGACAGTGACCAAGGCTTGTGATCCGCCAGGTGATTGAGTTGGACGAACGTATGGGGACCTTCTTACGTTCGTAGTGTTTCTGGATATAACCTGCCCCCTATTCAATTGCTGCTTCTTCTGTTGCTCGGCCTCAGCAACGTTCTTCTCCAGTACTTTTGCTCTCTCAACCATGGCAGGGAAGGATCTAATACACAAGCAGGATATTAACACTTTCAAATCACTCCTCAGCCCGTTCTCAAACTTCCTGCATTGCCATTCTTCACTTGTAGCCATGGTATTAAAACGAACCAGATGTTTGAATTTGTTGGTGTATTCCGAGACGGACATACTACCTTGCACCAATTGAAGGAACTCCACTTCTTTAGCAAAACGTACACTGTCTGGGAAATACTCTTCATAGAATTTCGCTCTAAAAACCTCCCAATTAATGGGATTCTGCGCGTCCGTCAGGATGGCTTTCATGCTCGTCCACCAGTGACTAGCTTCACCAGTCAATAAGTATTCTGTAAATGCCAAACGATTGTCATTTGGACACCTCTTCGCATCATATATCCGCTCCATATCCCTCAACCATTGATCCGCTTCATCCGGAAGCCCCTTTCCATTGAACTTGGCCGGGTGGTGTTGCAAGAAGCTTTCTAAACTCCATTCAGCATGTGGTGTAGCGTTAGAAGAAGAGGCTCCTGGTGTGCCTCTGGTAGCGGACAGCATGTCCATCAATTGTCTCTGCGTTGCTTCAGAGCTGACACGCGAGGCCTCCAAACTCTGCAGTGCTTCCTGGTTTTGCCTCATTAAAGCAGCGTTCTGCTCAATTAAGGTTGTGTTCTGTTGCTGCAACCTGTCAATGACTGTCTCGAACATTCTGGTATTATTAGAAGGGTCAGCCTCGTTTGGCTGAGGTGGGGGAGGAAGTCTAGGCGCCATTCGTTTTCTGGTTCAGAGAAAATGCACGTTAGTTATGTTCAAGAGTTAGAAATAATAACTCATCAACACACAATAAGCACACAACGAAAGTATAGTGTACTCATAACCCTACATGTCCTTAAAAGAACAAAACTGCTCTGATACCAATAAATGTAACATCCCAATAAATAGTAATTACCATTAATTAGAACTAATCACATTTACAGAAATTACAGTGCAGTCTTAATATTTACAACAGCTGCTCAAAATAAAAACCGAACGTACAAAGCTATACAGCGTTCAAATTTCTAACTACCAGGCTTCAAAATCTGGACGAACGGTCTTACAAAATAAATAACCGAACGTCCCAAAATACAGCACAGAAACGCTAGCAATTTCTAAAGAACGAACACTCTACTGCTCAGCTTTAACCTCAACTTCTACCAGGTTGGCATCCTCCAAATTTTCTTCTTCCAGCATTGCTTCAAGTGGTGCCTCACCATCTGCTCACATCCACAACGGATGATCATTGCATTGACAAGACGGACGTACATAAACAGTAGACAACACAAGGAATTGCAAGGGTAAGCTTAGGTAATTTAATTCATACAACCAACAGAAACTTTAACATATGAAATAAATCATACAAATCATACAACAGTACATATAAGTATAAAATCAATCATCCAAACTCTCATAATTAACGACTGTCCGGACTGTATGAAGCCATGTATCTACAGGCGTTCTTGCACCCGGGTGGTGTGGTAACTGGGATATACTCAACAGCTGCCACCCGAGGTTAACCCTATCAGTCCAAAGTACTCAGTAGGACTAGGGCCTCCTGCCATTCCCACGCATGACCTACTCCCCTCTACATGAGGATGAGCACTCACGGAATATCAGGATGAACAGCCATCAGCAGCTTTACCATGGTCATACTACATAACTTCTCATATTCACATCATAGAGACGTTCCTCCTTGGAACGCTCATTCACAATCCAATCCAATAAAATTCATTCAAAATACCATTCGCACATATTAACCATTTCTCTTATTCACATTTTCATTCTGTGTTCCACTCTCTTAATTTAAACAAAAGTTTATCCTTTAATAGATCAAGACGAATGTATTACAGTACACTACAACCTCATTTCTGAACAAAAGAAACGAACCCTTATCCATTCACGAACGTTAAGAACAATTAATAATTTAATTGAGATTGAGTCTAGAAGATCAGAATAATACTTAGGAAAATTCTAAGTATAAAGACTTGAGGTTAAATCAAAAGGACAAACACATTTTAAATATATTTAAATAAATAATCAGAGTATTATTAAATTCGGAAACGAACACTGCCAGTCAATGACCGAACGTTAATTAAGAATTTGGACGAATGCTAGTTGCGTTCGCTCACGAAGCAATGATAAGGACGAGCGTTCAGTTATAAAACCGAACACTGCTTAGGACGAACGCTAGGTGAATGACCGAGCACTAAATAGAACGAACGCTCAATTAGAACGAACGTTCGGTATCAGACCGAACACTCACTAGGACGAACGCTCAGTCTAAGACCGAGAGCTCATTTGAACGAACGCTCAGAATAATACTAAGCGCTACTTATGACGAACGCTGGTAAACAAAACCGAGCGTTCTAAATACTCTTCAATTTATTTTCAATCTTTGGACACGCTAGGCTGAGCCGAACGCTCAAACCTAACTCTTCACACAAATAACGCTCGTTCTCAATCAGGATCCTTTCCAAATAAAAGAATTCTTATTCTAAGTTATTTTCCAGGGAAACCGAACGGTATAAGACCGTTCGATGACGAGCGTACATTATCAAGCAGAGAAGATGATATTTCCAGATTTTTCATCCACCATAACATCACATTTTTCATACGATTTGTAACTTATAATTTCTCTTCACCATAAATCTCATACATTACAGAATTCATATTATCATCCCAAACCATACAGAAATTCAATCATATTCCAACTCATACATTTCATTCTCTGCATACAGTTCAAACAATATTCATCATATACATCCAGTGCAACCATGCTCAATCATAACATACTTAATCATCAAATGTTTCATTCAGTTCAGACATCCAGTACACTTCATTGCTTTCATACACATCAAACAAGTATTAAATTAAATTACTAAAGCTTCCCTTACCTGGTTCAGTAGTGCACTTCCAAATGCTAGGGTTTCACTCGTTCTCTTACGGCTTTCTATCCAGAAATTCACCCCACGATTTCCACTTAATCTAAGATACCAAAATCACATACAGTTCAGACCTATAACTCATTCATGCAACCAGAATTTGGTTCGCAGAAACAGAAGAGGAGAACGTTAAGGGACGAGAACTTACCAGCCACAGAATTCTAACTTGTTCGGTTCAAATGAAAGCTTACAACACCGTGAATGATTCTACGGTTTCTGAAATGGAAGCAGAGATGTTGGTGGTGAGTGCTCTTAGAGAGAAGACGAAAGAGTTTAGAGAGAAGGTAGAGAAGAAGAAAGGCCAGAGTTTTGTGAGGAAGAAGGTGATTGCATGCAGAGAATGGGAAGAGTTTTTCTGAAAATTCTCTTCCTTTCTACACAGAACGAACTCCCATCCTCCACACGCCACTTGTCTTCCACTAACGTTCTCAGAATGCTCCAACCGTGACACTTGGCAGACGCATGCAGTGGAAGTGTGAGTGCGTTTTGACGTGGCACGGTGCATTAAATGGTGCTCAGAGTGTGGATTAGTGTGCGTTAATTAATCAGGTTCTCACAAAATTAATATTAATAGATCATTTAAAAAAATTATCATATAACGACTTTAATTTAAAGATTCTAACAACCCATATTCAGAATTCTCATCCTGTAGTATATTGTTTTTAATACATTCTGAATAAAGACTAGGAACACGTTTCGAAATATATATATATATATATATTAGAATGTATTTAAAATATATTTCAAAAGTATTTTTAGATTACACAATTTGAAATGGAAATGTATTTTAAAAAAATTATATTCCAAATTTTATAATAAGATTTTTAAATCAAAATTATATTTTAAAATATATATTTAAAAATATATTTTTCAATATATTTTAAAATAGATATTTCAAAATATGCTTTGAAAATATTTTTGGGATTGTAGAATTTGGTATAGAAGTAATTCTCATCTTTTTATTATAATTTTAATGAGAAACAATTTGAGATTTATTGATTTTATGGGGTGCAAGAAGAAACAGTCATTCCTACACCTTCACACATTTCTTCTTTGGCCTCCTTAAATTTATGAAACTATTCATTTAATTTTGTCTTCAATCTTTGTCCTCATTCTCTTTCACCAGCACATACCTCTTTCCTTTCTTCTACCTCTGTTGGTGTCTCACCAACTCTACCACACTTATCACCTTCTTCCTCCACCTTCATGGCCCCTTCCTCCTCCCTCCCTTCTCTCACCCAACTCTTTCTAACTTCTCATTCTTTTTCTCCCTTAATCTATTATCTATCATAGAAGTGACATATCTCTTTTATATATGAGACATGGGGGCTAGCCTAGACCAACCAATTTGATCTCACATACATCTTCTGATCGAAAAAATATGATCGAGAAAGTAAAGACAGACATTTCGAAATACATAATTACTTTATATGAACATGAAAATAATTTATATTAGTAAAAACTTAAAAGATGTAAATTTTATCGTAGTACAATGAATTTATTTAAAAACAAGATTAACCAATATTCTTTGCACGTTAATATCACACATTTGCAGTAGTTGTTGGAAGTTGAAAAATTCAATTAGACAAGTCCCACAGGTTTCGATGATGTTTAGACAAGATTGTCTATTAAACCTTTTATTTTAAGATTTAACAAAATGATATAATGAAATAATATATATCAAATAAATCGTCTAGGATAACACATTAAACATAATATATGTTTTAACAATATCCTAAACGTTGAAACATAGAAAAACTCTAGAAGTTGGAGTTGAATAGAGTTTTCAAAAACTTTTCGCAAATAAGTATCAAATATCTTAAGTTTTTTAATAGCATTTAGAAAACTGTAAGTAAAGAAAAATAAATAAGACAAACTTATTTTTATACTGATTCACTTAATCTAAGTTATGTCCAATTATCCTTTAAGAACTCTTAAGGGGTTCACTAATCCTTTCAAAGAATACAACGATTTTTACCTTTCTTGGTTTACACCTAGTTCAACAATAGTCTTCATGACTAGATCGTTTACCTTAACTGAACTAAACAAACATGTGTTTTGATTCTCTTTATACTACAAAAATACATGGAATTACCGACGGAATTTCACCGATGGAATTATTTATGTTGGTAAATGATGACAGATTTTATCGACGGATGTAAAAAATGTAATTACCGACGGATATTTGTCCTTCAATAATTATCGACGAACAAAATTTGTCGGTAAAGTCTTAAGTAATTATCGACGGACAAAATTCTTCTACAATTCCATCAATAATACATATTTTAGTTATCGACGGTCAAAATCAATCGGTAAAGTCATCGGTAAAAAGACCGGCAAAATTCCCGCCCATTTTTTCTCTCTCTGTGTGAGAAAGACTATATTTTTCTATTTCGCAAAACACTTTCGTCATTTTTTCTTTCCTCTCATCTCAAGACCATTTCTCACCTTCTTTGCAACCATTTTTTTCTCTCGTGCAACCATCTTCCCACACTACTACCGCTGCCGTTGGAGAGCGCCACCATTGTCATGGGAGAACGCCACCGCTGTCGTGGGAGAACCACGTGGAGCGCCACCGCTGCCGTTGAAGACCGCCACCGCTGCCATTGGAGAGCGACACCACTGCCGTTGGAGAGCGACACCACTGCCGTCGGAGAACCATGCAGAGTAGTGCTCTTGTCGGGATGCTTAAAAACTAATTGGGGATTTTTCCCAATTTTAGGGTTTCTAAAACAATTGGAGAACCTAAGTAGAGCCTTTGATTTTGATTTTGGAATGAATTGGATTGCTGTTTTGATATAGGAATGAAGAAAGTTTGATAAAAAAAAAATTAAAATATGAGGAAATCGAAGAAGGGCAAAGAGGAAGAAGATGAACCAGATCGAGATATTTATCGATGGACTTACCGACACCTTTTTTCTTCGGTAATTATCAACGAATTTTTGTGATAATTACCGACGGATTTGACCTTCGGTAATTACCGACGACCATAATAATCCGTCGGTAAATATTACTGAAAACGTTATTATTGACGGACCAAACTCCGTCGATAAGCTGTCGGAAAAATGACATTACCGACAGATTTTGGACGTTTTCGACAGATTTTGGTCGTCAGTAATAATTGTTGTTTTGTTAGTGTTAGAGTATACAAACACAATGAAAGGGTTTTGAAAGAAAAGTACAGATTGAAGTTGTGAAAGAGGGTATGCTTTCAATAAAATGAAAGCTGAAGACTTGTTAAAATTTTCTTTTCCCAAAGGTGTTAAACGATGTATGCTTCAAGAGAGAGAATAACAACTTAAGATTCAAAGATTGTTCTTCTTTTCTTCTCTTCAGCGTGCCCTTTTTATATAACCTTCTTTGAGAAATATTTGTTACTCATGGAATTGATTTCGGTGAAAGCAGGTAGCCTTTTATGTATGAAGTCAGGTGTAGGTGGCATGTTGACAACTGTTGAAAAACCGTTATTTTTATACTTAATTTTGATACTAAACACACCCTTTTTTTACTTAGAAGCGTGCTTGAACTCATTCTTTTGCTTTAATTTTGTGAATAAGTGAGTAGAGAATATACTTAGTGATTTTATCACTAAATTTGTAGGTTTTTGATATGATTTGGAAGAAGAGAAAAAATACCAAGGAGTTGGAACCCAGAAAGGAAAGAAACAGTACCGGACCGAATGGTAGGATGTGGGAGAATCCAAACCGAACAGTTAAGAACCCAGACCGAACGGTTACTAAGACTGACCGAACGGTCAGATAGAGGAGAAGACAGAGACCGAACGACTCATAACAGAGACCGAACGGTGTGAAGGTGGTGGAACTAGGCCCAACTTTGTGAGCAAGAAAGACAACTGCCGAACGATGTAAGTGAGGACCGAACGACTGCAGAAAAACATAGACAAACCGAACGGTTTATGAGAGGAGAAGTTGAGTGAAGTGGTAGAAGACATGCCAAACGGTCAATAGTGTAAGACTGATCGGTCAAAAGTGAAACTGAACGGTCATGCGCTGAGCGCCAGTTTGAGTGTCGATCCTACCGCTGAGCGCCGCCGACGTGGGCTTGGACCCGTTTTCTGTTATTTTTTTGATATATTTTGGGCTTGGACTCGTTTTCTGTTATTTTTCTGCCCTATTTAAAGACTTGCACGTCCTATGGTTAGTATCTTTTGATGGCTTGAGCACAAAAACATACTTTTCACCCCTTGGGGGTAGATTTGGGGATGCGGGAGTCTCCTCTTCTCTTTCTAAGGTTTTTCTATCTCTTTCATTTTTTCATTCCATTGTTCATCTAGTTTCTCCTTGTTCATGGGGAACTACACCTTATTTGTTGTTGGGAAAGATATAACCTCTTAAACTCTCATGTATTGAATTGATTCTTGATTATATATGCGTTACTTCATTAATTGTTAGGATTTTTCCTCTTTATTTTTTGCATGCTTTGTTTAACTCATTCAATTGCATGATCTTTGATTTTGTCGATATGGACACATACGGGGAAATCTAGAACTGGGGAATTTCTCCTAGAAACAATATTACCTAGACATAGAATAGGAGGATCGATTGCCTTTAAGCTTCTGTGCGAATGTAATGCATGATTAATTGCTAGGGAGACAAGAAATTGTGAAACAGTAATTAGGAGTAGGCTTTCTTCACCAAGACATCGGGTTTAAGGTAAATTAGAAAGTGACATTAACATTAATGAAGAAGCTGAATTCATATATGCATGAGAGTAAATTAGGTAAAATCTAAACCCAACAACAATATCATCAACTTCATCCATTCATTGTTGTGTTTAGCCTAAATTGATCAAATTGCATTCATGTTTATTTTATTGCATTTGCATTCAAAACCCCCAAAATTTGTTCTTTAGAGTCTTAATTAGTTGAGTAATCACATAACTATTTAGTGTCGTGAGTCTCTTGGGAAACGATACCTGGTCTTACCATTTATTATTACTTGATACGATTCGGTACACTTGCCAGAGTGTTAACACATGTACGAATTTCTCAAAGCAAAAAACATTAAGGAAACATTCCAAGAACGTCTTCGTATCTCTTAACGTCTTTTTGATCTTGTACAAACTATGAATAAAGTTTATTATTGTCCCGATTTGTACAGATAAAGAGACACAAAGCACCACAAACAAAGGAGTATAAATCGTTCATGCATTTAATGTTGTAAACATTGTAAAGTGTATGTTATGTGTACTGAGCGTTTAGCACAGAAGTCTGTTTTTTGAGTAACATATCGTTTTCAAGATACTTCGTGTACTTTAAAATTTGTCTTAAATAGTTGAAATGTTAAACACGCTCTCATTAAACAGTATTTATGAGTTGTATAATACTTTATACAACATAGACGAGTTGCTTACTTGTTCAACACTATTTTTATCAAACATATTCGTTAGATGATTTGAGCCATAAACGTTATTTTGTTAATTGTTCTTTTGCTAAACTTCAAAAGAAGAGTTTCTAGACGGGCTTGTCTCATTAGATGACTTTGTCTTAACAATCTCTCCCTTTTTTATATTTAACAAATACTCATGCTAAATGAAATGAATTTGAAAGGATTGAGCAGTGTAGATCAGAGCTTTAATAAATGTATCATTTATATGATCAGATTGTTTATCATTTAATCAAATTGGATCAAAGCATTTAAGAATATCGTGTAGATGATTAAACGATGTCAAGCAGAGTGTTTTCCATGTGCTCTTGATGTGGGACGCGTGATCCAACCAACTGGCCTCTGTAGGTCGATTTGTATTTGTTTTTTAGAGGGAAACTTGGTCAGATTGAAGGCTCCTCTTAACCTATAAATAAGAGGGCCTATACCTTGTAAAAATCACTTTAGAGCTTAATGAAATGATGCAGGATTAATTCCAACTTAGTAGGAAGACCTTCTAAGCTTGGAGGCATCATACATACACCATACTTTCATTCAAACTTTGATCAAACCCCTTCATGTCAATGGATTCCATAGCACCTCCACTACTCCAACCTTCATTCCGCTGCGTTTCTGATCATTTGAGAGGCCTTTTGATTGAAACTTGAAAATAAGGTTGATTAAGTTAGATACCCATTAATCTCTAATCATTTTTTATTGAACCCTTGTTACCAAAAAATTAGAACAAGAGTTTGTTCTATTATGGTGACTTATAAGATGTTAGAATTTTTTCATTGGGAGAAGGTTGAGGCTGAGAGGGGTAATAAAGGTTCACTTAGCCACAAAACACTATGTAATATAGGAAATAGTTCTTCATTGATGTTCTTAAAATAGGTTTATTCGAGGTGAAACTAAACTTTGATTGATGAATGGCCCTTTCAAAATTCATGGCTAGGAGCTTGTTAACCTTTATTTTTCCAGGAAGATGGTTCTCAACCTGATCAAGATCAGGCCTGGTTGTTTATTAGTTGACTTACTGGGTTATCATTAGTTTGAGACCATCAAATTTGAAATTTTATATATTTTTCATCATAGGATCTTATTTCATGGACCAGATAAAGTAGACGTATGTCATACTTGCTCTTAATATTTGATTAATGTTATTTCCCTGATTTAATATGGCTTATGTAGCTTTTGAAAAATGAGCTTTAAAAAATGCTTTGCAATTTGAAGTCACAATTTTATTTTTCATATTTCTATATTTATGATGTTAAAGACAAAATCGTCTATATGAACAAACTATCTTACGTTTTGAAGTTTAATCAAATAACATTAAAACAAGTTAATGATCATAAAGTAACTGATAACAGTTGAAAAACTGTTATTTTCATGCTTAAAATAGATACTAAAAGCAACCTTTAGACTTAAAAACTAGCTTGAAATCATGCATTTTATCTATATTTTCATAAATAAGAGAGCTGGACAGGTTTATGCTTGATTTAAGTGTTTTTGTGCAGGTTTTAAGGTGAATTTAGTGAAAAGAGTGAAGAAGGAGAGAGGTGACATTAGAAAAGACAAGAAAGAGTGCAAAAAGAGAAGACAAAGGCACCGCTCAGCGGCATTTTACCGCTGAGCGGCACTCAGGAGGTTGCGGGAGTCACGCTGAGGGGCAAACTGGCCGCTGAGGGGAAGAAATGTGACGCGCAGTCACCGCTGAGCGGTATTTACCGCTGAGCGGCACTTTTTGGGCTTGGGCTTTTGTAATCTTTTGTAACTCTAGACTAGTATATAAGGGCTTGCACGTCCTAGAATTAGGTATCTTTGGCAGAAACGAGGCAAACACTCTCTCTTCCACCCCTTTGAAGGAGGATCTTGGATGCTCAGGCTACCTCTTCACCTTTATTGGGTTTATTCTTTCATTCTTTCATTGTTATTCATCTAAGTTCACCATGAATATGGTGAACTAAACCTTGTATGTTTGTTGGGGAATCAATGTAATCTCTTGAAGCTCTCATATATGGAATCTGTTGCTTACATCTTTTAATTAAGACTTATGCTTTCTTTCATCATTAGTTAGGGTTTTTCCTCTTTGCTCAATGCTTGCATAGTTTAACCCATTCCATGCATGATTATTGATTTTGTCGATACGGACAAGTACGGGGAAGTCTAGATCCGGGGAATTTCTCCCAATATTATACTGACAATATTATATTGGTTGCCTTTAAGCTCCTGCACTCATGAACTAATCATTAGGAATGCTAGGAATTGTATGAACTCGTGATTAGGGAGAAGCCATCTAGAATGGTACATTAGAGAGTGGCATTAACAATGATGATTTGAATGTTGAATTCCTAAAATATATGAGAGTGGATGAGATGAAATTGACCCCCAACAACATATTCATTCATATAATTCATTGAAAGTGTTTATCTTTTGTCTTTGCCATTGATCAAACTTCATGCATACATGTTTATTTTCTGTCTTGCATATTAAACTTTGAATATTTCATTTGTAAGTCCTAGCTAATCAACAAATCACATAACTAAACTAGGCCGTGAGTCCTTTGGGAAGAACGATACTTCGTCTTACCAAGTTTATTACTTGAACGATTCGGTCATACTTGCCGATTGTGAAACAAGTTTGTGACATCATAATTTGGTGCTTACAAATTTGACCATCAAGTTTTTGGCGCCGTTGCCGGGGACTCGTGGTTTAACTGGTTAATTTGTGTGATTATTGATTATCTTTGACTTTAATTTTATTTTTTCTGTTTTTTATTTTATTTTATCTTTTTATCTTTTTAGATTAGGTTAGATTTTATTTTTTATCTTTTTAGGTTTAGATTAGATTCTGTTTTATCTTTTTAGATTAGATTAGAATAGATTTTATTTTATTTTGTTAGGTTAGATTTTATTAGATTTTATTTTATCTTTATCTTTTAGATTAGGTTAGATTTTATTTTATCTTTTTAGAATAGATTTTATTTTATTTTATTTTCTATCTTCTAAATCTTTTATCTTCTTATCTTCTGAATTTTTTATCTTTTTATCTTCTGAATATATATTTTCTCCTATATCTTTTTGTGCTAACAAATCTTTTCTAGGGTTTTGATTTCTTGTGCATGCAGGAAGCAATTCGAACTAGGAGTAAGAAAACAACAGAACCTCTTCTTGAAGGTCTAGACGAGAGTAGAAGGAGGAGAAGAATCAGAACGTCTAGAGAACTTTTCCCTTCTCCAGAAACTCTCCTACAATCATCACCACAAGGTTCTGTTCATAGCACAGGAAGTATGGAGGGCAATAATGTTAGAAGAACTCTTGCAGATTACACTAATCTTGCTGGACCTCAGCACTTCAATAGCATAGCTAGACCTAGAGTCAATGCAGCCAACATGGAGGTCAAACCAGCACTGATTCAACTGGTGAAGAGTAATCAATTTAATGGGTTATCTCACGAAAGCCCATATGAGCACCTGACTACCTTTAATGAGATTTGCAATACAGTCAAGATTAATGGGGTGCCAGACGAAGCTATCAAACTTAGCTTGTTTCCTTTCTCATTGGGAGGCAACGCTAAGCTTTGGTTGAACTCTTTTCCAGAAGAAAGTTTCACAGAGTGGGAAGCAGTGGTCTCAAAATTTTTAAACAAATACTTCCCACAATCTAAGGTGACTAAAGGAAAGCAAGAGATTTCTTCATTCAAGCAGGGCATGGAAGAATCACTGGGACATGCATGGGACAGGTATAAAAGCTTGTTACGTAAAACTCCTATGCATGGCTTTGAAGAACATGAAGTAGTCTTAACTTTCCTTGGAGGGCTTGGTTCACACACCAAGATGCTGCTGAATGCCTCAGCAGGAGGCAATATTAAATTGAAAACTCTAGAGGAAGCAACTGAAATCATTGAAAATATGGCTACTAGTGACAACGATTTCAATATTGACACAGGAGATCTTAATCAGAAGGAGTTGTTACAATTAAATGAGGCTCTGCTTGTCCAGAATAGAACTCTCTCTCAACAGCTTGAGGAAGTAACCATGAAACTTTCTCAAATACCACAGGAAATACAACAGGTTTCAATGGTTCAAGAGCAACAAAAATGGCAGATGCAATTTACTTCAGTTGAGAAAACAACATAGCTTGAAGAGACTTTCCAGAGATTCTTGAAGACAAATGCGTCCTATTGTCATAATGTGGATGCTGCATTTAAAAAAATGGAGGGTCATGTTGAGAGAATAGTTGACGAGATTAAACATGATAATCTTGGAAAGGAATGTAAAACTGTTGTGACTAGAAGTGGTAGAGTGTTAGAGGAGAGACAAAAAGAGAGAAAGGAGAAAGAAAATGAGAGTGAGAGTGAAAAAGAAACATGTGAGTGGAAAGAAAGAGTTGAGAGAGAGAAAAAGAGAAAAGAAGAAGAGGAGAGGAGAGAAAAAAATGAGAGAGAAGAGAGACAGAGAGAAAAAGAGTATGAAAAGTCACTTCCTTATCCAAAGGGTTATTCAAGGAAGGAGAAAGAAAAGCAGTTGGAAAGATTCATGGAACTGTTTAAGAAGTTGGAGATTACTATACCATTCTCTGAAGCATTGCAACAGATGCCAGCATATGCAAAATTTTTGAAGGAACTTCTCACAAAGAAACACAAGTACACTGAGAAGGAAACTATCAATATACAGGGCAATTGCAGTGCAATCATACAGAAACTACCTCCTAAACTTAAAGATCCAGGAAGCTTCACTATTCCATGCACCATAGGAGATGTGAAAGTTGGAAGAGCATTGATTGATTTGGGAGCTAGCATTAATCTAATGCCGCTATCCATGTGCAGAACAATTCAGGGGCTGGAAATTAAACCAACCAGAATGGCTCTTCAATTGGCAGACAGGTCTCTTAAATATCCATATGGAGTGGTTGAAGATGTTCTAGTGAAGGTCGACAAATTTGTATTTCCAGTGGATTTTATTGTGATGGAGATGGAAGGAACTAGTGATGTTCCTCTTATTCTTGGGAGACCTTTTATGAAGACTGCTAGAGTTCTGATTGATGTAGAGAATGGTAAGCTTAAACTGAGAGTTGATGATGAAGAGGTCACTTTTGATGTATCCAAGGCCATGACATATCCAAATGATGATAACGCATGCTTTCAATTTGATGAACTTGATGAAGTTTGTATGGTTCAAGAAAGAATGGTGCGTAATATTTCTCCATTGGAAAAAACTCTCATTGATACATGTGAAGATTTGGATGAAGAAGAAGAGAAATTGATTGATGAATGTCTGATGGACTTGGAAACAGTGAAAAAGAGTCCAGAGGAAGATCCAATATTTGAAACAATTGATAAGGAAGAAACAATCAAAGCACAATCGCCAGAATTAAAAAGATTGCCATCACATCTGAAATATGTGTTTTTAGAAGAGGGTGAAACAAAGTCAGTCATCATCAATAACTCTTTATCTTTACAAGAAGAAGAGCAGTTGATAGAAATTCTGAAAGCCAACAAAGAAGCAATTGGGTGGTCAATATCAGATCTCAAAGGTATAAGCCCAACTTATTGCATGCACAAGATTTTTATGGAAGAGGACTATAAACCAAGTGCTCAACCGCAGAGAAGGTTAAATCCTGTCATGAAGGAGGTGGTCAGAAAAGAAGTGTTGAAACTGCTAGAAGTTGGTATCATCTATCCAATCTCTGACAGTGAATGGGTGAGTCCAGTACAGGTGGTTCCAAAGAAAGGTGGGATGACAGTAATTTATAATGATAAGAATGAACTTATTCCTACTCGGACGGTTACTGGCTGGCGTATGTGCATTGATTATAGGAAACTGAATAAAGCTACTAGGAAAGATCATTTTCCTCTTCCCTTCATGGATCAGATGCTAGATAGGTTATCAGGGCAGGCTTTCTATAGTTTTCTAGATGGATATTCTGGATATAATCAAATTGTGGTAGATCCAAAAGACCAGGAGAAGACGGCTTTTACTTGTCCTTTTGGTATCTTTGCATATAGAAAGATGCCTTTTGGATTATGTAATGCTCCAGCTACGTTTCAGAGGTGTATGCAGGCAATCTTTTCTGATCTTTTAGAAAAATGCATTGAAGTATTCATGGATGACTTCTCAGTTTTTGGAAATTCTTTCCAAAGATGTTTAGCTAATTTGAACACTGTCCTCAAAAGATGTGTTCAGACAAATCTGGTTTTGAATTGGGAGAAATGTCATTTCATGGTAACTGAAGGGATTGTACTGGGGCATAAAATTTCTGCTAAAGGAATTGAGGTGGATAAAGCCAAAGTAGAAGTCATTGAGAAACTGCCTCCACCAACAAATGTAAGGGGGATTAGGAGTTTTCTTGGTCATGCTGGGTTCTATAGAAGATTCATCAAAGATTTCTCAAAAATTGCTAAACCATTGAGTAATCTTTTGATGAAGGATGCTCCTTTTGTGATGAATGAAGACTGTCTGAAAGCCTTTGATATATTGAAGCAGAAGCTAGTGTCAGCTCCAGTAATTGTAGCACCAGATTGGAATCAAAATTTTGAATTGATGTGTGATGCAAGTGATTATGCAATAGGAGTTGTCCTTGGCCAAAGGAAAGAACAAAAGTTTCATCCAATTTATTATGCTAGCAAGGTGTTGAATGATGCTCAATTGAATTATGCTACCACAGAGAAAGAGTTTCTTGCCATTGTATATGCTCTAGAGAAATTTAGACCTTATCTTATTGGGTCTAAGGTGATTGTCTATACAGATCATGCAGCTATCAAATATTTGTTGACAAAACCAGATTCTAAGCCACGTCTGATTAGATGGGTACTACTGTTGCAAGAATTTGATGTAGAAATCCGTGATAAGAAAGGAAGTGAGAACTTAATTGCTGATCATTTGTCACGGTTAGTCAACAATGAGGTCACTAGCAAGGAGTCTGAAATCTGGGAATCTTTTTCAGATGAATCACTCATGTATATTCAGCAGAGGCCCTGGTTTGCTGATATGGCAAATTTCAAAGCTGCAAGAGTCATGCCGGAAGACTTAACTTGGCAACAGAGAAAGAAATTTCTGCATGATGCCAAGCAGTTTGTGTGGGATGATCCATATTTGTTCAAAATTGGAGCAGATAATCTTCTCAGGAGATGTGTGATGAGTCAATATTTTATTCACTTCACTTAGTTTATTGTGCTAAAATTAGTCGGGGAATTGTGCTTAAACGTCCGGTATTTTTCCGTTTTTGCTAAATATGCTTAATTTGATCGAAAATTCTTATTTTAACTAATTTGAATTATCTGAGCTTATTATTTTGCATTATTAATTACGGAAAAATTTTGGAAATACAATTTGGAACATTTTGAAGGTTAAATGAGAAATGGCAATTGAGCCCAATGCATCTCAGCCACTTCAATTTTCGCTGGTTGCTGTGTGAATTTTGTGTCAACTTGTGTGTCTTCGTATGAGTTCAATTCTTATCCGTTTTGCATGCGTTTTTTTTTCATAGTTTCGTATGGATGTCTATTTTCATGTATAGTTTTTACTTTGTTCAAATTCGTTATGTGTTGTTCCCAGTAATTGTTTTACTCCCCTGTGTCAGTCAAGTTCATACTGTTTAAGTGGCTTCTAATTTGTTTGCATTGTTTGCTTGTTGTTTCATACTTGTGGTGGTTAGGAATTGATAATTGAACGGTGCTAAGACCTCCCAACACTCCTAAGAAATACATTTTGGAGGAAGCATATAATAAAAGGAAGCCACCACATTGAAGCAAAAGCTCACGGCTTTTTACATCCAGTGGATTGGTTTTGATCTTTCTTCTTTTAAATGGTTTAACATGCCACGACCTCCCATATTTTTGCACATCCAGAATTGCTACAAGCTTCAACAATTTTTCTTGGTTTGGAATGAAGGAGGGGACCACCATGTTGCAACTCACGGCACACACAAAGGAATTTTCCTTCTCCTTGCAAGTGTGGGAGCCGCCACTTCTCATTAGAAAAGCATGACAAAGGAATGAAAGAAAGGGACCACATATAAGCAAAGTTTTCACGTTTTTGGAAGAGCGTGACAATTCATATGAAGCATTCAGCAAATACACAATGCAAAAGCATTGAATAAAAGGGACCACCTTTGTTTGGAACCTCACGGTGGAGAGAATACATTTCTTTTGTTTTCATATTGGTTTCCAAGAGAAATATGAAGTGGTGTCACGGCCCACATGCATTCATTTTAGCTTGTATTTTGGCTTGCATAAGAGACAAAAGAGGGACCATTTCCAAAGTGCAGCCCACGGTTTTTCCAACTGCACATTTGAATGGGAATTAATTTTCTTTAACCAACACAAAGCATGCAAGGTTTGGTTTAACGGACAGCCAGCTACAACACACCCATGGCAGCAGCTGTACACATCACACGCACACTTCTCTGGCCAGCTGCACCGTCCAACAAGCTTGGAGCAAGGAGAGCATGGAAAAAGAAAAACACTTCACGGCCAGGAGGTCTCACGGTGGATGCTGGAAGTAGAGAAGGAGGCTGACTTTGAGAGAAAGGGAGCACGGAAGAGAGCGTCCACCAGCAGCTGCAGCCACCTTCACGGTTCAGCTGGGAGAAGAGGATAGTAGAGGTGGAGATCACGACCTGCAGCAAGCACAACAAGTAGATCCAACGTTGGAAATGCAAGCAAGAAGAAGTGAACGTTAGAATGGAGAATGGAGAAGCTACGGCTGAATTGGAATGGAGAAGTGTGTCCACGGGAAGCTGAAGAAGAAGACAAGATTAGTTGGCAAATGGAGGGCCCATCCTAATTCTTTGGCACATCTAGGAGTGGAAGGAAGTCAGCAAGCTAGGGGAACAAAAACAAAAGGTGAAGGAATTCACGGGCTGCCGTGGAGAAAAAAAAAAACCAAAATGCTTAATTGAAGGAAGATGACACTATAAATTGGCAGCAGAGCAGAGAAGAAGGGAATGAGAGATTTTAGTGTGGATTTTAGGAGTAGTGTAGGAACTACCCACGTCTGGGAGGAGGCTACTGCCTCTTCCTCTTTCAATTAACTCTCTGTATTTTCATTTTCCAAACAGTGCAACAGTGATTTATTTTCTGAAGAGTGTAGTGTGTTACTGTAATTTTTATTTTTACTGTCCAGGAATTTAATTTCTAAGTGTTGAATCTTTGCTAAATTTGATTTCCAATTAAGTGCTTTTAATTTTACTGTCTCTTTATTTTACCGTTTATTGTTTTCTTCATCGTTAAATTTTGTCAATGTATTTTTCTGTTCATTTTATTTTCAAACGTTATTTTTGCGGTTTATTCTCTGTCAATGTATTTTCACTGATGTTTTTATTTCTACGTTTAATTTTACAGTTTTTGAATATTTACTGTTCCATTTTTACCGTTTAATTTTATTTACCGCATTCAAACAAAATCACAAAAACACCCCCCCCACTTCGTGTCAAATCTGAGACTGAACCATATAAATTGGTCCTTGAGAGACGACCTAGGAGTCACTTCCTAGTACTGTACTGCATTCTTATCTGCAAACAACTTTTGTGAGCGGTGCGACCCGTTCAACAAAATGGCGCCGTTGCCGGGGAACAATCAATGGAGGTTTGGTTTTAGATTATTGTTGTGTAAATTTTTGTTCTGTTAATATGTGTGTTTTGTCTTGTATATTTTTGTAGGCGACAACGACACCTTCAGCAAATTTTGGCGGCGTTGTCACTTCAGTTCCAGGTTCT
Organism: Vigna nakashimae; assembly: GCA_034642375.1. Classification (NCBI taxonomy): domain Eukaryota; kingdom Viridiplantae; phylum Streptophyta; class Magnoliopsida; order Fabales; family Fabaceae; genus Vigna; species Vigna nakashimae. Next base: position 17,020,802 of record CM067763.1, read on the forward strand.
TGTTTTAGATTTTTGTTGTGTTTTTCGATTATGTTGTGTTAATATATGTTTTGTCTTTTATATTTTATTGTGTTATGTTCTGTATTTAGTTATTATTTAAAAAAAAAAAATTGATCTGTCTTGTTTGTGCCTGTAGCATGTTTAATTGTGTTGTGATGTTCTATTTTTTGTATGTGTGTCGTATGTATTTTGTCTGTTAATTAAAAAAGTAAAAAAAAAAATTAATTTAAAAAAAAAAAAATAATAATAATAATAAAATTATTTTTATGTTCTGTTTTGTGTGTGCCTGTAGCATGTATAAATGTGTTGTATTTTGTTTGTCTAGTAATTTTTAGTGTTTAATTTTTATTTTTATTTTCCATGTCTACCGATTTTAATTTTGTGAAAAATGCTTATTTTGTCTATGCCCATAATTATGATTCTCCTTCTGCATGTTACTCTGATTATAATTCTGTTGATTTCTATGTCGGGAATTATATGGATCATCCTCAAATTACTCAGAGCGCTCCTAGTGAGCCGGTCCCACCTACAAAGGATGATATTCATTGCGTTCTAAGCGCTGGACTGATATATCTGCTCCCTAAGTTTCATGGATTTGCAGGAGAATGCCCACATGAACATTTGGCAAATTTCTATAGAATTTGTTCTGCAATGAAACCTCCAAATGTCCCAGATGATTACATTTTCTTGACGGCGTTTCAGCATTCATTACAAGGAGCAGCTAAGGATTGGTTGAATTGTCTTCCTCAAGGACTCATTACCAGATGGGAAGATCTTGAGCATAATTTTCTGATCGAATTTTTCCCTGCACAAGATGGATACAGCAACGGTCCTGGAGGGAATGACCCTACCTTGGGATGGTACAGTGCTCCACAGTATCGATATCAAGAACCACCATTCCAGAATACTTTGATGCCTCCACTAGTCCAGCAAGAACAGCAGATGCAGTTCTATGATGCTACTGCTCAATTTACTCCTCAGCCTTCGATTTCTGAGCCTACAATAAAGGAGTTATTGGAGCAGATGACCATGCAGAACGTTCAGTTACAGAAAGGGAACATGCAGTTCAAGAAAAATAGCATAGAGTTTCAGCAGGAAACTCAAGCGGCAATTCAGAATCTGACTGATCAGATCGGGCAGATGGCCACTATTACACCTAAGGAGACTGATGAAGATTTTGAGGCCCAGGCAGGAATAAGCAATACTTTTGACCCAGGTAGACCACCTTCATCCTCCACTACTTTACAAATCTTCAAGGAAGTGGAGGTAAGCATACCACAATTTGATTATTCTGTTGATTGTGATGATGATCGGTATGCTAATGATTATATTGTTGCTGAGTCTGATTTTAATTTTTCCTCTGTGCATGATGAGAATTGCTTTTTACTATCACATTCAAATGTTTATTCTCCATGCACTGAACATGAATATGAGTCTGTGGTTGATAATGCATGTAATTTTAAAATTGATTCATGTTCTGAGGATGTATCTGAGGTTCAGCTTGTTACACTAGATTTGGGTGTTTTACCTCTGCATGAAATTTCGGTGGAACCATTTTGCACTAACCCTATTGCAGGAGGTACAATTGAATTTGACCAATATGCACCCACAGTGGAAGACAAAGGTGCCACCGCTCACCAAAGTTTCAACAACAATAGGCACCTGCTGAACCTGCTCATCAACAATAACTGCATAAATCCAGCAGTGGAAAACATTTCACTGCTTGATCAAATTTGGAGGATGAAGCAGTTCGTCCTCAAAACTTCCTTGCTGGATTCTGAAGACATCTCCCTGAAAGTCCAAAATTGGCAGCTTCCACCATAACCTGCGGGAGTTTGCATTTTCTTTCTCTCCCTTTTTCCTTACTTTTATTGCACTTGTCCATAATATGTTTCCTGTTTTGATTGCTGATGTATGCTTAGAACACATTGAGGACAATGTGTAGTTTAAGTGTGGTCTATTGGGAGAGATTCTGAATTTTATTTGTTTTGTGTGTGAAATTTTTTCTGTTTTGAGTGTTAAATTTTTTTCTGTTTTAAGTTGTTTTTAGTGTGTTTTGTGTGCAATAAATTTTACATTTTTCTCTTGATTTCTGGATGATGTTTAAGTTGTAGATTTTTCCTTCACTTACTTAATACTTATAGTTTGTAATCCTTGCTTTTCTCTGCCTGGAAAGATGATTATACGTTTGAGAGGTTGATTTGATTGTGACAAATACCCTGTGTGAGATTTGAGCCACTTAATTTTCTTTCTTGTGTGTGATATGTATCTTGAATGCTTGCACATATGCCTTGGCTTGATTCTTTTAGATATACTTGATTGATATACATGTTTAGACGTGATAAAGGCATTTTTATTCTTGAGCCTCTTTAGCCAAATAGGCCTACCCTGTTATTATCCTTTGATAACCCCTTTGAGCCTATACTTGCCCCGTTTCTTTGTGATTGAAGCTCATACACTGACCCTAAGTGAAAAACAAATGATTACCTTAACCTTAGGAAAGTCTGGAGCTATAGAAGTATTTTGAGAATAAGTGTGGTCTCCTTGGGGATTTTGATAAATTGGCTAGTTGGTTCCTCATCATGTTTTGAAATGATGATTTATATCCTGTTGTGTGATAAAGAAAAAAAAAATGAAAAAAAAAAACAGGATGAAAATAAATTTTGATGAGAAAAAGAGAAAATTGAAAAATAATTCTGTGAATAATGGAGTCGAGAAGAGGATTGAATTAGAGGTTTGGATGAGATTTCACTGTGTTTACACTTTTTCCCCAGTGCTCCTCTATTTCTTCTGAGCTGTAGCTACTTATCCATATTTTATCCTCCCCTATCCTTGGCCCCATTACAACCCAGTAAAGACCTTTGGATCCGAACATGCATGTGTTTTAAGTATTGATAATTAGAGACTTGCCAAGTCTGCTTGTGTTTGTTTTCTTGAGTGCATTGAGTGACATTTATTTACCTTAAACACTTGAGAGAAACACTTTGAGTGCATCTGTGAGGTTTTGTTATTTTTAAATCACCTCTTGAGCCGACTAATCATTTTGCTATGTATTGAATTGCTTGGATGATTTCTGTAAGTATATGCTTTTCTTGATTACATGTTGGACATTTTCTACTTCTTTTCTCTGTTCAGAATTCTTGAGAACTTTGTAAATTTTGATTATTTTTCTTGCGAGTTTTATTTCCTGTATGCTGCATCCGTGTCAGTCCCCAAATGTCCTTTGAACTATTCCCTGATTTGAGTCTTGATTTTGCCCAGGAGTGCAAAAGACTAAGTGTGGTCTATTTTGATGAGTCAATATTTTATTCACTTCACTTAGTTTATTGTGCTAAAATTAGTCGGGGAATTGTGCTTAAACGTCCGGTATTTTTCCGTTTTTGCTAAATATGCTTAATTTGATCGAAAATTCTTATTTTAACTAATTTGAATTATCTGAGCTTATTATTTTGCATTATTAATTACGGAAAAATTTTGGAAATACAATTTGGAACATTTTGAAGGTTAAATGAGAAATGGCAATTGAGCCCAATGCATCTCAGCCACTTCAATTTTCGCTGGTTGCTGTGTGAATTTTGTGTCAACTTGTGTGTCTTCGTATGAGTTCAATTCTTATCCGTTTTGCATGCGTTTTTTTTTCATAGTTTCGTATGGATGTCTATTTTCATGTATAGTTTTTACTTTGTTCAAATTCGTTATGTGTTGTTCCCAGTAATTGTTTTACTCCCCTGTGTCAGTCAAGTTCATACTGTTTAAGTGGCTTCTAATTTGTTTGCATTGTTTGCTTGTTGTTTCATACTTGTGGTGGTTAGGAATTGATAATTGAACGGTGCTAAGACCTCCCAACACTCCTAAGAAATACATTTTGGAGGAAGCATATAATAAAAGGAAGCCACCACATTGAAGCAAAAGCTCACGGCTTTTTACATCCAGTGGATTGGTTTTGATCTTTCTTCTTTTAAATGGTTTAACATGCCACGACCTCCCATATTTTTGCACATCCAGAATTGCTACAAGCTTCAACAATTTTTCTTGGTTTGGAATGAAGGAGGGGACCACCATGTTGCAACTCACGGCACACACAAAGGAATTTTCCTTCTCCTTGCAAGTGTGGGAGCCGCCACTTCTCATTAGAAAAGCATGACAAAGGAATGAAAGAAAGGGACCACATATAAGCAAAGTTTTCACGTTTTTGGAAGAGCGTGACAATTCATATGAAGCATTCAGCAAATACACAATGCAAAAGCATTGAATAAAAGGGACCACCTTTGTTTGGAACCTCACGGTGGAGAGAATACATTTCTTTTGTTTTCATATTGGTTTCCAAGAGAAATATGAAGTGGTGTCACGGCCCACATGCATTCATTTTAGCTTGTATTTTGGCTTGCATAAGAGACAAAAGAGGGACCATTTCCAAAGTGCAGCCCACGGTTTTTCCAACTGCACATTTGAATGGGAATTAATTTTCTTTAACCAACACAAAGCATGCAAGGTTTGGTTTAACGGACAGCCAGCTACAACACACCCATGGCAGCAGCTGTACACATCACACGCACACTTCTCTGGCCAGCTGCACCGTCCAACAAGCTTGGAGCAAGGAGAGCATGGAAAAAGAAAAACACTTCACGGCCAGGAGGTCTCACGGTGGATGCTGGAAGTAGAGAAGGAGGCTGACTTTGAGAGAAAGGGAGCACGGAAGAGAGCGTCCACCAGCAGCTGCAGCCACCTTCACGGTTCAGCTGGGAGAAGAGGATAGTAGAGGTGGAGATCACGACCTGCAGCAAGCACAACAAGTAGATCCAACGTTGGAAATGCAAGCAAGAAGAAGTGAACGTTAGAATGGAGAATGGAGAAGCTACGGCTGAATTGGAATGGAGAAGTGTGTCCACGGGAAGCTGAAGAAGAAGACAAGATTAGTTGGCAAATGGAGGGCCCATCCTAATTCTTTGGCACATCTAGGAGTGGAAGGAAGTCAGCAAGCTAGGGGAACAAAAAAAAAAGGTGAAGGAATTCACGGGCTGCCGTGGAGAAAAAAAAAAAAACCAAAATGCTTAATTGAAGGAAGATGACACTATAAATTGGCAGCAGAGCAGAGAAGAAGGGAATGAGAGATTTTAGTGTGGATTTTAGGAGTAGTGTAGGAACTACCCACGTCTGGGAGGAGGCTACTGCCTCTTCCTCTTTCAATTAACTCTCTGTATTTTCATTTTCCAAACAGTGCAACAGTGATTTATTTTCTGAAGAGTGTAGTGTGTTACTGTAATTTTTATTTTTACTGTCCAGGAATTTAATTTCTAAGTGTTGAATCTTTGCTAAATTTGATTTCCAATTAAGTGCTTTTAATTTTACTGTCTCTTTATTTTACCGTTTATTGTTTTCTTCATCGTTAAATTTTGTCAATGTATTTTTCTGTTCATTTTATTTTCAAACGTTATTTTTGCGGTTTATTCTCTGTCAATGTATTTTCACTGATGTTTTTATTTCTACGTTTAATTTTACAGTTTTTGAATATTTACTGTTCCATTTTTACCGTTTAATTTTATTTACCGCATTCAAACAAAATCACAAAAACACCCCCCCCCCCACTTCGTGTCAAATCTGAGACTGAACCATATAAATTGGTCCTTGAGAGACGACCTAGGAGTCACTTCCTAGTACTGTACTGCATTCTTATCTGCAAACAACTTTTGTGAGCGGTGCGACCCGTTCAACAATGTGTTACAAATGAAGAAGCAGAAGGAATTCTCTGGCATTGTCATGATTCACCTTATGGAGGACATTTTAATGGGGAAAGAACAGCAGCAAAAGTCCTTCAATCAGGGTTTTATTGGCCAACTTTATTTAAAGATGCCCATAATCATGCTAGGAATTGTGATAAATGTCAAAGAGCAGGGACAATCACTAAACGTCATGAGATGCCTTTACAAGGTATTTTAGAGGTTGAGGTTTTTGATTGTTGGGGTATTGACTTTGTTGGACCCTTCCCTCCATCTTTCAACAATGAATATATTCTGGTAGCAGTGGATTATGTGAGTAAATGGGTGGAAGCATTAGCTTGTCCTAAAAATGATGCTAGCACGGTAATTAAATTCCTGAAGAGGCAGATATTCTCACGTTTTGGCACTCCAAGAGTGTTGATTAGTGATGGAGGATCTCATTTTTGCAATTATCAGCTAGAGAAAGTACTCAAACACTATGGAGTGAAGCATAAGGTAGCTGCACCTTATCATCCACAAACTAATGGACAAGCTGAGGTATCTAACAGGGAGATAAAAAGAATCCTGGAAAAAACTGTGACTTCATCAAGAAAGGATTGGTCTCTCAAATTGGATGATGCTCTTTGGGCTTATAGAACAGCAATGAAGACGTCCATGGGATTATCACCATTTCAATTAGTCTATGGGAAAGCATGCCATTTGCCAGTCGAATTGGAGCATAGAGCATTATGGGCTTTGAAATTCTTGAATTTTGATCCTTATGACACTCAATGTACACGCAGACGACAGATTTTGGAGCTTGAAGAAATGCGCTTACATGCATATGATTCATCCAAGGCGTACAAAGACAAAATGAAATTTTATCATGACAAGAAGTTGGCGAATAGAGTTTTCAATCCAGGACAACAGGTATTATTGTTCAATTCAAGATTGAAGATATTTCCTGGGAAGCTGAAGTCAAAATGGACAGGACCATTTGTGATAAAAGAAGTGCATCCGCATGGGGCAATTGAAATATTTAATCCATCTGATAATCCACAGAGAAGTTGGGTGGTAAATGGTCAACGTCTCAAGCCCTATCTAGGGGGAGAGGTGCAACAATTTTCCACAATTATGTTGTTGGTTGATCCTTGAAAGTTTGGGTCAGGCTCGGGACGTTAAACAAGCGCTTACTGGGAGGCAACCTAGTATCTTGTAAGTTGTTTTTGTTTTTAGATTAGGGTTGATGTACTCTATTGAACACCTGGTTTATTATGATGGTTTGCTATTAACTGTAATTGTTTGATAAGTAATGCTTGATGATGCTTATTGATTGATTGATGTTGAGATGATGTGCACATTAAAATGCTTATACAGGTGATTCACAAGCTTTGTGAACAAATGCAGGATATCATGATTGTGATTGTGAAATTAAGCAGGATATGTATGTCAAATGTGAATGAGCTTATATGTGAGGTTTTGAGCTCCAGAGTTTTTATTGTTGAATGCTATTACTTTGAAAGCATGAATGATTTTGCCCAGGTTTTCTATGATTGAATCAATTACTTGTTTTGCATCATGTGATCAAGGCCGTTTGTTGGAACCCTTTTTATTGGCCAAATTCATAAAGTTAGCCTACTAAAAGAGAACACTTTGTGTTCTATCCTTTGAACCCTTAGCCTTGAATATTGATAACAGTTGAAAAACTGTTATTTTCATGCTTAAAATTGATACTAAAAGCAACCTTTAGACTTAGAAACTAGCTTGAAATCATGCATTTTATCTATATTTTCATAAATAAGAGAGCTGGACAGGTTTACGCTTGATTTAAGTGTTTTTGTGCAGGTTTTAAGGTGAATTTAGTGAAAAGAGTGAAGAAGGAGAGAAGTGACATTAGAAAAGACAAGAAAGAGTGCAAAAAGAGAAGACGAAGGCACCGCTCAGCGGCAAACTACCGCTAAGCAGCACTCAAGAGATGGCGTTGGAACCGCTGAGGGGCAAAATGGCCGCTGAGGGGAAGAAAGAAGACGCGCAACCACCGCTGAGCGGTAAATACCGCTGAGCGGCACTTTTTGGGCTTGGGCTTTTGTAATCTTTTGTAACTCTAGATTAGTATATAAGGGCTTGCACGTCCTTGGGATGGACATCTTTGGCAGAAACGAGGCAAACACTCTCTCTTCCACCCCTTTGAAGGAGGATCTTGGATGCTCAGGCTACCTCTTCACCTTTATTGGGTTTATTCTTTCATTCTTTCATTGTTATTCATCTAGGTTCACCATGACGATGGTGAACTAAACCTTGTATGTTTGTTGGGGAATCAATGTAATCTCTTGAAGCTCTCATATATGGATTTGTTGAGTACATCTTTGAATTAAGACATATGCTTTTTTTTTCATCATTAGTTAGGGTTTTTCCTCTTTGCTCAATGCTTGCATTGTTTAACTCATTCTAATGCATGATTATTGGTTTTGTCGATACGGACACGTACGGGGAAGTCTAGATCCGGGGAATTTCTCCCAATATTTTACTGACAACATTATATTGGTTGCCTTTAAGCTCCTGCAGTAATGAACTAATCATTAGGAATGCTAGGAATTGTATGAACTATTTGATTAGGGAGAAGCCATCTAGAATGGTACATTAGAGAGTGGCATTAACAATGATGATTTGAATGTTGAATTCCTAAAATATATGAGAGTGGATGAGATGAAATTGACCCCCAACAACATATTCATTCATATAATTCATTGAAAGTGTTTATCTTTTGTCTTTGCCATTGATCAATTCATGCATACATGTTTATTTTCGTCTTTGCATATTAAACTTTGAATATTTCGTTTGTAAGTCCTAGCTAATCAACAAATCACATAACTAAACTAGGCCGTGAGTCCTTTGGGAAGAACGATACTTGGTCTTACCAAGTTTTATTACTTGAACGATTCGGTCATACTTGCCGATTGTGAAACAGGTTTGTGACATCATAATTTGGTGCTTACAAATTTGACCATCAGTAACCTGAGGTAAAAACACAAAACATAAAGCCAAAACCGCCAACAAATAAAAACTAGAACCTGAACCCCAAACATAGAAATCATAGGAAAACCCTTAGGTCCTAGGAAATAAAAAAACATTTAGGCTAGGACACCTAGTCACATGACTAGACAATGTCTTGTCTGAAAGCGTCCAAGAGAGAATTGAGTTAAACACTCAAATGCTTATAAAACCTGGTTTAATTATTTGGCTTCTCTCGAAAACAAAAACAGGTCGAGAAAATGTATTCGACTAAAACATTAAAAGACTTAAGTATTAAAACACATAAAATCCTAAGGAAGCTAAACACTATCCTTCTAAAAAGAGACAAAAGCTAATGAAGTGTTTACTTAGATCAAACGATACCATAAGCTAAACAAACACCTCATCTTGTGATGAAGTATATATAGTTTGGTATCTTCGATCAAAAGAACTTAATTATAAAATGATACCTAATGGTAGGAAATCAAAGAGCACTTTGTTGTTTTGAGCAAGCATTAAATGCTCAACGTTCAAAATCAACAAAGGTGATAAGAAAAGTCATATATGCTGCATGCACAATTTACTCTAATTTTGTAGATAATTTATTCTATACACATCCACAGTGCCACAACTTAAATATCAAATGTCGATGTTATAGACAAAAGAGATAATCATGGAATGTTCCTCTCTTGAAGCAAAGTCTAAAAAGATCGTACAACCTACTTCAAGCAAAGGATTGAAAAAACATGCCTGTTATGACGAAGTTGACTTACACAACAACTGCTGAGAAAAAAAAGAAAGAGAAAAAGAGAGAACAGAGCTCAAAGAAAGGAATACATCTAAGCTGAAGAAAAGAGAAGAGAAGAGAAAAAGAAAATGAGATAGTCTCGAGCTTAAGCGTCAAATTTCTTACTACTTACTGTAAGAGAGTAGAGAGAAACACCTGTGAGTGTTTAAACTACATTGTATTGTAATGAAATCCTCTCGTAGAGAGTTTTAGTTTGAACTACTTGTAAGCAATTGTTGATTGCAATTTTGAAGAGAATAAAAATACTTACAACCGAACTCTTTTGAGTTGAGGAATCTAGGCGTGGTAGTGTAATACCAAGAGTGGTTTGAATACTCAAGGAAATCTCGGCAAGGAGCTGAGTACCAGGAGTGGTGTGAATACTCAAAGGAAATCTCGGCGAGGTAGCTGAGTATTAGGAGTGGTGCTAATAATCATTTGTAATCGTGTGATGATTATAGTAGAACCTTCTATGGAGGAGACTGGACGTAGGTCAGTTGGAGTGAACCAATATAAAATCTCTTGTGTTATTTTCTTTTCTCTTTACTAAACGATCCTGTTAGAAAACCTACAGTTGAGTTTTATATTTTAAAATATAAGTACTTCCAAGTTAAACGAACCTTTATTTTTAGAGGAACTTCTTACAAAAAAGTACAGTAGAAACATTCAAAATAGCACGCCGATCTTATCAACACATATATTTCAAGTCGAACGTTTAAACTTTCTAAAGAATATTTCACACACTCAACAACGTGCTATATTAGAAGGGTTGCGAAAAACGTTTTCCAAAAACACTATTCAACCTTCCTTCTAGTGTTTTTCAAGTACTTCAGATGATGTTGTGAACACATGAAATTTATGGAAATGCACTGCAAATGCTCTTGATATTTTTTCAAATGTGTTGAGGTTATTTACCCTTGTAATAATTTTCTATATCATAGTGGCTAAAAATAAGTAATAGTCAAACTATTACTATTACTTTAAGGCAGACCAAGCATAATGGTAATGGGTGAGACATAGGTGTATATATATGTAAGAGAAACTATTTTATGATGTTAATTTGTCCACCAACCTCATTTTTGTGTTTGGATATACTAAAGTTTATAAGAATTTATGCAAGCTAACTTGTCTACTGGTGGGGATGATGCTTGGAAAGAATGGGAAGCTGTTGCCTGACCCTTGGTGCCATAGGTTGAGGTTGCATCAATGGTCTTTATCCTCATCTTTTAGAGGTATTTCTACTTTTTTGGTTCTGATTACTCAATCCAAAAGCAATTGGTTTGATTGTTATGAGAAAAGAAAGGATAGGAATTGTATTTCTTATTCCATAAGAAGAGAGTACAATTTTACATATATATAATTGTTTGAAACAATATATAAACGGAATATAAATATAAAAATAGAATATAAATATATGAAGATAAATGCACAGATATGAACGGAAAATAAATTAAATCCAATATTGATTGTAGGAAAAATTGTTGAGCTTTGTTTTAAAAATTTGATTAATGTATTATTGAATGATTCTATAACTTAGTGTATGCATGCATGTGTCTTTTAATGTCATTAATATCGAAATTGTATTTTAGATTTATTTAGGGTATCTAATTTATCTAATTGTATTCTTAAATCTTAATCACTTATGGCTACTTCCTTGATTTTATTAGTTTCCACATTTCCTAATATCTCATAATATGTTTCTGTATTATTGTTAAGATCAGAATTAGTAAAAGTAATGGTTAGTGCTCTATGATTTATAGGCATTGCAGTTCATCTTATTGAAATACATCACATAAGACTAGTAAGTGTTATTCAAAGTATCTTGCTTTTTTCCCCTCCCTTTACACCTAAAGCCCTGTTGGTTTGTGCATGTTTGTGTTTTAATTCTCTAGCTACACAATATCTTGTTCCTTTTATTATTACTAGTTTCCAAAAAATATGACAACTTCTAGAATCATTCAAGCTTTGCGAATTATATAGTTTAATCTTTCCTTTTTGCCTTTTTGTAGTGATTTATTCCTTATGTTCAATTATTCAATCACTGTGAGATAATTATGATACTTTCTAGATGAGTTGTATTTTACAACTCATGTTAAATGCTGTTAAAATTGCAACTAAATTGTAAGTTTGCTTGGTCTTACTACCTTTTCTCCTTGTCGTGATCTGGATCACACCTGAAATCACAAATTGATATGATCTTAATGAGATCATACAAGATAGTCGACTTAAGTTTTCAGCGTTATAACCAAACATAATAATTTTTGCATTTATGCTTTTTTATTGTTTAAGAAAATTCTAATCATAGGATTAAATAAAATAGTATCAAATAGTTGTCTTAACTACTACAAAAAAGTACATAGATAGCGTTTTTTTGCCTCATAGATAGTGCTTTTGAAGTGCTATCTATGTGAGCGTAATCTATTAATAGAGAGAGCTTTTAGAAAAAGCGCTATCTATTGGTGTCTAACAATAGATAGTGCTTATTTAAATAAGCATTATCTATTATCAAACACCAATAGATAATGCTTATTTTAAAAAAAAAGACTATTATTGTCTTAGATAGCACTTATTTAAATAAGCGCTATCTATTCGTCTAAATATAAAAAAAATTCAATAAAATATTTTACAAAATATAAAATATTTTTTTAAAAGAAAATATAAAATATTAGTTCTATTATATACATATGTGCGCTATTGTTATATAAAAAATATAAAATATTAAGACAAATATGAAAGAAAGGTCTTAAAAAGAGTGTTCATCACTTCAATGTAAACTATTAGTACAATAATAATTTAAAATGTAATCTTTGAGTCGTGAAGTACGTGTCATAACATGACATTGCTTTATAAGACATTATCTACAACGATAACAGATATATATCCTCTTTATATAAACATCAATGTTCCCTAACTTTAATCATTTGATTATCACGATATTATTGATATATGCAATTAGGAAAATACTATAACAATGAAAAATAATGTAAAATTAGTCAATTAGATTTTTACTACAAATTAATTATGACAATGAAGATAACTTACATCAGTTGAAGTTATTCCTCTTTCACTGTATGTGATAATTTCTTTCATACATCGACACATGTAATAGCCACAATCATTGTCATTAAATTGTTTTGGATACTAGAAAACCAAAAGTAAAAAACATAATTATAATTTGAACATAACAACAAACCAGAACTCTAGTAAACTCCAAACATATTTAGTGCATGGTAACAAACAACTATATACCATATAAAGGTTTAAACTCCCAATAATAAGTCATGTTTTAATTATAACCATATACTCCTCCAACCAGTTGCACAATAATAATTATCTTTTATTCACTTGAACTTTGTAAATATTCTTTTTAAGAACTTTAAGTTCAATGTTATAATATATACATATTACACTTTTATAATAGTTCACAATGCTGTCAAAGTAGGAGCAATGTAACATCCCAAAAATACAGTGTAAAACCATATAATAGGAGCATCACATTCATAATACTACAGATCAGTTATTACAAAAGATAGAACGTACGGTTATGGTCGAACGACCTTACAAAATAACGGGGAAATTATAATTGTACAAATATACAACATAGACCGAACAATTTACAAAATACTTATACCGAGCGGTCCTCCAAAACAAGAAAAACAACAGATGACCGAACGGTTCTATTGTTCGGTCTTAACTTCTACCTCGACCAAATTTTCTTCTTTCAGCGCTTCTTCCAGCAACTCTTCTCCTTCTGCTCACATCCACACGGATGATCATTGCAACAGGACAAACGACCGAATGTACAAAACGGACATGACAGGAAAATAGGGTAAGCTTATGTAATTCAATTCAATTATCAACATATATCTCACTCAATGAATTTAAACAAGATAACTCGTTAACTCTTTACTGTAAAGCCTAATACTAGACTCTGACTTTCCGGACTGTATGAATTTTGTGTAGCTACGACGTTCGTGCACCCGAGTGATGTAGTAACTGGGATACCCTCAACAGCTGCCTCCCGAGGTTAGTCCGTCCCATCCAAATTAACCCTAAGGATTATGATCTCCTGCCATTCCCACACATGACTTACCCTTCTCTACGTGAGAAACGAGTAATCACGGAATATCAGGATAAACCGCTAGCTTAGCATGCCCACATTCAGACTTTACCAATTCCAATATACATTCATGAGATATTCCTCCCCAAAATACTTGTTCATAACCAAAGTCATTTCATCCATATAATATTCCAACATCTTTCAATATTAAAACCTCAACTGAACCAATTTGAATAAAGATCCCTTAGGATACCAAATACCGAATGTTAATCTTCAACCCCGAACAAGACCGAACACTTGGAGTGAGACCGAGAGGTCTCCAGTTCCAAAACAGATCAAAACAAAGAGAGTTAGTATCGAGGTTGAGAAAGAGACTGATTCCAATAATTTTTCTCAAAGACTAATATAATCGAACATTATTTACAAGATGAGCCAATTTAATGAACTGACTCATGAGAGTTTAGACCAAACGCTAATAAGCCTAGGCCGAGTACTAAGACTCTAGGCCGAACACCATAGAAACTGATATTGTAGGACATTGAATAATAATAAGTGACGAAATTATATGAAGAAACCGAACGCTATAACACTACAAGAAAATAGCTAGTTACCCGCGGATCATTATATACGGATTAAATCCGTATGTAATAAACGTATTATATATGGATTTTACATACGGATATTGGGAAATCCATTATATACGGACAAATCCGTATATAATAAAAAAAAATTTTATATACGGGGGATCCGTATGTAATTGGCGTACGTAATAGTAAAAATGAAACTGAAAGCTCCAAAATTTCCCACACTCTGAAAAAAACATATCTTCTCCCTCTTCTGTCCTCGAACCTTCAGTCCAGTTCTGCCTCTTCTCCCTGTTGTCGAAGCTGCAGTCCACTTCTTCACTACACTCTCTTCTCCGCTGTGAGTCCACCTCACCTGCAGGGAGGCTCTTGTTCAGTGAAACCCGCACTTGACGTCACTGCTCGTAGATTCGGATTTCATTTGTCGAACACGGTGAGTAATCGAAGCTTTGAGGATTATTTTTGTTTTCGTTTTCTCTTTTTGTTCTTTGGAGGTTTGAAATTGCGACTTTGGAAACCCTAGGTTGGTTTCTTCGAAGTGGTAGAGATAAGCTGGAGTTGTAGTTGCGTTTTGGTCCTGGTAAGTTTGAATCGTATAGATTTGAGGTTTATTTGAGTTATCTTTTCTCTCGGTGTTGTTACATTGTCCTATTTTTGCTCGTTGTTGTTTCGAGGTTTGAAATCGCGAATTTAGAAACCCTAGGTGATGGGGTCTTCGAAGTGGAAGAGATAAGATCGAGCTGCTATTGCCTTCTGCATTTAGTAAGTTTGAAATGCTTATATTTTGGTTTCGTTTTATTGGTTGTTATTGAAAATGGGTCTTGACGAAAACTAGTCACTGAAAATGGTTTGCTTCGTTTTGGGTGCTTTTATTGCTTTCAGATATTATTCATCATGGTTTTGACAATCATGTTAGTGGATCCTATTTTGTCAAAAAAGTGGTAACATGGTTTAAGTTTGTCATCCTCTGTTTGAAGTTGTTTCCTGGTTAGGTCATGTAATCATTAATTAGATGTTTGTGATTTTATTCTGCTATAATATCTGTTTATTTTTTTGTTGAAATTTTATTTTGACTTTGATACAGGAGCTGAAGTGGTTGAGAAGTGTGGGGTACCTCATTGGGAAGGCTTAAAGTGTTGTACAGTGAAGCAAAAGAGCTAGGTACTGAAGCAAGGTATGTTTACTCCTGAGTTTTGCTGTGTTGTTTCCCCCTGTTTTATGTTTAAAGTCCTTACTTTACTTCTTATGCAGTTTAGCATTAAATTGTATAAAGTTCATTTGAACTTCCTGGGAGCATTTTAATAGAACAATAGAGGAAGCTGCTGGATCAATCTCAAGGTTAGGAGAATTCTGGTGGTGTAGAGAAAAGAAACTAAGAAGAGCCAAAGTAAGTGGCGCTAAACATTATCTTTGATTCTGTGAAATATGGTGTTATGATTATATAATGGGTGAATGATTCTTTCTAATATGATGAATGCAAATTAACATGTACTTTGATTAGAATAAGGTTTTAGTTATGTTTAGCAGTATTTGTATGTGACGTTGTGAAATTGGTCCGAATAGGGGTTTCAAGCAGAATAGGAAGAGTTTGATAGGTTCTCTAGGAACATTCAATTAATTGATTGATTAAGGTGCAATGTTGTATGATTGCTGGAGAATTTCACCTGATATAGTTTATAATCCAGAAAACCACACCATTAAGTGACATTTTGGTTAAGAAATGAATATTTAGTAACCAAGGTAAGTAGTTCAATGCGCTTGGAATTGGTTAAGTGCAGGTTTGTTTAACGTGATAGGAGATATTGCGGTGTTACCTGTGGTTGCAAGTTTAATATATAGGTTTGTTAAGTGCAGGTTTGTTAAGAAATATGACATAACCTCTTTTTTAAATCCAACACCCATATAGGAAATATTAGAAGACCGCTCCAACTGCTCCTCTGATATTCCAAAAGGTATTGTCATAGTAGCGTTAAGAAACTAGAAGGCATGAATATTAAAAACTACTAAAATATATAAACTGACTGGTAAAGAAATGCACAACTAGCTAAAACTTGGAGCACTCAACTTTCATACTGAAGAACCACTTTTCAGAAGGTAACAACTCTCTAACTTGTGGCTTATGACAGTAGAAATCATAACTTTCTATAGAGATTTCACCCAGTTTACTATTTCAACTTCCCTCATTTCCCATAGTCACATTGAAACCTATTTCTACCAAGAGAAAACGAGAGAGGACCTCTGTATAAAAACTCATCCCTCTACATTTTCCCTTTATACTTCCTAAAGAAAGTAAACAAATTAAATAAGGTGTATGTAACAACAAAGGAGATGGGAAGTACATTGTCATTACATTTGGTGTAGAGGGTGTTAGAAGTGGATCATGCCTTTTCTGAGAAGCATAACATTGAGTATGCTCTGTGGCAATTGCACTATAAGAGGATTGAGGAATTGAGGACATACTTTAATGCTGCCCATACTTCCGTAAGCTCAAAATCATCTCTGGGAGGGAAAGGTTCTGTTCGACCTGACCGGATAACTAAAATAAGGCTGCAATTTAAGAATTTTCTTTCAGAAGCAACTGGATTTTACCATGATCTTATTATGAATATTAGAGCTAAGTATGGACTTCCACTTGGTTACTTTGAGGACTCTGAAAATAAAATTGTAATGGGGAAGGATGAAAAGAAATCTTCTGATATGAAGAAAGGTTTAATATCCTGTCACCGTTGTTTGATATACTTGGGTGATCTCGCTCGCTACAAAGGCTTATATGGTGGAGGCGACTCAAAAAAGCGTGAATATGCAGCAGCTTCTAGTTACTATCTACAAGCTGCAACTATTTGGCCTTCAAGTGGAAACCCCTATCATGAGCTTGCCTTGTTGGCTTCATATAATGAGGATGAGCTGACTACTGTTTATTGTTATTTTCGGAGTCTGGCTGTGGATAGTCCATTTTCAACTGCCAGGGATAATTTGATACTTGCATTTGAGAAGAATCGCCAAAGTTACTCTAAGCTCTCTGGTGATGTTAAAGAGCATGCAGTCAATGGAATGGGAAAAGGGGAAGCAAAACTTGTGGCCCGGGATACTGGTGTGGAAACCTGCCCTAGAAAGGAAGGAGCATCCAATATACAAGAAACTTACAAATCTTTCTGCACATGCCTTGTCCGTCTTAATGGAATCTTATTCACGCGAACAAGCCTTGAGACCTTTGCTGAAGTTCTATCTCTTGTTAGTGCTGGCCTGCATGAACTTCTATTATCAGGACAAGATGAAGAGCTGAAATTTGGCTTAGATACTCTTGTGAACAAACTGGTCATTGTCAGAATTGTTTCCATGATCATATTTACAGTTCATAATGTGAAAAAGGAATCTGAAGGTCAAACGTATGCAGAAATTCTAGAACGTGCTGTTCTACTTCAGAATGCATTCACTGTAGCTTTCGAATTGATGAGTTTAGTAGTAGAGAAATGTATGCAGCTGCAGGATCCTTCTTCCAGTTATCTTTTACCAGGTATTTTGGTTTTTGTTGAGTGGTTGGCATGTTATCCAGATATTGCTGAAAGCAAGGACGAAGATAATGTGACAACTATTAGATCAAAATTTTGGAATCATTGTCTATCCTTCTTGAACAAGTTACTTTCACTTGTGCCCATGACAGAAGATGATGATGAAGAAACTTGCTTTAGCAACATGAGCAGGTATAAAGAAGGGGAAACGGAAAATCGGCTTGCTTTGTGGGAGGATTTTGAGTTAAGAGGATTTGTTCCACTTCTCCCTGCACAAACCATCTTGGATTTTTCAAGGAAGAATTCCCTTGGAAGTGATGGTGAAAAGGAAAGAAAAGGTCGGATTCAAAGGATTTTAGCTGCAGGGAAGGCTTTAGCAAATGTTGTTAGGGTTGATCAGAAAATGATATATTTTGACTCAAAGCAAAAGAAATTTGTTGTTGGTGTTCAGCCTCAAATCTCAGATGATTTTGTTATTTCCTCCCTTTCTGGTACACCTAGTGCAGATTACCATCATTATATTGAAGGAGAGGACGATGATGAGGTTATTGTTTTCAAGCCTATAGTATCTGAGAAACAAGCTGATATGGTGGTTGCCTCATCATGGGCACCCCATGAAGGCTTAGAATCAGTTCCAACAGCTTCTGTAGGGGATATGAAATTTAATGAAAATTCTACTTCTAACCCTCTCAGTGATGCAATTTATCAAAATTCTTTACCTGCTTCTGTCAATGCAATGGTTCCTCAACGCCTACTTCCAGTTCAACCACATTCTTTGAGGTGGTTAGAGGAGGAAATATCTCTTGCTGACAGTTTGAAAGGTCTTAGATTCTTGGAGAATGGGCACATGATGAAACCTAACCAACCATTTAAAGAATCTGTCCCAATCTCTGACCGTCCTGCACTTGCAGTTCCTACCCAGCAATCTGTAAGTGCTGGTGCTAGTATGCTTTATGCTCATGATCTCTCAAAAGCTGGTGACTTTGGAAATTAATTCAAAGTCGATGCCAATGCGTCTACTGGAACACTTACTGATAACTCTGTTGTGAGAACGTCATCCACCATGCAAGCTGGTTTGAAAAAATCTCCTATCAGTCGACCTTCTAGGCACCTTGGACCTCCTCCTGGATTCAGTCATGTTTCTCTTAAACAAGATATTGAACCCTCAAGTCCACTTCTAACAGAGGGAAAGAATGGGAACAGGTGTTCCTATTGAATGTTGAGCTGGGACCGAATATTGGATATTCATCAGGTTCCATGACTCACCAAATATCATATAATTCTCCATATGCTCTTCTCTGTACTGTGAATAGGCTGTTGTTTCTGAATTATAAGTTAGAACAACACAACAAAGTTATTGTGAGTTGTAAAAAACAACATCCATGCATGTACCACAAGCTATTAATCAAAATAGTTTATATTTGTAAACAAGAGTCGTCCACTATAACTACACTAGATTCCCCCATTTGAAAGGGTGTGTCTCCAGGCCAAGCCATTAGGTTCAGAACATGAAACTTTTAAATCTCCTCAGTTATGACATCTGCTATGTCCAACAAGTATCCTCTTTTGATGTAGTATATGAATTGGGCTTAAGCAATGGTGAAGCTAGGTACATGAGAGCTAGGGGTCACATTAGAAATGAGAAAGGTGACCCATATTTGTGATAGTTTTCATGTTTTCCCTTTGGAAGTCTTTGATGTTGTCCAGACCTCCATATCATAAGGAACTGATATTTGCTGTCAGGGTTCCTTTTGTTACTAATATTAAGTGAAATTATAATTTTATAAAGTTATATATATACATACGAGTGAGATAGAATAGAGCATGACTGGTTGAATTCCTCACACTCTGATTTCAAAAATCTGCATCAATATTCTTCACTGGTTTGAAGTTGTGCTCACTGTTGTTGGTCAGATTTTGTGGTTCTGAATCTTGGTACAAGTGTGTTTACTATTGTTATACATGTTTCAAGTAGTAGCAACTCTTGTTAATCACTAAAATGCAAAATGCATACCTGAGTTCCCTACTTTCAGTAGCTTGTCTTGTCTTTGTTTCACAATTCTCCAATTCAATTTCTGGTCTGCTTTGGTTAATACTGTTTCTGCTCAGTTTTGTTGTGTATAAAGCTTGAGACAAGTTTCTTTTATGATTTTAAGCATGTCTCAAGGGATAACAACTCCAATCAATCACAGAATTGAAAAAGGAATGGTTGAGTTGATTAAATTCTGGATTTCAAAACTGTCACAGTTTTAAATAAAGAGTTTGCACCGTGCTTGCTGTCTTTGTGTGGTTTTAGGTCACTTTAAATCTTCTAGCTGATATCCTGTAGTTAGATCTAGTGTTTAGGCATTCTTTGAGTCTTTATTTGAACCAGCCAGCTTTGAATGTACTGTTTTATTAAATCTGCAAAAGTTTTCAATGCATTTTTCGGCATTTTAAGCAACTGCTGCTATCATATGAAGCCACTGGCTGTGTCTATTTATTCTAACCAATTGAGCAAGTCTATGTTGTCATTTGAAAGTTGTGTGCAATGTTCAAATGGTCCTTGAGAAGCCTATATGCTCAATTCACCTTTAAACCATCACATTTTGCTGCATTTTAAACTACATCTGTTGTGAATTATAGAATCTGATTGTTTCAGTGGAGTTTAAACATTTGTGCATGTGTCTTTTACCGTTTGAAAGTTGTAGTTACTGTTCATTTGGTAAATTTGACACCAGTAAGATGTGTTCATTAATTTGTTCTTTTTACTGTTTATTGTGTGATTTACAGGAGGTAGTGTACGGAGGTGTGATTAGGGAAAAGCCAAGAAGCAAAGAAGATTGTCCACAAATCCTGAAAGGTATGCTTAATGTTATAGTCCTAGCATTTTTGAAGTAATAAGTAGTGTTCTTTGTCTTGACTGTGATTTATGTTAATCATCAGGTCAAAATTTCCCCCAAAGTTGTAGTAAAACAGTGAAATCAAAACTAAAGTAAGTGGTTCTAACCTTTTATTTGGATTTATTTTCCCAAAATAATGTTGGAGTTGTGATGTTTTCTTGGATTTGAGTCAATGAGTTTGTTTTCTTTAATTTATTTATTTATCTTCTATTATATGTTATATATTTAGCATTTATAGATATATTTATTAATTTGGTTTCTACTATTGGCTATCATGCCTTCTGCCATATTTTTATTTTGTTTTCTTGTACATTAGAATGAGTGCTGCAAGCAGCACCATTGCTTGCTTTGGAATCCTTACTTATTACTTTGGTTCTTTAGTAAACAATACCCCAAACATTCCTTTTCCAATTTATAAATGTAGAGTAGAAGCCTAGTTTTTGAATAATGTGATATAGGAAACAATGACCTTAAAGTCCAATTTCCCATCTTACAAACTTCCTTTCCCTAATAAACAGTGACCTTACAAACTTCACCACTACCCTCTAATATCAAGACAATATCTTTAGATATATACTGTCTTTCTACACTCCTCCATAAGAGGATGTTTACTGAGTGTCAGCTTGTTACAAGAAAATAATTCACTGCCCTGCAAGTTCAATGTTTAAAAACATAAAAATCAAAATTGACTGAAAACAATGGTTGGAGAAACAACTCTGGGATTTGGGACAAAGTTGAGGCCTTTGCATTTGGAATAAAGTTGGGACTTGTGAGTTTAGAAAATAGTTGGGGTCATTGCAGGAATTACTAGGACCAATGCTTTTGGCAATAGTTGGAGCTAGTGCATCTAGCAACTAGTTGGGGACAGTGAATTTAGGGAAAACAACCAGGACCAATGCATTATGGAAAAAGTTGGGGCCAGGGCATTTAGGTTACCCATCAGGGTTATTGCATCCGGGGAAAATCTGGGGTCAATTCATATGAGAAAACACCTGGATCAGTGTATCTAGGTAAAAGTAGAGTTCCACATAAATGCTCTTCACCTACATAGAATCTGTTGGATGATTAACAAAATTTGATCAAGGATCTGTTCTTCTTATCTGTCTACATATGGAAATAATTGAACATATTTTCTCTGTACATAGTGACTCTTCAATAGTTTCTTCACATACTCCAACTTTTCTTATAAGGAGGAGATAAACTCACTCATGACAACTCGGAACCTTGTAGGTGTCAGCTACAATTTCTAATAACCTAATCCATTAAGTCGAAGTTCTTTGAGCACGCACACTCCAATAAAATCAATTCTGTTCCTGTGAAGGAATCACCTATTATACTGAGTTCTTCTTGCTCTGACCTCCTTTTTACAAGCAAAATTTATGCTTGTTTTCCTCTTAGCATTTCCTAATTTGACAGTTTATTTTTTAATAACAAAATATCCATGGTGTCACTGGCATTTTTTGGCTTTGTCTGGTAATGACATATGGTCACATGATTCTGCTAGTCTTGTTCCATTTCAAATATTCAAATTCTTTTTCACCTCTTCCTAATCCTCCTCCTCATTTTGTTGAGGCTCAATCAAAGTATGCCCCTTCTCAACTCCAACTCCAAAACTTCCATCTTCTCTTCTTGCCTTGCTAGCTGATTTGTAACATGTCCATCTCCTCACTCCACTAACACTATTATTCTTTCATGATCTTTTTCCACACCATTGACACCAAAGTTCTCCTTTCTTCATTATTTGTATCAACCCATGTACCCCAACTCACTCAAACCTCACTTCCACTCCTCTCATACTTAAAACTCGTTCTTTTCTCTTCAAACAATGGAAGAGAATACTCAATACTCTCTTACCCGCACTCTTGGTCAAAGAGTATAGATAAGTGCCCCAACAATGTATACTTAATGCAAGAGGCTAAAAACAAGATATCCACAATATACATGGTTTGAAAGTGTATCCATGACACTTTTTCATTTACAAACAACACCCCAAAGTATCCAACCATGTGTACTCTTTATAACAACATCACTTTTCATAAAGCATGAACATCTATACCCCATGAATATGCCAAACCTTGTAAACTAACATGACTAAGTACTTACCTAACATTACCTTCCAAGGAGCAGTGATGGAAATTCAATTACTTGATTGTTTAGTGTTGAACTTTCAATTAATTTAGCCTTGTATTAAGTAATGGCTAATTTATCGTTAATTGATATGTATACAGAACATGGATCAAGTTCCACCAAATCGTTCATGGATGTACGATAGGTGTTATAGAGGAAGAGGTGCGTTGAAAGAGTCATTTGTTTTGGGTGTTGAAGAGTTTATAATTAAAGCTTGTGAACAAGACCGTTATCAAAGAGATGGGGGGCTTCGATGTCCATGTTCAAAGTGCGATTGTACAAAGATTTTGAACGAAAGAGTTGTGAAGGTTCACCTGTATAAAAACGGTTTCAAGCCTAATTATTTCATTTGGGAGGATCACGGGGAAACCATGCAAGAAGTTGATTTAGATAATGATGTCACTTTCAGGGGTGGGGAGACAGAAGGTGAACCAAATGAACAAGTTATCACGATGGAAGACATGGTCCATGATGCTCTCATACAAAGACAACCCTTCCAAGCATCAAATTCTTCTAACATAGAAGAGGCTCCAAATGAAGAAACTCAAAGGTTTTATAACCTTTTGTTGGAGGCAAATACGCCTTTGTATGAAGGAGCATCAGACTCCAAATTATCAATGTGTGTGAGGCTTTTAGCTTGCAAGTCCAATTGGAATATTCCTAACCAATGCATAGATTTTTTTGCAAAAATGCTTTTGGATGTAACACCACACAAATGTGGTTTACCGAAAACTTACTACGATGCAAAAAAGATAGTGTCGAAGCTGGGATTACAGTCGCAGAGGATTGATTGTTGTGTGGATGGTTGCATGCTATTCTATGATAATGAATATGGTAAGATGGATGGAGCGTTAGTTGAATGCAAATTTTGTGGGAAGCCAAGGTATCAACAACACAAGACAGGAGCAAGTTCAAAAAAAAAAGTTCCCGTTAAATCCATGTTCTATTTGCCAATAATTCCAAGACTTCAAAGAATGTATGCCTCAAAAGAAACTGCAACAGAAATGACATGGCACCATCACAACAAGTCGTCAAATGGTGTTTTGCGTCATCCATGTGATGGAGAGGCGTGGAGGCACTTTGATACAGTACATCGTGATTTTTCCATTGAGCCACGCAATGTTCGACTTGGTTTATGCTCCGATGGTTTTAATCCATATGTGCAGGCATCATCTATACCATATTCGTGTTGGCCAGTAATATTCACGCCATACAACCTGCCTCCAGAAATGTGCATGTCTAAACCCTACATGTTTTTGACTTGTCTCATTCCGGGGCCATTCAATCCAAAAGTACGCATTGATGTATACCTAGAGCCCTTGATAGATGACTTGAAAAAGTTGTGGAGTGGTGTCATAACATACGATATTTCAAGGCGACAAAACTTTATCATGAGGGCAATGCTAATGTGGACAATTAATGATTTTCCTGCTTATGGTATGCTGTCTGGATGGAGCACCCATGGTAAATTGGCTTGTCCACATTGCATGGAGCATTCAAAGGCTTTTAGATTATATAATGGGCGAAAAAATTCGTGGTTTGACTCCCATCGGAGGTTTTTACCAAATGACCATGCCTTTAGGAGAAATAAGAATGCTTTCAAAAAGGGGGAAGTGGACATGGAAGACGCGCCACCATATTTGACGGGAACAGAAGTTTGGAATAGAGTTAATGGTTATCCTAAAGTAACTGAAAATGGTGCACCAAGAATAGATGGATACGGTGAGTGGCATAATTGGACGAAAAAAAACATCTTTTGGGATCTACCATATTGGAAGGATAATTTGTTAAGGCATAATCTTGATTTCATGCATATTGAGAAGAATTTTTTTGACAACATTTTTAATACTGTGATGAATGTCAGTGCAAAGTCAAAAGACAATGAAAAGGCCCGAATGGATTTAGGCTTGTATTGTAAACGAAAAGACTTGGAGCTCAAAACTCATACAAATGGAAAGATGTACAAGCCAAAAGCTAATTATACACTTTCAGTAGACCAATCAAAACAGGTCTGTCAGTGGTTGAAAGATCTTAGGATGCCTGACGGATATTCTTCTAACTTGTCAAGGTGTGTTGATGTGAATAGGGGAAAGGTCATTGGGATGAAAAGTCATGACTGCCATGTGTTTATGGAATGGTTACTTCCTATAGCGTTTAGTTCTTTACCGACTCATGTTCTCAATCCCATTACAGAAGTAAGTCATTTCTTTATAGATTTATGTTGTACAACATTGAATGAGGTCGACCTTCGGAAGATGGAAGAAAACATTCCAATCATTATTTGCAAGATGGAGAGAATATTCCCCCCCCTCATTCTTTGATTGTATGGAACATCTCCCTGTACATCTTCCATATGAGGCAAGACTTGGTAGACCGGTCCAATATAGGTGGATGTACCCATTTGAAAGGTGACAATATCTCATTCAACAGTTGAATTTAGATGCAACACATATTGAAACTAACATACCACTTTCTTAAATTGTAGGTTCATGGGATATGCTAAACGTTCAGTTAAGAATAAAGCTAGGGTTGAAGGATCAATAGTGGCATCATATTTGCACAAAGAAACAACTCATTTTTGTTCACACTACTTCAAGAACTTTATGTTAACACCACAAAGCATGAGAAACGAAGTAGACACTGAAGTTGAAAGGACAACATTATCAGTGTTTGACGAAGGTGGTCGTCATTCCGGGAGGGAATCAACTCATTGGCTAAGTGACGAAGAATTGAGATCAGCTCATGTTCATCTCTTGATCAATTGCAATGAAGTTCAACCTTATCTTCAGTAAGGCTCCAAATAAATTGCATTTGTCTATGGATTTTGTTTTCATCATATTAAATTGATATTGACTGAATATTCTCATACCTATGGACAGCTCATTCTTACATACCTATCAACTTTCAGAGTCAAACAGTTCGACACATATACATGCAAATTTCCCATTGTGGTTCAGGGATCAAGTACAACTTATCAAATTCTTGGACATAAATTTGTTATTCACATATTGATTCATTTTTAATTATATTGAATAGGTTCATATATTTTTGTAGGTTCATAACGATCCTTTAAGTGTCAGAAACCAACATCTTAGAGATTTATCACTTGGTCCTTTAAGATGTGTGAAGGAATGGCATACCTACTTTGTCAATGGATATAAATTTCATACCCATGCATGGAGCCAGGGCAAGAAGACTATAAATAGTGGGGTTCATGTTAAAGGCCTTACAGAAGGGGGTGAAGATGATTTCTATGGTGTCATTAAGCACATATATGAGCTCGAGTATAATACCTCAACCATTGAAAAGAAGGTTGTATTATTTTATTGTGATTGGTTTGATCCATCAAGAATAGGGACAAGAGTGGATTCAAAGTATGGCACTGTGGATATTCGAATGGATAAAAGATATATCTTGTTTGATCCTTTTATAATTGCACATAATGTAGAACAAGTGTATTATGTACCATATCCTGCATCGCGCACCGACAAACGGGGTTGGTGTGTTGCAATAAAGACCAAACCTAGAGGTCGTATAGACTCTAATGAGGTAGATGCCATTGAGTGATAACAGTTGAAAAACTGTTATTTTCATGCTTAAAAGTGATACTAAAAGCAACCTTTAGACTTAAAAACTAGCTTGAAATCATGCATTTTATCTATATTTTCATAAATAAGAGAGCTGGACAGGTTTATGCTTGATTTAAGTGTTTTTATGCAGGTTTTAAGGTGAATTTAGTGAAAAGAGTGAAGAAGGAGAGAGGTGACATTAGAAAAGACAAGAAAGAGTGCAAAAAGAGAAGACAAAGGCACCGCTCAGCGGCATTTTACCGCTGAGCGACACTCAGGAGGTTGCGGGAGTCACGCTGAGGGGAAGAAAGTGACGCGCAGTCACCGCTGAGCGGTATTTACCGCTGAGCGGCACTTTTTGGGCTTGGGCTTTTGTAATCTTTTGTAACTCTAGACTAGTATATAAGGGCTTGCACGTCCTAGAATTAGGTATCTTTGGCAGAAACGAGGCAAACACTCTCTCTTCCACCCCTTTGAAGGAGGATCTTGGATGCTCAGGCTACCTCTTCACCTTTATTGGGTTTATTCTTTCATTCTTTCATTGTTATTCATCTAGGTTCACCATGAATATGGTGAACTAAACCTTGTATGTTTGTTGGGGAATCAATGTAATCTCTTGAAGCTCTCATATATGGAATCTGTTGCTTACATCTTTTAATTAAGACTTATGCTTTCTTTCATCATTAGTTAGGGATTTTCCTCTTTGCTCAATGCTTGCATAGTTTAACTCATTCCATGCATGATTATTGGTTTTGTCGATACGGGCACATACGGGGAAGTCTAGATCAAGGGAATTTCTCCCAATATTATACTGACAATATTTTATTGGTTGTCGTTAAGCTCCTGCACTCATGAACTAATCATTAGGAATGCTAGGAATTGTATGAACTCGTGATTAGGGAGAAGCCATCTAGAATGGTACATTAGAGAGTGGCATTAACAATGATGACTTGAATGTTGAATTCCTAAAATATATGAGAGTGGATGAGATGAAATTGACCCCCAACAACATATTCATTCATATAATTCATTGAAAGTGTTTATCTTTTGCTTTTGCCATTGATCAAACTTCATGCATACATGTTTATTTTCTGTCTTGCATTTTAAACTCTAAATATTTCGTTTGTAAGTCCTAGCTAATCAACAAATCACATAACTAAACTAGGTCGTGAGTCCTTTGGGAAGAACGATACTTGGTCTTACCAAGTTTATTACTTGAACGATTCGGTCATACTTGCCGATTGTGAAACAAGTTTGTGACATCATATTTTGGTGCTTACAAAATTGTCCATCATTGAGCCATACCAAGTGGAGGAAATGTCACATGTTAATGACATCATTCAAGTTGAAGAAGTTATCCGATTGCAAGATATAGAAGCCGGTCTTGAAGAAGTGGACCCCAACAATGTACCATCAGTTCAACGCTATATGGATGAAGAAACAAGTGAATCGGAAGAAGAATGCAGTGAAGAGGGACAAAGTGAAGATGAGGATGAAGATTCATTTCACAGTTCTAGCAGTGAATAGAGTTACGATGTGTTGGTGTACCCATGGGTGATCATAAACCCATACTTGTAGAGGAGAGAAAGAAGAAGTGATGAATTCATTTATGTAATTTCAATTTCCGTGTTATTTTGATTAGGGGTGGGCAAAGCACACTGTACTACATTGTATTGTAAAATTTTATAGTTAACTATAAACTAGTTTAGGAAAACTGTAAAACTGTAATGTACTTAAAAACATCTCAAAGTAACTGATCTGAACTATTTTTTAGTTCAGTACAATTTAGTTAACTGTTTTTTTCATGAAAATCTAATCTCTTTACTGGTTTAAACATCACATGATTTTTACAAATAAATCTTTTATATTTTAATCTTCAAGAATATAAAAGATTGGATTATTCACCTCCTGCTTCCAAACTGTAGATCTATCTATCTTTTAGCAAAATGATGCAGATGAAATTTTGATGATGTCCAAATCAAGTCAAGACCAATCAAGAATCAAAATGATTTGAAGATTTGTATTGTGATGGAAAGCTTTTGTAATACTCTTAGAAATATGTATAGGACTTAGATCAGAAAAAGGAAAGTGTTTTGTAAAATTACTATAGTAAATCATTGCAACAAAACACTATAGTACTATTCACATGAATAGTAACACTATTCACGTGAATAGTGACGGTTAACGGTAAGAGTATCGCACTTAACACGGACGTTGGAGAAACTAGTCGTTGAAGACCATTGAAGAAACTAGCCGTTTATGACCGTTGGACAAACTAGCCGTTTATGACCGTTGGACAAACTAGCCATTTATGGCCGTTGGAGAAACTAGCCGTTAAGTTTGTCTTTTAGTGAATGGAAGCCTATAAGTATAATGGAAGGCTTCATTTTGAAAAACAAAACTTGAGAATCTCTTCCCTTGTGCTCTAAAACTCTGAAACTCTTAAGATCTGTGAGCTATTGTTCGGCTTGTGAAACTCGTGTCTGTGGAGCTGGTGAAGTGCTGTTACGGTGACAGAGGAAATAGCCGGTTCATCCTTAGTTTGTCTGAGGAGGTGTTTGGAAGAGGAAGTTCATCCTTCGTGAAGTATTCGGAGGAAGTGTTTCATCCTTTGTGAAGACTCAAAGGAAGTGTTGGTTCATCTCTTGTGGCATCAAGAGAGGTGTTTTCTAAACCTTTACAAATTGTATTTGTGTAATTATAATTTGTAATTGTTTTGTGATAGTGAAATTGTTTATCTTGTTTTGAGATAAGCGACTGGACGTAGGATTGGTAAGATCCGAACCAGGATAAAATCAACTGTGCAAATTTCTCTCTACCTTACTCTATTTAATTGTTTTATTAATTGCTAAGTAAGATAAATTGAGTAGAAATTTTTAAGGCACACATTTTTAAGTAAGAACCAATTCACCCCCCCTCTTGGTTTGTTATTCCACGCTAACCATTCCGCTGCAGCCGCTCTGACAATTGGTATCTGAGCTTGCTTTGATAGTCATTCAAATGGCAGGATCACATCAAACCTTTGCAGAGGGTGCTTCTATCAATAGACCACCACTATTCACAGGTGAAAATTACGCATTCTGGAAGGCAGAATGCAAATTTTTATGGAATCTATTGATATAGATATTTGGGATGCTGTTGCATTTGGTCCTTTTGTTCCAACTAACAATATGCAGGAACCAAAGTCCCGTGACCAATGGACCATTGAAGAAAAGAGAAGATCTCAGAATGATGTAAAAGCCCGAAATATCATTGCATCAGCGTTGACTGTTGATGAGTTCTACAGGGTCTCTGTCTGCAAAAATGCTAAAGAAATGTGGGAAACTTTAAGAGTAACTCATGAAGGCGGAGATGAAATCAGGTGTGCTAAAACGAATACTTTAATCATGGAAGAGAATAGTTTAAGCTCTTCATCAAGCACAACATCAAGTATGGGTGATTCTGATGAGCAAGCATACATCTGTTTAGTAGTGAACGACGACACTGGAAGCCAAGTAAGTACCTCTAGCGATTCTGATGATTCTGATCATATTGATGAAGATGAATTACATGAAATTTATAGAGAATTATTGATAGAATCAGAAAAACTAGATCTTGCTCATAAGAAATTGAAAAAGGATTTTAAAGAATTACAAAAGAAATATGAAAAATCCTTAGAAGAAATAGAAACTTTAAATAGTAAAATTTCAAATGTAGAAAATGATACAAATATATCTGCTGAGTATAAATTTTGTGATAAACATAAATTGAAAGTTGATAACATTGAAAAATCAATAGCAGATGAAAATAAAGAATTAAAATCAAATTTTAAAAATATTTTTGAAGAAAATAAAATTTTGAAAAATAAAATTTTATTTTATGAAAAAGGTAAATATACTAGTAGTGATGAATGTGCATCTTGTGTTAATTATAAGAAACTACTAGATGAAACAACCTTAGGAGAATGTAGTAAGAATAATGAAAATAAGGTTGTTAAAAATAAGTATGTTCCTAAAATTAAAAATAAACACAATCATAGAACCCGTAGAACTTGGGTAGAAAAAGGAACAACTTATAGGAACACAAATGTTGTATCATGCTTTTATTGTATGAAAAAGGGTCATACATCTAACAAATGTAAAATTAAGCATTATGCTGTTCCAAGTGGTAGATATATTTGGGTTGTAAAATGATTTCAAATTTTCAAACTAACCCAAAGGACCCATACAAAATAGTTGGGTGCCAAATGTTTCATATTTAAGAATATTTTTTAAAAATGTTTTTGTTTTAAATATTTGAAATAGAAGAATCTGTGCATGTTGTCTTTGATGAAATTGTGGACCTTGAGGTAAAACCTCTTGAGTCAGATGAATCAGATGCAGGTGAAAATGAAGACTTGCAAAAGACAACCAATGAAGAGAAAATGAATAATCCTCAAGATGATGAAGATCTAAACAAAATATGGCAACAACCTAGAGGATTATCATTGGACAACATCATTGGCGACATATCAAAAGGGGTAAACACTAGAAGAAATTTAGTTAGTTTATTGTATGCTTGCCTCTTTAAATTCAATAAAATGTATGTTGTTTTTCCTTAATATTTCTATGCATATATGCTTTTATTAAGGGGGAGTATAATTTCTAATAAATTTAGGGGGAGCAATCAAGCACAACTTTTTAATTATGATCAAAAAGGGGGAGAAAATATTTAAAGCTTATTTGCTTATTTGTGTTTATTCACTAATGCACTTTTTCTTCCATAAGTTGTGTTT
Organism: Vigna nakashimae; assembly: GCA_034642375.1. Lineage (NCBI taxonomy): Eukaryota > Viridiplantae > Streptophyta > Magnoliopsida > Fabales > Fabaceae > Vigna > Vigna nakashimae. The sequence continues at coordinate 17,051,781 of CM067763.1, forward strand.
TAAATACAGATTATTACCAAAAGCTTTAAATCAAGAAGTTTTTTGATCATCATCAAAAAGGGGGAGATTGTTAGCAAAATGATGCAGATGAAATTTTGATGATGTCCAAATCAAGTCAAGACCAATCAAGAATCAAAATGATTTGAAGATTTGTATTGTGATGGAAAGCTTTTGTAATACTCTTAGAAATATGTATAGGACTTAGATCAGAAAAAGGAAAGTGTTTTGTAAAATTACTATAGTAAATCATTGCAACAAAACACTATAGTACTATTCACATGAATAGTAACACTATTCACGTGAATAGTGACGGTTAACGGTAAGAGTATCGCACTTAACACGGACGTTGGAGAAACTAGTCGTTGAAGACCATTGAAGAAACTAGCCGTTTATGACCGTTGGACAAACTAGCCGTTTATGACCGTTGGACAAACTAGCCGTTTATGGCCGTTGGAGAAACTAGCCGTTAAGTTTGTCTTTTAGTGAATGGAAGCCTATAAGTATAATGGAAGGCTTCATTTTGAAAAACAAAACTTGAGAATCTCTTCCCTTGTGCTCTAAAACTCTGAAACTCTTAAGATCTGTGAGCTATTGTTCGGCTTGTGAAACTCGTGTCTGTGGAGCTGGTGAAGTGCTGCTACGGTGACAGAGGAAATAGCCGGTTCATCCTTAGTTTGTCTGAGGAGGTGTTTGGAAGAGGAAGTTCATCCTTCGTGAAGTATTCGGAGGAAGTGTTTCATCCTTTGTGAAGACTCAAAGGAAGTGTTGGTTCATCTCTTGTGGCATCAAGAGAGGTGTTTTCTAAACCTTTACAAATTGTATTTGTGTAATTATAATTTGTAATTGTTTTGTGATAGTGAAATTGTTTATCTTGTTTTGAGATAAGCGACTGGACGTAGGATTGGTAAGATCCGAACCAGGATAAAATCAACTGTGCAAATTTCTCTCTACCTTACTCTATTTAATTGTTTTATTAATTGCTAAGTAAGATAAATTGAGTAGAAATTTTTAAGGCACACGTTTTTAAGTAAGAACCAATTCACCCCCCCTCTTGGTTTGTTATTCCACGCTAACCATTCCGCTGCAGCCGCTCTGACACTATCCATCTTTTTTTGTTGTCTTTTATACTTTTAAAATTAATAATTACTCTGCTTTCAACACTCCAATAGAAAACTGGTATTCGGATTTCAACCAAATACCCATTCCCCAGAACCAATTCTAGACAATTCATTATTTTTTATCTTCTTCTTAACCTAATCAGTCTCTGCCAAAATTACCAACACATTAGCTTCTGCATATGATGTCTGTCCTTCAACCATACGACATCCCAGTTGGATTTCTTCGCAAAGGCTTGATTAGACTACTAATTAATCTTCAAGAATATACATCTATATAAATCTTCTAATCCACTTAAATTTTATCAAGAACAGTATATATGTATTCAAGAACATAAATACTTGGAATGAATGTAATATATAAAACAACCTTTTCAATGAAACTAACCGACAACATTATGAATAAAATAGATGTTGTAGTAATTAGCCAAAATCTGAAATTCGTCCATACCCTACTCTTGAAAGTATATATAGTTTTCACCTCAACACTGTGCTATACAGTTGGAAACCCTAACTAGCTAGCCTTGAAAAGAAGCTTCATCCATCTACAACAGTTAAGTAATTGACTTTGCTGCAAGGGAAAAAGTTGTGGGTGAAAAGCCATAACCCAAATCGAACATCTAAATTGCGACCAAATCTGCATAAGTGCCAAATGCTACATGTATGTGCGTGGATCTTCTCCTAGTTACTACGGTACATAGGTGGGGATGGATTCATCTTTTAGGATCTTTAATCAATTGGTTATGGCTGTTTCCTAGTGTCCGTTAGTTTTTCAATAAATGAAGATTGCGAAAAGACATATTCCCTCTGCTCTCAAGTTTCCATATCAGTAAACAGGAAGAGACTGTGAAGCAACTATAGGAATACAATAATCTAGTTTATGCAAATGATAATCCAAGCATTTCAGTTCGCTATCAGCCACCTTACAATCCAAACCAGATATTAAACAACTTTACACTTAAGAGGAAACATAATTATTTTCTCAGAATTCCAGTAATGTAGGTTCTTAGTGGCTGAACAGTTTAAATTGTGTACAGTTTATCTGCATCATTCTTTTGTTTAAGATTGGTGAGCTTTTAGGAGCATCATTCTTTTGTTTAAGATTGGTGAGCTTTTTGTACAGTTTATCTGCATCATTCTTCAAAGAACAAACTTTAATAGTAAAAAAAGTGGAATATTTGAAGAACAAACTGAGTTAATTACAAGAAAAAAAATTTATTGGAAGTTCAACTTCACTCCTGAAGAAACATAATGCCTAAGTCAAACAAAATATGCACCATTCCTCCCCTCTCATAAAAGAGAGGCTATTTGGAAGTAAAAACAATGGGATAAAACAAGAAAAAGGAACATGTTGTCTAGTCTCCAGCATATCAATAGAAATTCAAATATTTTAAGAATAGGTCAATGTCTAATCTCAACAATATTGGAAAGAGGTTTTATCTTTTCAAGAAACATTTCAACTTCAAAAAATAAGCTGTTATCTAATATATCAATAATTGCTTTTAATCTGCAATACTATTTTCATTATTCAGTATGAAAACCATTATATTAAGGTAGTTATCCAAAGCATTAAGGATAACACAATAAGATATAGATTTTTCGCATATGCAAATACAATACACAACAAGTAAGCCAAGAGAAACCACAGGAAACACCAAGTCTGGTTACTATGAAAGCCAAGCATAAAACACAAGGAATCTGGGGTGTAGTTTGGTTATCCCTTTTTGTTTTGTTTAGTGAGTTGCATACTAGGCACCTTTTTGCATTCCTGTATCTTTGGTGGGTATTGAATCATGAGCAGGGTTTATATTTTGAATCATAATCAGGTATATATGTTGACCTGGCACATGTGGGAAGCTATTTGTATGAAGCAAGCTTCTCTTTTGGGCTCTTTAAACATCTTATGTAGAGGGCTAACATGCACATTTTTTGTAAAAGGGTTAGAGTACCCCACAAGTGCTCTATTTCTATTTATTTTTTCTTTGCTGATAAAAAAACCACAATAAGTAGGATTGTAAGTTATTGATATTCCCTCTGCTCTCAAGTTTCTGGGACAGCAAGTTTCTGTAATTAAGCAAGTGTGATGTTATTTGTAGTTTTTCAGCAGAGAATACTCTTTATACAGAGTCCTTTAAGCCAGGACTCGAATTTGAATATCCAAGGTTTGGAGAAGTACTGTATGGCTATTAAGATAGTGGAACTGCCGTCCTTTACTGAGAAGAGCCTGTGGGATGGATGACTAGGACAGAAACATACTTTGGAGCAGTGCAAAATACTTTAGAAGTACAGATCAAATTGATTATGAAGGGATTAACTATTAGTTGCTTAAATATTTTGAGAGAAACAGATGTTGTCACTTGGTGGAAATTAAGGATTCTAATTGCTATGTTTGGAGGAAGAAGGTTTGAGAACCCATATATGAGGAATTAGCAACCTTGAGATAATTAGAACCCATATATGCCACTTACCACCCCAACAGAAACCAACAAATCCCATAGCAGAAGCACCTTTCCTTTTCAAGGCTTCAATAATAGGTTTTGCAATTTCAATACATTTTCCCTGCACATTTAATAGGTAATATCATAATAACACAAAATGTTCTTTTCTTACTTTTCCTTTCCATTCAATTGTAAAAATAAATTGACCCCACAAATTTGTTTTTTGTTGAAGAATATGGCATCAGATGGTTGTGACCCTCCTATTCCACCTTCAGCAAAATCAGATAAGGAGAAGGGCAAGAAGAAATCTTATATGGTCAAGTTGTTAAATCGTTTCAATAACGTAAATGCTTCAAGTAGTCAGCCATCTACACCTACCTCTACCTCCACTGCTAGATTTGTTCCACCACCATTACAAGTTCCTGGTTTGACACCTACTCCACCATCAATTCCACCTTCGTTGGAAGTTCCTCCTTTCACACCTACTTCACAACAATTTGCTGCTGATCAATGGAGATCACCCTCCCCCCATGTTGGTTCTAACCCAACAACTCCCACAAATATGCCATCACCATCTCCTATAGGGGATAACCCTCCACGTTCAAGTTCAGCAGCCAATGACTTTGAAGATGTTTCCAACAATCGTCCAATCATTACACCTATTGGAGGAGGGTAAGAAAACATCAATTTAATGTTCCAAGCATATAATGTATTATTCTAATATTTGACTTTTATTTTGGTATAGGTTTTATCCAACAAAAACAGCATCCAAAGCAATCACAGCCACCATCAAGGCACAGTTTGATGAGCCATGGCTGACATGGGGACAAATACCTCAGACACGAAGAGATGTTTTCTTTGAGCGTTTTAAGGTACACTTGTGTTCATTTACATTATGTACTACAGTTAATTTTAAATGTTAAGGTCCTCAATTATCTTATCCAATATTCATCTTTTTTGTCAACAGAGAAAGGTTTCATGGAGGTCTAACCATGAAGAAAAGGTGAAAACAAATTTCCACACAAAAGCATCTCATAGATTATCTGAGATGTTTAAAAAAGCTCGAACAGAAGGAAAAAAACCTGATTGGATGGGGGATATTGTTTGGAATGGTCTTTTGGAGAAGTGGAACATGCTACTTTATAGACAAAAATGTGAAACGGCCAAAAAGAACAGGACATCTGACAAGGGTGGTTGTTTGCACACTAGGGGATCCATTAGCGTGCATGAGCATGCAATTCGTCTGGTACATATAAATTTATTTTTACATTTCTATACGGATAAACTTTAAAAATATTTGATGTTAACAACTAACATCTTCTTTGCTTGCAGTCACAGGAGCTTGGTCGGTCAGTGCATGTTGATGAAATATTTCAGCAGACACATATTCGAGCATCAACAGGAGAATTTGTCGATGAAAGGTCTAGGCGGACACATGTTAGTTTCTACTAACTTATTCTTTATTAGGTTATATAATTCTTAGGTCTATCTATTTAACGATATTCATTTAACAGGAAGAGTTTGAAGCCAGATTTTCTCAAATAAGATCTGAGACAGCATCCGTTGGGGCTTCAACATGTGCTCCCCTAGACCCTGCAGATGAGGAAAGATTGAGGAACCAATGTTGGTTGGATGTTGCTGGTGGAAGGTACAAGGGACGCGTATACGGCATTGGAAATGTCAGTGCTCAAGATGACTGTGTCGATAGTTACATACAACAGACACAGGCATCTTCTTCTCAGCAACCGATTGCAGAGGACATTCTTAACCTCCACACACGAGTATCAACCCATGATGACCAACTTCGACAGATGAACTCTCAATTGCAAGGCTTTATTGGTGTCATGATGTAGTATCTTCCACCTCCTGCAGCCGCAATTGCACAACAATTTCTTCAATCCCAGAATCAGCCACAAGCTAATGTTTAACCACAACAACCACAACAACCACAGCAACCAACAGATCAACCACAACAACCAACAGATCAACCACAGCAACCAACAGATCAACCACAAGATGATACTGTTTATGGAGATTACTAGTTATGTTTTTAGAAGTAGGACATGTGTATGACTCACACTTATTCTCTCAATGACTTTTTTCATGTTATTTGAACTTATTATGATTAACAATTATGTAAACTTTCTTATTATGATTAATGTGAAATGCATGTTTGTAGGTTTTAAAGACTTAATTTATTTATCAAATTTGTGAATGGATATAATGTCCAGGTCTTGTGAATTGTCTGTGTGGTATGGGCAGGTCTTGTAAATTGTCTCTTTTTGGATGTTGGATGACCAGGTCTGCTATTCAAGTCAGCTGTATGTAATTTATATACGGATATTCCGTATATAAGTTATATACGGATATTCCGTATATAAGTTATATACGGATATTCCGTATATAAGTTATATACGGATATTCCGTATATAAGTTATATACGGATATTCCGTATATAAGTTATATACGGATATTTCGTATATAAGTTATATACGGATATTCCGTATATAACTTATATACGGATATTCCGTATATAAGTTATATACGGAATATCCGTATATAACTTATATACGGATTATCCGTATATAAGTTACATACGGATTATCCGTATGTAATCTTATCTACGACCTTTTTATATACAGATTTTTGACCGTATATAATCCGTATATAACACCACTTTTTATACGGATTTTCGGTGTTATATACGGATTTCGGCCGTATATAAATGCGATTTTTCTTGTAGTGTAAATACTTAGCTTATTTATGACTTTAACATCAAGGAGAACGAGTGCTAGTCGAAGACCAAGCACGGTAGAGACCGAACGCTATTGGTTTTGGCCGAATGCTCTTATTTGAAAATTAAATTACAGAATCAAGGTCGAGCGCTTGGTTTAAGATCGAGCACCACTTAGTACGAGGACTTGGTGTAACACTAAGCACTACTAAACTTATAGAATAAATGCTTGATAAATAAAAGATACCATTTAACTAGTGTTCAAGACGAACAATATATATACAATTACATATAAATATACTTAAGTTTATAACAGTATACCAAGGAACGAATATCCTTGGTTGAACGCTTATATACAAATTTTACTAAATGACGACGCTCGGTCCTCAACTAGAATTCCATCCAAATGAAAGAATCCAGTTCCAACCGAGTCCACAAGAAAACCGCACGATCAAAGACCTTCAGTGACAAACATCAATTTTCATATGGAATTACATACTTAGAATTCTTTATATCAATTCATTTCTTAACATCTATCTTCATAATTTCATACACCCATGTCATAGTAAATGTTCATACTTCATGCAGTCAAAACATAGCAACAATCATATTTCATATTCATTAAGCATATCAACGAACTTACATCCATTCAAAACGAACATAAAATCAAATTATATAAGGTTCCCTTACCTCTTACGTAATCGAATGCTTCCAGATATGGTTACTGTTTCACCTCTATAAGTCTTTTTACCCTCAACGCTCAACAATTTCCAAAACTAAACCAAGTAAAAACCAAAATACTATCAGAACCACTCATTTTAGAAAGGTGATCAACACATGAAACCAGAACTTTGTTTGCACGTCTAGGAAACCGCACGGATGAATGAAGAGAAGAACTTACCAGCTCATATTCACAAACCGATCGGCTCAATCGAAAGCCCTTGACACCAAAAGAGTGGAAATGATGCCTGAGTGATGATTAGAGAAAGAAAAGATGAGAATCCATAGAGAGAAGTAAGAGCTTTTTAGAGAGAAGGAGGAGAAAATGAAAGTTTCAAAAGATGGAAGAAGATGGTTGCATGCATAGAAGTGGCACAACATTTGAAATTTGGCCTTAATTACTGTCGTCGCCCAAAACAAGCAGCCACTCTCCTACAGCTGTTACCAATAAGGAGTATTGGTAAAACCTGAAGATGTGTTTTGATGATGCTGCAACTTATAGATTTTGGATGTAGTAGGAAAATATTAAAAAGGCAACTTGTAGATTTTGAATGTAGTAGGAAAATGTTAAACATTGTAATTTTTACTAGTATAATCGATTATGGTTAAGCAATAATCGATTATCACAAGTCATACTTGAATAATCGATTATCACTACATATAATCGATTATCACATTTTTGAAAACCTGTAACGGACTTGAATAATCGATTATCACTTACAATAATCGATTATTCATGGCAGTTGAGAGATGACCTTTGGCACTCAGTGTACTTGGCTATATAATTTGATTTGGAGAAATCAGAAGGTAACGTTTTTTTTTTAACTGAGAAAGCTTAGAACACTGTGTGTCAGAAGAACATTCTTAGAGAGCTTTTTTTTCATTGCTCCCTTGCTTGGTCTTGTGAAAGGAGAGGCTTGCGTATCGTGTGTCGATAGTCGAAGCAGACTCTCTTCAAGTTAGTAAGGTACTCTGCTTGGTCTTGTGAAAGGAGAAGCTTGTGAATCGTTGGTCGATTGCTGGAGCGGTTCTCTTTAAGTTGGTAGAGTGGTTCTTTTCGTTTTATTCCTGTTCATTTGATTGTAATCTGTTAAACCATTTTTAGTGAAATTGTTAATCACTATTTATAGTGATTAATGACTGGACATAGATTCTGTTGAATTGAACCAGTATAAAAATATCTGTGTGATTTTTCTATTCCCTACACTCATATTATTTTACGTATATCAATTGTTTGATTAATTTTCTGAAAGAAAATTATTTTTACTAAAAAGACCAAATTAATTTTAATTGTGATCGAATACGCTTTCCGCTCTCTGAGTTTTAATTCCGCTGCGCTATACTCTTCGAAAAATACCCCCTCCGATACCAACAACAACCACCTGTTCTCCATTAACTGAGACGCTCACTCACCTCTTGGCACATGCATCCCACTACTTGGGGTTGGGTGTGTTTTAATGAGTTCTGACAAGCAACCTACCGGTCACCGTATCCACAAATTATTTTGATCCTGACAAAAAATACAACAATGTGTAAAGGCATCCCATAAGAAAGCCTGAGATTACAAAAGCTTTCAACAAAGAAAAAAAAACTAATGCATTTACTCCACTATTTTCTCTTTTCTTTTAACTTTATATGACTTTTCAAAGGTTTTAGGTCTAAAAAAATTAATGATTTTTTGATTGAATGAAAATGAAAAGTTTCTTTAACGATTTATTATAACATTATTTCTTATATCATTGTTTACATTTAAATATTTACTAATGGTCATTAATCCATACCTAATTTTCTCATTTTCTAATATACATTAAATAAGAACCTTTAATTTTTCAAATAATAAAGATTTTGTTCTCTAGTCATGCACCTTGATTAACGAAGCTGGTACGTGTGTGTACAAACAAAATAATAAAAAGTCATGGAACAATTTGAGATAAAATATATTAACTGATATATGAAACTGTTGTGCATACCATACCATGTAAAATATAATATCTAACAACACATGTAGACGCTTCACAGAAACACATTTCATCGCACACCTCACAATTCCACAAGAGTTTCGTAAGTCAGCATCACATATATAGTCTCATTTCCTTTGAGGAAACGCATGTCGATAATAAGTGATATTAGTGGAAACCTTCGAAATGAAAAATGTTGGCTTGAAAAATATTTTAAGTAATTTTCTCTGTACCTTCATTTCAAAGTATCCGCAGCAGCACACTTAGTTCATTTCAATGTTGAAATTTGTGTTCAACTCCCGGTTGCAGAATTTAAATAAAACTATGGAATCGTGCAAATAGTCATTACAAGAAAACCATAAATCACCGTGACGAACTTTTGTTTGCATGAAAATGAAAATTTCTTTAAAGATTTATAATATCTTTATTTATTATATCATTGTTTAATTTCAAGTATTTACAAATAATCATTAATCCCTACCTAATTTTTTCATTTTCTAAAATACATTAAATGTAAAATTTTAATTTCTGAAATAATTAAGTGTCTTGTTTTGTGGTCACGCGCCTTGATTAACGAAGCTCTTACCTATTTGTACTAACTGAATAATAAAAACTCATGGAACAATTTGAGATAAAAGATATTGACTGATATCACACTGTTGTGCACATCATAACATGTAAAATATAATATCTAACAACACATGTAGATGCTACATAGAAACACATGTCTTCACACACCTCACAATTTCACAAGAGTTCGTAAGTCAACATCACATATATAGTCTCATTTCCTTTGAGGAATCACATGTCGATAATAAGTGATATTAGTGGAAACCTTCGAAATGAAAAATGTTGGCTTGATGCAATGCACTAACTAGAAAAATAATTTAAGTAAATTTCTCTCTACCTTCATTTCAAAGTATCCATAGTAGCACACCTGATTAATTTCAATGTTGAAATCTGTGTTCAACTTCCGGTTGCAGAATTTAAATAAAACTATGGAATCGTGTAAATAGTCATTACAGAAAAACCAAAAATCACCGTGACGAACTTTTGTTTGCATGAAAATGAAAATTTCTTTAAAGATTTATAATATCTTTATTTATTATATCATTGTTTAATTTCAATTATTTACAAATAGTCATTAATCCCTACCTAATTTTTTCATTTTCTAAAATACATTAAATGTAAAATTTTAATTTCTGAAATAATTAAGTGTCTTGTTTTGTGGTCACGCGCCTTGATTAACAAAGCTCTTACCTGTGTGTACTAACTGAATAATAAAAACTCATGGAACAATTTGAGATAAAAGATATTGACTGATATCACACTGTTGTGCACACCATAACATGTAAAATATAATATCTGACAACACATGTAGACGCGTCATAGAAAAACATTTCTTCGCACACCTCAATATTCCCCAAGAGTTTCACAAGTGAGCATCACATATATAATCTCATTTCCCTTGAGGAATCGCATGTGGATAATAAATATATCCAACGACGCAGTTGTATTGTCAAGATAAAAAATGTAAGGTAGAAATGTCTAATGAAAGATCGTGGTTTATTGCCACCGGTACAGTCTGAGAAGATGTCCATTCATCGTTGTTCATAACCTCGATCTTCAAGTGGGAACTAAATGATTAAACCGTTTCAGAAATGACTAGTAGATTGATTCTTGAGAAAGCTATGGTAATTTAGAAATAAATTCTATATCTTTCAAGTACTTTCCTTTATTGTAGTATTTTTAGTTTCTTTAACTGTTAGAAATGTACAATATTATTTTTTATATTTATTAAATAAGTCACATATATCTTCTTTCTGATGGAAAATATATTATTGAGAAAGAAAATAAAATCATTTGCAAAACTACACTGAGTTTGTATGAATGCAAAAATAAGTGATATTAGTGGAAACCTTCAAAATGAAAAATATTGGTTGGAAGCAACACACTAAGTGGAAAAATAATTTAAGTAATTATCTCTCTACCTTCATTTCAAAGTATCTGCAGTAGCACACCTGGTTAATTTCTATGTGATCAACTTCTGCCTTCAGAATTTAAATAAAACTATGGAATCGTGCAATGTCATTACAAAAAAACAAAAAATCACCGTGACGTTATTATTAGTTGTTTTGGATAATAAAAAATATTAATTCATTTTGTCCACTATTTTCTCTTTTCTTTTAACTTTATAGGACTATTCAAAGGTTTAGGTCTTAAAAAATTCATGAACTTTTGTTTGCATGAAAATGAAAAGTTTGTTTAAAGATTTATAATATCTTTATTTATTATATCATTGCTTAATTTCATATATTTACAAATAGTCATTAATCCCTACTTAATTTTTTCATTTTCTAAAATACATTAAATGTAAAAAATTTTAATTTTTGAAATAATTAAGCATCTTGTTTTGTGGTCAAGCGCCTTGATTAACAAAGCTCTTACCTGTGTGTACTAACTGGATAATAAAAACTCATGGAAAAATTTGAGATAAAAGATATTGACTAATATCACACTGTTGTGCACACCATAACATGTAAAATATAATATCTTATAACACATGTAGACGCTTCACAGAAACACATTTCTTCGCACACTTCACAATTCCACAAGAGTTTCGCAAGTGAGCATCACATATATAATCTCATTTCACTTGAGGAATCGCATGTCGATAACAAATATCTCCAGCGACACAGTTGTATTGTCAAGATAAAAAAGGTAAGGTATAAATGTCTAACTAAAGATTGTGGTTTGTTGCCACCAATACGGTTTGAGAAGATGTCCATTCATCGTTGTTCATAAACTTGATCTTCAAGTAGGAACTAAGTGATTAAACTGTTTCAGAAACGACGAATAGATTGATTCTGGGGAAAGTTATGGTAATTTAGAAATAAATTCTATATCTTTCAAGTACTTTCGTTTATCATAGTATTTTTAGTTTCTTTAACCGTTAGAAATGTATAGTATTATTATTTTTTATATTTATTAAATAAATCACATATATCTTCTTTTTGATGGAAATTGTATTATTGAGAAAGGAAATATAAAATCGTTTGCAAAAATACAGTCAGTTTGTATGATTGCAAAAATAAGTGATATCAGTGGAAACCTTTTAAATGAAAAATGTTGGCTTGATGCAATGCACTAAGTGGAAAAATAATTTAAGTAATTTTCTCTCTACCTTCATTTCAAAGTATCCGTAGTAGAACACCTGGTTAATTTCTTTGTTGAAATCTGTGTTCAACTCCCGATTGTAGAATTTACCTTTTAAAAATTGAAATTCTTTTTTTAAAATAAAATTTGACAATTAATTTACGAAACATTCAACGCCAATACGAAACAACTATGTTCATGCTTTTGGTAATGTTTGATTGAAACTATGGGATTGTGCAAATAGTCATTACAAAAAACCAAAATTCACCGTGATATTATTATTTTTTTGTGACAATAAAAGATACTAATGCATTTTCTCTACTATTTTCTCTTTTCTTTTAACTTTATAGGATTGTTCAAAGGTTTAGGTCTTAAAAAATTCATGAACTTTTGTTTGAATGAAAATTAAAAGTTTCTTTAAAGATTTATAATATCTTTATTTATTATATCATTTTTTAATTTCAAATATTTAGAAATAGTCATTGAGCCAACAGAGCATCTTGAGATTGTCATTTAGGAACTCCTTTATGTTGGAATTGACCTCTTTCATTTTGCATCTCATTATCATTAGTAGCCATGTTTTCAATCAACTCATACGCTTTCTCTAGAGTCTTGTATCTAATATTACCTCCAGCTGAGGCATCTAGCATCAATTTAGTATGTGAGCCAAGTCCACCAAGGAATAAAATGACTATTGTGGTTTCATCAAAGCCATGTGTGGGCGTCTTTCTCAGCAAGCTTTTGTATCTATCCCACGCTTGACCTAATGTCTCCTTCATGCCCTGTTGAATAGAAGATATTTCTTGTTTACCCTTGTTTACCTTTGACTGAGGGAAGTACTTATTCAGGAACTTTGCTACCATATCTTCCCACATAGTGAAACTATTCTCAGGGAAAGAATTTAGCCATATCTTAGCATTGCCTCCCAAAGAGAAGGGAAATAAGCTAGGTTTAATAGCTTCATCTAGTACATCCTGAATCTTCACTGTATTGCATATCTCGTCGAATGTGGTTAGATGCTCATATGGATTTTCATGTGTTAATCCATTGAATTGATTGCTCTACACCAAGTGAATAAGAACAGGCTTCACCTCCATGTTGGTAGCATTTACCCTTGGTTTGACAATACCGTTAAAATGCAAAGGACCAGTGACTGTTGCATAATCCTCCAAAGTTCGTCTCAGTGGACCCATATTCTGATTGTCAGTCATGTCTTTTGGGTCTTGATCTATAAAGAGAGTTTAGAATTTTTCCTTGCTTCTAGTGCGAATTTTATCCTGCATGCACAAGAAAACAAACCTTAGAAAGTAATTGTTAGCACAACACAAAAACAAAATAAAAAAAATTAAAACAATTAAAATCAAGTAAAACCTAATCAATAATAAAAAGACAAAAAGATGAAAAGATAAAAAGATAAAAACATAGAAAGATGAAAAGATAAAAAGATAAAAAAATGAAAACCTAAAAAGATAAAAAGATAAAAAAATAAAAATCAAGTCAAAGCTAATCAATAATCACACAAATAGAATAGTTAAACCACGAGTCCCCGACAACGACACCAAAAACTTGGTAAGACTCCGTCAAGTGTACCGAATCGTATCAAGTAATAATAAATGGCAAGACCAAGTATCGTTTCCCAAGAGACTCACAACCTAGACATTCATGTGGTTTCTTGATTAATTAAGACTTATAAACAAAATCATGGTGTTTATAATGTAGAAAATAAATATGAATGCAAGTGTTGACCAATTGACTTGAAGAATGCACAAGTGATTGGTGTATAAATTATGGAATGATTATGTTGTTGGGGTTTCCGACGACTTATCCTATCCACTCTCTTGTATTTATGAATTCATCTTCTTCATTAATGTTAATTCCACTTTCTAATTTACCTTAAACCCGATGTCTCGGTGAAGAAAGCCTACTCTTAATTACTAGATCACAATGTCTTATATCCCCAGCAATTAATTATGCATTACATTCACACAGAAGCTTAAAGACAACCAACCCTCCTCTCCCTATGTCTAGGTAATATTGCTTTTGGGAGAATTTCCCCAGTTCTAGATTTCCCCATATGTTTCCATATCGACAACATGAGTACTCATGCAATTGAATTAGCTAAACAAAGCATTCATAGAGCGTAGAGGAAAAACCCTAACAATTAATGAAGTAAAGCATTTATAATATAAATCAATTCAATACATGAGAGTTTCAAAGGATTACATCGTTTCCCCAACAACAATGGAGGTTTAGTTCACCATAGACATGGTGAAACTAGATGAAAATATGGAAAAGAATGAAAGATAAAACCCTAAAAGTTGAAGATCGGAGCTTCCGCATCCAAAATCTACCTTTGAGGGATGAAAGGAGTGTTTCTGCGCCTCTTTCTGTCCAAAGATGTGAACCCTAGAATGTTCAAGTCCTTAAATAGAACATAAAAATAACAGAAAACGGGTCCAAGCCCACGAAATTGGCGCTCAGCGCCCCACTTAGGGCACCCAAGCGTGAAACAACGAGTACTAGCGCTCAGGACCCCTCAAAGGGTTCTCGAGCGAGCTTTGCGGCATTTAACTGGCGCTCAACACCCAAAACTGGCGCTCATCACTACTTTTTCTATACTCTGGTTGACGTTTCTGCACTCTGGTTGACTTTTATGCATTCTGGTTGACTTTTGTGCACTCTAGTTGACTTTTCTGCATTTTGGTTGACTTTTCTGCATTCCAACTATTTGATACTTTAACTCTTCTTTCAAATCATTCCAATAGCCTACCAAATCAAGGGAAATTAGTAATAAAATCATCAAGTATAGCCTCAACTCTGTTATTCACAAAACTAAAGCAAAAACATGAGTTCAAGCAAGTTTCTAAGTCAAAAAGGATGTTTTTAGTATCAAAATTAAGTATCAAATAACAATAAATTCAACCATTATCAGCCACAAGCAAGAAAGCTATAAATAATCTTGAACCTGAAGCTGAATCAGATGCAGAAGTACCAGAAAAGGAAATCATGAATATGATGGTAAAAAATTTAACAGATTCATGAAGAATAAAAATTCTGTCATTAACAATGCAGGCTTTTCAAGAGGAGGAAATAAGAGCTAAAGAAGCAACGCTGTACAATGCTATGAATGTGGAAAGGATGGTCATATCAAGCCTGACTGTCCAGACTTGAAGAACAAACATAAAGAATTCACCAAGTATCCTCAAGACAAGAACAAGAAGCAAAGGAAAGCAAATATTGCCTGGGAAAACAGTGATGGTGACTCTTCAAGTGATGATGATTGTAGCGTTGTAGAGGAGTGAAATTTATGCTTCATGGCAGGCTCTACACACTCTGATGATGACAGTGATCGTGAATTTGAGAATGAACCAATAGAGGGCAAGTACTAAATGCTATTAGATGCATTTCAGGAGATGCATGCAGAAGCCATGCGACTTCAATATAAGGTGAATCGATTATCCTTTGAGAGAAGAGACTATGAAAACAAAGCTGATAATCTAGTACAGGATAATGAAAAGCTTGAAAAAGATCTTGAAGAAGCTTTGTAATTTGCAAAGACAGTCAATATCGAAATACAAATTGTTGAGAAAGAGTGTGATAACTGTCCAGTACACCTTGAGAAAATTGATTACTTAACCAACAAGTTAGCCAAATTTACGCAAGGCAAAGAAAATCTTGATGTTGTGTTAAGATCATTTGGAAAAGATATCTACAGACAAGGTACTGGTTATAAGGCTAAAAGTAATAGGATAAACTCAAAGAGATTTATTGATATGAGTAAACCTACTACTAATGCATGCTTTTACTGCAACACACTTGGTCACAATGTTAGAAACTGCTATTTTAGAAATGTTGGTGTTCCAAAGGGAAAATACAAATAGGTCCCAAGGAACAACCTCCTGCTACTAACAAGAGAGGACCCAAGTTCAAATGGGTACCAACTTCAAAACCTTTTAATTGTTGTGTAGGAAAGGAGTAGTAGCTGCTGAAGCAGTATTCAACTCAAGGATGAACTACCATGATGTAATAAAAAATTGTGGGGTCACTTATTGTGGTAACTGTAACAAAACTCTTTCATGCATCATAAGCATTTGTATGATTGATTGTTATATGCATGTTTGTTGTATGTTGATTGATTGATTATTTTCTTTGAAAATATAGTTATGCGAATTTTAATCGATTATGTTATGAACTGAGTCGATTATAATCTGTGATTGTGTTTCTCTGTTTTCGGTATCACTCTGTTAAACATTAAGTTGACTTTGTTTTTTAATGAAACCAATTAATAATCTCCATTTTGAGCTTTCTTTTGATTTGAAAATTTGATAAATTCGGTTTTTGGTGCGAAAATGGATTTTTGGGTTCCCTCCAAATTGGTTTTACTGTTATATTAACTCTAACGAAGAAATTTGTCACTCACGCTTTCTCCACAAACATTGAAACTCTTTCTTCTTTGGTATTCCGAAATTCATCTCTCACAATCTATATCAAATGGCATCCTCTTCATCTTAAAGAAAAAGAGTGAAGACACTAGGTTGCAAGAATATGAGGAGGCTGATAACTCACAAATATCTGAAACTGAGTTTTGTTAGGAAAGAGGGATTTATGTTTCAAAGTTAGCAGATTCGTCAAGGCCTGAAGAAGTTCGTTGAGATGGTTGACCCGTGGTACCCTGAACTTGTAAGGGTCTTTTAGTCTAATCTCAAAACAGAAACAAGGTCGAGCCCATGTCGCTGGCGCTCAAGCGACTCGGGCGGTGAGCAGTAGTTCCTGGCGCTTAAGCCTCAAAATGGAGCGCCCAAGCTTCGTGCTTTTGACGCTTAAGTGCCCAAAAGGGGCGCCCAGGCGGTGAGCGACACTCTTCTACGCTTAAGCCTTCAAAAAAGGTGCCCAAGCTTCGAGCATTCTTTCGTTCTAGTGCTTTTCCAGGCCTTTCTGACCTCCATCTCCTTGGCACTTCATCTATGCTTTCCATAATATCTCATTTCCTACCAAAACAAGGGAATTTAGTCATAAATTCATCAAATTCAACCTCAACTCTGTTATTCACACAACTTAATAGAAAAACATGATTTCAAGCAAGTTTCTAAGCAGAAAAGGGTGCATTTAGTATCAAAATTATATCACAGATAACGGTATTTTCAACCGTTATCACCCTATTGTGATTTCATCTCCAAAGTATTAATTCATTTGGGAGGAGAGTGTGTCAATAAGTCAAGCAAGTCTTATTGCAGGACAAACATATTAGACAAATCTGCTTTACACCGCATGGGGCTACAACACACTCCTGATGGTTGGCAATTTAAAAATGAGTTCCCTGAAGAAGATAACGATGATGCACAATCATCTTCCATTCCCAATAGACCTCGATCTGAATTTGAAAAAGTTCTGCTAAAGGAAATAAGATCTTTAAAGATTGTTTTCCAAGGAATAAGGCAAGACGTACTGATTATAAAAGAACATTTGAACTTGAATGCTCATAATGAGGAGTCACAACCTGAAGAAAGTTCTAGTGAGGAAGGTAATACACCAGCAGGGAGTGCAACAGAGGATATGGAAGAAGAAGAAGGGCATGATGACAATGTTGAGGAAGAAACTAATAGTGACATGATTCTCAGAATCTATTTGAAGAAGAAAAATAAGAAAAAGACTTAAGAATTTAATCAATCAGTAGTTCCTCTTTTAGGCGTTTTGTATTGTCTTGTTTTGTTGGTTGCATATACCAGTTATATTTTGGCTTTATTTGATTTTATTTCAAGTTTGATATTAATGAAATCAGTGTTAATCAAATATGTGATTCAAAGAGTATAACAGTAAATTGAACAATACTGAATGCATTAAATCGATTACACTGTGCTTGTATGCAAATGGATTATTGATTACTATTACTTTTATACATTTGCATACTCACACATTAATTCTTGTATAACATTGATTGTAAAATGCTTGATTTGGAAAGACTTTGAAAGGTTTTGCACGAATATCACTTGCTGACTAGATGGAACTGGATAATCAGAAATATGCTACAGCAAGAAATCGCCTCTGATTGAGATCAAATTGATTAAACATCAACAGGAGTTTAAAGATTCCAAAACGGGAATATTTGATATCTTTAGATCTTATTTTATTTGATGTTGATGGTTTATTCTTATATCTCTATGCTTATCTACTGCATAAAATATCTGAGATAATAAGATATTAAAATGTGTTGTTTGATTGAATCAGTATTACTATGTTATTGCTCTGATATATCTGATATGATACAATGTTAATACATGCTGATAAATGCTATGACATATTCTGATTACTGCATTGTGCATTTGTATTTTGAGATTGAAATATGCATAATGACAAGGGGAGCATTACATATCATTGATATATTTCACATGTCTTCATTTAAAAGGAAGAATATCTTAGTTTCATGTGAATATCTTTGACTGGGGGAGCATCATACTTGTTTTATGATTATCTGATGCATCTATGTATGCTTGATTATCTGTATATCAATACCATTGTGCTTACCGTTTTTGCTAATGCCCAAAGGAGAAAATATATGTTGATTGGTAATTGATTGATAATCTATATTGAGTTGTGCAACATGGTTGATTATTAATCATGGTTGTGCATCATCAAAAAAGGGGAAGATTGTTGAGATTGTTGATAGGGGGAGCACTAATTTAGCTGAA
Source organism: Vigna nakashimae (assembly GCA_034642375.1). Lineage (NCBI taxonomy): Eukaryota > Viridiplantae > Streptophyta > Magnoliopsida > Fabales > Fabaceae > Vigna > Vigna nakashimae. Next base: position 17,070,588 of record CM067763.1, read on the forward strand.
CCCACAATCTTAGTAATATATGAGTTTTTGATGATGGCAACACTTAATAACACATGTGTACTATGTGTTACATGTTATATGCTTACATGTTATATGTTTATATGAGAACATGATTGTCTTATATATGTGTTGTTCATTGCATTTCACTATGTTATATATGTGATTTTATACATGAATGCATGACACATGTTTTTAGATAAGAAAAACCACAAGCACTAATGTTGAATTTTAATTGTGTAGCAAAACAACAGTTTTAAGTCGATTACATTATGGGGTGAATCGATTAAACAAACTGTTTTCAAGAGTGTTGTGAGAGTTTTTCAAAGAGAAAAATTTCAAAACTTGGCTTAACATTGTTACATAATCGATTGCATGCGATATGTATTCGATTAAGCTTGTTACTATTTTGAAATCTGTTAATGCTTGATATAAATCTCACTACGGCTATATTTTTAAATGTATTGAGTAAACATTAAATGCTATTCAAGTGCATTAATTGTGAATTCAATTAATTGCTTTAGTTGGTACTATCTGTTATAACTGAATTGTGTATTCGACTGCATTAGTAGCAAAGTCGATTATGTTGCGTCTGATACGAGTTTATCTATATATTAACGCGAATTTGATTTCTGTATAGACTTTTGTGATTCTTACATTTTCATATTCTTTTGCAGAAAAGTGTAAAGTTTATAGAAAGAGAATTAGCTCCAAGAAAATAGTTTGACCGTGGTGATCAACTAATATTGATTTCTTGAAAAGCAAGATTGCTGAGTTTTCAAAGTCTGATCTATCTACACATTTGGGTGTCTACTGCAAGACCAAGTTCTATAATCTGTTGAAGATTGATTTGAGTTCCCTGTTGTGACTACAGGAAGAAGGACGTGCTGCGTTCTTGACTTTGAGGGTGCCTCAAAGGGGTTGGACTGCAGGAGAGGGGATTTTTGTTGCTAGTCTATTTATGTACTGCATATATTTTGATTAGAGAGTTAGAGAGGTGTTTTATATTTTTGACGTGAGGTCTGTATAAAAACCTTGTTGTAAAAACTTGATCATTATAGTGCATTGACTTCCTGTGGTTGGAAGGACACTAGATGTAGGCTTGGCCGAACCAATATAAAAACTCAGAGTTTGATCTTTCTTATCCCTACTCTTTTACATTCAATATATTCTACTTTATACTCATTCGATTAAATTTCTGCAACATTGAAAATCATTTAACTTGCGTTTCCACAAAAGTATAAACGCATCTCTTTTGGTAAAAGAGATTTTAAAACTTTTAAACTTTATACTTCACCAATTCAGTCCCCTCTTGGTGTGAGAAATTGAGCCAGTCTATTTTAACAAAATGTTTAAGTAAATACAAAATCATTTGCAAAAATACAGTCAGTTTGTATGAAAGCAAAAATAACATATATCAGTCGAAACCTTAAAAATAAAATATGTTGGCCTGATGCAGTGCACTAAGTGGAAAAATAACTTAAGGAATTTTCTATGTACCTTCATTTCAAAGTATCTGCATTAGCACACCTCGTTAATTTCTATGTTGAAATTCGGGTTGGTTGCGAAATTTACCTTTTAAAAATTGAGATTCTTTTTTTAAAAGGAAATTTGACAATTAATTTACGAAACATTCAACGTCATTATGAAAGCACTATTTTCATGCTTTTCGTAATGCTTGAATAAATCTATGGAATCGTGCAAATAGTCATTACACAAAAACAAAAAATCACCATGACAATATTTTTATTTTTTTGGATAATAAAAAATAGGCTTAATTACCTACTTAGTCCCCATGTTAGGAGGTAATTTGCTGTTTAGTACCCGGTTTTAAAAATGTAGGCATTTGGTACCTATGTTTTGAAATTTGTATCAATTCAATCCTATCCAGTTAACGGCGTTATAATTGATGCGAGAAATTAAGGACGTTAATGAAGATGTATTCAAACATTTGATAGCTATTCCACCCAGGCTATCATTAACGTCCTTAATTTCTCGCATAAATTATAACGCCGTTAACTGGATATGATTGAATTGATACAAATTTCAAAACATAGGTACCAAATGCCTACATTTTTAAAACCGGGTACTAAACAGCAAATTACCTCCTAACATGGGGACTAAGTAGGTAATTAAGCCTAAAAAATATTAATGCCTTTTCTCCACTATTTTCTCTTTTCTTTTAATTTTATAGGACTTTCCAAAGCTTTAGGTCTTAAAAAATATATGAATTTTAGTTTGCATGAAAATGAAAATATTCTTTAACTATTTATCTTAACTTTATTCTTTATATCATTGTTTACTTTCAAATATTTACAAATAGTCATAAATCCATACCTAATTTTTTCATTTTCTAAATTACATTAAATGTGAACTTTTAATTTTTCAAATGATTAAGTATCTTGTTCTTTGGTCATTCGTCTTGATTAATGAAGTTGTTCCTTGTGTGTACCAACTAAACAACAAAAATTCATAGAAAAAATTGAAATAGAATATATTGACTAATATCGCACTGTTGTGCATACCCTAACAACACAAGTAGACGCTTGACATAAATACATTTCTTCTCACACCTCAAAATTCCACAAAAGTTTCGCAAGACACCATCACATATATAGTCTCATTTTCCTTGAGGAATCGCATGTCGATAACAATATCTCCACGAACACAATTTTATTGTCAAGATAAAAAAGGTAAAGTAGCAATGTCTAACTAAAGATCGTGGTTTGATGCTACGAGCACGGTCTGACAAGATGTTATTTATCGTTGTTCATAACCTCGGTCTTCAAGTGAGAAGTAAGTGATTAAACCATCCCAGAAACGACTAGTAGATTGATTATGGGCAAAGCTATGGTAATTTAGAAATAAATTCTACATATTTCAACTACTTTCGTTTATCATAGTATTTTTAGTTTCGTTAGCTATTAGAAATGTACGGTAATATTAGTTTTTTATGTTGATTCAATAAATCACATTTATCTTCTTTTTGATGGAAAATATATTATTGAGAAAGGATATATAAAATCATTTGCAAAAATACAATCAGTGTGTATCAATGCAAAAATAAGTGATATCAGTGGAAACCTTCAAAATGAAAAATGTTGGCCTGATGCAATGCACTAAGTGGAAAAATAATTTAAATAATTTTATCTATACCTTCATTTCAAAGTAGCTGCAATTGCACACCTGGTTAATTTCTATGTTGAAATCTGTATTCATTGTTTACTTTAACGGTTCATAAAATCTTTATTTATTATAGCATTGTTTACTTTCAAATATTTACAAATAGTCATTAATCCATACCCAATTTTTTCTCTTTCTAAAATATATTAAATGTGAACTTTTAATTTTTTAAATAATTAAGTGTCTTGTTCTTTGGTCATGTGTCTTGATTAATGAAGCTCTTAACTGTGTATACCAACTAAGCAATCAAAATTCAAGGAACAATTTGAGATACAAGATATTGAATAATATCACATTGTTGTGGATACCCTAACAAGCAAAATACAATATCTGACATAGGAAAATATATTATTGATAAAGGAAATAAAAAACCATTTGATAAAATACAATGAGTTTGTATGAATGCAAAAATAAGTGATAGCAGTTGAAACCTTCAAAATAAAAAATGTTGACCTTATCCAATGCACTAAATAGAAAAATAATTCAAGTAATTTTCTATGTACCTTCATTTCAAAGTATCCATAGTAGCACACCTGGTTAATTTCTATGTTGAAATCCGGGTTGAACTTCTGGCTGCGGAATTCACCTTTTAAAATTGAAATGCTTTTTTTAAAATAAAGTTAACATTCAACGCCAATAGAAAACCACTATTTTCATGTTGTTGGTAATGCTTGAATAAAACTATGGAATCGTGCAAATAGTCATTACAAGAAAACCAAAAATCACCATGACATTATTATTATTTTTTTGGATAATAAAAAATTAATGCATTTTCTCCACTATTTTCTCTTTTGTTTTAACTTTATAGGACTTTTAAAAGGTTTAGGTCTTAAAAAATTCATAAACTTTTGTTTGAACGAAAATGAAAAGTTTCTTTAACGATTTATAATAAATTTATTTATTAGATCATTGTTTACTTTCAAATATTTACAAATAGTCATTAATCCATACCTAATTTTTCATTTTCTAAAATACATTAAATGTGAAGTTTTAATTTTTCAAATAATTAAGCGTCTTGTTCTTTGGTCATGCCTCTTGATTAACGAAGTTGTTACCTGTGTGTACTAACTAAACAATCAAAATTCATGGAACAAATTGAGATACAAGATATTGACTAATATAACACTATTGTGCATACCCTAACATGTAAAGTATACTGTTGAGATTGTTGATAGGGGGAGCACTTGTTTAGCTGGACCCACAATCTCAGTTATATTTGTGTTTTTGATGATGACAACACATAATTAATAACACATGAGTATTTTGTGGTATATGTTTTATGCTTACATGTTATATGCTTTTGTTTACTACGATAAATCTGTATAAGCATATTTGTGAACATGATTGTGTTGTTCATTGCATATCACTGCGTTTAATTTGTGATTTTATATGTGTATGCATGACATAAGTTTTTGGAAATTGAAAACCACAAGCACTTTGGTTGAGCTTTGATGTGCAACAAAACAACAGTTTAAAGTCGATTACATTATGGGATGAATTGATTAAAACTTGTGTGTTTACACAAACTCTTATCAAGTGTACTATGAGTTGTTTTGAAGAGAAAAGTTTTCAAAAATTTGCTATGTCATTTTTCTTAATCGACTGCATGCAATGTGCATTTTTAAATATATTGACCACACATTTATTGTAAGTCGATTGTATTAAATGTGCATTCAATTAATGAGCTTGACTCATGCTAGTATGTTATAACTGCAAGATGTATTCGACTACATTAGTAGCAAAATCGATTAAAACACGTTTGATGTGTGTATTACTATAAATTGACGTTATTTTGAATTTTGTAAAAACTTTTGTGTATCTAATATTTTCATATCTTTTACAGAAAGCTATGTGATCTTATAGAGAAAAAAAGAAGCTCCAAGAACCAAGATTGACTGTGGTGATCAAACACTTGAGGTTTCTTGAGAGGCAAGGCTTACTGATTTAAAAGGCTGATCAATCTGCACAACTGGGTTTATTTTGCATGATCAGGATTTGCAATCTTTGAAGATTGGCTTGGATTCCCTATGGTGTTAGCAGGAAGAAGAACAATGTTCTCGACTTTGAGGGTGCCTCCAAGGGATAGAGAGCAAAAGAGGGTGTTCTTGCTGCTGGTCTTGTTTGCGTTGTTGCCTATATTTAGATTAGAGGGTTAGAGAGGTGTTTTACACTTTTGATGTAAGGTCTCTATAAAAAACCTTGTTGTAAAAACCTTGATCTTTATAGTGCATTTGCTTCCTGTGGTTGGAACGACACTGGATGTAGGCTTGGCTGAACCAGTATAAAAATCAGTGTTTGAATTTTCTAAACCCTACACTCTTTTATTAAGTCGATTACGCTGTTAGTATATTCGATTAAGTTTACTGCTGCATTGCATATCTTTTAACTTGCGATTTAAGAAAAGTGTAAAAACATCTTATTTTGTGAAATAGTTTTTGAAAGATTATATTTTTACACTTCACCAATTCACCCTCCCCCCGTTGGTGTGAGAAACTAAGTCATTCTATTTTAACATAATATTTGACAACACAAGTAGACGCTTTGAGGAAACACATCTCTTTGTAGACCTCACAATTCGACAAGAGTTTCGCAAGTCACCATCAATTATATGGTCTCAATTCCCTAGAGGAATCGCCTGTCGATAATAAATATATCTACGGACACAATTGTATTGTCAAGATAAAAATGTTAAGGTAGAAATGTCTAACTAAAGAGTGTGGTTTGAAGCCACTAGTACAGTATGACAAGATGTCCATTCATCGTTGTTCATGACCTCGGTCTTCAAGTGGGAAATAAGTGATTAAATCCCCCAGAAACGACTAGTAGATTGATTTTGGGGAAAGCTATGGTAATTTAGAAAAAAATTCTACATCTTTCAACTACTTTCGTTTAACACGGCATTTTTAGTTTCTTTAACCGTTAGAAATGTATGACATTACTATTTTTTTATATTTATTCAATAAATCACAAATATCTTTTTTCTAATGGAAAATATATTATTGAGAAAGGAAATATAAAATAATTTTCAAAAATACAGTTAATTTGTATGAATGCAAAGATAAGTGATATCAGTGGAAACCTTCAAAATAAATAACGTTGGCCTGATGCAATGCACTAAGTTGAAAAATAACTCAAGTAATTTTCTATGTACCTTCACTTCAAAGTATCCGCAAGCAAACCTGGTTAATTTACGAAACATTCAACGCCAATATGAAACCACTATTTTCATGCTTTTGGTAATACTTGAATAAAACTATGGAATGGTGCAAATAGTGATTAAAAAAACCAAAAATCACCGTGACATTATTATTATTTTTTTGGATGATAAAAAATACTAATGCATTTTCTCCACTATTTACTCTTTTGTATTAACTTAATAGGACTTTTCAAAGGTTTAGGTCTTAAAAAGTTCTTGAACTTTTGTTTGAACGAAAACGAAAATTTTCTTCAATGATTTATAATAACCTTATTTATTATATCATTGTTTACTTTCAAATATTTACAAATAGTCAATAATCCATACCTAATTTATTCATTTTCTAAAATACATTAAATGTGAACTTTTAATTTTTCAAATAATTAAGTGTCTTGTTCTTTGGTGATGCCTCTTGATTAACGAAGCTGTTACCTGTGTGTACCAACTAAACAATCAAAATTCATGGAACAAATTGAGATACAAGATATTGACTAATATAGCACTCTTGTGCCTACCCTAACATGTAAAATATAATATTTGTCAACACAAGTAGATGCTTTATGGAAACACATTTCTTTGTAGACCTCACAATTCCACAAGAGTTTCGTAAGTCACCATCAATTATATAGTCTCAATTCCCTTGAGGAATCGCATGTCGATAACAAATATTCCACGAACACAATTGTATTTATCAAGATAAAAAAGTTAAGGTAGAAATGTCAAACTAAAGAGCATGGTTTAATGCCACCATCACGGTCTCACAAGATGTTCATTCAATGATGTTCATAACCTCAGTCTTCAAGTGGAAACTAAGGGATTAAATCGTCCCAAAAACGATTAGTACATTCATTTTGGGGAAAGCTCTCGTAATTTTGAAATGAATTCTACATCTTTCGACTACTTTCGTTTAACACGATATTTTAGTTTCTTTAACCGTTAGAAATGTACGACATTATTATCTTTTTTATATTTATTCAATAAATCACAAATATATTCTTTCTAATGGAAAATATATTATTGAGAAAGGAAATATAAAATAATTTGCAAAAATACAGTTAGTTTGTATGAATGCAAAAATAAGTGATATCAGTGGAAACCTTTAAAACAAAAAACGGTGGCCTCATGCAATGCACTAAGTGAAAAATAAGTAAAGTATTTTTCTCTGTACTTTCACTACAAAGTATCCGCAATAGCACACCTGGTTAATTTCTATGTTGAAATCCAGGTTCAACTCCCGATTGCGGAATTCACCGTTTGAAAATTGAAATTCTTTTTTTTAAAATCGTCAATGAACCCACTATTTTCATGCTTTTGGTAATGCTTGAATAAAACTATGGATTCGTGCAAATAATCATTACAAAAAAGCCAAATTTCATCGTGACATTATTATTATTATTTTTTATAATAAAAAATACTAATGTATTTTGTCCACTATTTTTCTCTTTTGTTTTAATTGTATAGGACTTTTCAAAGGTTTTGGTCTTAAAAAATTCATGAAATTTTGTTTGAATGAAAATGAAAAGTTTCTTTAACGATTTATAATAACTTTATTTATTATATCATTGTTTATTTTTCAAATATTTACAAATAGTCATTAATCCATACCTAATTTTTTCATTTTCTAATATACATTTATTGTGAACTTTTAATTTTTCAAATAATTAAGAGTCTTGTTCTTTGGTCATGCTTCTTGAGTAACAAAGTTGTTACTTGTTTGTACCAACTAAACAATCAAAATTCATGGAACAAATTGAGATACAAGATACTGACTAATATAACATTGTTGTGCATACCCTAACATGTAAAATATAATATCTGACAAGACAAGTAGATGCTTCACAAAAACACATTTCTTTGTAGACCTCACAATTCCACAAGAGTTTCGCAAGTCATCATCAATTATATAGTCTCAATTCCCTTGAGGAATCGCATGTCAATAACAAATATCTCCACAGACACAATTGTATTGTAAAGATAAAAAGGTTAGGGTAGAAAGTTCTAACTAAAGAACGTGGATTGATGCCAACAGTACAGTCTCACAAGATGTCCATTCATCGTTGTTGTTGAGATTATTGATAGGGGGAACATTGGTTTAGCTGAACCCACAATCTCAGTGATATCTGTTTTTGATGATAACAACACATAATTAATAACACATGAGTATTATGTGTTACATGTTATATGCTTTTGTTTACTGTGATAAATCTGTATAAGCATATTTGTGAACATGATTGTGTTGTTCATTGCATATCACTGTGTTTAATATGTGATTTTATATGTGTATGAATGACATAAGTTTTTGGAAATGGAAAACCACAAACACTTTGGTTGAACTTTAATGTGTAGCAAAACAACAGTTTTAAGTCGATTACATTATGGGATGAATCGATTAAAATTCATGTGTTTGCACAAACTTTTATCAAGTGTGCTGTGAGTTATTTTGAAGAGAAAAGTTTTCAAAAATGTGCTAAGTGATTTTTCTTAATCGACTACATGCAATTTGTATTCGACTAAGTTGGTTGTTATTTTGAAAACTGATTGAATGCTTGACATAACTGTCTTAAGGGTCATATTTTTAAATATATTGACCAAGCATTTATTGTAAGTCGATTGTATTAAATGTGTATTCAATTAATGAGCTTGACATATGTTAGTCTGTTATAACTGCAAGATGTATTTGACTTCATTAGTAGCTAAATCGATTAAAATGCGTCTGATGTGTGTATTATTATAAATTGACGTTGATTTGAATTCTGTAAGAATTTTTGTGCATTTGACATTTTTCATATCTTTTACACATAGAAGGTTGTGTGATCTTACAGAGAAAGAAAAAGCTCCAAGAACCAAGATTGACTGTGGTGATCAAAGACTTGAGGTTTCTTGAGAAGCAAGACTTGGTGATTTGAACGTTTGATCAATCTGCACAACTAGGTGTATTCTGCGTGATCAGGATTTGCAATCTTTGAAGATTGGCTTGGATTCCCTATGGTGTTTGCAGGAAGAAGAACGATGTTCTTGACTTTGAGGGTGCCTAAAGGGATAGATAGCAGAAGATGGTGTTCTTGCTGCTGGTCTTGTTTGTGTTGTTGCCTATATATAGATTAGAGGGTTAGAGAGGTGTTTTACACTTTTGACGTGAGGTCTTTGTAAAATCCTTGTTGTAAAAACCCTGATATTTATAGTGCATTTGCTTCTTGTGATTGGAAGGACACTAGATGTAGGCAGGTTGGCCGAACCAATATAAAAATTAATGTTTGAATTTTCTGATCCCTACATTCTTTTATTAAGTCGATTAAGTTGTTATTATATTCGATTAAGTTTACTACTGCATTGCATATCTTTTAACTTGTGATTCAAGAAAAGTGTGAAAGTGTCTTATTTTGTGAAATAGATTTTGAAAGCTTATATTTTCACTCTTCATCAATTCACCCCCTCTTGGTGTGAGAAACTAAGTCATTCTATTTTAACAGTTGTTCATAAACTCGATCTTCAAGTGGGAACCAAGTGATTAAATCCTCCTAGAAATGACTAGTAGAATGATTTCTCACAAAGCTATGGTAATTTAGAAATAAATTCTACATCTTTCAACTACTTTCGTTTAACACGGTTTTTTTAGTTTCTATAGCTGTTAGAAATGTACGACAGTATTATTTTTTATATTTATTCAATATATCACATGTATCTTCTTTCTGATGCAAAATATATTATTGAGAAAAGAAATATGAAATCATTTACAAAAATACTGTCAGTTTGTATGAATGCAAAAATAAGTGATATCAGTGAAAACCTTCAAAACGAAAAATATTAGTCTCATGCAATGCACTAAGTAAAAAAATAATTTAAGTAATTTTCTCTGTACTTTCATTTCAAGCTATTCGTAGTAGCACACTTGGTTAATTTCTATATTGAAATTCAGGTTCAACTCTCGGGTACGGAATTTCCTTTTAAAAATTGATTTTTTTTAAAATAAGATTTGATAATTAATTTACGAAACATTCAACACCAATATGAAACCACTATTTTCATGCTTTTCATAATGCTTGAATAAAACTATGGAATTGTGCAAATAATCATTACATAAAAACCAAAAATCACCATGACAATATTATTATTATTATTTTGGATAATAAAAAATACTAATGCATTTTCTCCATTATTTTCTCTTTTGTTTTAACTTTATAGGACTTTTCAAAGGTTTAGGTCTTCAAGATTCATTAACTTTTGTTTTATTGAAAAAGAAAAGTTACTTTAACGATTTATAATAACTTTATTTATGTTATCAATATTTAGTTGCAAATATTTACAAATAGACATTAATCCATACATAATATTTTCATTTTCTAAAATACATTCAATGTTAACTTTTAATTTTTCAAATAATTAAGTCTTTTGTTCTTTAGTCGTGCGTCTTGATTAATGAAGTTGTTATTTTTGTGTTCCAACTAAACAATCAAAATTCATGCAACAAATTGAGATAAAAGATATTGACTAATATCGTACTGTTGTGCATACCCTAAGATGTAAAATATAATATCTTCCAACTAAACAATCAAACTTCACGAAAACAAATTTCTTTGTACACCTCACAATTTCACAATAGTTTCGCAAGTCACCATCACATATATAGTCTCATTTGCCTTGAGGAATCGCATGTCGATAACAAATATCTCCACGAACACAATTGTATTGTCAAGATAAAAAAAGGTAAGCTAGAAATGTCTAACTAAAGATCGTGGTTTGATGCCACCAATATGGTTTGACAAGATGTCCGTTCATCGTTCACTAGTGCATAAATCACATTTTATGACGTACAAATTGGGGGACATAGTTTTGGGCATTATAGTAGGTCTACACATTTTATGACGTTGCAGAAAAATACGTTATAATTTGTTCATGATATTATGACGTACTTTCTACACCTATCATAATAGGTTCAGTGATGTTTTATGACGTACATGTGAAATTCAATTATAATATGTCCTTTTAAAAAAAATCATTATTACATGTGAAATCTAATCAATTTTCTGTATTATCCTCTCATCCAATCAATTTATAATCATTATAGCCTGAAATGAACAAATTCAATTAAACTAACAAAGTGAAATTTATTTAAAACATTAAATTATCTAATAATATTTAATTCATTATTTCTATGTCAAACTATATATTAAATCAAAATATTACATTAACGTACATACACTGTTGTCGCAACTGGAATCGCGACGGGACGATGATCCAAAAAAAGAACGGCGTTTTAGAAAAAGATTTGGAGTCGCCACCATAGTTTGACACGAAGACATCTATCGCGGTATTATCCACAAAGTCCTCTACTTTGGGAAACAACATGACGCCATACACGGTAAGGGCTAACACGTCCATAAAAGTCTCCCACTCTTCTCCATCAGCTAGATGATGCAAATACTGTTCCAAATATCCTTGTGTCAGTCCACGCACTTGATTCCTAGTTACTAACCTGTCTTCAAGTTCTTTGGGATGTCCTTTCATTATGGCGGCAATGGTAGGGATGGAGGCGTGATGCTCTAAGTATTGATACGGAGTGGTACCCTCTAGTGGCAATCCCAGGATGTGCTCAAACTCCTCTATAGTTGGCGCCAGCTGAAAATCATGGAAGGTGAAACATCTTAGTGGAGAGTCGTAATATTGTGCAAGGGTTGTGATAGCAGGCAACTGTACTTCCACCTCCATTAAACCCAACAGATTTCCATACTTCTTCTTGAAGGTTTCTCTCTTTATGGTCTTTAACCTTTTGCCTAAGTTTATCAACCCTGTCAAGTTCCCACTATGAGTCCTCACGCGAGATTTTTTTCTTACCACGGCAGAGTCGGTCTATTGTGTAGCACCAGATCTTGCATCAACTTCCATCTTGTACGAGATCAAGTGAATATAGGGATGGCAACGGGTCCGGCCGGGCACGGATAGTGCCTACCCGCAACCCGACCCGACAAAAAAAAATCCACCCGCTACCCGACCCGCTACCCACACGGATACCCGCTTAAAAAATATTCGCAGATATTTTAAAACCCGCGGATACCCGCAAATATTAAAAAATATATATATTTTAATAAATTATTAAAATAAAATTTAAATAGAATTACAAAAAATATATAAAATATAATATAAATTAAATTAAATATGAATTTAAATTCAATTTTAATTAAATTTAATCTTGTAAAATATAAATTAATGTTAATTTTAATTAAATTTAACTTAATAAAATATAAATTAAATTTTTATTTTTATTTTTTGCGGGTAGCGGGTAGCGGGTAGCGGGTATCTGCGGGTACGGATAGTATAATACCCGCACACGACCCCGTTTATTAGCGGATATTAAAATATCCGCTACCCGCGGGTTGCGGGTTGTAAATATCCGCGGGTATCAACTATCCGTCGCGGATTTTATCCGCGGATATCCGCGGGCGCGCATTTTTTTGCCATCCCTAAGTGAATACGTGTGATTTCCCCCTGAAACCAGCATGTTACCAAATGATGAATGAACATGATGCATGAAAATATAGTGAAGTAAAACAATATGACTAACAAAAATGTATGCATGGTATGAGAATGCAAAGTCATTATTTTCGAAAAAGAACGAGTAGTGTGAGAGTTACAGGAATATATATTTCTCCCTTTGTGCCCTAATAGAGGTTCAACGCTTTATAATTCAAGGTCAAGTATATGGAATCTCACAAGGATGGTACCCTGAACCTAAGGATCAATGGTCACTAGAGCTATGGCCCCCTTCATAGTATCTTTACAACAATCGAGTAATCAACTAGGTGTGAAGACAGAAATGAAGAGAACAAACTCTAGCTGGGGTTCTCACGATAGCCAAAGAGGAAGTATGTCCCAAGTGACACCGCTACACAACCCCTCTATTTCTAAGTTGCACTCAAACCCAGGCATAGGGTCCCACTCATGATATGTATAATGTGTGTGTGTGTGTGAAGGGAGAATGCAATGCCTTAACTCTCACCTGCAAAATAACCAGAAAATTTCCCAAGCAGATATAAACATGTTTTCTAACCTAGGTTTCAATATAGAACAATCTAAAAAACTCACATGCAATTATTATAAATATCAAACATAGATAAAGAAAAAGGAAAGGAAAACATAAAGAAAAACCACATCGAATTCGCATATCTAATTAAATGGCTTGACTCTCTAAACATCCCCAGCGGAGTCGCCATCTGTCGCAACCGGAATCGCGACGGGACGACGATCCAAAAAAAGAACGGCGTTTTAAAAAGATTTGGAGTCACCACCATAGTTTATTATGGAAAACTACGGAAAAACCATAAAATAATAAGACACAGTCCACGAAAACCATATTCTGGGTTCAGGAGTCGGTTATGCGTAGGGAAGGTGTTAGCACCCTACAACGCCTGCCCTAAGGCAGTACCTTTAACTAAATGCACGAATATGATGTGGTTTTCAAAATGTTTAACTATCCCCTAAAATAAAATTCTAAATAAACAAAATATAATTTTTTAGTTTTTTGGGCCCGACAAGGATTGACCTTGCTCCTATGTATTCTTATTCAAAATGAGAAATCAAGGTTACGTAGTTCTTTTGGAAATTATTTGGAAAGTTTGTTTGGAGAATTGTTTGAGAATTTTGTTTCGAAATGATTACGGATAATTTTGGATTTTTGGAAAGTGAACCTGATAAGGACTAGCCTTGCTCCTACGTATCTCCAGTTTTGATGGAGAATCAAGGATCACGTAGTTCTAGCCAAAGGATTGTTCGTTGCTTAAAAAAAGCAGATGTTTTTAATTTCTTAAAGATTTTATGTTGTTTTTTTTTTAATATTTTTGAGAAAAGAAGGTAATGAGCACTAGGCCGACGCGGACGGTCACACGAGCACTCATACCATTATTTAAATTTATGTAAATAAGAGAGAAAGGTATAGAACACTAGGACGATGCGGACGATCTCATGAGTGTTCGACCTTTAAAACATATTTTTGTAATTTTATTTAAGAAAGAAGAAAAGGTTTTTAGCACAACAATGACGCGAGCGGTCACCCGTGTGCTTAACCTTTAAATGTATTATTTTTTTTGTAATTTTATTTAAAAAAGAACAAAAAGATTTTAGCACAAGGACGATGCGAGCGGTCACACATGTGCTTAACCTTCAAAACATATGTTTTCAGCACAAGGACGACGCGAGCGGGCACACGTGCGTTTAACCTTCAAAACGTATTTTTTGTAATTTTATTTAAGAAAGAAGAAAAGGTTTTTAGCACAAGGACGACGCGAGCGGTCACATGTGTGCTTAACCTTTAAAACGTATTTTTTGTAATTTTATTTAAGAAAGAAGAAAAGGTTTTTAGCACAAGGACGACGCGAGCGGTCACATGTGTGCTTAACCTTTAAAATGTATTTTTTGTAATTTTATTTAAGAAAGAGGAAAAGGTTTTTAGCACAAGGACGACGCGAGCGGTCTCACATGTGCTTTAACCTTTAAAATATATCTTTTGTAAATTTTATTTTTTTATGTATTATTAAATATATATTTTAAAATAAGTAGATATTTAGAATAAATAAATAAAATAAAATAAAACAATAATAAAAAACAAATGAAATAAGAAAAATAAGGAAACAAAATAAATGAAATAAATACAAAGCAAGTAAATAAATAAATAATAAGAATAATGTAAATAATAGGGGGTGTCTAAATGAAAAAAAGGGTGTCAAGACTCTTTTTCCTTTTATAAACACATTGGACCTAAACCCAAATTGAAAAGAAGCGTGGAAGTGAGAAACAGGGGCTACGCGAAGGAGAAAGGACTTGGTTTTTTTTTCTTCTTGGGCTTGGCCCAGCACTGGCCCGTGGGTGGTTTTCCTGACCTAGAATTTCCTAGGGGTTCAGGAGGCTCATTCTTATTCCCCACCCCCTCAGCTCACGCACTCTCCAGAGACCCAAGGTCTCTTGCTCGGACCCATAAGCACACCGCTGCCTCTGCCAGAACCGGCCACCGTCGCCTCAGCCAGAACAACCCTTGGCCTCGCCGTCGATACCTCGCGCCACCATAACCACTGCAGACCGCGACGCGCGCCAAGCTTTCCCTTCTCCTTCTCTTCTCTTAGCACGAGATTTTCTCCTCTCTCCGTGCCGCGTCTTCGCCACCTGAGGGAGGTGACCATCGCGAGCCACGACCGATCCCACCAATCCAGGGCCATCGCCGGTTACGTGGGGGAGGGAAATACTCTCGCCTCTCCGCGTTGTGCTTTTGCCGAGTCTGCCGTCAAAGTTGTGGCCTGAGACGCCGCCAGTTGCCTTGTTCGACCCTACTTGCGCCGGCGCAACTCCCAGCCACCGTCACCGACGTGCACCACTCCTCTCTCTCTTTTTTTCTATTGGGGCCGCCGTTGCCAATGAAAATATTTGAGGTTTCAGGATTTTTGATCTGATACTGTGATGTGTTTATGGTTTTTTTGTGTTGTGCGTATCTTTTGCTTTAGGGTTCAAATCCTTTGCCGGTGATGATGATTGGAAATGAAGGGAGGCTTGAAGGCTTAGTCCCCTAGTCTGTGAAAATTGGGAGTGGAAGGAGAAGGTGACTGGAAGGGTGTTGGTAGTAGCCGTGAGTGTTGTTTGGTGAAGAAGAAGATGAAGGCGTGGAGATGGTGAGAAAAAAAAACGGTTAGAGGCTCGACTTTATGCGTGTATTTGGAGAGGTGGTATTTGCTGCTTGAGGATTCAATTTTGTTGGGGATTGGAGATGAACAGAAACGTTGAAGGGTTCCATGAAAGGGGGGAGAAAAGTGAAGAGAAGAATGGGTTTCGTTTTTATTTCTGTTTCTGAGTTTGGTTAACTGCAGGTGAGGGGGAGTGACACGCCGAGGGAGTTCTCGGTGGTTGGGAGGGCGGTTCCAGTGGGGAATGGAATGGTTCAGTGAGGATGAAGACATTGTTCTATTGTCTCTGTTACATGATTTTTCTGTTGTGTATTTTGTGTTTACTGTTTTAATTTCAGTATTGAAGATTTGAGATGAACAGAGGCTTGTGGGGCATAGCTTATGGAACCTACCTAGCTTGCTTGGAATAGAAAAAATAAGACCCTAGAAGTGGACGTGGGGAGGTTGATGCAACAATGAACATATACAGTGGAATGTATTCAAAAAACAGTCATACGCAAACAACTTCAACAGAGACATGTGTAAGGGCAAACAAACAACTCTCTAAACAGCATTACTTACCTCTCGAAGATCCGCTTGCTATGGTCAATCTCGTGCTTCCAATGACTACTCTTCTCCCTTGAGTGGCTGACTTCTGTCTCTCTTTGCAGGTGCAAAAATGGTGAAAAACTCCTCAGCAATGGATGATCCAAGATGAAGGCATGGAGCTGTGTCAAAATCCTTTTCCTTTTCCTCCAAAACCCCTCTCTTAATCCTCCTTCTCTGCTTTTTGTGTTGATGCACCGATAAAATCTCCAAAAATCTCCAAATTCTTACCTGCAGAAACCGTTTTCTGCTCCCTCCCCTCCAACACACGCGTTGTCCTTCTCTCGACAAAACCTTTTCTTCTTCTTTTTTTTTTACTAAAGACAAAAATGGTACATTCCAAACCTTTTTCCTTTCTTTTTTCTTAACTATGTTAATTACATTTAACCATATTATATTAGACAAAACTAAAAATAAAAATAAAAATTAAAAACAAAGATTAAAAATGGAAATTATGAAAGAAAAGATAAAATAAAAATAAAAATAGAATACTAAAAAGAAAATAAGAATAAAATAAAGGAAAAGAAATAAAAATAAGTAAGAAAATGAAAATGAGTAAATAATAAAACATAGGACAATAAAATATGATAAAGTCAAAAACCCGGACGAAATTTGGTATTGAGAACTGTTAAGACTACTAACACTTAAAATAAAAGAGGCCCACTTGGTTGTAATTCTCCCAATTCACTTAACTTAAAGGCATTTTTATACAACGGAATTGAAAGTAAGAGAACAAAAGTTAAAAGAGAAAACACCTTTGGCTTCTCAGCAAAAGAAAGGTGTTCCTATGATGCAGAAATTTCAAATGTCTCAACTACAGGGTGTAGGTGGTTTTGTTGCTCTCACTGGCTCACTAAACTAGATTGGTTGTGGTGCACATAAGAAGCACTCTTATGTCATGGTATATCAGAGAAAAGTGATCTCCACCACTTAAGAGGCTACCTTAAAATTGGTTCGTTTCAAGCTAAAACTGCACCACAAATTCAAAAATCAAAACCAACTTCAATGGTTCAAAAATTATATATAAATGAGATGAATCTGATCAACAAAAAAGATGAGATTTTTTAAAAGAATGTTTATTCTTCACATATATATTCTATCTTCATCGCAACTTTAAATAATGTGAGATTTGAATATATCCCATGAAAGTTTTAAACTTATTGGTTTAATACATCATTTGGTCCCTACTTTTAGGGGTTTGCTTCAAAGT
Source organism: Vigna nakashimae (assembly GCA_034642375.1). Classification (NCBI taxonomy): domain Eukaryota; kingdom Viridiplantae; phylum Streptophyta; class Magnoliopsida; order Fabales; family Fabaceae; genus Vigna; species Vigna nakashimae. Next base: position 17,088,421 of record CM067763.1, read on the forward strand.
AATCCTACCTTTTAAAACAGTTCAGTAAGACTCCGTATTTCGTTAAAAAATGTTCAATCCAATCATTTTCGCTCACGCCATTAAAAACATAACGGTGCAAATGCGACGTCATTATCACCATCTCCAAACAAACCTTAATTTCTCTCCAAGAAACCCTGGCCGCCGCACCATCCAGCGCCGTCACCGCCATCCTCGCCGGCAGCCGTCCTCTCCAACACATCACACGCCACCACCAAAGTGTCTTTTCCCTTCTGTTGCACCTCCATCACCTTCGCATCTCACCTTCGTTCTTGCGCCACCACCCAACGCGATCCCTTGCTATGCTGCGACCATCAATCTTAACCATTTTCACCCTCGCACCAGCCAAATAGTTGTCGCGCCAACAACACTATCGTTCAATCTCCACCAGAGAATCATCCACCACTAACCATCAGCCAAATCGCCAGCTGCTGCAAATTGCGCCGCAGCTTGCCTCCACCTACAACCACAATCAGACCTACAAGAAAACCGTGTAAGCCTAGGGTTTCTCGCGTTCTTGTCGCATAGCTTTGGTGGTGGCATGTGATGCATTGGAGAGGACGATTGCCGGTGAGGATGGCAGTGACAGCGTTGGATGGTGCGACGGCTAGGGTTTCTTGGAGAGAAATTAGGGTTTGTCTAGAGATGGTGATGATGATGTGGTAGAGAATTTTTGTTTAAATTAAAAAATCATTTAAGTCCACTTATTAACGTGTGCCACGTGCTTATGAGATGCCACAATGACATTTGCACCGTTATATTTTTAACGACGTGAGCAGAAAGGACCAGACTGAACATTTTTTAACGAAATATTCCTCGCATTTCTTATAACTTACTAAATTACGTAACTAAACTACCCATTTTTCAACCATTTCTTTTTGTTTTAATTAGAGGAGGGGAAATATCATAATAACTATCCAACCATGTTAGTAACTTACATTTGAAAATCCAATTTTATATAACAGGAGAACTTATAAACACCACCAAAGCCTACATATGTAGATGTAAATAGATGTGAGAAATTTACAATGAAAGTAAAGTATAAACTGATGAAGCCCAGAGAATGAGTGGCCTTCCTCAACTTCTCAATTGTTAGATTGATTGAGAATTAATAGTTCAGAAATAACAAGTTCTAGTTTGCATTGACTAATTACCTGTTTTTTAAAGCATCTAGTGTTTCCTCATTGAGGTCATTTCTTGCAGTGATTGCCAGCTTCGTAAATTCAGGCACTCCCAATTCCTTCTCAATATTGCGAAAGAACTTCCTGACCTCACAAGACAAATATGCAAGATCACCAAAGTCCAATCTAATATAATATGCAAGATAGATTATAGCATACTTATAATCTAACATTATTTTCCAAAAGGAAAAAAAATAGTACAAGCACATGGAAAAGGATTCTCAATGAACAAGATACTTGCAACAAAAATTAATCATAGATAGCGCTTTTTTAAATAAGCTATCTATGAATGTACGAAACACTAGATAACACTTATTTAAAAAAGCGTTACCTATATGTAATTAATAATATTTTTGTAATTTTATAATTTAAAATAGATGAATAAATAGCGTTTTTTTAAAAGCCCTATTTATTGTGTTGAAATAGATAGCGTTTTTAGTCTTTAAAAAAAAATTAAAAAATTTTTGATTTTACGTGCTCTTTTTCCTTCGAGCTCCTTACGTTTCCCTCCTCTGTTTCTTTTCCCTCTCAACCAAAATTTTCTCTCTTTATCCTAAATTTCAGATTCATCAAACCCACTGTCCAATTTCAATTCCTATTTTCGCCCAAATTTTACACGTTCATCCCAAACCTGCGTTGGTGGAGCAAGTCGCTCGTAGCAGCTAGATTTAAGGCGTGGCCATTAAAATTATATTTTGACCTAGTTGTTCTTATTTCTCAATTTTGTTTTTCCTCTTACTCGAACCAAACCCTAGAACCTTGAGCAATAAAGATTGAGGGCGGTCAAGAGTAGAGTTATTGCAGGAATTGTAAACTGAGGAGAGTAAAGCAGAATGACGACGCGAGAAAGGTCCTTAGGAAGTGCTAAGGGGATCCTAAGTGAGAGCATCCATCTTGGATGACTTGGAAAGAATGAATCCAAGACTTGGAGCGAGAGATTCGAAGAAGAGAAGTAGGAAATGCAAGTAGTGGGTGGAGTGCGAGACGTGAGAGTTGCGGAGGTTTGGCAGAAACGTTTTGCAAAGAAGACGAACACACTCCAAGTATGGAAATCTTGTCTTTTCTTGTTTTCATAAGTTGTAAATGTTTGAAAAATTGGTGTTCGTGGTTTGATTCTTTGGGAATTTATAGGAAAATCAACTTATTAGGTTACCCTACTTCGTTTACACCATGTGATTGTGGCCTGAATGTTTGAAGTTTTCCTTTTGGAATGAATTATGTTCTCCTAGTTGGTGATACCATTGTTCTGTTAAATTGATCATAATGATTATAAGGTGCTTTAGATCTGTTCATAATCATCTTAATCCTCATGTTTCCATTTTTGAGAAAATCGGGTCAACATCTTCTGGGTAGTTCATACAACTACTTTATTCGTATTTTTCCTTTAAAAAAAGTATTGATGTAGCACATGCATGACTACTTACAATAGATCCTTTATTGTTTAGTTTTTAGAAGCATTGTATTGGTTAACTAGGTGAAATGTCATTTCTAGTGCTTTAAACAATCTGTTTCCTTCTTTATTGTCCATGTTTAAAAATATTTAAATCACTATTATTGATACTAAATGTTAAATGTTGGGTTTCTCGTCTTGTCATAATATATATGTTTTTGTTTTATTTGGTAGTGGATAAGTTATCTACGTAAATCATCCTTTGTTCCTTCTAATTTTTGTGTAAGCTTTCTTCATCATTATCATATCTCATGAAATTTGAAGAGCTGAAAGCATCCAAATAAATGTTGCCAATTTTAGCAATTGATCTAAATCATTATTTATTATGTTTTGGAACTTGAATAAATGAATGTGACGCATGTAAGAATGTTCTGCACCAATGTATGCAAAGAATGTGTTCTGGATGGGTAGATCACAACATTAATTGGATTCTGATTATTACAAACTCATGCATTAAATAAAACTGCATACTATATTTTTGAATTGGCATGAAAGCATTCTTGAATCTAAAATTTGGTGAGACTATGATGATATGATATTCTGGGAATTAAATCAATCGTAGGATATTAGCCTAAGATAGGGAAATAATAATTTGAATCTGGAAACTTGAAGGTTAAATTGCATGTGGAGGTACCACCATTGGTATATCAGGATTGTTACAAATAGCAAAGTTTATGAAGCAAGCAAAGGTGATATTGGGTTACTTATGCTTTATATAGCAATTTAGCAAAATGTTATTTGGCTCAAAGAAGATATATGCTGCAAAATATTGTTCACATATAGTGTGACGTCCCAAAATATATAGAAAAGGCATACATATAATAAAGATGTCATCATGCATAATATAGGAAAGCAGTCAAGAGTAATTAGGATTACAATCATCCTTAGAATAGTGTGGAATTGAAAACTATAGAGTATTAGAGTTTCTCCCTGGAAATTACAGAGAATTTAAACCTTTAAATGCACTAAAGTTCTTCAAAATAATATGAGTTCATGGAAATAAAAGCTAGCAAATCTAAGCTTCAACACTGCCGTCCCCATCAAGAGCTGTTTCTAAAGTATCCTCCTCGCCATCTGCTCCCACCCAAGTGGATGATCATCGCAAAAGGAAACACATACAACATGCACAAACACAAGCAAGCAAGGGTGAGCTAGATATAAAATCATGTTATAACATTCACAGGCAACATGCAAATAAAGACAAATACAATACACTACATACACATGACTTGTTGCACTTAAACTTGACTCGTCCGGACTAGAATGATTTCCGAGCTATGGCGGGTTATACACTCGTGGTGGCCTCTACTGCTTTGCAAAGCCATTGCCAATGGGTTTCACCCTACCACACTCACAAGGTTAGTCCGTTATCACTCACCTTGGGCCATACTGGAAGCACCCAAGACTAGGACCTCCTGCTACTCCTCACCACATGAATCAATCCTCTCTACTTGAGAATGAAAGACCATTGGAGCGTTAGAAAAATCCCAAAGACTGAGCTATCATGCAATTCATTCTAAACATTACTAGGGAACCACCATGAACTTTCTCCTGAAAGATCATGGAATTACGTCCAACACTATAAGGCACCACCATGTGACCTCCCTTTGAGATCCATGGAATTACGTCCATCAACCATACTAGTACAAGCACATATTTTAACCACCAAACATGTTTCACATACTCACATACTTGTAATCTAATCACATTATCACATCATACTATGCGTTGCAATCATCCCACACGCTTAATTCAACCCAAAACAAGAGCAAAAGAGGTTGAAACCGAACACTATGAACTTTGGCCGAGCACTTAGGGCTTTGGCCGAACAATATGACTTTGGTCGAGCATTGAGAGCTTTGGCCGAACGCTATTTAGACCACGTACCACTGAGCAGTACCAAGACCGAGCACCATCAAGACCGAACGGTACCAAATCAACACCTGACCGAACGGTGCGAAATCAACACCTGATCGAACGGTACCAAATAAATACCTGACCGAATGGTACCAAATCAACACTTGACAGAACAGTACCAAATTAACACCTGACTGAACAGTACCAAATCAACACCCAACCAAACAGTACCAAATCTACACTTGACCGAACGTGTTCAAGACCGAACGCTAGGGGCTTTGGCTGAGCATGTAGAGCTTTGGTCGAAAGGTATGAGTTTTGGCCTAACACTAAGAGCTTTGGCCGAACAGTTTGATCTTTGACTTAACTCTAAGAGCTTTGGCCGAATGGTTTTATCTTTGGTTGAGCTCTAAGAGCTTGGCTGAATGGTTTGATCTTCGGCTGAACACTATGAGGCCGAACACTACCCAGATATAGGGTAACTAAGGCCGAGCGGTACTGACAAAGAGCAGCACCAGACTGAACGGTATAAGACTGAGAGCAGAACAAGACCGAACAGTCAGTTATAGCGTTTTTATCATTTTTAACCATTTAGACATAACTTCCCTTGACTATTTCTAACCATTTTTATCAACTTCTAACACTCCCATATTGTATTATATGCCTAATTAAAGTTGTCTAAGTAATTCTAAACCTTTCTAACACCAATCTAAAGTGATTAGGCACCAAATCCTACTCTAAAACATCAAATTTCTCAACTTAAGAACCCAAATTCAATTCTACCACTTTGCACAGGTTTTTGACCAATTTAGTGGCTTAAACAAGTCACAATACAGTGCCTAAGACTGCCCCAACAGTCAAATTTCGCATTAGGCTCCAATTGCTCGAAATCACTACCTCACTTCCTCTTAAGTGACCCAAAACACTAGCAAATCCTCTTAACTTTCACCATACAGCTTCTACCTCAGATTTTTCTCATCTAACATCGTCCATTGCAGTCACACAACACGTTTAAATCAGGTCACAGCCTGAAAATCATCAGCACAGAGTTCATCATTCAAGAGGCACTAAATTTCAACATGCACCAACTAATTTCTAGCAAAATTAGTGGCACAACACAGAGTTCATTGCACATACATATATATACATCTATTAAGCTACCAAACAACAAAAATCTAGCTCCCCTTACCTGGGTTTCTCCAAGCACAACTATTGAAACTGCCCTAGCAGTACCCTTGACAGCACAAGAACCCAACCTGCCTCGATCGAAAAGAAGAGGACGTTTAGTAGAAATGAAGCCCTCTACTCCGCAGACGCTTGGGTAGCACCAAAATCAAATTCCTATGGTTCAAGGAGCTGAGAATCTAGAGAGAAGTCAGAGAAAACCTTTAGGGCAAGGGTTTTAGAGAGAAAAAGGGAAAGAGCTCAGGAAAGTGAAAAAGAACTCTGAGAAGCCCTTCCTAAGGTTAAGCTGGCTTTAGGCTGATGGGCTTGGCTGCCCCACATAAAGCCCAATGACCCCTTATTCATTTACAGGCCCTTACATATAGTGTTCTTTATTTGTATGCCAAAGGAGATTTTCGTTTTTTAACTTCTAGATTCTAAATTTGAAACTATTACTATGTTCTCTCTACTCTCCGTTTTGTATACAATCATGTTCAACTTGGAAAGCATCAAAGACTTGGAGGAGGTATTGTTCTTTACTTTTTTGTTTTAATTTATTCTAAATATAAAGAATGAAATATAGAAGAATCTACCTGGCTTTTTAATTTTAACAACCCACAATTTGTTGTTATATTCTTAACCTCCCTGTTCAATTTAAAGTAAATTATATTGAATTTTAACCAATGAACTTTACCTTTTTGTTTCTCTCGTTGTATTGAGAAACTAGTTTTGGATTCATCCTAGAGGAAATAATATGTTTTGCATACCCTTAGTTTATGATGCTTTCTATTGATATGATCTCATAGTCGTATCGTGTTGTCAGTTGAAGGAAATTGTCTTGGACAATCAGAGGCTTGTGAGATTAAAATGGGGGATGACTTTTTATAGAGCACTTGAAGATCCACCTCTAGATGAAGTTATTGAGAAGATCAACAATGATAAGGCCAAAGTAGATGATGCTGATATAGAGGAAATTGATCAAAATGATAAGACAGTTGTAACAATCGGTATAGACATAATTCTATAAAAGTTGAGATAAACAGTTGAGTCACTCATTTTCAATCATTTATAAGTCTTCTTAAATTTTTAGTCCTTCTTTCTCTTTTAATTACTTTGATAAACTGCTTATTCATGAGAGTGAAGTAATAATCACCTTTCCTGCAGTTAGCAAGACTATTATATCTAAAGCTTGTGCAACTTTGGAATTGAAGGAAGTCACACCTTCTATTGCCAGTATTAGTTCTTCAAATCTAGAAGTTGTCATTTATTAACGTTTTGATCTTGAGTGCATGTGTCACTCCCTTTGTTGCTGTTTGTGCCATCTAAACATTGCAATAAGAGATAATAAGGATTTATGTACTGAGGCTCTGCTCTTGGATGCGGGCATCAATTGAAGAGGTTTCAAAGGATGTGACATGGGTTATTGTTGACCCATTTTCTTTCTTGCTTCCTTTGATGTTTGTCTAATGCTTGATATCCATTTAATATCCCTGACAACTATTTTGCTTACTCATTTGGAATAACTTTTTCAAATTTTTCAAGTTAATAGTGGGGTGAAATACAACATGATACTAAGCTTATAGGACATCATTGTTTGTCAAGTTCTTGTAAACCTTCATTATTTTGTTCCCAACATATGCGAAGGTTGGTTCTTAGTCAGTATTCCCAAAATTTTTGACCTATATGTGATTGTTTTACCGGTATATGTATTTCCACATTCCATTTATCTTTTTTTTTCTTGTAATTTTAATTCCCAGAGTAGAGGAACCTTTTTGTTCTCAAGGTCATGGACTGCTTGCATATGGATCTACCTAACTTGCTGCTTGGATTTTCTTTTGCTTCTGATGCTCCTAAAGTTGCCATTGCTAGCAAAAACCTTTGTAATAATCATTCTCAATTATTTATTTTGGACATATGAGAAATATATGGATATTTTCTTACATGCAGGCTCATTGTTAAGTCATGCAGAATCTTTGATTCCAAAATTCTTATTGTGGAGGATGTGCAAATTTTGAAGTTGTTACCTTCTTTTAGATTTCTTTGTAGCATTGTGTACTTTGTATTTAGCATGGTAGATTTTAAACTCTTGTTTCAGTGGTTATGCATGTATAAGGTATATAGGTGGGGTTGAGTGTGATGCATGAGCATTATGGCAGCTCTTGTTTGACTATACTTATATTCTGCAAGTTAGTTCTATGGATGGTACAATTTTAAGATTTAGGGAGTTGAAGGGAATAGGGGCAATGAGTAAGCAGGTTAAATGGTTTTCATATTCAGTTTTTTCTCTTCTTGCTACAAGCCCTTTCCTTCCAAAAACAACAGATGATGATGTGCAAGAGAAGGAAAATAAATCAATAACAAGAAGAGCAAGAAGTCATGGTGGAGAGTTTTGAAATATTATTATGTAGTAGTTTTTATTTATATTAATGAACATTCTTCATCTAAACAAGCGCTACCTATTGTTAGACAGCAATAGATAGCTCTTTTTTAAAAAAGTGCTATCTATTGTCAAAAACCAATAGATAGCATTTTTTTAGAAGCGCTATTTATTAATAGATAGTGCGGTCATAGTGATGACAAATTTATGATCACCAAAATATGATGTCACAAACTTGTTGAACAATCGGCAAGTATGACCGAATCGTTTCAAGTAATAAACTCGGTAAGACCAAGTATCGTTCTCCCAAAGGACTCACGGCCTAGTTTAGTTATGTGATTTGTTGATTAGCTAAGACTTAAGAACAAAATAATTGGATTTTACTATGCAAAAGACGAAAATAAACATGTATGCATGAGGTTGATCAATGGCAAAACAAAATACAAGCACTTTCAATGAAATATATGGATAAATATGTTGTTGGGGGTCAATTTCATCTTATCCACTCTCATATATTTTAGGAATTCAACATTCAAGTCATCATTGTTAATGCCACTCTCTAAATTACCTTGTCAAGAAGGCCTATCCCTAATTACGAGTTCATACAATTCCTAGCATTCCTAATAATTAGTTCTTTTAGCACAGGAGCTTAACGGAAACCAATATACTATTGGGAGAAATTCCCCGGATCTAGACTTCCTCGTACGTTCCCGTATCGACAAAACCAATAATCATGCATTGAATGAGTTAAACAAAGCAAGCATTGAGCAAAGAGGAAAAACCCTAACTAATGATGAAAGAAAGCATAGGTCTTAGATTAAGATGTAAGCACAAATTCCATATATGAGAGCTTCAAAAGATTACATTGATTCCCCAACAAACATACAAGGTTTAGTTCACCATATTCATGGTGAACCTAGATGAACAATAATGAAAGAATGAAGGATAAAACCCTAGAAAGGTGAAGAGGTAGCCTGAGCATCCAAGATCCTCCTTCAAAGGGGTGGAAGAGAGAGTGTTTGCTTCGTTTCTACCAAAGATACAAACCCTAGGACGTCCTAAAGCTTATATACTATTCTAAAATTACAGAAAATTTAGGCCCAAGCCCATAAGTGTGCCGCTCAGCGGTAAAGTACCGCTCAGCGGTAAAGTACCGCTCAGCGGTGAGTGCGTGAGTTATTTTCTCCCCTCAGCGGCCATTTTGCCCCTCAGCGGTTCCAACGTGAACTCCTGAGTGCCGCTCAGCGGTAAACTGCCGCTGAGTGGTAATTTCGGCTTCTCCTTTTGCACTTTTTGATGTCTTTTCTGATTCCATCTCTCTCCTTCTTCACTTCTTTCACCAAATTCACCTTAAAACCTGCACAAAAACACTGAAATCAAGCATAAACCTGTTCAGCTCTCTTATTTCTGAAAATATGAATAAAAGCATGATTTCAAGCTAGTTTCTAAGTATAAAGGTTGCTTTTAGTATCAATTTTAAGCATGAAAATAACAGTTTTTCAACTGTTATCACAACCCCAAACTTAGAACTTTGCTTGTCCTCAAGCAAACAAGTTGTAACTCAATCTTCAACCAATTCATATGATGGTTCACTCATTCAAAAATCCTCTTTTTCAAGATAAGTAAAAACTTCAATCAAACTTATGACCAATAGTTCAATCAAGATGTGCACATGCTTTAGTGTTCACAAAGTCATTTAAATTCCAACAAATGCTATTTTTCATGAATGATCAATCAATTAAGCATGGATGTTCATGTGTTCATGGAATATTTCCTCACTAGGTAAAGTGTTTCACTCACACACAAGTGTATAAGAGGTAATCACTCATTCACTCTACTATCACAATGTCACATGAATCAACTTTGCCTTTCATTTTACCACAATCAAAAACATTCACAAGCATGCATCATCACAAGGACTTTTCCATGGCTTATAATGTGGCTGGGCTAACAAGAAAATTGGTTTTTCTGGATCACAAAATCCTTGAGTTAAGAGAATCAACACAATTTTTCTTATTCTTCCCAACTTTCTTTTGCATTGAGCTTTGTTTTTTCTTCTCTTTTCTTTTTCTTTTTCTTTGCATATTCTTACTTTTTAGCTCTTAGCTCAATGCTTTTCCTTTTTCATGTTTTCCCAACAACCCCAAACTTGAACATTTAACAATACCACACAAGATCTTCTACTTAACTCAAGGTACAGTTTTTCAATAAGGGTTTTCAATTTATGTTCAAGGCTAAGGGTTCAAAGGATAAAACACAAAGTCTTCTCTTTTAGTGGGCTAACTTTATGAATTTGGCCAATAAAAAGAGTTCCAACAAACAGCCTTGATCATATGATGCAAAACAAGCAATTGATTTAATCATAGAAAACCTGGGCAAAATCATTCATGTTTCCAAAGTAGTATCATTCAATCAATAACAACTCTGGAGCTCAAAACCTCACATAGAAGCTCATTCACATTTGACATACACATCCTGCTTAATTTCACAATCACAATCATAATATCCTGCATTTGTTCACAAAGCTTGTGAATCACCTGTATAAGCATTTAATGTGCACATCATCTCAACATCAATCAATCAATAAGCATCATTCAGCATTACTTATCACACAATCACAGTTTATAGCAAACCATCATAACAAACCAGGTTTCCAATAGAGTACATCAACCCTAATCTAAAACCAAAAATAAATAAGTTCAGAAAACTTAAACCAACAAAAGCATAAGCATATGGTAGCATTCATCAGTAAATGCTATCTCAGCTCCTCATCAATCTGAGTTGTCCTCTGTATCTTCCTTCTTCTTGGATCTTATAGTCTTGATTCTTTTTGCCCGATGAGGAGGCCATCCCTGCATCAAACATAATTCACAAAACCAAAAGATACATTGTTAAGCATTAGTAAACCACAATGAAGAAATCAGCCCCTTCGATGATGCTCTCTCCCAACCCCAAACTTAGATGGAAAACTAGTGAGCAAGTGAGTGGAAGGGAGATTTTCTAAAGAGGGATGAGGGAAAAGTTGTAGAGAACCTTTGAAAAGGTATGTAGGAGTGTGTGTGCAGAGAAGAACTTGAAAGAATGAGCATATGCGCAGCTTAGGGTATAAAAATACCCTAATGGGCTCGGGTCCCGCTAAGGGGAACTAAAGCCCATTCTGTGAGAGTACCGCTTAGCGGTAAGTTACCGCTCAGCGGCACTTTCGTGATGTGCTCTTCTCATTCTTTTCTTAACCTACGTGCCTCCTAGACATGCCCCTCACTGGTTCCCTGCAATTCAATGCTTAAAATACTTATGCAAACCCTATTATGCAACTAAAATGAAACAAATAAAAACAATCAATCAACTGGGTTGCCTCCCAGGTAGTGCTTGTTTAACGTCACGAGCTTGACCCAAAATCCACCAACACCCATCAGTAGGTGTTACAATCTTACCACCACCCATCAGTAGGTGTTACAATCTTACCACCACCCTTCAGTAGGTGTTACAAACTTACCAGCACCCATCAGTAGGTGCAAAATTTTCTCACCAACACCCATCAGTAGGTGTTACCCACTTAGCATCCTTCAGTAGATGCTATATCCACAAAATATTTACAAAATAATGTTCAACAGATTTAAAAATTACAAACGAAAATAAAATTAAAAGTTCTTAAATCAATTGGGTTGCCTCCCAACAAACGCTCTTTTAACGTCATTAGCTTGACCCAGTAAAGCTCAAGTTCCTTCTTCATAGTTGATGTTGTTATCCCACCAACTCCTCAGCTGTTTCCTGTGCACTGTTTTGAATCTTCTAAAATGTGGAGACTCTATCTCTATCATCTCCTTCTCTTTAAAGCTTTTTACAACCCACAACTTGTTTTTGATTCTCACAGGTGCACTAAGTTGGGGTCTTCTTTTCTCCCAATCATCAGGAATTTCTCCTCCTCTTCCAATCTTTTCTTCCTTTTGCACCTGAAACAACAAACAATGGTTACCTGCAACCTTGGGATTTTCATCTTTATGGCTAGTTATGTGTGCATCTTGAAATGCGGCTTTATAACTAGCTTCTTCCTCCTGTGTTTGCGTCTCATCTTTAAAGACGTCTACAACCACTCTCTCCTCTCAGTCCTGGAGCACCACTATACCTTCATTTACATCAATGATAGCTCTGGCCGTTTTCATAAACGGTCTTCCAAGTATGATAGGTATCTTCTCTGTCTCCATCTTCATCACCACAAAGTCTGCCAAGAACTGAAGTTTATCAACACAAACTATAATGTCCTCTGCAATCCCACATGGCTCCTTTGAAGATCCATCGGTCATTACTAGATTAACCTTTACAGGTTTCACATTAACATTGTCGATTCGCTCTAGTAAAGAGTAAGGTATCAAGTTAACACTTGAACCTAAATCAAGAAGGGCTTTCTTAACCCTTTTCTTCCCTATGGTACAAGGGATAGAAAAACTTCCTGGATCTGTTGCTTTAGGAGGAAATGGCTCTTTTTTAACAGTTATACACTCCTTTACCTCATCATCTCTACGTCTTTTCTTTGTAGAGATGTTTTCATCAGATTTCGTGTAAACTGTGATTTGTTGTAGAATCTGCTCCCAAGGTGCATCATTATCCACCATTTTGAATAATTCAGTGAAATCCAGTTGTTTCCCTTGATGTATTGGAAAAGGAGAAGTATTTTTGCTCTCTATTTCTTCTGTTTCTCCTGTTTCTAACTCAACTGTCTCATCTTCAGCACTCTCTACCACCTTGCATTCTTCTCTGGGGTTAACTTCAATATTAGCCCCAAAATTTCTATTTGGCCTTTCTTCCACCTGCTTGGTGATCTGCCCCATCTGAATCTCCAAATTTTTTATAGCAGTTTCAGTGCTCTTTTGGGTAGACTCAGTTTTTTGTATGAAATTATTAAGAGTTTCCTCCATCCTCATAGACCTTTCATTAAGCATAGAAAACTGTTGCCACAAGGTGGGTTGCTGCTGCTGCTTATTAAATTGACCAGCTTGCCCAGTTTGCCCTTGACCAATGCTTGGGTGTGGTTTCCACACTTGATTGTAGTTCCCTTGACGGTATTGATTGGTCATATAGTTCACATCCTCTACGGCTTCTACTGGAAAGGCACATTGACCATTGATATGGTCGCCTCCACACAATTCGCACAACTGGGATTGTACCTGTGCAGCAGTCTTCAACTCTTTGGGTAATTGTGCAAGAGTTTTAGTAAGAGTCTTCAGCTGTTGAGTTAGAATCTTGTTTTGAGCTAGCAAGGCATCATGTGTCTGTAATTGGAGAACTCCTTTTTGTTGCATAGGAGCTCCTCCTCACTGTTCAGCTCATTATCACTAGTAGCCATGTTTTCTATAATCTTTGTTGCTTCCTCTGGAGTTTTCCATTTAATATTGCCTCCTGCTGAGGCATCCAACATCATCTTGGTTTGTGAACCAAGACCTCCAAGGAAAGTTAAGACTACTTCTTGTTCTTCAAAGCCATGTGTGGGTGTTTTTCTTAACAAGCTTTTGTATCTATCCCATGCATGCCCCAGTGATTCTTCCATACCTTGCCTAAATGAAGAAATCTCTTGCTTGCCTTTTGTCACCTTTGATTGTGGGAAGTACTTGTTTAAAAACTTTGTTACCACTGCTTCCCACTCTGTGAAACTTCCTTCTGGGAAAGAATTTAACCAAAGCTTAGCATTGCCTCCCAATGAGAAAGGAAACAAGCTAAGTTTGATCGCTTCATCTGGCACCCCATTAATCTTTACTGTGTTGCAAATCTCATTGAATGTAGTGAGATGCTCATATGGGATTTCATGAGATAACCCATTGAATTGGTTGCTTTTCACCAGTTGATCAACGCTGGTTTGACCTCCATATTAGCTGCATTGACTCTAGGTCTAGCTATACTGTTAAAGTGCTGAGGTCCAGCTATATTGGTGTAGTCAGCAAGAGTTCTTCTGACATTGTTGTTCTCCATATTTCCTGTGCTGTGGTCAGAACCTTGTGGTGATGGTTGTAACAGAGTTTTCGGAGGAGGGAAAAGTTCTCTAGATGTTCGGATTCTTCTCCTCCGTCTACTCTCATCTAAACCTTCAAGAAGAGGTTCTGTTGTTTTCTTGCTCCTTGTTCTAATTGCTTCCTGCATACACAAGAAAACAAAACCCTAGAAAATTGGTTAGCACAAAAAGATATAGGAGAAGATATAAGATTCTAAGAATAAAATAAAATAAAATAAAAACCGAAAAAAATAAAAACAGAAAAATAAAAACAGAAATTCAAAATTAAAGTCAAAGATAATCAATAATCACACAAATTAATCAGTTAAACCACGAGTCCCCGACAACGGCGCCAAAAACTTGATGACAATATTATGATCACCAAAATATGATGTCACAAACTTGTTGAACAATTGGCAAGTATGACCGAATCATTTCAAGTAATAAACTCGGTAAGACCAAGTATCGTTCTCCCAAAGGACTCACGGCCTAGTTTAGTTATGTGATTTGTTGATTAGCTAAGACTTAAGAACAAAATAATTGGATTTTACTATACAAAAGACGAAAATAAACATGTATGCATGAGGTTGATCAATGGCAAAACAAAATACAAGCACTTTCAATGAAATATATGGATAAATATGTTGTTGGGGGTCAATTTCATCTTATCCACTCTCATATATTTTAGGAATTCAACATTCAAGTCATCATTGTTAATGTCACTCTCTAAATTACCTTGTCAAGAAGGCCTATCCCTAATTACGAGTTCATACAATTCCTAGCATTCCTAATAATTAGTTCTTTTAGCACAGGAGCTTAACGACAACCAATATACTATTGGGAGAAATTCCCCGGATCTAGACTTCCTCGTACGTTCCTGTATCGACAAAACCAATAATCATGCATTGAATGAGTTATGGTATTTTTAGTTTCTTTAACTCTTAGAAAGGTACAACATTATTTTTTTTTATATTTATTCAATAAATCAGATACATCTTCTTTTTGAAGGAAAATATATTATATAGAAATGAAATATAAAATCATTTGGTAAAATACAGTCAGTTTGTATGAATGGAAAATTAAATGATACTAGTGGAAACCTTGAAAATGAAAAATGTTGGCCTTATACAATGCTCTAAGTGGAAAAATAATTTAAGTAATTTTCTATGTACTTTCATTTTAAAGTATCCGCAATAGCACACCTTGTTAATTTCAATGTTGAAATCCGTGTTCAACTCCCGGCTGGAGAATTTACCTTTTAAAAATTGAAATTCCTTTTTGAAATAAAATTTGACAATTAATTTTTGAAACATTCAACGCCAATATGAAATGATTATTTTTATGCTTTTCGTGATGCTTGAATTAAACTATGAAATTGTGCAAATAGTCATTACAAAAATATCATCCTGACATTATTATTATATTTTTGGATAATAAAAAATACTAATGCATTTGCACAACAATTTTCTCTTTTCTTTTAACTTTATAGGACTTTTCAACAGTTTTTGTCTTCAAATATTTATGAACTTTTATTTCAATGAAAATGAAAAGTTTCTTTAATAATTTATAGTAAATTTATTTATTATGTCATTCTTTACTTTCAAACATTTACAAATAGTCATTATTACATTCCTAGTTTTTTCGTTTTCTAAAATACATTAATTGTGAACTTTTAATATTTCAAATAATTAAGTGTCTTGTTCTTTGGTCATGCATCTTGATAAACGAAGTTGTTACACTTGTGTTCCAACTAAACAATCAAAATTGATTTAACAAATTGAGATACAATATATTGACTAACATCGCAATTGTGCATACTCTAACATGTAGAATATAATATCTGACAACACAAGTAGACGCTTCACGGAAACACATTTCTTCATACACATCAGAATTTCACAAGAGTTTCGCAAGTCAACATGACGTATATAGTCTCATTTCCCTTGAGGAATCAAATGTTGATAATGAATATCTCCACGGAGACAATTGTATTGTCAAGATACAAAAGGTAAGGTAGAAATGTCTAACTAAAGACTGTGGTTTGATGCCACCAGTATGGTTTAACAAGATGTTCATTCGTCGTTGTTCATAACCTCGATTTTCAAGTGGGAACTAAGTGATTAAATCATCCCAGACAAGATTAGAGGTTTGATTCTAGACAAAGCCATGGTAATTTAGAAATAAATTCTTCATCTTTGAACTACTATTGTTTAACAAGGTATTTTTCGTTTCTTTAACTGTTATAATTGTATGACATTATTATTTTTTTATATTTATTCAATAAATCACATACATCTTCTTTGTGATGGCAAATATATTTTATAGAAAGGAAATATAAAATCATTTGCTAAAATACAGTCAGTTTGTATGAATGGAAAAATAAGTGATACTAGTGGAAACCTTGAAAATGAAAAATGTTGGCATGATACAATGCACAAAGTCGACAAATAACTTAAGTAATTTTCTCTGTACATTCATTTCAAAGTATACACAGTAGCACACCAGGTTAATTTCAATGTTGAATTTCGGGTTCAACTCTTGGTTGTGGGATTTACCTTTAAAATTTGAAATTCCTTTTTTGAAGTAAAATTTGAAATTTAATTTTTGCAACATTCAAGGCCAACATGAAACCATTATTTTCATGCTTTTCGTGATACTTGAATAAAACTATGGAATTGTGCAAATAGTCATTACAAAAAAATCATCGTGACATTATTATTATGTTTTTGGATAATAAAAAATACTAATGCATTTGTGCATGTATTTGCTCTTTTCTTTTAACTTTCTAGGACTTTTCAACAGTTTCCGTCTTAAGAAATTCAAGAACTTTTATTTGAATGAAAATGAAAAGTTTCTTTAACAATTTATAGTAAATTTAGTTATTATATCATTGTTTACTTTCAAATATTTACAAATAGTCATTATTCCATTCCTAATTTTTTCATTTTCTAAAATACATTAACTGTGAACTTTTAATTTTTCAAATTTGTTCTTTGGTAATGCGTCTTGATAAAAGAAGCTGTTAACAGTATGCACCAACTAAAAAAATCAAAATTCATTGAACAAATTGAGATACAAGATAACGACTAATATCGAACTATTGTGCATACCTTAACATATAGAATATAATATCTGACAACACAAGTAGGCGCTTCACGAAAACACTTATCTTTGCATACATTGCAATTTCACAAGAGTTTCAAAAGTCACCATGACATAAATAGACTCATTTTCGTTGAGGAATTGCATGTCGATAACGAATATTTCCACGGAGACAATTGAATAGTAAAGATAAAAAAGGTAAGGTAGAAATGTCTAACTAAAGATCGTGGTTTCATGCCACCAGTACGGTCTAACATGATGTCCATTCATAGTTGTTCAAAACTATAAAATTGTGCAAATAGTCGTTAACAAAAATTTTAGTGACATTATTATTATATTTTCGGATAATAAAAAATACTAATGCATTTGGGCAGCTATTTTCCTTGTTCATTTAACTTTACAAGACTTTTCAACAGTTTCCGTCTTAAAAAATTCATCAACTTTTATTTGAATGAAAATGAAAAGTTTTTTTAAGAATTTATAATAACTTTATTTATTATATTATTGTTAACTTGCAAACATTTACAAATAATCATTAATACATACCTAATTTTTTCATTTTCTAAAATACATTTATTGTGAACTTTTAATTTTTAAAATAATTAAGTAAAATATAACACATTTCTTCGCACACATCGAAATTTCACAAGAGTTTTGCAAGTCACCATGACATGTATAGACTCATTTCCGTTGACACATTTCTTCGCACACATTGAAATCTTCATGGAGACAATTGTATTTTCAAGACAAAAAAGGTAACGTAGAAATCTCTAACTAAAGATTGTGGTTTGATGCCACCGGCATGGTCTAACAAGATGTCCATTCATCGTTGTTCAATAACTTGGCCTTCAAGTGGAAACTAATAGACTAAATCCTCCCAGAAACGACTAGTAGATTTATTCGAGACAAAACTACGACAATTTACAAATAATTTCTACATCTTTCAACCACTTTTGTTTAACACGGTATTTTTTGTTTCTGTAACCGTTAGAAATGTACGACATTATTATTGTTTTATATTTATTCAATACATCACATACATGTTCTTTATGATGGCAAATATATTATTGAGAAAGGAAATATAAGATCATTTGCCAACATACTGTCAGTTTGTATGAATGGAAAAATAAGTGATACTATTGGAAACCTTGAAAATGAAAAATATTGGCCTGATATAAGGCACTGAGTGGAAAAATAATTTAAGAAAGTTTTTCTGTACCTTCATTCCAAAGTATCGGTAGTTGCACACCAGGTTAATTTAAATGTTGAAATCCGGGTTGAACTCCCAGCTGCGGAATTTACCTTTTAAAAATTGAAATTCTTTTTTTGAAATAAAATTTGAAAATTAATTTACAAAACGCCAATATGAAACCATTATTTTCATGCGAAACCATTATATTCATGCTTTTCATAATGATTGAATAAAACTATAAAATTGTGCTAGTACTCATTACCAAAAAATAATCGTTACATTATTATTATACATTCGGATAATAAAAAATACTAATGCGTTTGCGCAACTATTTTCTCTTTTCTTTTAACTTTATAGGATTTTTCAACCGTTTCCGTCTTAAAAAATTCATGAACTTTTATTTGAATTAGAATGAAAAGTTTCTCTAACAACTTATGATAACATTATTTATTATACTATTGTTTACTTGCAAAAATTTACAAAAAGACATTAATCCATACATAATTTTTTCATTTTCAAATGATTAAGTGTCTTGTTCAATGGTGATGCGTCTTGATTATGGAGCTATTCCCTGTGTTTACAAACTAAACAATCGAAATTCATGGAACAAATTGGTATACAAGATATTGACTAATATCGCACTGTTGTGCATCCCCTAAAATGTAAAATATAATATCTTACAACACAAGTAGACGCTTCACAGAAACACATTTCTTCGCACACATTGCAATTTCACAAGACTTTCGCAGGTCACCATGAGATACATAGACTCATTTTCGTTGAGGCATCGCATGTTGATAACGAATATCTCCACGGAGAAAATTGTATTGTCAAGATGAAAAAGGTAAGGTAGAAATATCCAACTAAAGATCGTGGTTTGATGCCACCAGTACGGTCTAACAAGATGTCCTTTCATCGTTGTTCAAAACCTTGGTTTTCAAGTCGGAACTAATGGATTAAATCGTCCCAGAAAGGACTAGTAGATTTGTTTTAGACAAAACTACGGTAATTTACAAATAATTTCTACATCTTTCAATTACTTTTTGTTTAACACGGTATTTTTTATTTTTGTAACAGTTACAAATGTACGACATTATTATTCTTTTATATTTATTCAATACATCACATACATCTTCTGTATAAAGGCAAATATACTATTGTAAAAGGAAATATAAAATCATTTGCCAAAATACAGTCAGTTTGTATGAATGGAAAAATAAGTGATACTATTGGAAACCTTGAAAATGAAAAATGTTGGCCTGGTATAAGGCACTAAGTGGAAAAATAATTTAAGTAATTTTTTCTGTACCTTCATTTCAAAGTATCCGTAGTAGCACACCAGGTTAATTTCAATGATGAAATCCGGGTTCAACTCTCGACTATGGAATTTACCTTTTAAAAATTGAAATTCTTTTTTCGAAATAAAATTTGACAACTAATTTACAAAACATTCAACACCAATATGAAACCATTATTTTCATGCTTTTCGTAATGCTTGAATAAAACTATAAAATTGTGCCTATAGTCATTACCAAAAAATGATCGTTACATTATTATTATACTTTCGGATAATAAAAAATACTAATGTGTTTGTGCAACTATTTTCTCTTTTCTTTTAACATTACAGGACTTTTCAACAGTTTCCGTCTTTAAAAATTCATGAACTTTTATTTGAATTAGAATGAAAAGTTTCTTTAACAATTTATAATAACATTATTTATTATACTATTGTTTACTTGCAAACATTTACAAAAAGACATTAATCCGTACATAATTTTTTCATTTTCTAAAATAAATTGATTGTGAAATTTTAATTATTCAAATAATTAAGTGTCTTGTTCAATGGTGATGCGTCTTGATTACGGAGCTATTCCCTGTGTTTACAAACTAATTCATCGAAATTCATGGAACAAATTGATATACAAGATATTGACTAATATCGCACTGTTGTGCATCCCCTAACATCAAAAATATAATATCTTACAACACAAGTAGATGCTTCACGAAAACACATTTTTTCGCACACATCGCAATTTCACAAGACTTCCGCAGGTCCCCATGACATATATAGACTTATTTTCGTTGAGGAATCGCATGTCGATAACGAATATCTCCACGGAGAAAATTGTATTGTCAAGATAATAAAGGTAAGGTAGAAATGTCCAATTAAAGATCGTGGTTTGATGCCACCAGTACAGTCTAACAAGATGTCCATTCATAGTTGTTCAAAACCTTGGTTTTCAAGTCGGAACTAATGGATTAAATTGTCCCAGAAACGACTAGTAGATTTATTCTAGACAAAACTACTGTAATATACAAATAATTTCTACATCTTTCAACTACTTTTGTTTAACACGATATTTTTTATTTCTGTAACCGTTACAAATGTACGACATTATTATTGTTTTATATTTATTCAATACAGCACATACATCTTCTTTATAAAGGCAAATATATTGTTGAGAAATGAAATATAAAATCATTTACCAAAATACAGTCAATTTGTATGAATGGAAAAATAAGTGATATTATTGGAAACCTTGAAAATGAAAAATGTTGGCCTGATATAAGGCACTAAGTGGAAAAATAATTGAAGTAATTTTCTCTGTACCTTCATTTCAAAGTATGCGTAGTAGCACACCAGTTTAATTTCAATGATGAAATCCGGGTTCTGATCTTTTAAAAATTGAAATTCTTTTTTTGAAATAAAATTACGTAATTAATTTACAAAACATTCAATGCCAATATGAAACCATTATTTTCATGCTTTTTGTAATGCTTGAATAAAACTATAAAATTGTGGCAATTGTCATTACCAAAATATGATCGTTACAATATTATTATACTTTCGGATAATAAAAAATACTAATGCGTTTGCGCAAATATTTTCTCTTTTCTTTTAACTTTATAGGACTTTTCAACAGTTTCAGTCTTAAAAAATACATGAACTTTTATTTGAATGAGAGTGAAAAGTTTCTTTAACAATTAATAATAACATTATTTATTATATTATTATTTACTTGTAAACATTCACCAAAAGACATTAATCCATACATAATTTTTTCATTTTCTAAAATACATTAACTGTGGACTTTTAATTTTTCAAATAATTAAGTGTATTGTTTATTGGTGATGCATCTTGATTACAGAGCTATTTCTTGTGCATACAACCTAAACAATCAAAATTCATGGAACAAATTGATATACAAGATATTGATTAATATCGAACTGTTGTGCATCTTCTAATAACATGTAAAATATAATATCTTACAACACAAGTAGACGCTTCACGTAAACACATTTCTTCGTACACATCGCAATTTCACAAGACTTTCATAGGTCACCATGACATATATAGACTAATTTTCGTTGAGGAATCGCATGTCGATAACGAATATCTCCACGGAGAAAATTGTACTGTCAAGATAAAAAAGGTAAGGTAGAAATATCCAACTAAAGGTAGAAATATCCAACTAAAGATCGGAACTAATGGATTAAATCGTCCCAGAAACGACTAGTAGATTTATTGTAGACAAAACTACGGTAATTTAAAAATAATTTCTACATCTTTCAACTATTTTTGTTTAACACGGTATTTTTTATTTCTGTAACCGTTACAAATGTACGTCATTATTATTTTTTTATATTTATAAAATACATCACATACATCTTCTTTATAAAGGCAAATGTATTATTGAGAAAGGAAATATAAAATTATTTGCCAAAATACAATCAGTTTGTATAAATAAAAAATAAGTGATACTATTGGAAACCTTGAAAATGAAAAATGTTGGCCTAATAAGGCACTAAGTGGAAAAATAATTTAAGTAATTTTCTCTGTACCATCATTTCAAAGTATCTGTAGTAGCACACCTGGTTAATTTCAAAGATGAAATCATTACCAAAAAATGATCGTTACATTATTATTATTATACTTTCGATAATAAAAAATACTAATGCGTTTGGCAACTATTTTCTCTTTTCTTTTAACTTTACAGGACTTTTCAACAGTTTCCGTCTTAAAAAATTCATGAACTTTTATTTGAATGAGAATGAAAAGTTTCTTTAACAGTTTATAATAACATTATTTATTATATAATGTTTTACTTGCAAACATTTACAAAAAGACATTAATCCATACATAATTTTTTCATTTCCTAAAATACATTAATTGTGGATTTTTAATTTTTCAAATAATTAAGTGTCTTGTTCTTTGGTGATGCGTCTTGATTACGGAGCTAATCCCTGTGTTTACAAACTAAACAATCGAAATTCATGGAACAAATTGATATACAAGATATTGACTAATATCGAACTGTTGTGCATCTTCTATTAACATGTAAAATATAATATCTTACAACACAAGTAGACGCTTCACGGAAACACATTTCTTCGCACACATCACAATTTCACAAGACTTTCGCAGGTCACCATGACATATTTAGACTCATTTTGGTTGAGGAATCGCATGTCGATAACGAATATCTCCACGGAGAAAATTGTATTGTAAAGATAAAGAAGGTAAGGTAGAAATATCCAACTAAAGATCGTGGTTTGATGCCACAAGTACGGTATAACAAGATGTCCATTCATCGTTGTTCAAAACCTTGGTTTTCAAGTTGAAACTAATGGAATAAATATGAGTTTCCTTCACTTATGCGTTGTTCATTACATCTTTCTATTGTCTTGATCCTGAGTTAGTTCTTCCATTCCGCTGCTTGATTCATGTGCTGGTTTAACGTTGTGCGTTTAATTTCTTTCATTTTCGTGTTGTTAGTTAATTTCTTTACTGTCTTGTGTTTAACTTTTGTTCGTGCATCTTCATTCAATGAAATTTGTGTTCATGTGTTTAGGTTTCCAAATTCTAATAAGGTTGCTTGTTCTGTGCTTTGAATCTTATATCATTTTATTCGGTGAATCCAATTTGTTTGAGTCTTTTATTTTCTAAATCCATTTTTGTTTTGTCTATGTCATGTTGCTTTGTTTTTAATTGTCAATTAAATCTGAGTTTAACTGATTCAATTGAGTTTTTGCTTTGAGTAAGATCTGTCTATCATCATAAGCAGTGACATTCAACAGCAGTTTTAATGTCATTTCATTTATCTAAGCTGTCTTGAGTTTTTGATGTTGTCCATTACATGTAACTGTATTGCACTTTTGAAATTCTGTGAGCTGAAAGTTGAATCTGCATGGGGATAGCAAATGCACACCAATTAAGCTATGAAATGTTGCATTGAGCTTGGGTGCAAGATGCTACAGCAACATCAGTCTCTATTTTGGCCAGCTACACCGAACTGGTTTTTCTTTGCAGAGTTTGTGAGTCATTCATACTTGGTTTTAAATTCTTTGCCAAGTTCTGATTCAATTTCTTTTCCAGTATTGTCTTTGTTTCGTTGGCATCTATTGAGGTATATGAATCTGCATAATTGCATTAAAACTGTTTACAATAGTGATTAAATTTAGTTTTAACTTCTGAGTTTGTGATCCATAGTGTCCATTCACTGTTTTCACTTTGCTATCAATTCTGCAATTGAGAATAAATTTTTGTTCACTCAAGGAAGCCTAAACCAGTGATATTGAAACTATAATTGTGGCTGAGAATGATTAGCCTCTTGTTTTCTTTTGGATATTTTTTTTTTAGTTGAATCATTTGTTTCTATCATGACTCATATCTTGTGAAGTTGAATTGAAATAGAGTCAAATTATATGTTGTGAATTGTAGCAAAAGAAAGTGAAAGTATAAAAGCATGAGTTCTTGTGATTTGAAAAAGAAAAAGCAATTAGAAAAGAAGTATTGATTGAACCACATAAAGAGTCAAGTGGCAAGTGCAATTCACAACACAGTTTCACTCCTTTTTCTGATTCATCATATAATTGGATTAGAGTGAACATTTTAGAGCAATTGGCAATGCATTATTCTATTTCAGTTGCAAATCTGTTTGGTCATGTATGATTCAACTTGCTGTGATTTTCTTGTGTTTTTAATATGTTTCTAGTTCTATTCCTTAGGCTCTATTTTGTTGTGCGTACCTTTATTAACTAGCCCTGTTTCTTGTTTGTCAATTGTTGGCTGTCTTGGTTTTGTCTTTCATGTGTGAACTCTGATCTGCTGTTCTTAATTTGAGCTTTAATTGCTTTATTCATCTGATCTAGAGTTGTCTTAAGCAATAGATCTGTTGTGTTGTCATTGTTTTGTGCTGTTCTGCTCTGTTCTGCATATCACTTTGCCTTGCCTAGCCTTTTCCTGTTTGAGAAGTTGTTACAATCTGGTTTCTGGAATTTGAAAGAAGGTTTGTGTGCTTGCTAGCATCTTAGGTGGTGGTGGTCTGAAAGACTCTCAAGCTATGTACTGCCAAGGGAGAATCTCCCTTCCAAATCTTTCCATTTTGAGTGCTTTAAGTTTTCAAAGAGAAGCCTGAGTGTTGTGAGTTTCGTGAGGCTAATTTAGCCTAATTCCTTGGCACTTTGAAATAGAGAATTCATTTTTCATCTAACTATTTGTGATTGTTCATTGTGCAGGAAAAGAAATTGGATCAATTAGATTGGAGCAGCTGTGATTTGCTTAAACTGGCATTGCATTCATTTTGGCTTATAAACTGTTTGCTGAAATCATTGAGATATTATATGTCTGAATGTGATTACTAATTTCATGGTTTGCTTACAATTGTTGAAATCTGTTTAGTCCTTATTAGCACCATCACTCTTTCTTTGTTAAGATCATTTTTTCCAAATGCATATACAAAATAGTTTCTTGGTATTAATCACATGCAGCTTTCAGTTTTTTTTTCAGATTGATTGATTGCATACCCTTGCATGCCACCTAGTTAGGATTTCATGGACAGATTTATGCATGAATTGATTTGCTTGGAGTAATTAGGCTTGTGCATCAACATTGTTTTAACTGCCAATTTCTGCATTGCATAATGTTAATCTTTCTCCATTGATTTGATTAGCTTGTGGTGGTTGTCTAATCAGTTGGACTAAGGATTGAACTTCATATATTTGAATCTGATGAAAATTGAGTACATTGGCCTATGTGTGCATATCAGAATTTTAATGTGATGATTTGAGAGCTTAAACAACTTAGATTTATTTGTGCAGCTTTCCATTCTGTTTAAAGTCATTGGCCTATGTGTGCATATCATTTTTTTTGTCCATTGGCTTGATCAGGTTTTGATTAATTTGGAATGATTGTTTAATCAGTTTGGTTTCAGCCTTGAATTACACCCATTTGCATCTGGTTTAATATCCATTCCTATGTGTATTTTGCTGGAATTAGTGTAATTTCGGTGTGCAGATTTGAACTGAATCAGTGCAGGGAAAAAGTGTAGAAAAGGTGTGTTGTGTGTAGAGTTGATAAATATTTGGAGTCAATAATTTTAAGCAGCAGCAGAATCTCAGTAGAGTTCAGAGCAAGCTAGACCAACCATTTAATTAGGGGAGTTGTTTAACTTTGTTACCTCTGGATTGCTTAATTGTTTCTGTCTTAGCTGGAAATTGATAGCATTATTGGATTGCATGATCTACTGAATTGGTGTGAATTATCTGTGCAGAGTTGCTTTCATTGGAATTCAATTTGTGTACGAGTTTAAACGAGCAGTAGTAGAATCTCAACGGAAAGCTTGTGCAGCCATGAGAAAGGGAAGTTCTTATTGCCCTATATCTTTTTGTGCAATCTGTTTAGCTAAGGGTTTTAAAGTGACAGAAACTTTGTGCAATTGATTATAGGATGAGACTGGCAAGGAGATTCAAGAGAACTGATTCCAGAAGCAACAAAGTTGAGCAACAAAGCCGAATGAAGTGGACCAGGACCGTAGCATAGTTTGTTTTTGTTTTTGATTTGTTCAAATTGTTTGTAATAGGCTTGTGTTAGTCCACTGTTAGCTTTAGCTTTTGTTTTGTAAAAGGGCCTTTTATAAAGTCCAAGTTCTTTGGAAGAGTCCTTGGTGCTCTTTCAAACTCTTGGCAACTTTTCTTGATTGCTTTGATTTTTTTTTAGCATAGCTAGACAGGTGAATGTGTCTTGTTAGCCAAAGCTACAAGCTTCACCATAGGAGTAGACTTTAATATTGACTTGATTTGAGTATCTCGTAGGGGTCATAAGAGTCCGCTGGTTTCTTAAGTGTTTTGTTTGTTTGATTGTGTTCACGTTTAGGGGTGATTAGGCTAAAAGAGATTAAACTCTAAGCCTTGCCACATTAGAGTCCGTAATTAGGAGTCTAGTCTTTGAATGTGTTTGTTTTTTGAGTCGTGTCCTTTGATTTTAAAGGTGATTTTAGTTTAAGGGGTAATTAGTTAGTAGCCTAAGACATTTCTGGCAAGGAAAGACTTGGTACTTAAGCAGCTCTTTAGCTCACCTCTCTTACCTGGGACTTGTCTAAGTGAAAATTTTTAACCCTTTAAATTAAGAAAACTCTTAAAAACAAAGATGTCTTCTTATAGTTCATATAGGTCTTCTAGGTTAGATAATGTTGATGAAATGTTTAAACAAGGTAGGAATCTTCCATCCTTTGGTAAAGACATAGGTGCATTAACATACCTAGCTTGGGAAAAAGAAATTGATAAAATAAATCCTTAGTTTTATGAAGAGAGTGAATATTATGTTCTTAGTATATATCTCTCTAAGTTAGAAGAGCATGCAAGTGAGTGGTGGAATGAAAGACAATATCATGCTAGGAAAGGTAAAAAGTCCTCCATACGTGATTGGCATGATTTAAAAGCTTGCATGAGAAGAAAGTTTGTGCCTTCAAGCATTAAAAGAAACCTAGAACTAATTAGGGATTACATTGATGATGGAAAATTATTTCTTGAGAGTTTAAATGATCATGGGTTTCTTAGTAGAGAATTACAATTTGGGGCAAGACTTAAAGAGATCAAGGATAAGAAAAGAGAAAGAGAGATTGTGAGAAAAGAAAAGGAAGAAAGGAAAGAAGAAGAGAAGAGAGAGAGAGAATAAAACGAGAAAAGAGAAGAGAGAAGAAGAGAGGAATTAAGAAGAGAAGAAGAAAAGGCAGAAAGAGAAGAAGATAAAAGAAAAGAAGAAGAGAGAAAAGAAAAAGAGAGAAAAGAAGAAGAAAAGAGAGAAAGACAAGAAAGAGAGAAGAAAGAAAAGGAGAAATTGTTACTGATGACAAATCCTATTCTTTCAAAGACCATGGAACCTAAAAGGGAAGGTTTCCAAACCTTTAATTCTTTTCCAATAATTGATTACTTTTCAATTTTTAATTTCTCTTTTAAACAAATTGTCATCTCATATTCTATGCAAACTTTTTCAAAATATGACAATTTAAATCTTGAATTATTCAAATCTTTTAGGAAAGAAATAACTCAAGATGAAAGTGAATTTGGACTTCTAGAATTTCCAAATGTGATAACACAAAATATTAGAAGTCCTTATTTCCTTGTTTTTATAGAAAAATTCCTTTTTGGATTGATATTAATAGAAAATAAATTTGATGTTTATTACAGATTTGTGTTTGATCCAGGAGGAAGAAAAAGTGGATATAAAAGAATAAGGCCACTCCAAGATGGCCATGCTCCCAAAGATTGTGTGGAGCTTCTTCATAAGGCGATTGCCAGATTTGAGGACAAATCTTTTTTTAAGAGGGAGGGTATTATGGAATCCTTCTTGACGTAGTCCTCTTTTTGTATTTTTACCTTTCATAGTTTAGCTCTTAAGGAGCATGGGTTACTATAAATACCCAACTCCTCTCTTGTATTGACACTTTTGAGCTTAATTAGAATTTGACTTTCTGATATTCAGAAATAATTCTCTCTTGAAAGTCATATGCTAGAGAGTCCAAAGACTCCCTCTAGCCACCTACCAAGCACACTGCCTCCATTTTCATTTTCCATTTTTATTGTGCTCCACTTATTTCTCTCACCTCCTTGCCACCCTTCTTCGCTGCCACCTCACATCAGCACTCGAAGCTGCCTACACATTCAGCAGCTACGCGTCCTCTTTCATATCTTCATCAGCACATCACTTTTCATTTTTCTTTATTCACGTTTCTCTCTCTCGAGACGTATTCTTTCTCGAGAGTGATCTTCATCATCACCAACCATTCTTCATCACAGATCCATCTCTTCTTCTCAGTAAGTATCATATTCACTAGTTTCTTCGTCTTTCTTCACTGTCTCCAAATCATCTGCACATTTGGCTAGGGTTTCTTCATCTTTGATCATTTTCTCTGATTTTAGCCGATTAAAATTACTCTTGATCCGTTCCAAACCTTTTCCACCGTTCAATCTTCATGTTGAACCGATTAATCGGTTCATATTGGGTTTCCTTCCATTTCTAGGGTTTCTATCGAGTTTAACCCTTTATTTCTTGTTCTTCTACGAGTTATTGTCATTTTCTGCTGCGTTCATCTATGGAGGAAGCTTCGAAGGACATCGCGACATGCACCTTCGTCATCTCCTTGGACGCTTCGTCAAGATCCATTGTTTCCATAACGGTAATCTTCTTTTTCCTCACAGATCCATCTTCTTCCACCATTTTCTTCGATTTCCACCGATCGTTCTCCATTTCTCACCATTTAAACCATTTTCCACCGTTCAATCTTCAACTTCAACCGATTAATTGGTTCCATTTCTCTTTTCCACCACTTAATCAGTCCGATTCGCGTTTTCCTTCGGTCTCTAGGTTTTCCGCCAATTAAACCCTAGATCTTAGGGTTCTTATTGTCCGCCCTCAGTTTTCCCATTCAATCTCGCGTTTCCTCTCCATTCCGCTGCATTGTCACTCGTTGGAGAAGCTTCGATGAGTCCGAATCGTGCTCGCACAGCCTCTATCGTCATCTTCTCGGGTGCTCGTCCATCAGTTGGTATTCAGAGCTTAGGTTTGAACACGCTTCAGAGGTAAGTTGTGTCGGGTTCATTTGATTTTGAGTCGTGTTTTTTCGTTCATTCTCCGCGTTGTTTTATGATTCCTTTAATGTCTTGTGTTGTTTCGCTATTCTGAGTTTCCTTCAATTATGCGTTGTTCATTACATCTTTCTATTGTCTTGATCCTGAGTTTGTTCTTCCATTCCGCTGCTTGATTCATGTGCTGGTTTAACATTGTGCATTTGTCAACACCCAATTTCGTCCGGGTATATAAATAAATAATAATGAAATTTATTTTATCTTATTTATTTTTTATGTTGTTCTATTTTATGTTATTGTTATTTTTATTTTTCTTTTAGGTTATTTTGAGTCATTCTATTTTATTATATTGCATTTTATTTTATTTTATTTTATTGTGTTCTATTTTATTTATTCTTATTTTATTCTTGATTATTCTAATTTTATTTATTTATTTAAAGTTATTTTATTTTAGTCTGTTTTATTTTATTTTTATTTTTTTACGTTTTTTACTTTAATTCATTCTGTCAAACGTTAACAAAAAAAAAGAAACAAAACATAAAATTGTCAGTCCAATTTGAGCCGACTTTAGCGTTTTGGCTTTTTTGGTTCCATCACGCCATCTCCCATTCTGGTGCAAATCTTCTGCTGGCCATGCTGCATCTACACTGTCTTAGCAGAGCAGAACAGGAGGCTGTTGCATGAAGCAACCATTTGACAGGCGAAGCTTTTGACTTTAAGCTTCATCTAAAGCGTGAACAAGAGGGGAGGGGGAGCCATAATTTTTTGGAGGAGGATCATCCATTTTTCGGGGGAACAAGAAAGATCATTCACAGGGAGAGAAGGGCAAGAAAAAGGAAATTCAGTCCAAGAAGAGAAGGAGAACCCAAAGAGAGAAGCATCTTGAAGCTGCGAAGGTAAGTTGTCTTATACTTAAACCTTTTAGTCATGCACGTCTAGATGCTTATATATATGTTTTCCTTATGCGTACTGGGAGATGAACAACAATAGAAAATAGGCATGTACTCCTCAACATCAAAATTTCAATATCCTTTAACACCCAGAAAACACGTAAATAAAAACAGACAACAACAACAAATGTAGTTCTCGTACCATCTCCTACCTCTATCAGACAAGATGGGGATGGCAGATTGACCTCTCGTACTCCATGCTTAATGTCTCCAAGACCCATGACCCCAATACCAAGCGCCAGAATTTTGCTACCCTCAGCCTGTAACACGACCCATCTGATTAGCCCACTCCCTCAACGTTTCTATGTTACAACGTTCATCAAATTAATCACCAAGAACAATGACCAATTTCCAGCACCCAAACACGAGCTCGTATTTTACCTTCACTGAACCAAAGCGAGAATTTGCCACTGTGTCGTCCGCCATTGCCTTCAACAATTCAACACCAATCTCCACTTTCATTCATTCTTGTCCAATCTAAAAAGAGGCACACACAACCACCTTCGGGCTCACCATCACGTTGTAGAACATTAGAGTAAGGGGGTAGTGTGCAAGGGGGAATGAGAAAAAGGGAGTGGTGGCGCCGGTGAGGAAGCGAACTCCGGCGAGGGCAGCGGGTTGCATCGCCGGCACGACCCGAGTTCGTGGTCCGAAAAGGTGGCGACTGGGCGCGGCGGTGATGGCAGAAGAGGAGATCCGGCAGAGTGGCCCGTGGTGGCCTCGGAGGCAGCGACAGCCAGTTTTAGTGGAGGCGATGTCCGGCGGCGACCATGGCCGTGACGTGCGACACCGGCGGTCTGGGCTCATTCCAGAGGTGTTAGACAAAGAAGGGGATCCGAGATCGAGGAAGTGGCGGCGCGGTGATTCGATCGGAGAAGCAGCGGCGCGGTGGCTGGTCTGGAGAAGCAGCGACGCGGTGGTTGGATCGGAGAAGTAGCGGCATGGTGGCCAGTTGGGGTGGAGGTCGAGTCACGACCGTGGGTGGCAAAGGTGAGTGTCTCTGAGAGAAGGAGACCCTTGGCCTCAGTGGCAGTGAAATGGCGTGATGAGAAGAATGGGAGAAACCCCTAAGGGTCTCCTGAGCTGAAGAATGAAAAAGGCCTTGGGCCTATTTTCTTTTTTTTTTCTTTTCGACCCAAATCTCTCTAATAAACCAAAAAAACACTAATAAAACATTTTCTCCTTCACGCACCCCGTTTCTCACCTGCACAACCCCTATCCATTCCCTTGGCCTAGGTTCAGACCCATCCTGGTCCTAGAAAATAAGGAAATAAAATTCTTTTTCTTACCTGTACCCCCTATTCTCACTTCCTCACCGCTTTCAGTTTGGGTTTAGGCCTCATCTGTTTATAAAAAGAAAATTAGTTTAGGCACCCCATTTTCTCATTTGGACACCCCTCATTATTTGTTTTATTTTTATCACTTATTTATTAATTTGCTTTTCTTTATTTATTTTATTTTGTTCCCTCATTTGTCTTATTCTGTTTGTTTTTTTATTTTATTATTTTATTGTTATTATGGTTTTTTTATTGTTTTTCTTTTATTTTATTCTAAATATCTATTTATTTTAAAATACATATTTAATAATACATAAAAAAATAAAATGTTTATATATATATATATACAAAATTTACAAAAATATTTTAAAGGTTTAGGCACATGTATAATCGCACGCATCGTCCTTGTGCTAAAACATTTCCTTCTTCTTTTCTAAAAAAAATAATAATGATAAAATATTTTGAAGGTTTAGGCCCATGTGTGATCGCACGCATCGTCCTTGTGCTAAAACCTTTTCTTTTTCTTTTCTAAAATAGAATGAAAATATTTTAAAGGTTTAAGCACACGTGTGACTGGTCGCATCGTCCTTGTGCTAAAAACCTTTTCTTATTTCTTATAAAAAATTACAAAAATACGTTTTAAAGGTTAAACACACGTGTGACCGCTCGCGTCGTCCTTGTGCTAAAAACCTCTTCTTCTTTCTTATAAAAAATTACAAAAATACGTTTTAAAGGTTGAACACTCATGTGATCGCCCGCATCGTCCTAGTGTTCAATACATTTCTCTCTTATTTACGTAATATTAAATGAGGATATGGGTGCTCGTGCGATCGTCCGCATCAGCCTAGTACTTAATATCCTCAATATCAAAAATTTTAAATAATGGTATGAGTGCTCGTGCGATCGTCCGCATCAGCCTAGCACTCGACACTCTCAAGTCTTCCTAAAAAAGTAGATAATGGTATGAGTGCTCGTGTGATCGTTCGCATTGTCCTAGTGCTTAATATCGTTATTTCTCTTTTAAAAAAAATAATTAAAAATATTTAAATATCATTCTAAAGGTATGAGTACTCGTGTGACCGTCTGCGTCGGCCTAGTACTCATTACCTTCTTTTTCTCGAAAATATCAAAAAATATATAAAATCTTCAAAAATAAAAAAAAAACATCTACTTTTTCAAACAGCAAACAATCTTTCAGCTAGAACTACGTGATCCTTGATTCTCCATCAAAAATGGAGATACGTAGGAGCAAGGCCAGTCCTTGTCAGGTTCACTTCCCCAAAAATCCAAATTTATCCATAATCAAATTCTTAAACAATTTCCTAAACGAAATTTCTCAAATAGTTTCCAAAAGAACTACGTAACCCTGATTTCTCATTTTGAATGAGAATACGTAGGAGCAAGGTCAATTCTTGTCGGGCCCCAAAAACTAAAAAATATATTTCGTTTCTTTAGAGTTTTATTTTAGGGGATAGTTAAACATTTTGAGAACCACCTCACATTCGCGTATTTAGTTAAAGGTACTGCCTTAGGGCAGGCGTTGTAGGGTGCTAATACCTTCCCTACACGTAACCGACTCCCGAACCCAGAATCTGGTTTTCGCGGACCGTGTCTTATCATTTTATGGTTTTTGCGTAGTTTTCCAGAATAAACTATGGTGGCGACTCCAAAATCTCTTTTCAAAACCCATTCCTTTTTTGGATCGTCGTCCCGTCCCGATTTCGATTGCGACAGCGTTTAATTTCTTTCATTTTCGTGTTGTTAGTTAATTTCTTTACTGTCTTGTGTTTAACTTTTGTTCGTGCATCTTCATTCAGGGAAATTTGTGTTCATGTGTTTAGGTTTCCAAATTCTGATAAGGTTGCTTGTTCTGTGCTTTGAGTCTTATATCATTTTATTCGGTGAATCCAATTTGTTTAAGTCTTTTATTTTCTAAATCCATTTTTGTTTTGTCTATGTCATGTTGCTTTATTTTTAATTGTCAATTAATTCTGAGTTTAACTGACTCAATTGAGTTTTTGCTTCTAGTAAGATCTGTTTATCATCTTAAGTAGTGACATTCAATTGAATGAGCTTGATGACAGACTTCAACAGCAGTTTTAATGTCATTTCATTTATCTGAAGTTGTCTTGAGTTTTTTATGTTGTCATTTACATGTAATTGTATTGCACTTTTGAAATTCTGTGAGCTGAAAGTTGAATCTGCATGTGGATAGCAAATGCACACCAATTAAGCTATGAAATGTTGCATTGAGCTTGGGTGCAAGATGCTTACAGCAACATCAGTCTCTATTTTGGCCAGCTACACCGAACTGGTTTTCCTTTGTAGAGTTTGTGAGTCATTCATACTTGGTTTTAAATTCTTTGCCAAGTTCTGATTCAATTTCTTTTCCAGTATTGTCTTTGTTTCGTTGGCATCTATTGAGGTATATGAATCTGCAGAATTGCATTAAAACTGTTTACAACAGTGATTGAATTTAGTTTGAACTTCTGAGTTTGTGATCCATTGTGTGCATTCACTGTTTTGACTTTGCTATCAATTCTGCAATTGAGAATAAATTTTTGTTCACTCAAGGAAGCCTAAACCAGTGATATTGAAACTATAATTGTGGCTGAGAGTGATTAGCCTCTTGTTTTCTTTTGGATATTTTTTTTTTAGTTGAATCATTTGTTTCTATCATGACTCATATCTTGTGAAGTTGAATTGAAATAGACTCAAATTATATGTTGTGAATTGTAGCAAAAGAAAGTGAAAGTATAAAAGCATGAGTTCTTGTGATTTGAAAAAGAAAAAGCAATTAGAAACGAAGTATTGATTGAACCACATAAAGAGTCAAGTGGCAAGTGCAATTCACAACACAGTTTCACTCCTTTTTCTGATTTATCATATAATTGTATCAGAGTGAACATTTTAGAGCAATTGGCATTGCATTATTCTATTCAGTTGCAAATCTGTTTGGTCATGTATGATTCAACTTGCTGTGATTTTCTTGTGTTTTTAATCTGTTTCTAGTTCTATTTCTTAGGCTCTATTTTGCTGTGCGTACCTTTATTAACTAGCACTGTTTCTTGTTTGTCAATTGTTGGCTGTCTTGGTTTTGTCTTTCATGTCTGAACTCTGATCTGTTGTTCTTAATTTGAGCTTTAATTGCTTTATTTATCTGATCTAGAGTTGTCTTAAGCAATAGATCTGCTGTGTTGTCATTGTTTTGTGGCTTTCCTGCTATGTTCTGCATATCACTTTGCCTTGCCTAGCCTTTGCCTGTTTGAGAAGTTGTTACACTCTGGTTTCTGGAATTTGAAAGAAGGTTTGTGTGCTTGGTAGCATCTTTGGTGGTGGTGGTCTGAAAGACTCTCAAGTTATGTACTGCCAAGGGAGAATCTCCCTTCCAAATCTTTCCATTTTGAGTGCTTTAAGTTTTCAAAGAGAAGCCTGAGTGTTGTGAGTTTCGTGAGGCTAATTTAGCCTAATTCCTTGGCACTTTGAAATAGAGAATTCATTGTTAATCTAACTGTTTGTGAATGTTCATTGTGCAAGAAAAGAAATTGGATCAATTAGATTGGAGCAGCTGTGATTTGCTTAAACTGACATTGCATTCATTTTGGCTTATAAACTGTTTGCTGAAATCATTGAGATATTATATGTCTGAATGTGATTACTGATTTCATGGTTTGCTTACAATTGTTGAAATCTGTTGAGTCCTTATTAGCACCATCACTCTTTCTTTGTTAAGATCATTTTTTCCGAATGCATATAGAAAATAGTTTCTTGGTATTAATCACATGCAGCTTTCAGTTTTTTTTTTCAGATTGATTGATTGCATACCCTTGCATGCCACCTAGTTAGGATTTCATGGACAGATTTATGCATGAATTGATTTGCTTGGAGTAATTAGGCTTGTGCATGAACTTGTTTTAACTACCAAAGCATCATTCCATTTTTTTAAGAAGTGACTAAAGCACTTAATTTCAAATTCTGACTTCCTGGTTGAATTAAGCACATCATTCTTTTTACCCATTGGATTTATCAGATTTTAAATTAGAATTGAATGGTTGTTTAAATTAGTTTAGTTCAGTTTTGAATTACACCCATTGCATCTGGTTAATGTCCATTCCTATTTGTCTTTGCTGGATTTGGGTTTGATTTTGTATGCAGAAATGAACCAGTGCAGGGTGTCCAATAGAAGTTGAGATTAGTTTAGAATGAGCATGAGTATAGCTTGAGCAACCAGTAGCAGCCATCTGAACTGAAGGAGTTCTTTTATCTCAAACTGCTTTTGATATCCTTAAATTGTTTTGTATGGCTTGCAATCGTTGGGATTAGAATTGTTTAATCTGCTGATTTAGTTGGAATTGTTTGTGCAGTATAAGTTGAGACCATTAATTGAGCAGTAGCAGAATCTTAGTGGAAAGCTTGAAAAGCTTGTGCAGCCAAGAGAAAGGGAAGATTATACTGGCCAGGAGATTCAAAAGCATTGATTCCAGAAGCTATCAAGAAGCAACAAAATTGAGCAAAAGTGTAGTTGGAGTAGGCTAGCAGCTATCTTCTAAACTAAAGGGAAGACTTGAAATTGTTGTGTATCTCTTCTTGTAATTTGTTTGCATCAGGTTCCCTAATCCACATGTTATATACTGTTTTGCAGGAGTGGTGAATCAGATCCAAAGAGAGTGGAATCCAGAAGCTAGAAAAGGGGGCCAAAGCTGCCCGAAACAGCAACATCAGTGTACGTATTTTAGCACAAGGACTTGGCATCAAAAGTGGACTGTAGCTGAACCAGTACCAGACCATGGGAGCGTGCATGTTTTATATTTTTTTTGTTCCATTTGATGTGTAATAGGCTGATAGGCTAGCTTTCTTTTAGTTTCATTTTTGTTTGTAAAAGGCCTTTTAAAAAGTCCAAGTATTTGGAAGAGTCCTTGGTGCTCTTTCAACTCTTGGCAACTTTTCTTGATTGTTTGAACTTTAATATTGATTTGCTTTGTGTTTTACGTTTAGGGGTGATTTAGGCTAAAAGGGATTAAACTCTAAGCCTTATCACATTAGAGTCCGAGAGTCTAGTCTTTTAATTGTGATTAATTATTGATGTTTGTTTTTTTATTTTGAGTTGTGTCCTTTGATTTTAAAGGTGATTTTAGTTTAAGGGGTAATTAGTTAGTAGCCTAAGACATTTCTGGTAAGGCAAGACTTGGTACTTAAGCAGCTCTTTAGCTCACCTCTCTTACCTGGGACTTGTCTAAGTGAAAGTTTTAAATCCTTTAGATTAAGAAAACTTTTAAAAACAAAGATGTCTTCTTATAGTTCATATAGGTCTTCTAGGTTAGCTAATGTTGATGAAATGTTTAAACAAGCTAGGAATCTTCCATCCTTTGGTAAAGACACAGGTGCATTAACATACCTAGCTTGGGAAAAAGAAATTGATAAAATAAATCCTTGGTTTTATGAAGAGAGTGAATATTATGTTCTTAGTATATATCTCTCTAAGTTAGAAGAGCATGCAAGTGAGTGGTTGGATGAAAGACAATATCTTGTTAGGAAAGGTAGAAAGTCTTTCATACGTGATTGGCATGATTTAAAAGCTTGCATGAGAAGAAAGTTTGTGCCTTCAACTATTAAAAGAAACCTAAAACTAATTAGGGATTACATTGAAGATGGAAAATTATTTCTTGA
Organism: Vigna nakashimae; assembly: GCA_034642375.1. Lineage (NCBI taxonomy): Eukaryota > Viridiplantae > Streptophyta > Magnoliopsida > Fabales > Fabaceae > Vigna > Vigna nakashimae. Next base: position 17,125,505 of record CM067763.1, read on the forward strand.
GATTTAAATGATCATGGGTTTCTTCGTAGAGAATTAGAATTTAGGGCAAGTGAGTGGTTGGATGAAAGACAATATCTTGTTAGGAAAGGTAGAAAGTCTTTCATACGTGATTGGCATGATTTAAAAGCTTGCATGAGAAGAAAGTTTGTGCCTTCAAGTATTAAAAGAAACCTAAAACTAATTAGGGATTACATTGAAGATGGAAAATTATTTCTTGAGATTTAAATGATCATGGGTTTCTTCGTAGAGAATTAGAATTTAGGGAAAGACTTAAAGAGATCAAGGATAAGAAAAGAGAAAGAGAGATTGAGAGAAAAGAAAAGGAAGAAAGGAAAGAAGAAGAGAGGAGAGAGAGAGAAAAAAACGAGAAAAGAGAAGAGAGAAGAAGAGAGGAATTAAGAAGAGAAGAAGAAAAGGAAGAAAGAGAAGAAGATAAAAGAAAAGAAGAAGAGAGAAAAGAAAAAAAGAGAAAAGAAGAAGAAAAGAGAGAAAGGCAAGAAAGAGAGAAGAAAGAAAAGGAGAAATTGTTACTGATGACAAATCCTATTCTTTCAAAGACCATGGAACCTAAAAGGGAAGGTTTCCAAACCTTTAATTCTTTTCCAATAATTGATTACTTTTCAATATTTAACTTCTCTTCCAAACAAATTGTCATTTCATATTCCATGCAAACCTTTTCAAAATATGACAATTCATATCTTGAGTTATTCTTATCTTTAAGGAAAGAAATAACTCAAGACAAAAGTGAATTTGGACTTCTAGAATTTACTAAGACTACAAAACAAGATATTAGAAGTCCTTATTTCCTTGTTTTTATAGAAAAATTCTTTCTTGGATTGATATTAATTAAAAATATATTTGATGTTTATTGCAGATTTGTGTTTGATCCAGGAGGAAGAAAAAGTGAATATAAAAGAATAAGGCCACTCCAAGATGGCCATGCTCCCAAAGATTGTGTGGAGCTTCTTCATAAGGCGATTGCCAGATTTGAGGACAAATCTTTTTTTAAGAGGGAGGGTATGATGGAATCCTGCTTGACGTAGTCCTCCTTTTTTACCTTTTATAGTTTAGCTCTTAAGGAGCATGGGTTACTATAAATACTCAGCTCCTCTCTTGTATTGGTACTTTTGAGCTTAATGAGAATTTAATTTTCTGATCTTCAGAAATAATTCTCTCTTGAAAGTCACATGCTAGAGAGTCTAAAGACTCCCTCTAGCCACCTTCCTTGCACACTGCCTTCCATTTTCATTTTCCTTGATTTCCACTGTGCTCCACATATTTCTTTTTCCTCCACGACGTCTCTTCTACACCAATCTATTTCCTCTGCGTGGCGCGTTGCGGCAGCTACAATTGCACGCGTCAGCTCCTTCATTCCACATCACTGTCATTCTCTCTCGCACATCAGACACGTACCACTTCTTTGTGCATTTCATTCTCGCGCATCCCTTGCTCATCCCAGAGCATCTCACTCTCTCTCGAGAGCTCTCTTCGTCAAGATCCATTGTTTCCATAACGGTAATCTTCTTTTTCCTCACAAATCCATCTTCTTCCACCATTTCCTTTGATTTCCACTGATCGTTCTCCATTTCTCACCATTTAAACCATTTTCCACCGTTCAATCTTCAACTTCAACCGATTAATCGGTTCCATTTCTCTTTTCCACCGCTTAATCGTTCGGATTCGCGTTTTCCTTCGGTCTCTAGGTTTTCCACCGATTAAACCCTAGATCTTAGGGTTCTTATTGTCCGCCCTCAGTTTTCCCATTCAATCTCACGTTTCCTCACCATTCCGCTGCGTTGTTACTCGTCGGAGAAGCTTCGAGGAGTCCGAATCGTGCTCGCACAGCCTCTATCGTCATCTTCTCGGGTGCTCGTCCATCATTTATTCTAGACAAAACTACGGTAATTTACAAATAATTTCTACATCTTCCAACTACTTTTCTTTAACACGGTATTTTTTATTTCTGTAACCGTTACAAATGTAAGTCATTATTATTGTTTTATATTTATTAAATACATCACATACATTTTCTTTATAAAGCCAAATATATTATTGAGAAAGGAAAGATACAATTATTTGCTAAAATATAGTCAGTTTGTATGAATGGAAAAATAAGTGATACTATTGGAAACCTTGAAAATGAAAAATGTTGGCCTCATATAAGGCACTGAGTGGAAAAATAATTTAAGTAATTTTCTCTGTACCTTCATTTCAAAGTATCTGTAGTAGCACGCAAGGTTAATTTCAATGATGAAACCCGGGATCAACTCTCAGTTGCGGAATTTAACTTTTAAAAATTGAAATTCTTTTTTGGAAATAAAATTTGACAATTAATTTAAAAAACATTCAACGCCAATATGAAACCATTATTTTCATGCTTTTCGAAATGCTTGAATAAAACATTAAAATTGTGCTAATGGTCATTACCAAAAAATGATCGTTTCCTTATTATTATACTTTCGGATAATAAAAAATACTAATGCGTTTGCGCAACTATTTTCTCTTTTCTTCTAACTTTATAGGGCTATTCAACAGTTTCCCTCTTAAAAAATTCATAAACTTTTATTTGAATGAGAATGAAAAGTTTCTTTAACAATTTATAATAACATTATTTATTATATTAATGTTTACTTTCAAACATTTACAAAAAGACATTAGTCCATACATAATTTTTTCATTTTCTAAAATACATTAATTGTGGACTTTTAACTTTTCAAATAAATGAGTGTCTTGTTCATTGGTGATGCGTCTTGATTACGGAGCTATTCCCTGTGTTTACAAACTAAACAATCTAAATTCATGGAACAAGTTGATATACAAGATATTGACTAATATCGAACTGTTGTGCTTCTTCTATTAACATGTAAAATATAATATCTTACAACACAAGTAGACGCTTCACGGAAACACATTTCTACACACAGATCGCAATTTCACAAGAATTTCGCAGGTCACCATGACATATATAGACTTTCGGATAATTACACAAGAATTTCACAAGAATTTCGCAGGTCGCAAAGATCATTACCAAAAAATGATCTTTACATTATAATTATTATACTTTCGGATAATAAAAAATACTAATGTGTTTGCGCAACTATTTTCTCTTTTCTTTTAAATTTATAGGACTTTTCAACACTTTCCTTCTTAAAAAATTCATGAACTTTTATTTGAATGAGAATGAACAGTTTCTTTAACAATTTATAATAACATTATTTATTATATTATTGTTTACTTTCAAACATTTACAAAAAGACATTAATGCATGCATAATTTTTCATTTTCTACAATACATTAATTGTGGACTTTTAATTTTTCAAATAATTAAGTGTCTTGTTCATTGGGGATGCGTCTTGATTACGGAGCTAATCCCTGTGTTTACAAACTAAACAATCAAAATTCGTGGAACAAATTGATATACAAGGTATTGACTAATATCGCACTGTTGTGCATCCCCTAACATGTAAAATATAATATCCTACAACACAAGTAGACGCTTCACGAAAACACATTTCTTCGCATAGATCGCAATTTCACAAGAATTTCGCAGGTCACCATGACATATATAGACTCACTTTCGTTGAGGAATTGCATGTCGATAACGAATATCTCCACGGAGAAAATTGTACTATCTGTTGGAACAATCAGTGCCGTTATAGAGTTGCGCAGCGGAATAAAATATTCGGAAAGCGTGTTACGGTCACAAATCAAGTTTTAATGGTCCGTTTTAGAAAAACAATTTTCTTAGAGAAAATTTATCAAACAGTTGATATGCATAAAAGATAAATAGTGTAGGGAATAGAAAATCACACAAGCAATTTTTATCCTAGTTCGATTCAAAAGAATCTACGTCCAGTCGTTAATCAATATAAATAGTGATTAACCTTTTTCACTAAAAAGTTATTTAACAGATTACAAGAAATAGTGAATAAAGCAGATATATAAACCTTCCTTCGACGAACGAACCGGAAGAAGAACACTCTGCCAACTCGAAGAGAACCGCTCCGACTATCGACAAACGAAACGCGAGCTTCTCCTATTCACGAGACTAGGCAGAGCACCTTGCTAACTCGAAGAGAGCTTGCTCCGACTATCGACACACGACACGCGAGCCTCTCCTGTTCACGAGACCAAGCAAGGGAACTTGAACTATAGCTTATGAGAACTTCCTCTGACAAACAGTATTCTGCAAGAGCTTCTTTTCAACAACATTTTTTTCTAATTTCTCCAAAACAAAATATATAGCCAAGTACACTGAGTGCCAAAGGTCAGCTCCCAACTGCAATCAATAATCGATTATTGTAAGTGATAATCGATTATTCAAGTCCGTTACAGGGTTTTCAAAAAGTGATAATCGATTATATGAAGTGATAATCGATTATTCCTGTATGACTCTATGATAATCGATTATTGCCATTCCATAATCGATTATTGCAGTTAAAAATGCAAGTTTACAAGGTTTACAAGAATTTCCTACTACATTTAATTTCTACAAATTGCTTTTAACTAATTCTAATATCTTCTTCAACAAAAACTTCTTGTAGCATCATCAAAACAAATTTCTTCAAGATTTACCAAGATTTACCAATACTCCTTATTGGTAACACTATCAAGATAAAAAAGGTAAGGTAGAAATGTCCAACTAAAGATCGTGGTTTGATGCCACCAGTACGGTCTAACAAGATGTCCATTCATCGTTGTTCAAAACCTTGGTTTTGAAGTCGAAACCAATGGATTAAATCGTCCCAGAAACGACTAGTAGATTTATTCTAGACAAAACTACGGTAATTTACAAATAATTTCTACATCTTTCATCTTCTTTTGTTTAACACGGTATTTTTTATTTCTGTAACCGTACAAATGTACGACAATATTATTGTTTTATATTTATTCAATACATCACATACATCTTCTTTATAAAGGCCAATATGTTATTGAGAAAGGAAATATAAAATCACTTGCGAAAATACAGTCAGTTTGTATGGGCGAAAAAATAAGTGATACTATGGGAAACCTTGAAAATGAAAAATGTTGCCCTGGTATAGGGCACTAACTCCAAAAATATTTTAAGTAATTTTCTCTGTACTTGCATTTCAAAGTTTCCGCAGTAGCACACCAGGTTAATTTCAATGATGAAATCCGGGTTCAACTCCCAGCTGCAGAATTTACCTTTTAAAAATTGAAATTCTTTTTTTGAAATAAAATTTGACAACTAATTTACAAAAGATTCAACGCCAATATGAAACCATTATTTTCATGCTTTTCGTAATGCTTGAATAAAACTATAAAATTGTGCCAATAGTCATTACAAAAAAATGATCTTTACATTATTATTATTATACTTTCGGATAATAAAAAATACTAATGCGTTTGCACAACTATTTTCTCTTTTCTTTCAAATTTATAGGACTTTTCAACACTTTCCTTCTTAAAAAATTCATGAACTTTTATTTGAATGAGAATGAACAGTTTCTTTAACAATTTATGATAACATTATTTATTATATTATTGTTTACTTTCAAACATTTACGAAAAGACATTAATCCATACATAATTTTTCATTTTCTACAATACATTAATTGTGGACTTTTAATTTTTCAAATAATTAAGTGTCTTGTTCATTGGTGATGCGTCTTGATTACGGAGCTATTCCCTGTGTTTACAAACTAAACAATCAAAATTCGTGGAACAAATTGATATACAAGGTATTGACTAATATCGCACTGTTGTGCATCCCCTAACATGTAAAATATAATATCTTACAACACAAGTAGTCGCTTCACGAAAACACATTTCTTCGCACAGATCGCAATTTCACAAGAATTTCGCAGGTCACCATGACATATATAGACTCTCTTTCGTTGAGGAATTGCATGTCGATAACGAATATCTCCACGAAGAAAATTGTACTATCAAGATAAAAAAGGTAAGGTAGAAATGTCCAACTAAAGATCGTCGTTTGATGGCACCAGTACGGTCTAACAAGATGTCCATTCATCGTTGTTCAAAACCTTGGTTTTGAAGTCGGAACTAATGGATTAAATCGTCCCAGAAACGATTAGTAGATTTATTCTAGACAAAACTACGGTAATTTACAAATAATTTCTACATCTTTCAACTACTTTTGTTTAACACGGTATTTTTTATTTCTGTAACCGTTACAAATGTACGACAATGTTATTGTTTTATAGTTATTCAATACATCACATACATCTTCTTTATAAAGGCAAATATATTATTGAGAAAGGAAATATAAAATCATTTGCGAAAATACAGTCAGTCTGTATGGGCGGAAAAATAAGTGATACTATAGGAAACCTTGAAAATGAAAAATGTTGGCCTGGTATAAGGCACTAAGTGGAAAAATATTTGAAGTAATTTTCTCTGTACCTACATTTCAAAGTATCTGCAGTAGCACACCAGGTTAATTACAATGATGAAATCCGGGTTCAACTCCCGGCTGCGGAATTTACCTTTTAAAAATTGAAATTCTTTTTTTGAAATAAAATTTGACAAGTAATTTACAAAAGATTCAACGCCAATATGAAATCATTATTTTATTTTCATGCTTTTCGTAATGCTTGAATAAAACTATAAAATTGTGCCAATAGTCATTACCAAAAAATGATCTTTACATTATTATTATTATACTTTCAGATAATAAAAAATACTAATGCGTTTGCGCAACTATTTTCTCTTTTCTTTCAAATTTATAGGACATTTCAACACTTTCCTTCTTAAAAAATTCATGAACTTTTATTTGAATGAGAATGAACAGTTTCTTTAACAATTTATGATAACATTATTTATTATATTATTGTTTACTTTCAAACATTTACGAAAAGACTTTAATCCATACATAATTTTTCATTTTCTACAATACATTAATTGTGGACTTTTAATTTTTCAAATAATTAAGTGTCTTGTTCATTGGTGATGCGTCTTGATTACAGAGCTATTCCCTGTGTTTACAAACTAAACAATCAAAATTCGTCGAACAAATTGATATACAAGGTATTGACTAATATCGCACTGTTGTGCATCCCCTAACATGTAAAATATAATATCTTACAACACAAGTAGACGCTTCACGAAAACACATTTCTTCGCACAGATCGCAATTTCACAAGAATTTCGCAGGTCACCATGACATATATAGACTCACTTTCGTTGAGGAATTGCATGTCGATAACGAATATCTCCACGGAGAAAATTGTACTATCAAGATAAAAAAGGTAAGGTAGAAATGTCCAACTAAGGATCGTGGTTTGATGCCACCAGTACGGTCTAACAAGATGTCCATTCATCGTTGTTCAAAACCTTGGTTTTCAAGTCGGAACTAATGGATTAAATCGTCCCAGAAACGATTAGTAGATTTATTCTAGACAAAACTACGGTAATTTACAAATAATTTCTACATCTTTCAACTACCTTTGTTTAACACGTTATTTTTTATTTCTGAAACCGTTACAAATGTACGACAATATTATTGTTTTTATATTTATTCAATACATCACATACATCTTCTTTATAAAGGCAAATATATTATTGAGAAAGGAAATATAAAATTATTTGCGAAAATACAGTCAGTTTGTATGGGCGAAAAAATAAGTGATACTATGGGAAACCTTGAAAATGAAAAATGTTGGCCTTGTATAGGGCACTAACTGGAAAAATATTTTAAGTAATTTTCTCTGTACCTGCATTTCAAAGTATCCGCAGTAGCACACCAGGTTAATTTCAATGATGAAATTCGGGTTCAACTCCCGGCTGCGGAATTTACCTTTTAAAAATTGAAATTCTTTTTTTGAAATAAAATTTAACAACTAATTTAGAAAAGATTCAACACCAATATGAAACCATTATTTTCATGCTTTTCGTAATGCTTGAATAAAACTATAAAATTGTGCCAATCGTCATTACCAAAAAATGATCTTTACATTATTATTATTATACTTTCGGATAATAAAAAGTACTAATGCGTTTGCGCAACTATTTTCTCTTTTCTTTCAAATTTATAGGACTTTTCAACACTTTCCTTCTTAAAAAATTCATGAACTTTTATTTGAATGAGAATGAACAGTTTCTTTAACAATTTATGATAACATTATTTATTATATTATTGTTTACTTCCAAACATTTACGAAAAGACATTAATCCATACATAATTTTTCATTTTCTACAATACATTAATTGTGGACTTTTAATTTTTCAAATAATTAAGTGTCTTGTTCATTGGTGATGCGTCTTGATTACGGAGCTATTCCCTGTGTTTACAAACTAAACAATCAAAATTCGTGGAACAAATAGATATACAAGGTATTGACTAATATCGCACTGTTGTGCATCCCCTAACATGTAAAATATAATATCTTACAACTGTTAAAAGAAAGGAAACCATTAAACCTATACAAGACTAACCTAACACTCTAAAACTCAATTCGCCGAGTCCCCGGCAACGGCGCCAGTTGTTAAACTGATTTTTTTCGCCTAAAATCAGAACAAACTAAGTTTCCCCACTAATGTAGTATAGGGACAACCTAGGTATCAATCCAAAGACTCGGCTAAAATTAAGCTTAAAGTGTAGAATTAATTCTTGTATTTTATTTACTAACTACTAGCTCACAGGTGGGGAAACGGAATTAAAACAAAGAAAATTTAAAAGAAAACAGTAAAGAAACGAAAACTGTTTTAAAAAGAAAAGAAGAAAAATAAAATGTAAGAAAATAAAACCTAAACTAAACTATAGAATCTATGTATAACAGAACAGAACCTAATCTAAAATGAGAACTGAATGTGATTAAAACTATCCTATGAATGCTAACAGTTAACAGGGCAAGGAAAACAAAACTAAAACTGAACCTCATCTATATATCATCAAATAGAAAATAAGAGCAGTAATGAGAATTGAAACAAAACAAGAACAATATAACAACACTGAAATTGAATTTAATTTGACAATTATGAAGCTTAACATCTCTCAAGAAGACCTCTTGATAAGTCATGCTCACTATGGAGTCATATTACATCCAAAACAGATGTAGAAATGTGGATGTTTTCCTTCACAAATCTCAAATAAAATTCAATTCCAGATTTAAAATCACATACAAAAGTAATAGAAGAAAAAGAATAAAAACACAAAACTGAATGAGTTTTTATAAGGTGAAAGCCCTTTTTATAGGGTCAGAAAAACAAAAGAAACGAAAAAGGGAAAAAGAAAGGGGAGAAAAAAAATGGGAGATGGAGAACCTTGCTGTGACGCTTCGAACTCTCCACGTGGAAGCTCCGGTCAGCTCTTCTTTCTCACTGGTCAGCTCCAGTCGTCTTCTCCGGGCAGGATAGCTTCTGGGCCGGCTTCCTTTTGGGCCGTGGAGCTTGTGTTCTTAATCACTACTTCGGTTCTTCTCTTTTGCTGGAACACGAACCCTAGGTGCGGGGTTGAGAGAATTTGGGGAAAGAAGCTCCCTCTTGCACGAATGAAGCACGAAGTATAGGGAACTCCCAGCCTTTGCCCCTTCTCGCAGCATGAAACATTGCGTTTCATTAAACCATCCAAAAGGGCTTCAGCTCAATTCCTTGCACACACTGCACTCCATTTTAATCAGCATTGGGCTTTCTAATTTGGCCCAAACAGCACCAGCCCCTTTGCTTCTTGTTGACCCAATTTTTAGCCCCTTTGACGAGGGATTTTTCTACAACAGAGAAGAAATGAATAGCTAAACAGCAAAATGAAAAAAAAAACAAATCCTAGCAAAAGAAATTTTTATTTTTACTTTTTTTTTGAATATTTTTCTAAAAGAGAAAATACCTAATTATTTAAAAACCTATTTTAATTAACTAAAAAGGGAAAATTAACACTATTTCTATCAAAAGCCTATTTTTACCCTGTTTATACTAATCTATCTTAATTCTAGAAAATTAAAAACTAAAGAAACCTAAGAAATGATTTTTAACAAAGAAAAATATGTAAATCTAGAGTGTTATCACACCCCCACACTTAGACAACTGCCCTCCTGGGCAGGGACAAACAAGAAAGACAAAGGAAAAGAAAAATTCAATCTACAAATGAAAAGACTAAACACATAACTAGGAACACTGGACTCTATCTCAATTAAACTCAACTCTGCTAATTACACAACTACCAGCTATTTTTCTCTAATCAGAACTGCACAAACAGAATCACCAACTCTAAATCTAAGTTTCAGTAACTCTAGCAAGTAAACAACAATTAGATTCAACCAAAACAAACAGAAAGATACAATTCAGAGAAGTAGCAGCCCAAGTTCAACCTCACAGGATAAAGTGTTTCTCTCAAAGCACTCAAGTGTTTAGGTCAGCCTGTGTTTCACTCCATATAACATGATATACCACAATTCACAACTTTGGAAAAATTCTAATTGACACTGCTTGAATCAAGATAACTCTAGATCACTAGGAATTTCATGGCTTGTAATGTAATGGAGGATGGAAAGGGCAGATGGATGGGAAATAGAAGCTGGAATGGATTAGAGAATGTGCAAGAAAGAAGGGAGAATCTGAAACTCACTGCTGGTATTTGCATTCTTTTCTTGGCCAGAATCCTTTTTTTTTTCAGGTCTTTTTCTCAATCAATTTTCTCTTTTTCTCTTTTCCAGACTTTTTTTTTTCTTTTTCAGATAAGATTTTTTTTTCTTTTTAGAGCTCTTTTTCTCCTCAATTTCACCTTTGGCCTCACGCTTTTCTGCTTTCTGAGTTCTAAATTATCCCTACTTCTCACACATCTCTCAAGGTTGTTTATTGATGGGGGAAATGGTTTATAATGGATGGAAAGCAAAGAAAAAGGCTAAGGCTCAAAGGAAGGTACAATGAAAAGAAATGTGAATGGGAAGAAGAAAGAAGGCCTAGATCATTTCTTAAGTTCTACCAAGATCAAGCACACTCAAAGAGAATTAATACAAAATCAGAACTATGACTATACATGCATGCATTCACACTAGAAAGAAAAAATTGGCCCAAAACTCTCCAGGGTTAAAAAGTTGTCAAAATTGAACTTGCTACTCTCTATCATGCAAAAACTGATTATTTAGACTGAACTAACTGCAAAAACTACTGCTAGAGCTACATCTACTCAAATCTAGAGCTAAAGACACTATTAGCAATCTATCTTAAAGAAATAAAGCTAAGAAGTTAAGTAAATCAGCAAAAAGTTAGGTAAAATGTGAAATAGAATCTAGAAATACCTGCACAACATTACCTAAAGCTATTAACAACTAAGACAAAACAGAATGCAACCAGAAAGAATCTCAACTAAGGCTCTACAAAGTAAAACAGCAAAAGAGAAATCTAAAGCAAAATGATATTAAACTAACAAATCCTAATTACAAGTCTAGAAAGAAAACAGCAAAAGAAGAAAGAAAGGACTCTTAAAAATAACCTAAACCAACTCAACTCTAAAACACTTCTACAACAGAAAGACATTAAAAGGGAAAAAAACAAAGAGTTAACTCTGAACCTAACTAAACTAAAACAGACTCGAATTTAAAAGAAAAAGAGCCTAAGAAATTTCTAACAGTAGCAAAGAATGGAAGAGATCCTAGAAAATTACTAAAAACCAGAGCAGGACTCAGAAATTAAAACAGAAACAAATGCTAAAGCAGAAATTAAAAAATATCTAATTCGTGAAATAGAAGGCAAGAATATAAGCAGAGAAAGGAAATTCTAATATGAATTCTAATTACAGAAACTATAAGCAAAAATAAAGTCTAATCCTACAGCCTAAAACATATTCTAAAAGCATAAAAAACTAAGTATTGGCAAACTAAATTCAGAAAATTTTTACAAATAGTAGCAGAAAGAAAATAGTTCTACAAAGGATGAAACTTGAAACAAAGCATGAAACTAATCAAGAGCTTAAAACAGAACAAGTAACTACAAAGGAATAGAAAATAATAGAAATAGGCAAAGAAAAGGGACCAAAAAGTTCTAAAACAGATAAAAAAAACAGTAAAAGAACCTAAGCTAAAACAACATAAACCAGAAAATGAATGAACTGTAAAAACCTAAAGAACTATTAACAACAAAGCTAAAAACTAAAACATATCAATAGCAAAAATATGTATTTACAGACTAAAACAAGAATGGGAAACTACTCTAGGTATTTAAAACTAAATCAATGCATACCTAAACTAAAGGAAAAACAGTTCAGGAAAAATTTTACCCCTATTTTATTACTAAAACTAATACTAAACAGGATTATTTACGTCAGAAAAAAAAAATTTTAACCTATACCTTCCCACCCCCACACTTAAGAGGCACATTGCCCTCAATGTGTGAGTGGGTAAGGTTCTAAACAGCAGAAACATAACAGATATGTACAAAACAGATACTAATGGATATATGCAACAATTAAAGGCACAACTGGAACAAAGAATGTATAAAGCAGAACCAAAAGAAACATATTATTCAATGTACGTGAAAGTAATAGAAACTGAAAATGGAAAAAAGAAAAGAAAGCTTATTCGTTGAAGCTCTATGTGTTGCTTGGTGCTTCCTTTGGGTTCACCACTGGCTGAGCAGGAATGCCTCCAGCCTTCTGATTCACCAGTTCATTTACAGCATGAGCCAGCTGCCCAATCTGCATCTTCATATCCTGAATGGTTGCCTCTAGAGTAGGGTCCATCCTAGGCTGCATTTGTGACTGGTTCTGCCGATACTGCTGGTTCTGCCCTCCATAAAATGATGCATTCTGCCTATTCTGCTGCGCATACTGATTCATGCTCTGCATCAGCCCATTTGACTGTTGTCCACTCTGCTGATTGTATGGAGGAGCTTCGTATCTTGGGTTCAGCATATTCCTCCATCCTGAGTTTTGTGAGTTGGAAGCTTGGTTGTAATGTTGTGGCTGATTCTGGGTTTGCCATTGCTGTTGATTCTGCCTGAAGTTTCCTTGCTGATATTGGAATACAGCTGCCACTGATTCAGCTCCAGGGGTGCCTTGAAGTTGATAACACTGGTCTGTGAAGTGTTGATCTGATGCACACAGACCACAGTGCTTTCTTACTACATTTACTTGGCCTCCTAAAGCTGTCTGCCTCATCAGCTCAATTAGCTCCAAAATTTTGTTCCCCAGCAGCAGGTTGTTCTCAGTAAACATGTTGGTCCTCTCTGAATCTGAGATTGCATTCAGTTGCATCTCATGAACTCCTTTACTACTGCCACCTCTGGTGTAGGTCTGCTGGTAATTCTCAGCCATGTTTGCAATGAGGTTTCTTACTGCAGATGGTGTTTTGTCCATGAGAGTGCCTCCACTTGCCGCATCTATCATGTTCCTTTCTTGAGGCAGCAACCCTTCATAAAAGTATTGCAGCAGCAGTTGCTCATTGATCTGATGGTTGGGACATGTGGAGCATAACCTCTTGAAGCGTTCCCAGTATTCAAACAGATTCTCTCCAGGCAGTTGTCTAATTCCACTTATTTCTTTTCTCACAGTTGTTGTCCTGGAGGCAGGGAAGAACCTTTCCAGAAATTTCCTCTTCATTTCTCCCCAGCTAACTATGGGTACATTCTGAGAAAACAGCCACTCCTTGGCAGTGATAACAGTTGAAAAACTGTTATTTTCATGCTTAAAATTGGCACTAAAAGCAACCTTTAGACTTAGAAACTAGCTTGAAATCATACTTTTATCCATATTTTCAGAAATAAGAGAGCTGGACAGGTTTATGCTTGATTTAAGTGTTTTTGTGCAGGTTTTAAGGTGAATTTGGTGAAAGAAGTGAAGAAGGAGAGAGATGACATTAGAAAAGACAAGAAAAAGTGCAAAAAGGAGAAGCCGAAGGCACCGCTCAGCGGCAATTTACCGTTGAGCGGCACTCAGGAGGTTGCGAGAGTCACGCTGAGGGGCAAAATGGCCGCTGAGGGGAAGAAACGTGACGCGCAGTCACCGCTGAGCGGTATTTTACCGCTGAGCGGCACTTTAATGGGCTTGGGCTTTTGATCTTTTGTAATTCTAGAATAGTATATAAGGACTTGCACGTCCTAGAATTAGTATCTTTGGCAGAAACAAGGCAAACACTCTCTCTTCTCACCCCTTTGAAGGAGGATCTTGGATGCTCAGGCTACCTCTTCACCTTTATTGGGTTTATTCTTTCATTCTTTCATTGTTCATCTAGGTTCACCATGAATATGGTGAACTAAACCTTGTATGTTTGTTGGGGAATCAATGTAATCTCTTGAAGCTCTCATATATGGAATCTTTGCTTGCATCTTTTAATTAAGACTTATGCTTTCTTTCATCATTAGTTAGGGTTTTTCCTCTTTGCTCAATGCTTGCATAGTTTAACTCATTCAATGCATGATTATTGATTTTGTCGATACGGGCACGTACGGGGAAGTCTAGATCCGGGGAATTTCTCCCAATATTATACTGACAATATTATATTGGTTGTCGTTAAGCTCCTGCACTCATGAACTAATCATTAGGAATGCTAGGAATTGTATGAATTCGTGATTAGGGAGAAGCCATCTAGAATGGTACTTTAGAGAGTGGCATTAACAATGATGATTTGAATGTTGAATTCCTAAAATATATGAGAGTGGATGAGATGAAATTGACCCCCAACAACATATTCATTCATATAATTCATTGAAAGTGTTTATCTTTTGTCTTTGCCATTGATCAAACTTCATGCATACATGTTTATTTTCTGTCTTGCATATTAAAATTTAAATCTTTCGTTTGTATGTCCTAGCTAATCAACAAATCACATAACTAAACTAGGCCGTGAGTCCTTTGGGAAGAACGATACTTGGTCTTACCAAGTTTATTACTTGAACGATTCGGTCATACTTGCCGATTGTGAAACAAGTTTGTGACATCATATTTTGGTGATCATAAATTTGTCCATCAGGCAGCATCTTGTAGTGAAAATGGAAAGGCTTTCATCTTGACAATCTCCTCAGGCACATCCAGTGGTTTCATAGTTGAACAGACCACTATGAACTCCATAATATGCTTGTGAGGGTCCTCCCCTGCTGACACATGGAACCTTGGCAGATGCTGAATGAACCCAGATTTAAGATCAAAGTTGGGTGCTCCCTGCACATATGGCACTTGGATGCACAGGGGCTGGAATCCAATTTCCTGATTAGCCAGCTCCTTTAATGTTCTCTCTCCTTCCTCAACAGTCATGTCTTCAGTCTCAGATGTATCTGATAAACACTCAAATGCAGTTGGAAATGATCTAGTAGCCTCAAATTCACGCTGGTTCCTCTCCTTTTTGATTCCTTTTCTATTTCTGCCAATTTCTGGATCCATGGTAAACAAAGGGCTGTGATTAGCCCTGGTCATACACTTTCAACTCTCACAGCTAGATGAACACCTGTTAGTTTGCAGATTCAGAGAGAAAATAAAATAATTTTTCATTACATGCACTTCTAATTCTGCTTAAACCTCCTCAACAGATGTATTGACTAAGCACCCACAACCACAGTAATTACCAGCAACACAAATAAAAGACCAAAACAGCACAAAATCAAGACAGATGCACAAAACAGATAGCACATGAATATATATACAAGTCAGAACTACTAAAGAGCATAAAAAAAAATTTGAAAATCATAACGAAACAGAATATAAAATCTACAGTAAGAAAATCAACACAGTTCTAAAAAAAACAAAACAAGAGGAAAAAAATAAGATAAAGTCTATTCAAGGTAGATTTTCTATAACTGGATCATTGAACTGCACTGTATTTTTCTCATTTTCTAAAGGCTGCCTCTCCTGGAAGAATTTTAATTGATGACCATTGACTGTGAATGACTTATCAGCCTCCGGTTTCCTAATCTCCACTGCCCCATTTGGGAATACTTCGACTATTACATAGGGCCCTTCCCATTTTGACCTAAGCTTGCCAGCTATCAACTTCATTTTGGAGTTGTACAGGAGCACTTTCTGCCCAATACTGAACTCTTTCCTTGAGATATTCATATCATGAAACCTCTTCACTTTCTCTTTATAAAACCTTGAGTTCTCATAAGCCTCCAGCCTGATTTCATCCAGCTCTTGTAGCTGCAATTTCCTCTGCTTCCCAGCTGCATTATACTCCAAGTTGCACCTTTTAACAGCCCAGAATGCCTTGTGTTCAATCTCTATTGGTAAATGGCATGATTTGCCAAATACTATCCTAAAAGGTGACATCCCAAGAGGTGTACGATATGCTGTCCTTTGTGCCCACAGTGCTTCATCTAGCAACTCACTCCAATTCTTCCTATTTGGCTGGACCAGTTTTTGGAGCAGCTTCTTCACTTCTCTGTTAAACACCTCTGCCTGCCCATTTGTTTGTGGGTGGTAAGGTGTAGACACCTTATGTTTCACTCCATATCTGCTCAGAAGTGTTGCTATAAGCTGATTGCAGAAGTGTGTGCCTTGATCACTAATTATTGCCTTTGGAGCCCCAAACCTGCAAAAAATGTTAGTTTTCAAGAATTTTGAGACTGTTCTAGCATCATTCGACTTGGTTGCTTTTGCCTCTACCCACCTAGACACATAATCAACAGCCAACAGAATGTAAGAATACCCAGATGAGCTTGGCAGGGGTCCCATAAAATCAATGCCCCATACATCAAAGATTTCACAAAATAATATATTCTGCAGAGGCATCTCATTTCTCCTAGTTATATTCCCCCCAGCCTTTTGACAAACCTCACAACTCTTCACAAAATTATAGGCATCCTTGAAAAGAGTGGGCCAAAAGAATCCACTATCTAACACTCTTCTAGCTGTCCTGGTTGGGCCAGAGTGACCTCCTACCAATGTATCATGACAGCCATGCAGGACTCCATTTATTTCAGTATCAGGCACACACTTCCTAATGATTTTATCACTACAAAACCTCCACAAATAAGGGTCATCCCACACATAATACTTTGCATCAGATTTCAATTTATCTATATAATGCCTAGATGCATGAATAGGAAAAACAGCAGCAGCTAAATAATTAACCAATTCAGCATACCAAGGAAGGAAGTTGAGTCAGAGCAGAAAATACAAACTCATCTGGAAACTTTTCATTCAGTGGAATTTCTTCCTCCTTTCCTGCTATTCTGCTCAAGTGATCAGCCACTTGATTTAAGGCTCCACTTTTGTCTTTAATTTCTATATCAAATTCCTGCATCAGAAGCAGCCACCTCATAAGCCTGGGTTTTGAATCAGCTTTCTTCATTAAAAATCTCAAGGCTTAGTGGTCTGTGTGAACCACAGTTTTTGATCCCAGCAAATATGGCCTATACTTCTCCAAAGTAAAAATGACTGCCAGCAACTCCTTTTCTGTGGTGGTATAATTTTTCTAGGCAGCATCAAGGGTCCTAGACGCATATGCAATGACATGAGGGATCTTTTCTTTTTTCTGGGACAGCATAGCTCCCAATGCAAAGTCTGAAGCATCGCACATCAATTCAAAAGGTAATTCCCAGTTTGGTGGTTGAAGAATTGGTGCAGTGGTGAGTTTCCTTTTCAGCTCATCAAAGGCTCCCTTGCAAGTCTCATCAAATTCAAAGATTGAATCCTTTTGAAGGAGTCTAGACAGCGGCAAGGCTATGTTGCTAAAATTTTGAATGAATCGCCTATAAAAGCCTGCATGTCCTAGGAAAGAACGCACTTCCCTCACAGTGGAGGGGTAAGGCAGGGCAGAAATCACATCTATCTTAGATTTATCTACTTGGAAGCCCTTTTCAGAAATAACATGTCCTAGTACTACCCCTTCATTGACCATAAAGTGGCATTTTTCAAAGTTTAAGACCAAATCAGTTTCAATGCACTTTTTCAAAACTTTTTCTAAATTGCTTAGGCATTCCTCAAATGAAGCTCCAAACACTGTGAAGTCATCCATAAAAACCTCGATGCAACTTTCTATTAATTCTGAAAAAATACTCAACATGCATCTTTGGAAAGTTGCAGGAGCATTACATAGTCCAAATGGCATCCTAATGTAAGCATAAGTGCCAAATGGACATGTAAATGTGGTTTTATGTTGATCTTCAGGGTGTATATGAATCTGCATGTACCCAGAAAAGCCATCTAGAAAACAGTAAAAAGGTTTACCTGCTAACCTTTCAATGACTTGGTCTATGAAGGGGAGAGGGAAGTGATCTTTCCTTGTGGCTTGATTCAGCTTTCTGTAATCAATACAGACCCTCCACTTATTTGCAACTCTGGTAGGCACAAATTCTCCCTCTTGATTCTTTACAATTGTCATTCCAGATTTCTTTGGCACCACTTGAACTGGTGATACCCAAGTACTGTCTGAAATGGGGAAAATCATCCCTACTTTTAAGAGCTTGCTCACTTCCTCCTTCACCACATTTTGAATAGTTGGATTCAACCTCCTTTGAGGCTGCCTAACAGGAACTGCATCACTGTCCAGCAATATTCTGTGCATGCAGAGGGCTGGACTGATCCCTGGTATATCTTCCAAAGTCCACCCAAGAGCCTTCTTGTGTTGTTTCAAGACTTGTAGCAACTGCTCTTCCTGGTCAGGGTTCAAACTTGCTGAAATGATCACTGGAAATTTACTTCCAGCTTCAAGATAAGCATATTTTAAGTGCAGAGGCAGCAGCTTTAATTCAAATTTTTGCTGCTGCTCTGGAGCTTCTTGTGCAGATTCTTCACCAAGTTCAAAAACGTCTTCTTCTAGTGCTTGCAAGTCCATATTTTCAAGGAATTTATCTTCACACCCAATGCAGAATTCAGAATGTAATTCTCCCTCTGCCATGTTCAAATCAGATTGCACCTGAAGCTCCAAATTATTACAACAAATTTCTGAATAACTGAACACATCTGAATGGTTTTCCAGGGGATGACTCATGGCTTCAAAAATGTTGAATCTGACCTGGGTGTCTCCAAACTCCATGGTTAAATTTCCTTCATGCACATTGATAATGGTTTTTGCTGTCATCAAAAATGGTCTTCCCAAAATCAATGTAGGACTCTGCCTTGAATTCTCACCCTCCATTTCTAGAACATAGAAATCTGTTGGAAACATTAACTGATTTACCCTCACTAGCACATCTTCCACAATGCCCAAAGGTTTCGCAGTGGTTCTATTGGCTAGTTGGATAATGACAGATGTAGGCTTTAAATTTCTTAACTTCAGAGCCTTATAAACAGAACTGGGCATGACATTGATGGATGCTCCCAAGTCCACTAAAGCATTTGCAATGGAAATTTCTCCAATGGTGCATGGGATGGTAAAATGCCCTGGATCACTATGTTTAGGAGGCAGCTCCAACTTGGAAACAGTAGAAATATTTTTGATTTGTGGCCTCCTCAATCCTCTTTTATAGGTGCACACTTCTTTAAGGAACTTGGCATATTTAGGCACCTGTTTAATTGCTTCCAGCAGAGGCATATTAATTTCTATCTTCTGAAAAATCTTCAATAACTCAGCATCAGTTTCCAATTTCTTTTCTGCAGGTGCAGATTTGACAAGGAAAGGAGGTTCAATTGTGGTTTCTAGTTGCTGCTCCTTCTCAACAAGTTTTTCTTTCTCCACGTGAGCATGCAACTCCTTTCCACTTCTTAACATGACTGCATTGGTATTGGCAGTCCTGTTTACTTGCACCTCTGGTTGATGAGCTGGCTGCATTTTCCCCAGTTCAGACGTTCCTCTCAAATGGGGAGGAATATACTTGGTGGTCCACTACAAGAAATATGGCTATTACATACGGATTATTATATACGGATTATAATCCGTATATAATATATATATTACATACGGATATTATATACGGATTTTAAAAAGAAAATTATATACGGATATTATATACGGATTTTTACATACGACAAATCCGTATATAAAAGTCGTATATAATGTTAGCGCGTAATGGTGGGAAAGTTATCTAAGGATAGATCCGTATATAGTTCCAATTATTTGTACGTAACTCTGTCCACGTTTTAGCTACCAATATTACATACAGAAAAATAATTTACTTAAAAAAATTCTGATTAAAATGAAGCCAACCGAACCTCAAAGCCTATTCTTCTCAAAACCCTCTAGCTTTTCTCTCTCCCTCGAACCCTATTCTTCTCAAAACCCTTGATCTTCTCTCTATCCCTCGAACCCTATTTGATCTCTCTCTCAAACCCTCGCGATTTCACATCTCTCTCTGGAGCCCTCTTTGCTCTCATTGTCCCTCTCTCAAGCCCTATTCGCCTCGCTGTCCCTCTCCCGAGCCCTCTTCACTGTCGCTGTCCCTCTCTCGAACCCTTGCTTCTTCCCCCTTTCTCTCTCGAACTGTCGTCGCATAATAACACAACAATGTCGTTGTCCTTCGTTGATGAAGCAATCACCTTCATCGTTCGTTTCGGAGTCATAGTTCGACGCTGAGAGAGTACCTTCATCCACCCTAGGTTCGTGATAATACTCCAGGAGCGGGAAGGGTTCGGAGAGGAGTGAAAAATAGGAAGATTGTTCGGTGAGAAATGCGAATTAGGTCACGTGTTCGGTGGAAAAGGAAGATTCAACGGCTGAATCGGTGAAATGGTGCAAAAATGAGGATGTAATCGGTGGATTCGATGGAGAAGGCTATAGTGATTTATCAGAAAATATTCCGGAATTTATGTTCTTTCTCTTCTCTTCGACATTTATGTAAATGTTTTTGTGCAGGTTCAAGAAGTGTACGAAATTTCAGCTGAGTATGAAGAAAAGCGTGACCCTAAGAAACTGGAAGAATTTGGAAATATGATAACTAGTTTGGATGCAGGGGACTCTATTGTTGTTTTCCTTGCTAAGGGAAGTAAGTATCAAAACACTAGGATTATCTTTGTTGGTTTAGCAAACTGCATTAACCACGCCTTTGTTTGGAGTTTATTCTGCAGAAGAAGAAATGTTCAAGGTGAAAAGAAACAAAGGCTTCGTTGAGTCAATGACATTGTTGACAATTTTCTTTTGTTACTTTTGTCTATGTTGTGCAGATTCAAGCTGCCTTCTGTACAGATGAAATCAAGAGGACCCCCCTAAGACCACAAGATGAGATGAGACCAGGGATGAGCTACTTCCATGAAACAATTTGGAATGGTGTTTCCAGATTTCATCAAGCAATCTGGTATGATTTTAAGCATGATTTTTTAATATGATTTTAAGCATGATTTATTAGAAAATAACCAAGGTTGGAATTTCATCAAGCAAAGTTTCATTGTTAAGCAAAGTTTGTTGATGTTATCTCACAATTTGGCAGTCACATGTGCACGTTTCATTGTTAAGCAAAGTTCTCAGATAGTTTGAAAATTCTGATACCTCGGGATCAAGAACCCAAACAATTTCTAACTAAGCTGTGACAAGCTTTGGGATTAAGATAGTTTTTGGCCTAACTTATTTCTAATTTTCTTCTCCTTATAAGAAGAAACAGTATATATAAAAGTTAAAAAAAAAGTAGTATAGTTTTTAGAAGAAATTATGAAGTATTAAATAAGCTAATTGGTGGAGCTTCTCTGAAGTGTTTATGGAGCTTCTTAAGTTGGATATCATAATCCTGTCCACCGATGTTTTATGCTTTCCTTTATTTGTTGCATGTTTATATTTTTTGTAAACCTATAATTTACATTAACAAAAATCACTTAAATGACTTTTTATAATTTTAAAAATTAGCAGTTCTTAAATATATGCTTTTGAAACAATTTTATGTAAACCAAAGTAATTTTTGCTGAGAATTTTTAATTTTTATTTTAGTTTTTATATCCATTAATGTGCAATCTACAGACATAGGAAATATAACTATGGCTTATTGCAAATATACCCCATTAATTTCCTTTTAATATGAACTTTATCTTTGAAGTTATTTTTGTTGAAATGCATTCTTACCACAAATTTTAATATTACAATATCCACAATGTTGACACTAGTGTTCTAATTTTAATATGAAATCTTTTGCAGCACCTTTTTAAGGAGTTATGGAAATGATATGATTAACATCGACCATTGTTGTTACCATCATTTAAGAGTATTAATCCATCTAAATAGGTATCATTTCATTGGTTAACTTATATGTTCATCTTGCTTCCTTCCTAATTAACCATGAAATGTTTAATATAATTTATTATCTTAGAAAGGCCGTTATGCAGGAATATCTTCATTCTTATTTAGTTTTTTTTAACCTTTCATGGGATGGATAAACATTTCTTAAAAGGGTTCTTAAATGTTGTCAAAGCTAGTAAGATGAAAATTTGGTGTTTAAGAGGCAGAATGAGCTTAAAGAAATTTACAGAGGAGTTCACATGGATGTCGATAGTGAATCTGCAAGACAGATTTTGACTAGTCTCATTGAATGTGCTACAAAACCTGTCATATTATCTCCTTTATATGGTTTTTAAAACTCTCTTTCTATGGTGACTGTTCTGATTCTGTAAAATGTAACTCTTTTGTAGATGAAGGAGGCACAATGCTAATGTTCTTTTGTTCTGGCAAGTCAAGCCTATTGTACATGTTTTTCAGGTGATACTCCTGACTTAATTTTGTTGCATATGTGTTGGTCTCAGTCTCATTTCCTTGGTTGTCATATCCTTATGAGTATGAAGAGGGATAGATTTAGCTCCTCTAAAGTTTTTGCATTGCAGGTATGACTTTGTGGATTCTCTGATTGTGGGTGATATATAATGTTTTTATTGGTGATTTTTGAGTGTAAGAAGGTTTAAGATGATTTAATATGTGAATTTGTGGATATTTTATTTAGAAAAAGATGATTTTAATGTTGATTCAAAACCACTTTGCAATTTCATGTAATCTAGTAGAAGTAGCAACAAAGGTATACTCTCACATTTTAAACTTAGAATTGAAATTTGTACTTATCATGCTTTTTCTGTAAATTCAGAGTACTTATTTTTCCACTGAAAATTGGCTCTGGCACTGTTAGTTTTTTCTCATTTGTAGTCCCAAAATGGACTTGGCATGCTTTTTCTGTAAGCTTTTATTGTGTAATTACTACTCTGTATAAATAACGAATTCTGCCAAAGTTCAATGGTTCATTGATTTGAATTCCATTGCAGGATTTATTTGAGAAGAAAGAGATGTGGCCTTGTGAAGCTTGTGGGTTGAACATTCCTTATAAGATGTTAAAGAAGAAAAAGGATTTAAGGGTCGGGGGCCAATTCCTATGTAGAACATAAAAGAGTTTGTATATCATTTTCTTCTCATAGATTGTATTTAGTTCTGGAACTAAAACATCATAATTCAAGTTCTGGACTTGTTTAGAATTTTTTTCCAGTCTCTAAAATCACTTTGTTTTTCAGTTAACAAAATCAAAGCATTATTGTGGCATATGCAAGAAAGTTTGGGATCTTCAGATAGTGGAAGTTGGGTAAGTAGCTAAATCTTGTTAACTAATTAAGGTTACTCTGTTATGCTCAAAAGACTATATTGGTTAATATTAACCTTTTCCTTTTACCTTTGCGGATGTCCCCTCCAAATTAGGTGCACTGTGATGGATGGAGAGGAGTGTGAGTGCATGCACAGGGAATACCCATTACTTGGTATTTTGTCTCTTTGGAGGAAGAGGGTAGAGGACCATGAAGAACATTGGAAGAAGTTGTTAAAAGGGATGTCACAGGGAATAATTCTTTAAGGATTTGTTTTTTGACTGTACCCAATGGTGTAATCCATATAGTTGACATAGTTTAATGAATTAAGAATTTTGTTGTTGTTTTCAGCTTAATAGTATGGCATTTTAGCATTATGATAAACTGGAAAAAAAGAATTTTATAATTCTTTCATGATGAATCAACCATTGATAAAATATAATTCATTATCTTTGAAGACTAGTTGCTTCCATTTTTATAATCTAGAGCTGGAACAAGATCCAGATTTCATAATGTTGTCTCGCCAATTCAAAGCTACTGTTATGGAGCTTATTTATGTTTTGGAGCTGGTAAAGCTTTTACCTTCAGCACTTAACATTTACTGATAATATAGAATTTTGATTTGAGTATTTAGCTCTAGAAAACCTAGGATAATATAAATATTAGTTGAATATTACCATTTCAGTCTATGCTTGCCTAAAATATTTTGGGTTATTCATGTTAACTTCTGTTTTATAGTTATATGTATAAACTATTAATTTTAATATTTTGGGATTGTCATCTTTTTGTGTTGCATTTGTATTTAATTACTAAAAATTCCTTGCTTGTTTGTAGAAACAAAGAACTGGTTGAAGGGTTGCAATTAAGGGTCACCTTATGAGTGGCAAGTTTACAGGTGAGTAATCTTCCTTTTGTGTTTGAACATGATTATTAAGAAAAGTAATTAGAACAGGTGAGTAATCTTCCTTCATGTTACTTTCTAGTTATATATTTATGATTTAATTGTCTTTCTTCTCTTAATAATTAGAAAAGTACTTAATATGGTGTATTTTTTGGTAATGGGTAACAACTATTTGAAATTCTCTAATGCTTCTGTGCCATTTCGAATTGATACATAACATGTTTGACCATACTTATTTTCTGCAGGTTAATTCTATATGGATGGTACAATTTTAAGATTTGGGGAGTTGAAGGGACCAGGGGCAATGATTGAACAAGTTAAAGGGTTTTTGTATTCAGTTTTTTCTCTTCATGGTGCAAGCCCTTTCCTTCCAACATCAGATGGTGATGTGCAAGAGAAGCATAATGAATCAATAACAACTACTTAGAAGAGCAAGAAGTCATGGTGGGGACTTTTGAAATATTAGTGTTAGTAGTTATGAACATTCTTTTAGATATTTTTCTCTTTTTCATATTTTTCTTAATATTTTATATTTTATTGTAAAAGTTAAATTTGAGTGTTATGAGATATTAATATTAAGGAGTTGTATTTATTTCTTTGAACTCTCTTTATAGAGTATTCAAATAAAATTTTCATGTTTTAATTATTTGATTTTCAACACAATTATATATTATAAATTCTTAACATTTATAATCTGGTAGTAATTATTTATAATTTTATGAGAAGTTTTAATGTGTAAAAGTTTTAATATTAATTATATAACTATTAGAAAAAATCAATCTAATTAAATATGTTATAAACAATAGATACATATGTACATACTGTATGTAATTTACATACGGATTTATCCGTACATAATATCCGTATGTAATTTACATACGGATTTATCCGTATATAATATCTGTATGTAATTTACATACGGATTTATCCGTATATAATATCTGTATGTAATTTACATACGGATTTATCCGTATGTAACATCCGTATGTAATTTATATACGGATTTTTCCGTATGTAATTTAGCTACGCCTTTTTTATATACGGATTTTTATCCGTATATAATTCGTATGTAAAATCATTTTACATACGGATTTTTGATGTTATATACGGATTTTGACGGTATGTAATAGTGATTTTTCTTGTAGTGGTCTCCTTTTCCTTTGCAGGTGTAATTTCCCTTGATACACTGTTCTCTTCAACATCTTCCATACAACCAGCTATCGTTTCATTCTCCCAAGAATTTTGTTGAGATCCTTTCAGATTCACTGTGCCCCAGTTCTCTTTCAATTTATTGGCTGCTGAGTCACAGGTTGCACTTATGGGCTGCTCAGACCAGCCTAACAGCCTTGATGCTGTCATCTTATTCTCTGAATGTTTCTGATTCAGCAACTTCACTTTTTCCACCAGATGGGACATTACTTGAGTCATTTCCCTTAAGTCTTTGGATTCTGCCCCAATTACTGGCATAGTGACAGCAGCTTTATTGTACAAATATCCTTGATACGAGCACTCAGCCATTTTACTCAACAGCTATCTTGCTTCAGTTGGAGTTTTATTCATTAAGGACCCTCCAGCAGCCGCATCAACAAACATTCTCTCTCTTTGTAGCAGACCTTCATAGAAATATGTTAGGAGTAGAGAATCATGTAGCTGATGATTTGGGCACATGAGGCATAATTTACTGAATCTGTCCCAGAAATCAGCCAAACTTTCATTTTGCCCTTGCTCAATGGTGCAGATCTGCCTCCTAAAGTATGATACTCTTGATGCTGGAAAAAATCTATTCAAGAATCTACACTGCATCTCTTGCCAACTTACAAAAGGCTGTTGCTGGTAAATTATCCAATACCTGGCAGCGTCTTGTAGGGATAAGGGAAAAGCCTTCATCATAACCAGTTCTTCAGCAGCTCCCGAAGGCTTCATAGAAGAACACACCAGAATAAATTCTCTGATATGTTGATGAGGGTCCTCATGCTCCCATCCATGGAATGTGGGCAGCAACCTTATGAACCCAGGTTTAAGTTCAATTCCATATGCATTCTGCTCCAGGGGTAGATGGGTGCACACCGGCTGGTGAATCATTTCTTGGTTGGCCAGTTCTCTCATGGACTTATCCAGAGGAAAAGCCATACTAACCAGCTCAGTTACCACACTCTCAGGCTAATAAACTACCCCAAGCTAATCTCACTAATTCCCCAGAGTTTGGCCGAACACACTCAGCCTAAACCTCTCAACAGAGATGCCAATCAAGCACACAGAACAACGAAAAAAAATATATATTCCAAGACAGCCATCAGAATCAAAGACCAAAACAGCAAAAAAATCAAAAATTAAAATTCACACTGCTGCAGTTTTAAAAACAGAACCTAAGCATACTAAAAAGAATTTGCAAAAAGAAAGGAAACCATTAAACCTATACAAGACTAACCTAACACTCTAAAACTCAATTCGCCGAGTCCCCGGCAACGGCGCCAGTTGTTAAACTGATTTTTTTCGCCTAAAATCAGAACAAACTAAGTTTCCCCACTAATGTAGTATAGGGACAACCTAGGTATCAATCCAAAGACTCGGCTAAAATTAAGCTTAAAGTGTAGAATTAATTCTTGTATTTTATTTACTAACTACTAACTCACAGGTGGGGAAACAGAATTAAAACAAAGAAAATTTAAAAGAAAACAGTAAAGAAACGAAAACTGTTTTAAAAAGAAAAGAAGAAAAATAAAATGTAAGAAAATAAAACCTAAACTAAACTATAGAATCTATGTATAACAAAACAGAACCTAAACTAAAATGAGAACTGAATGCGATTAAAACTAACCTATGAATGCTAACAGTTAACAGCACAAGGAAAACAAAACTAAAACTGAACCTAATCTATATATCATCAAATAGAAAATAGGAGCAGAAATCAGAATTGAAACAAAACAAGAACAATAT
The DNA here is from genome assembly GCA_034642375.1 of Vigna nakashimae. Lineage (NCBI taxonomy): Eukaryota > Viridiplantae > Streptophyta > Magnoliopsida > Fabales > Fabaceae > Vigna > Vigna nakashimae. The sequence continues at coordinate 17,152,666 of CM067763.1, forward strand.
AACAACACTGAAATTGAATTTAATTTGACAATTATGAAGCTTAACATCTCTCAAGAAGACCTCTTGATAAGTCATGCTCATTATGGAGTCATATTACATCCAAAACAGATGTAGAAATGTGGATGTTTTCCTTCACAAAACTGTATTATTAACGAGAAAAGAAATTTACAAAAATTGTACCAAATACAAGCTCAATCAGAATCACCGCGGTTGTCGCCACCGTGATGTGCGCTCTAAAAGCAAAGAGAACGGAATCCTACTCTATAGAAAGTGGAAAATAACCCTAATCTACAGAGCTTAGAACTATGAACAGAAAATGTATCTCAAAGTGTGCAAAAGTATATATCCTATTTACAAGGTGAAAGCCCTTTTTATAGGGTCAGAAAAACAAAAGAAACGAAAGAGGGAAAAAGAAAGGGGAGAAAAAAATGGGAGATGGAGAACCTTGCTGTGACGCTTCGAACTCTCCACGTGGAAGCTCCGGTCAGCTCTTCTTTCTCACTGGTCAGCTCCAGTCGTCTTCTCCGGGCAGGATAGCTTCTGGGCCGGCTTCCTTTTGGGCCGTGGAGCTTGTGTTCTTAATCACTACTTCGGTTCTTCTCTTTTGCTGGAACACGAACCCTAGGTGCGGGGTTGAGAGAATTTGGGGAAATAAGCTCCCTCTTGCACGAATGAAGCACGAAGTATAGGGAACTCCCAGCCTTTGCCCCTTCTCGCAGCATGAAACATTGCGTTTCATTAAACCATCCAAAAGGGCTTCAGCTCAATTCCTTGCACACACTGCACTCCATTTTAATCAGCATTGGGCTTTCTAATTTGGCCCAAACAGCACCAGCCCCTTTGCTTCTTGTTGACCCAATTTTTAGCCCCTTTGACGAGGGATTTTTCTACAACACAGAAGAAATGAATAGCTAAACAGCAAAATGAAAAAAAAAACAAATCCTAGCAAAAGAAATTTTTATTTTTACTTTTTTTTGAATATTTTTCTAAAAGAGAAAATACCTAATTATTTAAAAACCTATTTTAATTAACTAAAAAGGGAAAATTAACACTATTTCTATCAAAAGCCTATTCTAGAAAATTAAAAACTAAAGAAACCTAAGAAATGATTTTTAACAAAGAAAAATATGTAAATCTAGAGTGTTATCACACCCCCACACTTAGACAACTGCCCTCTTGGGCAGGGACAAACAAGAAAGACAAAGGAAAAGAAAAATTCAATCTACAAATGAAAAGACTAAACACATAACTAGGAACACTAGACTCTATCTCAATTAAACTCAACTCTGCTAATTACACAACTACCAGCTATTTTTCTCTAATCAGAACTGCACAAACAGAATCACCAACTCTAAATCTAAGTTTCAATAACTCTAGCAAGTAAACAACAATTAGATTCAACCAAAACAAACAGAAAGATACAATTCAGAGAAGTAGCAGCCCAAGTTCAACCTCACAGGATAAAGTGTTTCTCTCAAAGCACTCAAGTGTTTAGGTCAGCCTGTGTTTCACTCCACATAACATGATATACCACAATTCACAACTTTGGAAAAATTCTAATTGACACTGCTTGAATCAAGATAACTCTAGATCACTAGGACTTTCATGGCTTGTAATGTAATGGAGGATGGAAAGGGCAGATGGATGGGAAATAGAAGCTGGAATGGATTAGAGAATGTGCAAGAAAGAAGGGAGAATCTGAAACTCACTGCAGGTATTTGCATTCTTTTCTTGGCCAGAATCCTTTTTTTTTCAGGTCTTTTTCTCAATCAATTTTCTCTTTTTCTCTTTTCCAGACTTTTTTTTTTCTTTTTCAGATCAGATTTTTTTTTTCTTTTTAGAGCTCTTTTTCTCCTCAATTTCACCTTTGGCCTCACTCTTTTCTGCTCAAAATCAGAACTATGACTATACATGCATGCATTCACACTAGAAAGAAAAAATTGGCCCAAAACTCTCCAGGGTTAAAAAGTTGTCAAAATTGAACTTGCTACTCTCTATCATGCAAAAACTGATTATTTAGACTGAACTAACTGCAAAAACTACTGCTAGAGCTACATCTACTCAAATCTAGAGCTAAAGACACTATTGGCAATCTATCTTAAAGAAATAAAGCTAAGAAGTTAAGTAAATCAGCAAAAAGTTAGGTAAAATGTGAAATAGAATCTAGAAATACCTGCACAACATTACCTAAAGCTATTAACAACTAAGACAAAACAGAATGCAACCAGAAAGAATCTCAACTAAGGCTCTACAAAGTAAAACAGCAAAAGGGACATCTAAAGCAAAATGATATTAAACTAACAAATCCTAATTACAAGTCTAGAAAGAAAACATCAAAAGAAGAAAGAAAGGACTCTTAAAAATAACCTAAACCAACTCAACTCTAAAACACTTCTACAACAGAAAGACAGTAAAAGGGAAAAAAACAAAGAGTTAACTCTGAACCTAACTAAACTAAAACAGACTCGAATTTAAAAGAAAAAGAGCCTAAGAAAATTCTAACAGTAGCAAAGAATGGAAGAGATCCTAGAAAATTACTAAAAACCAGAGCAGGACTCAGAAATTAAAACAGAAACAAATGCTAAAGCAAAAATTAAAAAATATCTAATTCGTGAAATAGAAGGCAAGAATATAAGCAGAGAAAGGAAATTCTAATATGAATTCTAATTACAGAAACTATAAGCAAAAATAAAGTCTAATCCTACAGCCTAAAACATATTCTAAAAGCATAAAAAACTAAGTATTGGCAAACTAAATTCAGAAAATTTTTACAAACAGTAGCAGAAAGAAAATAGTTCTGCAAAGGATGAAACTTGAAACAAAGCATGAAACTAATCAAGAGCTTAAAACAGAACAAGTAACTACAAAGGAATAGAAAATAATAGAAATAGGCAAAGAAAAGGGACCAAAAAGTTCTAAAACAGATAAAAAAACAGTAAAAGAACCTAAGCTAAAACAACATAAACCAGAAAATGAATGAACTGTAAAAACCTAAAGAACTATTAACAACAAAGCTAAAAACTAAAACAGATCAGTAGCAAAAATATGTATTTACAGACTAAAACAAGAATGGGAAACTACTCTAGGTATTTAAAACTAAATCAATGCATACCTAAACTAAAGGAAAAACAGTTCAGAAAAAATTTTACCCCTATTTTATTACTAAAACTAATACTAAACAGGATTATTTACGTCAGAAAAAAACAATTTTAACCTATACCTTCCCACCCCCACACTTAAGAGGCACATTGCCCTCAATGTGTGAGTGGGTAAGGTTCTAAACAGCAGAAACATAACAGATATGCACAAAACAGATACTAATGGATATATGCAACAATTAAAGGCACAACTGGAACAAAGAATGTATAAAGCAGAACCAAAAGAAACATATTATTCAATGTACGTGACAGTAATAGAAACTGAAAATGGAAAACAAGAAAAGAAAGCTTATTCGTTGAAGCTCTATGTGTTGCTTGGTGCTTCCTTTGGGTTCACCACTGGCTGAGCAGGAATGCCTCCAGCCTTCTGATTCACCAGTTCATTTACAGCATGAGCCAGCTGCCCAATCTGCATCTTCATATCCTGAATGGTTGCCTCTAGAGTAGGGTCCATCCTAGGCTGCATTTGTGACTAGTTCTGCCGATACTGCTGGTTTTGCCCTCCATAAAATGATGCATTCTGCCTATTCTGCTACGCATACTGATTCATGCTCTGCATCAGCCCATTTGACTGCTGTCCGCTCTGCTGATTGTATGGAGGAGCTTCGTATCTTGGGTTCAGCATATTCCTCCATCCTGAGTTTTGTGAGTTGGAAGCTTGGTTGTAATGTTGTGGCTCATTCTGGGTTTGCCATTGCTGTTGATTCTGCCTGAAGTTTCCTTGCTGATATTGGAATACAGCTGCCACTGATTCAGCTCCAGGGGAGCCTTGAAGTTGATAACACTGGTCTGTGAAGTGTTGATCTGATGCACACAGACCACAGTGCTTTCTTACTGCATTTACTTGGCCTCCTAAAGCTGTCTGCCTCATCAGCTCAATTAGCTCCAAAATTTTGTTCCCCAGCAGCAAGTTGTTCTCAGTAAACATGTTGGTCCTCTCTGAATCTGAGATTGCATTCAGTTGCATCTCATGAACTCCTTTTCTACTGCCACCTCTGGTGTAGGTCTGCTGGTAATTCTCAGCCATGTTTGCAATGAGGATTCTTGCTGCAGATGGTGTTTTGTCCATGAGAGTGCCTCCACTTGCCGCATCTATCATGTTCCTTTCTTGAGGCAGCAACCCTTCATAAAAGTATTGCAGCAGCAGCTGCTCATTGATCTGATGGTTGGGACATGTGGAGCATAACCTCTTGAAGCGTTCCCAGTATTCAAACAGATTCTCTCCAGGCAGTTGTCTAATTCCACTTATTTATTTTCTCACAGTTGTTGTCCTGGAGGCAGGGAAGAACCTTTCCAGAAATTTCCTCTTCATTTCTCCCCAGCTAACTATGGGTACATTCTGAGAAAACAGCCACTCCTTGGCAGCATCTTGTAGTGAAAATGGAAAGGCTTTCATCTTGACAATCTCCTCAAGCACATCCAGTGGTTTCATAGTTGAACAGACCACTATGAACTCCATAATATGCTTGTGAGGGTCCTCCCCTGCTGACCCATGGAACCTTGGCAGAAGCTGAATGAACCCAGATCTAAGATCAAAGTTGGGTGCTCCCTGCACATACGGCACTTGGATGCACAGGGGCTGGAATCCAATTTCCTGATTAGCCAGCTCCTTTAATGTTCTCTCTCCTTGCTCAACAGTCATGTCTTCAGTCTCAGATGTATCTGATAAACACTCAAATGCAGTTGGAAATGATCTAGTAGCCTCAAATTCACGCTGGTTCCTCTCCTTTTTGATTCCTTTTCTATTTTTGCCAATTTCTGGATCCATGGTAAACAAAGGGCTGTGATTAGCCCTGGTCATACACTTTCAACTCTCACAGCTAGATGAACACCTGTTAGTTTGCAGATTCAGAGAGAAAATAAAATAATTTTTCATTACATGCACTTCTAATTCTGCTTAAACCTCCTCAACAGATGTATTGACTAAGCACCCACAACCACAGTAATTACCAGCAACACAAATAAAAGACCAAAACAGCACAGAATCAAGACAGATGCACAAAACAGATAGCACATGAATATATATACAAGTCAGAACTACTAAAGAGCATAAAAAAAAATTTGAAAATCATAACGAAACAGAATATAAAATCTACAGTAAGAAAATCAACACAGTTCTAAAAAAAACAAAATAAGAGGAAAAAAATAAGATAAAGTCTATTCAAGGTAGATTTTCTATAACTGGATCATTGAACTGCACTGTATTTTTTCTCATTTTCTAAAGGCCGCCTCTCCTGGAAGAATTTTAATTCATGACCATTGACTGTGAATGACTTATCAGCCTCCGGTTTCCTAATCTCCACTGCCCCATTTGGGAATACTTCGACTATTACATAGGGCCCTTCCCATTTTGACCTAAGCTTGTCAGCTATCAACTTCATTTTGGAGTTGTACAGGAGCACTTTCTGCCCAATACTGAACTCTTTCCTTGAGATATTCATATCATGAAACCTCTTCACTTTCTCTCTATAAAACCTTGAGTTCTCATAAGCCTCTAGTGTGATTCCATCCAGCTCTTGTAGCTGCAATTTCCTCTGCTTCCCAGCTGCATTATACTCCAAGTTGCACCTTTTAACAGCCCAGAATGCCTTGTGTTCAATCTCTACTGGTAAATGGCATGATTTGCCAAATACTATCCTGAAAGGTGACATCCCAAGAGGTGTACGATATGATGTCCTTTGTGCCCACAGTGCTTCATCTAGCAACTCACTCCAATTCTTCCTATTTGGCTGGACCAGTTTTTGGAGCAGCTTCATCACTTCTCTGTTAAACACCTCTGCCTGCCCATTTGTTTGTGGGTGGTAAGGTGTAGGCACCTTATGTTTCACTCCATATCTGCTCAGAAGTGTTGCTATAAGCTGATTGCAGAAGTGTGTGCCTTGATCACTAATTATTGCCTTCGGAACCCCAAACCTGCAGAAAATGTTAGTTTTCAAGAATTTTGAGACTGTTCTAGCATCATTCGACTTGGTTGCTTTTGCCTCTACCAACCCAGACACATAATCAACAGCCACTTTTGAAATTCTTTTTTTGAAATAAAATTTGACAACTAATTTACAAAAGATTCAACGCCAATATGAAACCATTATTTTCATGCTTTTCGTAATGCTTGAATAAAACTATAAAATTGTGCCAATAGTCATTACCAAAAAATGATCTTTACATTATTATTATTATACTTTCGGATAATAAAAAATACTAATGCGTTTGCGCAACTATTTTCTCTTTTCTTTCAAATCAACACTTTCCTTCTTAAAAAATTCATGAACTTTTATTTGAATGAGAATGAACAGTTTCTTTAACAATTTATGATAACATTATTTATTATATTATTGTTTACTTTCAAACATTTACGAAAAGACATTAATCCATACATAATTTTTCATTTTCTATAATACATTAATTGTGGACTTTTAATTTTTCAAATAATTAAGTGTCTTGTTCATTGGTGATGCGTCTTGATTACGGAGCTATTCCCTGTGTTTACAAACTAAACAATCAAAATTCGTGGAACAAATTGATATAGAAGGTATTGACTAATATCGCACTGTTGTGCATCCCCTAACATGTAAAATATAATATCTTACAACACAAGTAGACGCTTCACGAAAACACATTTCTTTGCACAGATCGCAATTTCACAAGAATTTCGCAGGTCACCATGAGATATATAGACTCACTTTCGTTGAGGAATTGCATGTCGATAACGAATATCTCCACGGAGAAAATTGTACTATCAAGATAAAAAAGGTAAGGTAGAAATGTCCAACTAAAGATCGTGGTTTGATGCCACCAGTACGGTCTAACAAGATGTCCATTCATCGTTGTTCAAAACCATTGTTTTGAGGTCGAAACTAATGGATTAAATCGTCCCGGAAACGACTAGTAGATTTATTCTAGACAAAACTACGGTAATTTACAAATAATTTCAACATCTTTCAACTACTTTTGTTTAACACGGTATTTTTTATATCTGTAACAGTTACAAATGTACGACAATATTATTGTTTTATATTTATTCAATACATCACATACATCTTCTTTATAAAGGCAAATATATTATTGAGAAAGGAAATATAAAATCATTTACGAAAATAGAGTCAGTTTGTATGGGCGAAAAAATAAGTGATACTATGGGAAACCTTGAAAATGAAAAATGTTGGCCTGGTATAGGGCACTAACTTGACAACTATTTTAAGTAATTTTCTCTGTACCTGCATTTCAAAGTATCCGCAGTAGCACACCAGGTTAATTTCAATGATGAAATCCGGGTTCAACTCCCGGCTACGAAATTTACCTTTTAAAAATTGGAATTCTTTTTTTGAAATAAAATTTGACAACTAATTTACAAAAGATTCAACGCCAATATAAAACCATTATTTTCATGCTTTTCGTAATGCTTGAATAAAACTATAAAATTGTGCCAATAGGTCATTACCAAAAAATAATCTTTACATTATTATTATTATACTTTCGGATAATAAAAAATACTAATGCGTTTGCGCAACTATTTTCTCTTTTCTTTAAAATTTATAGGACTTTTCAACACTTTCCTTCTGAAAAAATTCATGAAATTTTAATTGAATGAGAATGAACAGTTTCTTTAAGAATTTATGATAACAATATTTATTATATTATTGTTTACTTTCAAACATTTACGGAAAGACATTAATCCATACATAATTTTTCGTTTTCTACAATACATTAATTGTGGACTTTTAATTTTTCAAATAATTAAGTGTCTTGTTCGTTGGTGATGCGTCTTGATTACGGAGCTATTCCCTGTGTTTACAAACTAAACAATCAAAATTCGTGGAACAAATTGATATACAAGGTATTGACTAATATCGCACTGTTGTGCATCCCCTAACATGTAAAATATAATATCTTACAACACAAGTAGACGCTTCACGAAAACACATTTCTTTGCACAAATCGCAATTTCACAAGAATTTCGCAGGTCACCATGAGATATATAGACTCACTTTCGTTGAGGAATTGCATGTCGATAACGAATATCTCCACGGAGAAAATTGTACTATCAAGATAAAAAAGGTAAGGTAGAAATGTCCAACTAAAGATCGTGGTTTGATGTCACCAGTACGGTCTAACAAGATGTCCATTCATCGGTTTTCAAAACCTTTGTTTTCAGGTCGGAACTAATGGATTAAATCGTCCCAGAAACGACTAGTAGATTTATTCTAGACAAAACTACGGTAATTTACAAATAATTTCAACATCTTTCAACTACTTTTGTTTAACACGGTATTTTTTATATCTGTAACAGTTACAAATGTACGACAATATTATTGTTTTATATTTATTCAATACATCACATACATCTTCTTTATAAAGGCAAATATATTATTGAGAAAGGAAATATAAAATCATTTACGAAAATAGAGTCAGTTTGTATGGGCGAAAAAATAAGTGATACTATGGGAAACCTTGAAAATGAAAAATGTTGGCCTGGTATAGGGCACTAACTTGACAACTATTTTAAGTAATTTTCTCTGTACCTGCATTTCAAAGTATCCGCAGTAGCACACCAGGTTAATTTCAATGATGAAATCCGGGTTCAACTCCCGGCTACGAAATTTACCTTTTAAAAATTGGAATTCTTTTTTTGAAATAAAATTTGACAACTAATTTACAAAAGATTCAACGCCAATATAAAACCATTATTTTCATGCTTTTCGTAATGCTTGAATAAAACTATAAAATTGTGCCAATAGGTCATTACCAAAAAATAATCTTTACATTATTATTATTATACTTTCGGATAATAAAAAATACTAATGCGTTTGCGCAACTATTTTCTCTTTTCTTTAAAATTTATAGGACTTTTCAACACTTTCCTTCTGAAAAAATTCATGAAATTTTAATTGAATGAGAATGAACAGTTTCTTTAAGAATTTATGATAACAATATTTATTATATTATTGTTTACTTTCAAACATTTACGGAAAGACATTAATCCATACATAATTTTTCGTTTTCTACAATACATTAATTGTGGACTTTTAATTTTTCAAATAATTAAGTGTCTTGTTCGTTGGTGATGCGTCTTGATTACGGAGCTATTCCCTGTGTTTACAAACTAAACAATCAAAATTCGTGGAACAAATTGATATACAAGGTATTGACTAATATCGCACTGTTGTGCATCCCCTAACATGTAAAATATAATATCTTACAACACAAGTAGACGCTTCACGAAAACACATTTCTTTGCACAAATCGCAATTTCACAAGAATTTCGCAGGTCACCATGAGATATATAGACTCACTTTCGTTGAGGAATTGCATGTCGATAACGAATATCTCCACGGAGAAAATTGTACTATCAAGATAAAAAAGGTAAGGTAGAAATGTCCAACTAAAGATCGTGGTTTGATGTCACCAGTACGGTCTAACAAGATGTCCATTCATCGGTTTTCAAAACCTTTGTTTTCAGGTCGGAACTAATGGATTAAATCGTCCCAGAAACGACTAGTAGATTTATTCTAGACAAAACTACGGTAATTTACAAATAATTTCTACATCTTTCAACTACTTTTGTTTAACACGATATTTTTTATTTCTGTAACCGTTACAAATGTACGACAATATTATTGTTTTATATTTATTCAATACATCACATACATCTTCTTTATAAAGGCAAATATATTATTGAGAAAGGAAATATAAAATCATTTGCGAAAATACAGTCAGTTTGTATGGGCGAAAAAATAAGTGATACTACGGGAAACCTTTAAAATGAAAAATGTTGGCCTGGTGTAGGGCACTAACTGGAAAAATATTTTAAGGAATTTTCTCCATACCTGCATTTCAAAGTATCCGCAGTAGCACACCAGGTTAATTTCAATGATGAAATCCGGGTTCAACTCCCGGCTGCGGAATTTACCTTTTAAAAATTGAAATTCTTTTTTTGAAATAAAATTTGACAACTAATTTACAAAAGATTCAACGCCAATATGAAACCATTATTTTCATGCTTTTCGTAATGCTTGAATAAAACTATAAAATTGTGCCAATAGTCATTACCAAAAAATGATCTTTACATTATTATTATTATACTTTTGGATAATAAAAAATACTAATGCGTTTGCGCAACTATTTTCTCTTTTCTTTTAAATTTATAGGACTTTTCAACACTTTCCTTAAAAAATTCATGAACTTTTATTTGAATGAGAATGAACAGTTTCTTTAACAATTTATGATAACATTATTTATTATATTATTGTTTACTTTCAAACATTTACGAAAAGACATTAATCCATACATAAATTTTCATTTTCTACAATACATTAATTGTGGACTTTTAATTTTTAAAATAATTAAGTGTCTTGTTCATGGGTGATGCGTCTTGATTAGGAGCTATTCCCTGTGTTTACAAACTAAACAATCAAAATTCGTGGAACAAATTGATATACAAGGTATTGACTAATATGGCACTGTTGTGCATCCCCTAACATGTAAAATATAATATCTTACAACACATGCAAACACATCACGAAAACACATTTCTTCGCGCAGATCGCAATTTCACAAGAATTTCGCAGGTCACCATGACACGTATAGACTCACTTTCGTTGAGGAATTGCATGTCGATAACGAATATCTCCACGGAGAAAATTGTACTATCAAGATAAAAAAGGTAAGGTAGAAATGTCCAACTAAAGATCGTCGTTTGATGCCACCAGTACGGTCTAACAAGATGTCCATTAATCGTTGTTCAAAACCTTGGTTTTCAAGTCAGAACTAATGGATTCAATCGTCCCAGAAACGACTAGTAGATTTATTCTATACAAAACTACGGTAATTAACAAATAATTTCTACATCTTTCAACTACTTTTGTCTAACAAGGTATTTTTTATTTCTGTAACCGTGACATATGTACGACAATATTATTATTTTATATTTATTCAATACATCACATACATCTTCTTTATAAAGGCAAATATATTATTGAGAAAGGAAATATAAAATCATGTGCGAAAATATAGTCAGTTTTTATGGGCGGAAAAATAAGTGAAACTATGGGAAACCTTGAAAATGAAAAATGTTGTCCTGGTATAAGGCACTAAGTGGAAAAATATTTTAAGTAATTTTCTCTGTACCTGCATTTCAAAGTATCCCCAGTAGCACACCAGATTAATTTCAATGATGAAATTCGGATTCAACTCCCGACTGCGGAATTTACCTTTTAAAAATTGAAATTCTTTTTTTGAAATAAAATTTGACAACTAATTTACAAAAGATTCAACGCCAATATGAAACCATTATTTTCATGCTTTTCGTAATGCTTGAATAAAACTATAAAATTGTGCCAATAGTCATTACCAAAAAATGATCTTTACATTATTATTATTATACTTTCGGATAATAAAAAATACTAATGCGTTTGCGCAACTATTTTCTCTTTTCTTTTAAATTTATAGGACTTTTCAACACTTTCCTTAAAAAATTCATGAATTTTTATTTGAATGAGAATGAACAGTTTCTTTAACAATTTATGATAACATTATTTATTATATTATTGTTTACTTTCAAACATTTACGAAAAGACATTAATCCATAAATAATTTTTCATTTTCTACAATACATTAATTGTGGACTTTTAATTTTTGAAATAATTAAGTGTCTTGTTCATTGGTGTTGCGTCCTTATTACGGAGCTATTCCCTGTGTTTACAAACTAAACAATGAAAATTCATGGAACAAATTGATATACAAGGTATTGACTAATATCGCACTGTTGTGCATCCCCTAACTTGTAAAATATAATATCTTCCAACACAAGTAGACGCTTCACGAAAACACATTTCTTCGCACAGATCGCAATTTCACAAGAATTTCGCAGGTCGCCATGACATATATAGACTCACTTTCGTTGAGGAATTGCATGTCGATAACGAATATCTCCACGGAGAAAATTGTACTATCAAGATAAAAAAGGTAAGGTACAAATGTCCAACTAAAGATCGTGGTTTGATGCCACCAGTACGGTCTAACAAAATGTCCATTCATCGTTGATCAAAACCTTGGTTTTGAAGTCGGAACTAATGGATTAAATCGTCCCAGAAACGACTAGTAGATTTATTCTAGACAAAACTACGGTAATTTCCAAATAATTTCTACATCTTTCAACTACTTTTGTCTAACACGGTATTTTTTTTTTCTGTAACCGTTACAAACGTACGACAATATTATTGTTTTATATTTATTCAATACATCACATACATCTTCTTTATAAAGGAAAATATATTATTGAGAAAGGAAATATAAAATCATGTGCGAAAATACAGTCAGTTTGTATGGGCGGAAAAATAAGTGAAACTATGGGAAACCTTGAAAATGAAAAATGTTGGCCTGGTATAAGGCACTAAGTGGAAAAATACTTTAAGTAATTTTCTCTTTACCTGCATTTCAAAGTATCCGCAGTAGCACACCAGGTTAATTTCAATGATGAAATCCGAGTTCAACTCCCTGCTGCGGAATTTACCTTTTAAAAATTGAAATTCTTTTTTTGAAATAAAATTTGACAACTAATTTACAAAAGATTCAACGCCAATATGAAACCATTATTTTCATGCTTTTCGTAATGCTTGAATAAAACTATAAAATTGTGCCAATAGTCATTACCAAAAAATGATCCTTACATTATTATTATCATACTTTCGGATAATAAAAAATACTAATGCGTTTGCGCAACTATTTTCTCTTTTCTTTCAAATCAACACTTTCCTTCTTAAAAAATTCGTGGAACAAATTGATATACAAGGTATTGACTAATATCGCACTGTTGTGCATCCCCTAACATGTAAAATATAATATCTTCCAACACAAGTAGACGCTTCACGAAAACACATTTCTTCGCACATATCGCAATTTCACAAGAATTTCGCAGGTCACCATGACATATATAGACTCATTTTCGATGAGGAATTGCATGTCGATAACGAATATGTCCACGGAGAAAATTGTTCTATCCAGATAAAAAAGGTAAGGTAGAAATGTCCAACTAAAGATCGTGGTTTGATGCCACCAGTACGGTGTAACAAGATGTCCATTCATCGTTGTTCAAAACCTTGGTTTTCAGGTCGGAACTAATGAATTAAATCGTCCCAGAAACGACTAGTAGATTTATTCTAGGCAAAACTACGGTAATTTACAAATAATTTCTACATCTTTCAACTACTTTTGTTTAACACGGTATTTTTTATTTCTGTAACCGTTACAAATGTACGACAATATTATTGTTTTATATTTATTCAATACATCACATACATCTTCTTTATAAATGCAAATATATTATTGAGAAAGGAAATATAAAATCATTTGCGAAAATACAGTCAGTTTGTATGGGCGAAAAAATGAGTGATACTATGGGAAACCTTGAAAATGAAAAATGTTGGCCTGGTATAGGGCACTAACTGGAAAAATATTTTAAGCAATTTTTTTTGTACCTGAATTTCAAAGTATCCGCAGTAGCACACCAGGTTAATTTCAATGATGAAATCCGGGTTCAACTCCCGGCTGCGGAATTTACCTTTTAAAAATTGAAATTCTTTTTTTGAAATAAAATTTGACAACTAATTTACAAAAGATTCAACACCAATACGAAACCATTATTTTCGTGCTCTTCGTAATGCTTCAATAAAACTATAAAATTGTGCCATTAGTCATTACCAAAAAATGATCTTTACATTATTATTATTATACTTTGGGATAATAAAAAATACTAATGCGTTTGCGCAACTATTTTCTCTTTTCTTTCAAATTTATAGGACTTTTCAACACTTTCCTTCTTAAAAGATTCATGAACTTTTATTTGAATGAGAATGAACAGTTTCTTTAACAATTTATGATAACATTCATTATTATTTTATTGTTTACTTTCAGACATTTACGAAAAGACATTAATCCATACATAATTTTTCATTTTCTATAATACATTAATTGTGGACTTTTAATTTTTCAAATAATTAAGTGTCTTGTTCATGGGTGATGCGTCTTGATTACGGAGCTATTCCCTATGTTTACAAACTAAACAATCAAAATTCATGGAACAAATTGATATACAAGGTATTGACTAATATCGCACTGTTGTGCATCCCATAACATGTAAAATATAATATCTTACAACACAAGTAGACGCTTCACGAAAACACATTTCTTCGCACAGATCGCAATTTCACAAGAATTTCGCAGGTCACCATGACATATATAGACTCACTTTCGTTGGGGAATTGCATGTCGATAACGAATATCTCCACGGAGAAAATTGTACTATCAAGATAAAAAAGGTAAGGTAGAAATGTCCAACTAAAGATCGTGGTTTGATGCCACCAGTACGGTCTAACAAGATGTCCATTCAACGTTGTTCAAAACCTTGGTTTTCAGTCGGAACTAATGGATTAAATCGTCCCAGAAACGACTAGTAGATTTATTCTAGACAAAACTACGGTAATTTACAAATAATTTCTACATCTTTCAACTACTTTTGTTTAACACGGTATTTTTTATTTCTGTAACCGTTACAAATGTACGACAATATTATTGTTTTATATTTATTCAATACATCACATACATCTTCTTTATAAAGGCAAATATATTATTGAGAAAGGAAATATAAAATCATTTGCGAAAATACAGTCAGTTTGTATGGCCGAAAAAATAAGTGACACTATGGGAAACCTTGAAAATGAAAAATGTTGGCCTGGTATAGGGCACTAACTGGAAAAATATTTTAAGTAATTTTATCTGTACCTGCATTTCAAAGTATCCGTAGTAGCATACCAGGTTAATTTCAATGATGAAATCCGGGTTCAACTTTCGGCTGCGGAGTTTACCTTTTAAAATTTGAAATTCTTTTTTTGAAATAAAATTTGACAACTAATCTACAAAAGATTCAACGCCACTATGAAACCATTATTTTCATGCTTTTCGTAATGCTTGAATAAAACTATAAAATTGTGCCAATAGTCATTACCAAAAAATGATCTTTACATTATTATTATTATACTTTCGGATAATAAAAAATACTAATGCGTTTGCGCAACTATTTTCTCTTTTCTTTCAAATTGATAGGACTTTTCAACACTTTCCTTCTTAAAAAATTCATGAAATTTTATTTGAATGAGAATGAACAATTTCTTTAACAATTTATGATAACATTATTTATTATTTTATTGTTTACTTTCAAACATTTACGAAAAGACATTAATCCATACATAATTTTCATTTTCTACAATACATTAATTGTGGACTTTTAATTTTTCAAATAATTAAGTGTCTTGTTCATTGGTGATGCGTCTTGATTACGGAGCTATTCCATGTGTTTACAAACTAAACAATCAAAATTTGTGGAACAAATTGATATACAAGGTATTGACTAATATCGCACTGTTGTGCATCCCCTAACATGTAAAATATAATATCTTACAACACGAGTAGACGCTTCACGAAAACACATTTCTTCGCACAGATCGCAATTTCACAAGAATTTCGCAGGTCACCATGACATATATAGACTCACTTTCGTTGAGAATTTGCATGTCGATAACGAATATCTCCACGGAGAAAATTGTACTATCAAGATAAAAAAGGTAAGGCAGAAATGTCCAACTAAAGATCGTGGTTTGATGCCACCAGTACGGTCTAACAAGATGTCCATTCATCGTTGTTCAAAACCTTGGTTTTTAGGTCGGAACTAATGGATTAAATCGTCCCGGAAACGACTAGTAGATTTATTCTAGACAAAACTACGGTAATTTACAAATAATTTCTACATCTTTCAACTACTTTTGTTTAACACGGTATTTTTTATTTCTGTAACCGTTACAAATGTACGACAATATTATTGTTTTATATTTATTCAATACATCACATACATCTTCTTTATAAAGGCAAATATATTATTGAGAAAGGAAATATAAAATCATTTGCGAAAATACAGTCAGTTTGTATGGGCGAAAAAATAAGTGATACTATGGGAAACCTTGAAAATGAAAAATGTTGGCCTGGTATAGGGCACTAACTGGAAAAATATTTTAAGTAATTTTATCTGTACCTGCATTTCAAAGTATCCGCAGTAGCACACCAGGTTAATTTTAATGATGAAATCCGGGTTCAACTCCTAGCTGCGGAATTTACCTTTTAAAAATTGAAATTCTTTTTTTGAAATAAAATTTGACAACTAATTTACAAAAGATTCAACGCCAATATGAAACCATTTTCGTAATGCTTGAATAAAACTATAAAATTGTGCCAATAGTCATTACCAAAAAATGATCTTTACATTATTATTATTATACTTTCGGATAATAAAATATACTAATGCGTTTGCGCAACTATTTTCACTTTTCTTTCAAATTTATAGGACTTTTCAACACTTTCCTTCTTAAAAAATTCATGAACTTTTATTTGAATGAGAATGAACAGTTTCTTTAACAATTTATGATAACATTATTTATTATATTATTGTTTACTTTCAAACATTTACGAAAAGACATTAATCCATACATAATTTTTCATTTTCTACAATACATTAATTGTGGACTTTTAATTTTTCAAATAATTAAGTGTCTTGTTCATTGGTGATGCGTCTTGATTACGGAGCTATTCCCTGTGTTTACAAACTAAACAATCAAAATTCGTGGAACTTTCTCCACTTCCTCTACTTCGTGCAATTCGTCCTCTTCTTCCACTTTGTCCACTTCGCCAATTTCATGAACTTCGTCAACTTCATTCACGTCCTACAGTTCCTCCACTTCCTCCACTTCCTCCACTTCCTACACTTCCTCCACTTCTTCCACTTGCTGCACTTCGTCCACTTCCTACACTTCCTCAACTTCGTCCTCTTCGTCCACCTCGTCCACTTTGTCCACTTAGTGAACTTAGGAAACTTAGTCCACTTCGTCTACTTCTTCCACTTCCTCCACTTCGTCCACTTCCTACCCTTCCTCCACTTCATCCACTTCGTCCACTTAATCAACGTACTCAACTTAGTCCACCTCGTCCGCTTCGCCCCCTTCGTCCCCTTCGTCCCCTTCGTCCACTTCTTCCACTTCCTACACTTCCTCCACTTGATCCACTTTGTCCACTTCGTCCACTTCGTCAACTTCATCCACTTCTTCCACTTCCTCCACTTCCTTCCCTTCGTCCACTTCGTTTACTTCGTCCACTTCCTTCTTTTCCTCCACTTCCTCCACTTCTTCAACTTCCTCCACTTCCTCCACTTCCTTCATTTCATCCACTTCGTCCACTTCGACCACTTAGTCCATTTCCTACACTTCCTCCACTTCGTCAACTTCGTCCCCTTTGTCCACTCTGTCCACTTCGTGCACTTAGTCTACATCGTCCACTTCGTCCACCTAGTCAACATCGTCCACTTCGTCCACTATTTCCACTTTGTCCACCTCGTCTACTTCGTCCACTTCGTCAACTTAGTCCACTTAGTGCACTAAGTCACTTAGTCCACTTCGTCCAGTTCGTCTAATTCGTCGACTTCGTCCACTTCCTCCACTTTGTCCACCTCGTCTACTTTGTCCACTTCGTCAACTTAGTCCACTTAGTGCACTAAGTCACTTAGTCCACTTCGTCCAGTTCGTCTAATTTGTCGACTTCGTCCACTTCCTCCACTTCCTTCCCTTCGTCCAATTCGTCCTCTTTTTCAACTTCGTCCACTTCGTCAACTTCATTCAGGTCGTCCACTTCCTCCACTTCCTTCATTTCCTCCACTTCGTCCACTTCCTCCACGTCGTCCACTTCATCCACTTCGTCCACTTCGTTCACTTGGTCTACTTCGTCCACTTCGTCAAGTTAGTCAACTTAGTCCACTTAGTCCACTTGGTCCACTTAGTCCACTTAGTCCACTTCGTTCACTTCATCCACTTCGTCCCCTTCGTCCACTTAGTCAACTTACTGAACTTAGTCCGATTGGTCCACTTCGTCCCCTTCGTCCACTTCCACCACTTTCTACACTTCCTCCACTTCCTCCACTTCATCCACTTGGTCCAGTTGGTCCAGTTGGTCAACTTGGTCATCTTAGTCAACTTAGTCCACTTCCTCCACTTCCTACACTTCCTCCACTTCATCCACTTGGTCCAGTTGGTCCAGTTGGTCAACTTAGTCAACTTAGTCCACTTCGTCGCCTTCGTCCACTTCCTCCACTTCCTCCACTTCGTCCAGTTCCTACACTTCCTCCACTTCCTCCACTTCGTCCACTTGGTCCACTTAGTCCACTGAGTTCACTTAGTCAACTTAGTCAACTTAGCCCACTTCGTCCACTTCGTTCCCTTCGTCCACTTCGTTCCCTTCGTCCACTTCGTCCCCTTCGTCCACTTCGTCCACTTCCTACACTTCCTCCACTTGATCCAGTTGGTCAACTTGGTCAACTTAATCAACTTAGTCAACTTAGTCAACTTCCTCCACTTCCTACACTTCCTCCACTTCATCCACTTGGTCCAGTTGGTCTAGTTGGTCAACTTAGTCAACTTCGTCGCCTTCGTCCACTTCCTCCACTTCCTCCACTTCGTCCAGTTCCTCCACTTAGAGAACTTAGTCAACTTAGTCCATTTCGTCCACTTTTTCCAGTCCGTCCACTTCTTCCACTTAGTCCACCTAGTCCACTTAGTCCACTTCGTCAATTTCGTCCACTTCGTCTACTTCTTCCACTTCGTCCACTTCGTCAACTTCGTTCGCTTCGTTCAGTTCCTCCACTTCCTAAACTTCCTCCACTTCGTCCACTTCGTCTACTTAATCCACTTCGTCAACTAAGTCCATTTCGTCCACTTCGTTGACTTCGTCCACTTCGTTGACTTCGTCCACTTCTTCAACTTCGTCCACGTCCTAGACTTCCTCCACTCCCTCAACTTCCTCCACTTCGTCCACTTCTTCCACTTCCTACATTTCCTACACTTCATCCACCTCGTCCACCTCGTCCACTTAGTCAACTTACTCCACTTCGTCCGCTTCCTCCACTTCGTCCACTTCTTACGCTTCTTCCACTTCATCCACTTCATTCCCTTCGTCCACTTAGTCAACTTAGGCAATTTAGTCCACTACCTCCACTTCGTCCACTTCCAACACTTCCTCCACTTCATCCACTTCGTCAACTTGGACCACTTAGTCAACTTAGTCCACTTCGTCCCCTTCGTCCACTTCGTCCACTTCATCCATGTAGTCCACTTCCTCCACTTCCTCCACTTCATCTACTTCGTCAATTTCCTCCACTTCCTACCCTTCGTCCACTTAGTCAACGTAGTCAACTTAGTCCACTTCGTCCGTTTTGTCCCCTTCGTCCCATTCGTCCACTTCGTCCACGTCTTCCACTTCCTACACTTCCTCCACTTGATCCACTTCGTCCACTTCGTCAACTTCATCCACTTCCTTCACTTCCTCCAATTCCTTCCATTCGTCCACTTCGTCTACTTCGTCCAATTGGTCCTCTTTTTCAACTTCGTCCACTTCGTCAACTTCATTCACATCCTACACGAGCGCCAGAATAAGGAGTGACCTCCACGAGCGCTATTTGCTTCCTGAACGAAAGCTTAAAACCGAACGCTTGGAGACAAACGTCATTGAGACCGAGCGTTCAAACGAAGACCGAACGCTTATTAAACAATATAATCGAACGCTTACTAACACATTACACGACCGAACGTTCACTAACACAAAACAAAACCGAACGTTCACATAACATGACCGAACGTTCACACATAAAATGACCGAACGTTCACATAACATGACTGGACGTTCACATGAAGACCGAATGTTCATTAAAACATTATGACCGAACGGTTGACTCTTTGTATGACCGAACGTCCTAAAGATCTGAATGGTCGAACGGTCGAATAGTGGACTCTTGAGAACGACCGAACGGTTGAAGCTGAAAATTGCCGAACGTCCTAAAGGTCAGTATGGACGAACGTTCGAATAAGGCAAAGTACGAATGGTGGAGGACGAATGTTCGTGAAAGTTAAAGGACGAACGGTTGCATGCACAGTTGATGGCGAACGGTCGCGTAGGATACAGGAAGAATGTTTGAAAGGGGAGAAAACGAACGCACACAGTCGAAAAGACTCAAGGTTAACGAGCGCTCGTTCGTTTGGATAACGAGCGCTTGTTCGTTTGGTTCCGGGCTTGGCCCACCGGGGTAGTTTCTAACCTAGAATTCCCCTAGGGGTTCTGCCTTCCCATTCTCATTCACTCATTCACGTCGTTCCTCTCAAATGAGACCAATGTCTCCTTCTCTCTGACCAAAAGGAGTTGCTCCTCCACGCACGCCCAAGCCTCCATCCTACCGATAGCCGCGAGTCGCCGCCCAAACCGCCGCCAGCTCTGCCCCTCACCGCCGAGACCATCGTTGGCCGTCGCTCCAGCTCGCTCCCTCTTTCTTTGATTGTGTAAAGGGTGCCATGTGTGTGAATGTTATTTTCTGGTTGTTACGGGTGTTGGTGCATGGTGATGGAAAAACATGATTGCGACTAGGCACCGAGTGGGTTTTGGGTTTGGTTTGTTGGGATTGGCCGTGAGCGTGAAGGAGGATGACGGGTTCACGGGGTGATGGGCAGACGAAGTTGATGGTGGCTGGGATGGAGGCTGTTTGACAGTGGAGGTTGAATGATCTGGCGAGGTTGATGACAATGGTGGTGGTGGCTGTGATGGAGGTTCGAGGGGCCTTGGTTGTAAATGATGGGGGACGATAGTGATAATGGAGTGATAATGAAGCTCTTGTGAACAGGTGCTACGTGATGAAGCTCCGGTTTCCTGATTCTTCCCTTCATCGTGCCCTTATGTTGTTCCCACTTCCTGTTGCTTTTTGTTGTAGGTGAGTGTTGGATTGTGCTCCAACCGTGAGGAGTGGTGGGGGTCATTGGGGATGAATGACAGTTGAAGACAAAGGAATAGAGAATGGATGTTGCAGTATTATGGGACGGCGAAAGGTTGCAGACCAGAACATGTATTCACACAACAATCTTATGCAACACACAACAATCATATACTACCCACACAACCTAACAAGCAAAAGTCGAGATATTGAATGCAGTAATCGACCCAGAGGTGCAAGGCAGTTTACCTGCTGGAGCTTGGTTCGTTCTTGGTTAACCTTGTATCTCGAATGGATTCTCCTTCTTTTGACTGGCTTCCTCCTTTTCTTCCTCGTGTAAAATGGAGTCCTCCGCCTCAGCAGTGGACAATGCTTCAAGATGAAGAAGCCTCCCTCTGTTATTGCTTTTTTCTTCGTCTCCGGAAAATAACAGCCCCCCTCTCTGCTCCCTCTCTGCTCTCTCTGAGTGTTGTTTTTTTTTTTTGCTCCAACCTTGTGTTCCAACCTTTTTCTGATTCCGTATGCCCAAACCAAATTGTACCTAATCCGTACGACGCCCCAACGCCTCTGCGACCACCTTGCTCTCTGCAGAAAATCATTTATGTCCCCTCTCGCTCCAATAAACGCACACATTTTTTCTTCTTTCCTTTTTTAGTTATATTAATTATATTAAAATAAAATAAAATATAACGAGGTAAAACAAAATAAAAAAATAAAAAAGAAATAATAAATGAAGGGGAGAATAAAATAAAATAAGATGACTTATATAAATAAAGATAAAATAAGAACAAAATAATAATAGATAACACAAAATAAATAAATAATAAAAAGGGATAAAAACGAAAATAAAAATAAAAAATGATAAAGAAATAAAAATAAATAAATAATAAACATAGGAGAACACATTAAAGTAAAGTGAAAAATCAATCCGGACAAAATTCGGTATTGACAGCTGCCCCTCTTTACTTAGATTTTACTAGATAATATGACAAACGACGTTTTTATATTATCAGAGTAAAAGATAAGTAAAGATAGAAATACTAATTTCGTCTGGATTTCAAACAGAATGAGAAAGAAATAAACAGGGAAATCGAAACAAAATGAACAAGGCTAAGAGAATTGGGGTGTGTAGACATTGTGGAGGGTGTACCAACCCTATGGATGAATGATATGAGGTGTACTAACCTCGTGAAGGGTGTACCAACCCTATGGATGAATGATATGAGGTGTACTAACCTCGTGGAGGGTGTACAAACCCTGTGGATGAATGATGTGAGGTGTACTAACCTCGTGGAGGGTGTACAAACCCTATGGATGAATAATGTGAGGCGTACTAACCTCGTGGAGGGTGTACAAACCCTGTGGATGAATGATGTGAGGCGTACCAACCTCGTGGAGGGTGTACAAACCCTGTGGATGAATGAATGATGTGAGGTGTACTAACCTCGTGGAGGGTGTACAAACCCTGTGGATGAATGATGTGAGGCGTACCAACCTCGTGGAGGGTGTACAAACCCTGTGGATGAATGAATGATGTGAGGTGTACTAACCTCGTGGAGGGTGTACAAACCCTGTGGATGAATGATGTGAGGCGTACCAACCTCGTGGAGGGTGTACAAACCCTGTGGATGAATGAATGATGTGAGGTGTACTAACCTCGTGGAGGGTGTACAAACCCTGTGGATGAATGATGTGAGGCGTACCAACCTCGTGGAGGGTGTACAAACCCTGTGGATGAATGAATGATGTGAGGTGTACTAACCTCGTGGAGGGTGTACAAACCCTGTGGATGAATGAATGATGTGAGGTGTACTAACCTCGTGGAGGGTGTACAAACCCTGTGGATGAATGATGTGAGGTGTACTAACCTCGTGGAGGTTGTACAAACCCTATGGATGAATGATGTGATCATTGGGTTCGACCATTGCCAAGCAGAGGGCCGTTGGAAAAACTAAAATCTGGATTTGACCATTGCCTTGCAGAGGGTCAATATCACAGAAGAAAACTTAAATTCGACCATTGCCATGCAGAGGGCCGTTTGACAATCTGGACTTGACCATTGCCTTGCAGAAGGTCAATATCGCAGAAGAAAACTTAAATTCGACCATTGCTAAGGAGAGGGTCGTCAACATAGAATAACGAGCTGAATTTGACCATTGCCGAGGAGAGGGTCAGTAATACAACAAAAACTGGAATTTGACCATTGCTTAGCAGTGGGTCGACAACAAAGAATAACGAGCTGAATTTGACCATTGCCGAGCAAAGGGTCGAAAGAAAAAACTTGAGTTTAGAGTGCCAGGCGAAACTGGGCTTGGTGGGCTGGTGGAAAATGGGCTTGGTGGGCCAGTGTGGAACTGGGCTTGGTGGGCCAGTGTAGAAACTGGGCTTTGGGGGCCAGTGTGAACTGGGCTTTGTGGGCCAGTGTAGAAACTGGGCTTTCAAATTTTGAAATTCTTGAAATTTGTAATTGTGTGAAATGTTTTTTTTTTTTTGTAATTTTTGACAGAAATTTGATTTTTGAAAAGGCGTCAGTGACTACTCCCAAAGCGAGGGTCCAGAAGTGAAAATGGGAGAAACAAGGTGTAAAGACCATGGTAGAATGTTGAAACTCTAACTTAAAGGCGGTGAACATGGTGTAAAGATGTGGGTGTCAAAACCCCAAAATGAGAGAAAAAACATGATCAACATGAAACACCCTGACTTGAAGAAAAGACCATAATGTTATTCTTTTTGTACTTTCGAAGAAGGATTCGACAACCATTCATATGAATGAAGAGGGTTTCAATCTGAAAGATATTCTTTTGATGGATGGATGCACACATATGAAAAACATTTGCTTTGTTTTGTGTTTCCTCTTCCTTTTTTTTTTTGAGTCATTCATCTTACTTGCAATCATCATCAAACTGATCTTTATTTTCAATGTTTTGTGAAATTGAGGAATGTCATACATTCGAGGTCTAATGTTTGATATGATTACATTTTGACTTTTTCTTTCGAGACATCGACGCACACATGCTTGAATTTACTGGCAAGTGAAGAATGAGAGCTATTTAGAATGATTTGGAGAAGTCTGGCACAGCCACATAAGCATATCATTCCTTATACATTGCTTTGAAGGAAACGAGACACCCAAAAGCTGCCCCAGTTTGGTGTTTGGGAAAATGAGCATTGGGTTTGGATTCATGATAGTTCAGGTGAGACCCGCAAAGCTGTTCCAGTCTGGGATTATGTGTCAATGAGTTGCAAGGCGAAGAATTCGCGTGAGATTCACAAATCTGCCCCAGTTTTTCGGGTATGGGTTCTTACCTGGAAGAGGTAGTGGGCATGAAAAGGATAAGCTAAAAGGATGACCCCAATTGGTCCGATTTTCTTTTGCATGTTTTTGCTTAGTTGGCAAAGAGATCCCTTCTTCCTGAGACATTACTTTTTCTCTTTTTTTTTTTCATTTTCAAAGTTTTTGTTTTTCTTTTTGTTTTTTTTTTGTTTTTTTTGGACACATTACAAGTCATTTTGTCTTATCGCAAAATTAAGCTTTATGAAAATTTGAGAAAACATTATTCAATCTGCGTGGACTTTATTAGGCTTGTAATGTGGCTAGAGCTAGAAGGTATTGAAAGGAAGGGGTATAAAGGCCCAAATGAATGTTTGTCGGATATATTTTTTTGAAGCAAGGGTTATCATCTGGCATTGTGTCAACTATTTGACCTTTTGAGCACTTTGCTTTTCTTGAACTCCATTTTTTATTTTTTCATCATCACTTTGTGATTTTTGTTCTCTCTTTTTTTTTTATCATTTTGAAGGATTCCTCCGTTTGATCATTGAGTGCTCTTCAACTGCTTCCTAAGTTGACTCATACTGATGACAACCCTTGCTTGGGAATAATTTTGAAAAAGGATTTATTTTTGGCTCAAAACAGGATGACAATGGATATATTTTGTTTTTTGGTAAAGAAAAGATGGCCACACATCATTTCAAATTCTGATTGCTTTCTTTTCAAAAGATTAATTCTACGACTAGATGACCTCAACATAAGTGATTTTTCCCTTTCCTTTTCTTTCTAGACTGCCCTTTCGGGTTTTCAATCTAGTGGACTTATTCTCTTTTTGAAAGTTCCTCTGTTTGTCTCAATGGATTCGGGGATCACCCAACTAGCGCAAGCAAGGAAAATTTTGGCCAGGCCAATCTGCCCCAGTGTAAAGGCTTACATCATTACTAAGGGCAGTGACAGTGTTTGTTGGGGAACATCGTTTATTTTAGAACAGTGAAGGGTGAAGGTTTTCAAGCAAAATGCACACAAACGTCTCGGGAGAAAGCGTCAAATTGTTATTTTTTATTAAACACTTGACCTTAGAAAAAACTTGACATCCCAATTTTCCTTTTGATTATTCATCATTTTTTCTTTTGCTCTTTTCTATTTTCGAAAAACAAAAGTTTGACGATTTGCAAGAAAGATAAGTGACTCAAGATTGACTTCATTTCATTTTTTTCAATTTTGTTTTCCTTTTTTCCACGATACCCTTTCAGGACTCAATTTCCAGCACTACTTGGAGAAACCCTGTAGTGAATGCTCGCATCCAAAGTCATGGATGAAGACGTGATACCGATGAGCATACTTACCAGTAGCAAGACACTCCACAACATCAAATTCACTTGTACAATGACTTATGATTTCTTGTGTGATCTTAAAGCCCACTTCGTTTCTTCATGGCATTTGTAGAGGCATTCTCAAGCCTTGCCTTAGTGTCTGGGTTAACTTTTTTCACACTTTAATCATCTTGAATGAATCAAAGTTTGCCTTTACGCTTGAACAACCAGCACTTTTGGTGGAATGACAGATAGCCACTCCATGGTAATCACCTTTTGCATCACGAGTCTTTAGGTATTGAGGCTTTAAAGGCTTCATGTAACAAGTAGAGACCGAGCCTTGTCATGCAGGAGACTTGGAAGAAATGTTGCATAAGTCAGAAGGTTAGGAGTGAAACTCATATGCCTTTCGTCTTGATCAACATTTTTGCCTGGCGGCTTGGTAGGAAGTTGAGTTTGGGTCGAGTCTCCAATTTTTCCTCAGGCTGGTTTCAAAGGGTAGGCCAACGATATTTGAGCGGTGGGATGTGATTGAGCTTTTTCTTCTCTCCTCATCCCAAGCTTAGACCAGAATCGTTCACATTCACTGCCATGGTAGGACCTTGAGCAAATTTTTCCTCACATTAATGTCGATTCTTTCTCCAAGCATCCTCAAGTCTGCAAAGTTTGAGGAAATACTGCTCACCATATGCTCATAGAAGGGTGATTGTAAAGTTTTTAAGAACATGACAACCATTTCCTTCTCACTCATAGGATACCCTACTTGAGCAGCAATATCTTTCCTTCTTCACCATGCTCGACAGTTGTAGTCAGCCAGGTACTACATCCAGGTTGTACTTGTACTACCTCGAGAAAGCATCCACCGGATCCTCCCAAGACCGGATGCACGAAGATTCAAGATGAGTGCCCCAGTTTGGTGTCATGCCAACCAAACTATCTTGGGAAAAATGAATTAGCAACTTTCATCACATGCATGAACAACCATTTTCTTCCCATATGTCATGAGATGGGTCTTAAGAAAAGTGGTTTCTCATTTTCATCTATACTTTGGGAGGTATCACCACATCTGGGACTAAGCATAGCCCTACAACATTTTCAAACTTAAGGCTTTCTCCAACTTCTATGGCTCTCGCCCTTTTCCAGCATTTCCAATTTACATCTGTCAACCTCAACATCCATTGGCGTAACGATATGAGGAGAAGATTTCAACTCGGGTTGCTTTGTCATTGTCTTGCTCACTACACTGGGCTGAATCATTTATGTAAGGACCATGAAAGTGGTTGTCCTAAGCTTGTTTCCTCCTTCACTGTATTAGTTTTGGCCTTTTGAATGCAAAGTCGTCCCGAGTCCATTCCCAAGGGTGTAGTGTAATTCAGGAAGACCATAAGGAGGGAAAGTTTGTGCTCCTGGAACTCTTTGTTGCGCTCGTGATACGCGCAAATCTACAAGGCTTTGCAAGGCATTCAGAAGTTCTAGAATTCAACTCATTTGCTCATTCAATTGTTGGACACCGACTTTCATCCCTTCTTGACATTCTCCTTGGTTCTCCAAGATTTGATAGACGGTTCGAGTCCTTTAGGGTATCTTGGATGTTTAGCCGTATTTTTTTTTAAGTTTTTTTTTTTAGATGAAACAAATTAAGAAAAAGAAAATAAAAATGAAAAGAAAAAGAAGAGACAATGTAGTTCAAATACTCTAGTCGGAAATTATAAAGTTATGAAAATATTGCCCCGGTATAGTTTGGAAATTAACATGAAACAGAGTCAATTGGGTGGCTCATTATTCAGAAGTTCCGAAAAAGTGAGTCATAGGCAGTCTTGGTCAACTGACTCGGGCCTCATCCATCAGATTCTTCATTTCTCCGATCAGTTTCTTGCAGCAATTGAGGAATGTTTCAATCCCCTTAGGCGGGTTGATGATTGACATTACAGACTCAGCACCAGCTAAGAACTTAGGGACGTTTTTAAAGGCTTCTTCGGCAAGGGGAGCTAGCTGTGAGAGAATTCACTTCCAATTCTTTGTAACTTGCCCTTATTCAATGACATACTCTTTCATCTGAATCATCATTTATGGATGTCTCCTTTTTAATTTGATGTTAACATTCTTTTTCTAGTTTCTCAACTGCTGTTCTCATCCGCTGCTCAGCATTATGAAGTTTCTTTTCATAGCTTGGGTAAGGAGAAATTAACTTGAATGACAACTTGATTGTCTTAACCCTCTCTGCGATTCATTGGCTAAGGGAATCTTTATTAAAAGTCCATGATCTTAGGTCTCCCTTGAAGCGAACAACATTGCCCCAAGCGTTCTTAACTTGATGAAGCATTTTAGCAAAGGTTCATTCCTCATAAGATTTGCAATGTGGCCAGAGATGCAGGCGTTAGCGATCCTCTCACACTGACACACGGATGTAAGCAATACACAACACCGGATTTCCATGAGGGGGACATTAGGGTAATTCCCGCAACGGTGTGTGATACACGATCTTTGCTGCCAAGAAAACACACGATTTAAAAATTTCCTCCTCTAAGCTTGCATAAAGTTGCACTCATTCATTTGCCCCTTTCCTTTCTAGTTTACATTGCAGTATGTGGCATTCAAGGCTCCCTTACTCATCCGAGAGATGAACCATGCCTGCACCACCGGTAAGCAACACAACATCTTCCTGTCCTTTAGCTCATAACAACGATGAAGGATCCCATAAACTTCAGCTAGGATAACAGTGATTGGATTCTCATAGCGCTCTTTATAACCCACAAATGCATTCATGGCGGCGTAGTCGATGAAATTCTTGACGTTGGGAAAGATCATGACACCATAGAGGATAAGAGCTAGTACGTTCGTAATTGTTTCCTATTTTCCTCTTCATCCAAACGATGCAAGTATCCCTCTAGGTATCCCTGAGGAACCCCCCCTCACTTTGCCCTTGATTGTGAACCCACTTTCCAATTGCATAGGGTGTATTTTCATGATTCTCGCTAGCTGCAGGATAGGGGTATACTACCCTAGGTAGTTGTAGGGAATTTTTCCCTCGAGAGGTATATCTAAAATTTGCTCGAATTCTTCTACCATAGGCACCAATTGTAAATCCCAAAAAATGAAACATCTCAATGGTGGTTCATAAGACTGGGCTAAAAGAGTAATGGCCGGTGTTTGAACTTCCACCTCTAACAGGCTCAACAAATTCCCATACTCCTTTCTGAATGCATCCTTTTGGGTTGTCTTCATTTTCTTCAGCAGTTCTCTCGGGCCATCCATATTACCCTCCTTTACTTCAATGGCTATCCTTCCCTTTAAAATGTCTGAACTTGAACCCCCTTGACTCAAGATCTCATGTTAATTTCCATTTTATCTCAAAGGCTTAATCACAACTTTATAATTTTCTGACTAGAACCAGTGACAAGACCATAAAAATGCATGAGAAAAAGAAAGAAAAGAAAAAGGTGTATAAAAAAGGTATAAAGATACGTACAAGGTGTTGCATTTTATTAAGCCAGGGTTATAAGACTGCACACATCTCCCTTTGTGCCCTAATGAAGGTTGAACACTTTGGAGTTCAAGGTCAAGTATATGCAATCTCACAAGGATGGTACCCTGAACCTAAAGATCAATGGTCACTAGAGCTATGGCCCCCTTCATAGCATCCCCACAACAGTCGAGTAATCAACTAGGTGTGAAGACACAAATGAAGAGAACAGACTCTAGCTGGGGTTCTCACGATAGCCAAACAGGAAGTACATCCCAGAGTGACACCGCTACATAACCCCTCTAATTCTAAGTTGCGCTCAGACCCGGGTATAGGGCCTCACTCATGATGCATAAGGTGCGTGTGTGAAGGGAGAATGCAATGCATACCTAAACCCTCACCTGCAAAACAACCAGAAAAAATTCCAGGCAGATATAAACATGGTTTCTACCCTAGGGTTCAATATCCAACAGGCAAATTTACTCACATGCGATTATTCAAATATCAAAGATAGATAAAGAAAAAGGGAAGAAAAACATAAAGAAAAACCACATTGAATTCGCGCATATAGTTAAATGGCTTGACTCTCTAAAAAAAACTCCCCAGCGGAGTCGCCATCTGTCGCAACCGGAATCGCGACGGGATGACGATCCAAAAAGAAACGGGTTTTGAAAAGAGATTTTGGAGTCGCCACCATAGTTTATTATGGAAAACTACGAAAAAACCAAAAAAATAGACACGGTCCACGAAATCCAGATTCTGGGTTCGGGAGTCGGTTACGTGTAGGGAAGGTGTTAGCACCCTACAACGCCTGCCCTAGGGCAATACCTTTAACTAAATGCACAAATATGATGTGGTTTTTGGGCCCGACAAGGATTGACCTTGCTTCTACGTATTCTCATTCAGAATGAGAAATCAGGGTTACGTAATTCTTTAGAAACTGTTTGAGAAATTCGTTTGGAAATTGTTTGAAAATTTGTTAAGAAAACGATTATTGACAAATTTGGATTTTTAGGGAAGTGAACCTGACAAGGGCAAGCCTTGCTCCTACGTATCTCCACTCTTGATGGAGAATCAAGGATCACGTAGTTCTGGCTAGGAAGATTGTTTGTTGTTTAAAATTGTTGATGTTTTTGGGTTTTTTGAAGATTTTATACCTTTTTTGTATTTTGTTTAAGAAAGAGAAAAGGTTGTTAGCACAAGGACGATGCGTGCGATCACACATGTGCATAAACCTTTAAAACATATTTTTTGTTAATTTTACTTAAGGAAAAGAAAAGGTTTTTAGCACAAGGACGATGCGTGCGATCACACATGTGCCTAAACCTTTAAAACATATTTTTGTGATTTTAACTAAGAAAGAGAAAAGGTTTTCAACACAAGGACGATGCGTGCGATCACACATGTGCCTAAACCTTTAAAACATATTTTGTAATTTTAATTAAGAAAGGGAAAAGATTTTTAGCACAAGGACGATGCGTGCGATCACACATGTGCCTAAACCTCCAACACATATTTTTGTGATTTTAATTAAGAAAGAGAAAAGGTTTTTAGCACAAGGACGATGCGTGCGATCACACATGTGCCTAAACCTTTAAAACATATTTTTTGTAATTTTAATTAAGAAAGGGAAAAGATTTTTAGCACAAGGACGATGCGTGCGATCACACATGTGCCTAAACCTTCAAAACATTTTTGTAAATTTTATTTTTTATGTGTATATAATTAAATTATTATATATATATTTTGAAATAAGTGGATATTTAAAAGAAATAAATAAAATAAAGTAATAAAATAAAATGAAATAAGATAAATAGAAAGGCAAATAAATAAATAAAAAAAAAACAACAAAATGGGGGTGCCAAAATAAAAATAAAAAAAGGTCGAACGGTCAGTCGAAAAGCTTGGTTAAGGAGCGGTCCGTGGAAGAAATGAATTGGACGAGCGGCAGAAGGAGAGTGATTAGGATGAGCGCCAGAATAAGGAGTGACCTGCACGAGCGCTATTTGCTTCCTGAACGAAAGCTTAAAACCGAACGCTTGGAGACAAACGTCATTGAGACCGAGCGTTCAAACGAAGACCGAACGCTTATTAAACAATATAACCGAACGCTTACTAACACATTACACGACCGAACGTTCACATAACATGACCGAACGTTCACATAACATGACTGAACGTTCACATATAACATGACCGAACGTTCACATAACATGACCGGACGTTCACATGAAGACCGAACGTTCATTAAAACATTATGACCGAACGGTTGACTCTTTGTATGACCGAACGTCCTAAAGATCTGAATGGCCGAACGGTCGAATAGTGGACTCTTGAGAACGACCGAACGGTTGAAGCTGAAAATTGCCGAACGTCCTAAAGGTTAGTATGGACGAACGTTCGAATAAGGCAAAGTACGAATGGTGGAGGACGAACGTTCGTGAAAGTTAAAGGACGAAC
The DNA here is from genome assembly GCA_034642375.1 of Vigna nakashimae. NCBI lineage: Eukaryota > Viridiplantae > Streptophyta > Magnoliopsida > Fabales > Fabaceae > Vigna > Vigna nakashimae. Next base: position 17,184,170 of record CM067763.1, read on the forward strand.
AGTTGCATGCACAGTTGATGGCGAACGGTCGCGTAGGATACAGGAAGAACGTTTGAAAGGGGAGAAAACGAATGCGCACGGTCGAAAAGGCTCAAGGTTAACGAGCGCTCGTTCGTTTGGATAACGAGCGCTTGTTCGTTTGGTTCCGGGCTTGGCCCACCGGGGTAGTTTCTAACCTAGAATTCCCCTAGGGGTTCTGCCTTCCCATTCTCATTCACTCATTCCTCTCAAATGAGACCAATGTCTCCTTCTCTCTGACCAAAAGGAGTTGCTCCTCCACGCACGCCCAAGCCTCCATCCGACCAATAGCCGCGAGTCGCCGCCCAAACCGCCGCCAGCTCCGCCTCTCACCGCCGAGACCATCGTTGGCCGTCGCTCCAGCTCACTCCCTCTTTCTTTGATTGTGTAAAGGGTGCCATGTGTGTGAATGTTATTTTCTGGTTGTTACGGGTGTGTGTGTATGGTGATGGAAAAACATGATTGAGACTAGGCACCGAGTGGGTTTTGGGTTTGGTTTGTTGGGATTGGCCGTGAGCGTGAAGGAGGATGACGGGTTAACGGGGTGATGGGCAGATGAAGTTGATGGTGGCTGGGATGGAGGCTGTTTGACAGTGGAGGTTGAATGATCTGGCGAGGTTGATGACAATGGTGGTGGTGGCTGTGATGGAGGTTCGAAGGGCCTTGGTTGAAAATGATGGGGGACGATAGTGATAATGGAGTGATAATGAAGCTCTTGTGAACAGGTGCTGCGTGATGAAGCTTCGATTTCCTGATTCTTCCCTTCATCGTGCCCTTATGTTGTTCCCACTTCCTGTTGCTTTTTGTTGTAGGTGAGTGTTGGATTGTGCTCCAGCCGTGAGGAGTGGTGGGGGTCATTGGGGATGAATGACAGTTGAAGACAAAGGAATAGAGAATGGATGTTGCAGTATTATGGGACGGCGCAAGGTTGCAGACCAGAACATGTATTCACACAACAATCTTATGCAACACACAGCAATCATATACTACCAACACAACCTAACAAGCAAAAGCCGAGATATTGAATGCAGTAATCAACCCAAAGGTGTAAGGCAGTTTACCTACTGGAGCTTGGTTCGTTCTTGGTTAACCTTGTATCTCGGATGGATTCTCCTTCTTTTGACTGGCTTCCTCCTTTTCTTCCTCGTGTAAAATGGAGTCCTCCTCCTCAGCACTGGACAATGCTTCAAGATGAAGAAGCCTCCCTCCGTTATTGCTTTTTTTTTCATCTCCGGAAAATAACAGCCCCCCTCTCTGCTCCCTCTCTGCTCTCTCTGAGTGTTGTTTTTTTTTTTTGCTCCAACCTTGTGCTCCAACCTTTTTCTGATTCCGTATGCCCAAACCAAATTGTACCTAATCCGTACGACGCCCCAACGCCTCTGCGACCACCTTGCTCTCTGCAGAAAATCATTTATGTCCCCTCTCGCTCCAACAAACGCACACATTTTTTCTTCTTTCCTTTTTTAGTTATATTAATTATATTAAAATAAAATAAAATATAACGAGGTAAAACAAAATAAAAAAATAAAAAAGAAATAATAAATGAAGGGGAGAAAAAAATAGAATAAGATGACTTATATAAATAAAGACAAAATAAGAACAAAATAATAATAGATAACAAAAAATAAATAAATAATAAAAAGGGATAAAAACGAAAATAAAAATAAAAATAAAAAATGATAAAGAAATAAAAATAAATAAATAATAAACATAGGAGAACACATTAAAGTAAAGTCAAAAATCAATCCGGACGAAATTCGGTATTGACACCTCCACTTCGTCCACTTCATCCACTTCATCCATTTAGTCTACATCGTCCACTTCGTCCACTTTGTCCACTTCGTTCACTTGGTCTACTTCCTCCACTTCGTCAACTTAGTCAACTTAATCCACTTAGTCCACTTGGTCCACTTAGTCCACTTAGTCCACTTAGTCCACTTCGTTCACTTCGTCCACTTCGTCCACTTAGTCAACTTACTCAACTTAGTCTGATTAGTCCACTTCATCCACTTCGTCCACTTAGTCAACGTCGTTGACTTAGTCCACTTCGTCCGCTTCGTCCCCTTCGTCCCCTTCGTCCACTTCATCCACTTCGTCCACTTCTTCCACTTCCTACACTTCCTCCACTTGATCCACTTCGTCCATTTCGTCCACTTCGTCAACTTCATCCACTTCCTCCACTTCCTCCACTTCCTTCCCTTCGTCCACTTCGTCTACTTCGTCCACTTCCTTCTATTCCTCCACTTCCTCCACTTCCTCCACTTCGTCTGCTTCGTCAACTTCCTCCACTTCGTCCACTTCCTTCATTTCCTCCACTTCGTCCACTTCGACCACTTCGTCCATTTCCTACACGTCCTCCACTTCGTCAACTTCGTCCCCTTAGTCCACTTGGTCCACTTCGTCCACTTAGTCTACATCGTCCACTTCGTCCACTTAGTCTACATCGTCTACTTCTTCAACTTCGTCCACTTCCTCAACTTCGTCCACTTCGTTCACTTCCTCAGCTTCGTCCACTTTGTCCACTTCCTCCACTTCCTCCACTCTCTTCCTTTCCTCCACTTCGTCCACGTCGTCCACTTCCTACTCTTCCTACACTTCATCCACTTCGTCCACAACGTTTACTTTGTCCCCTTTGTCCACTTAGTCATCTTACTCAACTTAGTGCGCGTCGTCCACTTACTCAACTTCCTCCACTTCGTCCACTTCGTCCACTTCCTACACTTCCTCCACTTCGTCAACTTCGTCCCCTTTGTCCACTTTGTCCACTTCGTCCACTTAGTCTACATCGTCCACTTAGTCAACATCGTCCACTTCGTCCACTTTGTCCACTTCGTCCACTTTGTCCACTTCGTCTACTTCGTCCACTTCGTCAACTTAGTCCACTAAGTCACTTAGTCCACTTGGTCCACTTCGTCTAATTCGTCGACTTCGTCCACTTCCTCCACTTCGTTCACTTCGTCCAATTGGTCCTGTTTTTCAACTTCGTCCACTTCGTCAACTTCATTCACGTCCTACACTTCGTCCACTTCCTCCACTTCCTTCATTTCCTCCACTTCGTCCACTTCATCCACTTCCTCCACTTCGTCCATTTAGTCTACGTCATCCACTTCGTCCACTTTGTCCACTTCGTTCACTCGGTCTACTTCGTCCACTTCGTCAACTTAGTCAACTTAGTCAACTTGGTCCACTCAGTCCACTTAGTCCACTTGGTCCACTCAGTCCACTTCGTTCACTTCGTCCCCTTCGTCCAGTTAGTCAACTTACTCAACTTAGTCTGATTCATCCCACTTGGTCCACTTCCCCCACTTCGTCGCCTTCCTCCGTTTCCTTCATTTCCTCCACTTCCTCCACTTCCTCCACTTCCTACACTTCCTACACCTCCTCTACTGCATCCACTTCGTGCACTTAGTGAACTTAGTCAACTTAGTCCACTTCGTCCACTTCGTCCACTCCGTCCACTTCATCCACTTCGTCCACCTCATCCAGTTCTTCCACTTAGTCCACCTAGTCCACTTAGTCCATGTAGTCCACTTCGTCAACTTCATCCACTTCTTCCACTTCGTCCACTTCGTCAACTTCGTCCGATTCGTTCACTTCCTCCACTTCGTCTACTTCCTCCACTTCCTCCATTTCCTCCACTTCCTCCACTTCCTAAACTTCCTCCACTTCCTCCAGTTCGTCTATTTCGTCTACTTAATCCCCTTCGTCAACTTAGTCCATTTTGTCCACTTCGTTGACTTCGTCCACTTCTTCAACTTCGTCAACTTCATCCACGTCCTAGACTTCCTCCACTTCATCCACTTCTCCACTCCCTCAACTTCCTCCACTTCGTCCACTTCTTCCACTTCCTACACTTCCTACACTTCATCCACTTCGTCCACTTCGTCCACTTAGTCAACTTAGTCAACTTACTCCACTTCGTCCGCTTCCTTCACTTCGACCACTTCGTCCACTTCGTTCACTTCCTACACTTCTTTCACTTCATCCACTTTAGTCAACTTAGGCAATTTAGTCCACTACCTCCACTTCGTCCACTTCCAACACTTCCTCCACCTCATCCACTTTGTCCATTTCCTCCACTTCCTACCCTTCCTCCACTTCATCCACTTCGTCCACTTAGTCAACGTAGTCAACTTCGTCCGCTTTGTCCCCTTCGTCCCCTTCGTCTACTTCGTCCACTTCTTCCACTTCTTCCACTTCCTACACTTCCTCCACTTGATCCACTTCGTCCACTTCGTTCACTTCGTCAACTTGATCCACTTCCTCCACTTCCTGCACTTTCTTCCCTTCGTCCACTTCGTCTACTTCGTCCACTTCCTTTGATTCCTCCACTTCCTCCACTTCGTCTGCTTCTCCACTTCGTCAACTTCCTCCACTTCGTCCACTTCCTTCATTTCCTCCACTTTGTCCACTTCGACCACTTCGTCCATTTCCTACACTTCCTCCAGTTCGTCAACTCCGTCCCCTTTGTCCACTTTGTCCACTTAGTCTACATCGTCCACTTAGTCTACATTGTCCACTTCGTCCACTTCTTCAACTTCGTCCACTTCCTCAACTTCGTCCACTTCGTTCACTTCCTCAGCTTGGTCCACTTTGTCCACTTCCTCCACTTTCTTCATTTCCTCCACTTCATCCACGTCGTCCACTTCCTACACTTCCTACACTTCATCAACTTCGTCCACAACGTTTACTTCGTCCCCTTTGTCCACTTAGTCATCATACTCAACATAGTGCGCTTCGTCCACTTGCTCCCCTTCGTCCATTTCCTCAACTTCCTCCATTTCCTACACTTCCTCATCTTCATCAACTTAGTCCAGTTGGTCCAGTTGGTCAACTTAGTGAACTTAGTCCACTTCGTCGCCTTGGTCTACTTCCTCCACTTCCTCCACTTCCTCCACCTCCTAAACTTCCTACACTTCCTCCACTTCCTCCACTTCCTCCACTTCCTCCACTTCCTCCACTTCCTACACTTCCTGTACTTCATCCACTTAGTCCACTTCGTCCACTTTGTCCACTTCGTCCACTTAATCCACTTCGTCCACTTGGTCAACCTTGTCCACTCCCTCCACTTCGTCGACTTCCTCCACTTCCTTCATTTCCTCCACTTCCTCCACTTCCTCCACTTCCTCTTCTTCCTCTACTGCATCCACTTCGTCCACTTAGTGAACTTAGTCAACTTAGTCCACTCCGTCCACTCCGTCCACTTCGTCCACTTCGTCCACTTAGTCCACCTAGTCCACTTACTCCACTTAGTCCACTTCATCAACTTTTTCCACTTCGTCCACTTCGTCAACTTCTTCCACTTCGTCAACTTCGTCCACCTCCTCCACTTCGTCTAATTCCTCCACTTCGTCCACTTCGGCTACTTCTTCCACTTCCTACACTTCCTCCACTTCTTCAACTTCGTCCACGTCCTAGACTTCCTCCACTTCATCCTCTTCCTCCACTCCCTCAACTTCCTCCACTTCTTCCACTTCCTACACTTCCTACACTTCATCCACTTCGTCCACTTAGTCAACTTAGTCAACTTATTCCACTTCGTCCGCTTCATTCACTTCGATCACTTCGTCCACTTCGTTCACTTCCTACACTTCTTTCACTTCATCCACTTTAGTCAACTTAGGCAATTTAGTCCACTACCTCCACTTCGTCCACTTCCAACACTTCCTCCACTTCATCCACTTCGTCCATTTCCTCCACTTCATACCCTTCCTCCACTTCATCCACTTCGTCCACTTAGTCAACGTAGTCAACTTAGTCCACTTCGTCCGCTTCGTCCGCTTCGTCCCCTTCGTCTACTTCGTCCACTTCTTCCACTTCCTACACTTCCTCCACTTGATCCACTTCGTCCACTTCGTTCACTTCGTCAACTTCATCCACTTCCTCCACTTCCTGCACTTCCTTCCCTTCGTCCACTTCGTCTACTTCGTCCACTTCATTTGATTCCTCCACTTCCTCCACTTCGTCTGCTTCGTCCACTTCGTCAACTTCCTCCACTTCGTCCACTTCCTTCATTTCCTCCACTTTGTCCACTTCGACCACTTCGTCCATTTCCTACACTTCCTCCACTTCCTCCACTTCGTCAACTTCGTCCCCTTTGTCCACTTAGTCTACATCGTCCACTTCATCCACTTAGTCTACATTGTCCACTTCGTCCACTTCGTCCACTTCTTCAACTTCGTCCACTTCGTTCACTTCCTCAGCTTGGTCCACTTTGTCCACTTCCTCCACTTTCTTCATTTCCTCCACTTCGTCCACGTCGTCCACTTCCTACACTTCATCAACTTCGTCCACTTCGTCCACAACGTTTACTTTGTCCCTTTTGTCCACTTAGTCATCTTACTCAACATAGTGCGCTTTGTCCACTTGCTCCCCTTCGTCCATTTCCTCAACTTCCTCCAGTTCCTACACTTCCTCATCTTCATCAACTTAGTCCAGTTGGTCCAGTTGGTCAACTTAGTGAACTTAGTCCACTTCGTCGCCTTGGTCTACTTCCTCCACTTCCTCCACATCCTCCACTTCCTCCACTTCCTCCACTTGCTCCACTTCCTCCACTTCCTACACTTCCTCCACTTCCTCCACTTCCTACACTTCCTGTACTTCATCCACTTAGTCCACTTCGTCCACTTCGTCCACTTGGTCAACCTTGTCCACTCCCTCCACTTCGTCGACTTCCTCCACTTCCTTCATTTCCTCCACTTCCTCCACTTCCTCCACTTCCTCTTCTTCCTCTACTGCATCCACTTCGTCCATTTAGTGAACTTAGTCAACTTAGTCCACTTCGTCCACTCCGTCCACTTCGTCCAGTTTGTCCACTTAGTCCGCCTAGTCCACTTAGTCCACTTCATCAACTTTGTCCACTTCGTCAACTTCTTCCACTTCGTCCACTTCGTCAACTTCCTCCACTTCCTCCACTTCGTCTACTTCCTCCACTTCTTCCACTTCGGCTACTTCTTCCACTTCCTACACTTCCTACACTTCATCCACTTAGTCCACTTCGTCCACTTCGTCTACTTCATCCACTTGGTCCACTTCGTCTACTTCGTCCATTTCCTACACTTCCTACACTTCATCCACTTCGTCCACTTAGTCAACTTACTCCACTTCGTCCGCTTCGTCCACTTCGACCACTTCCTCCACTTCCTACGCTTCTTCCATTCCATCCACTTCGTCCACTTAGTCAACTAAGTCAATTTAGTCCACTTCGTCCACTTCGTCCACTTCCTCCACTTCATCCACTTCGTCCACTTGGTCCACTTAGTCAACTTAGTCCACTTCATCCACTTCGTCCCCTTCCTCCACTTCATCCACTTCGTCCATTTCCTCCAATTCCTCCACTTCGTCCACTTCGATCACTTCGTCCACTTTCTACACTTCGTCCACTTCGTCCACTTCGTCCAATCAGTCAACTTTGTCCACTTCTTCAACTTCGTGCACTTCCTCCACTTCCTCCCCTTCGACCACTTCCTTCATTTCCTCCACTTCGTCCACTTCGTTCACTTCGTCAACTTCTTCCACTTCCTCCACTTCATCCACTTCCTTCATTTACCCCACTTCATCCACCTTGTCCACTTCCTACACTTCCTACACTTCATCCACTTCGTCTACTTCGTCCACTTAGTCAACTTAGTCAACTTAGCCCATGTCGTCAACTTCCTCTCCACTTCCTCCACTTCCTCCACTTCCTCCACTTCCTTCATTTCCTCCACTTCTTCCACTTCCTACACTTCCTCCACTTCGTCCACTTTGTCCACTTCGTCCACATAGTCTGCATCGTCCACTTAGTCAACTTTGTCCACTTCGTCTACTTCGTCTTCTTTGTCCACTTCGTCACCTTAGTCAACTTAGTCCACTTAGTCCACTTCGTCCACTTCCTCCACTCCCTCCACTTCCTCCACTTTGTCAAATTCATCCTCTTCTTCCACGTCGTCCACTTCGTCGACTTCGTTCATGTTCTACACTTCGTCCACTTCCTCCACTTCCTATACTTCGTCCACTTCCTCCACTTCTTCCACTTCCTACACTTCATCCACTTAGTCCACTTCATCCACTATGTCCACGGCGTCTGCTTAGTCAGCTTCCTCCACTTCTTCCACTTCGTCCACTTCCTCCATTTCATCCACTTCCTCCACTTCCTACACTTCCTCCACTTCGTCCACTTCGTCTACTTAGTCCACTTCGTCAACTTAATCCACTTCGTCCATTTAGTTGACTTCGTCGACTTCTTCAACTTCGTCAACTTCGTCAACTTCGTCAACTTCGTCCACGTCCTACACTTCCTCCACTTCGACCACTTCATCCACTTCATCCTTTTCGTCCACTTAGTGAACTTAGTCCACTTCGTCAACTTTGTCCAGCTCGTCCATTTCTTCCACTTTGTCAACTTCGTCCACTTTCGTCATTTCCTCCACTTCCTCCACTTCATCCACTTCGTCAGCTTCGTCCACTTCGTCCACTTTGTCAACTTCGTCCACTTCCTCCATTTCCTCCACTTCCTACCATTCCTCCACTTCCTCCACTTTGTCTACTTCGTCTACTTAGTTCACTTCGTCAACTTAGTCCACTTCGTCCACTTCATTGACTTCATCGACTTCTTCAACTTCGTCAACTTTGTCAACTTTGTCCACATCCTACACTTCCTCCACTTCCTCCACTTCCTCCACTCCCTCAACTTCCTCCACTTCCTCCACTTCGTCCACTTCCTATACTTCCTAAGCTTCATCCACTTCCTCCACTTCGTCCAGTTGCTTCACTTCGTCCACTTCCTTCGCTTCCTCCACTTGGTCAACTTCCTCCACTTCCTCCACTTCGTCAACTTCCATCATTTCCTCCACTTCGCCCACTTCGTCCTCTTCCTCCATTTCCACCACTTCCTCCACTTCCTAAACTTCCTCCACTTCGTCTACTTCGTTTCTTTGGTCTACTTAAACTACTTCGTCAACTTAGTCCACTTCATCCACTTCGTTGACTTCGACCACTTCTTCAACTTTGTCAACTTCGTCCACGTCCTACACTTCCTCCACTCCCTCAACTTCCTCCACTTCGTCCACTTCCTACACTTCCTACACTTCATCCACTTCGTCCACTTAGTCAACTTAGTCAACTTACTCCACTTCGACCACTTCGTCCGCTTCCTCCACTTCGACCACTTCGTCCACTTCTTCCACTTCATCCACTTCATCCACTTCGTCCACTTAGTCAACTTAGTCAATTTAATCCACTTCCTCCACTTCGTCCACTTCCAAGACTTCCTCCACTTCATCCACTTCCTCCACTTCCTCCACTTAGTCAACTTAGTCAACTTAGTCCACTTCGTCCACTTCGCCCCTTCGTCCACTTCGTCCACGTTCTACCCTTCCTCCACTTCATCCACTTCGTCCATTTCCTCCACTTCCACCACTTCGTCCACTTCCTACACTTCGTCCACTTCATCAACTATGTCCATTTCGTCCAATTAGTGAACTTCGTCCACTTCTTCAACTTCCTCCACTTCCTCCACTTCCTCCCCTTCGTCCACTTCCTTCATTTCCTTCACTTCGTCCACTTTGTCCAGTTTGTCAACTTCATCCAGTTTGTCAAATTCGTCCACTTGGTCCACTTAGTCAACTGCGTCCACTTCGTCCACTTCTTCAACTTCGTCCATTTCCTCCACTTCCTTCTCCTTCGTCCACTTCCTTCATTTCCTCCACTTCGTCCACTTCCTCCATTTCATCCACTTCCTCCACTTCGCCGACTTCGTCTACTTAGTCCACTTCGTCCACGTAGTTGACTTCGTCGACTTCTTCAACTTCTTCACCTTCGTCAACGTCGTCAACTTCGTCCATGTCCTACACTTCCTCCACTTCCTCCACTTCGTCAACTTCTTCCACTTCGTCAACTTCGTCCACTTCCTACAGTTCCTCCATTTCGTCCACTTAGTCAACTTAGTCAACTTAGTACAGTTAGTCAACTTAGTCAAGTTAGTCCAGTTCATGAACTTCGTCCAGTTCGTCCACTTAGTCCACTTACGTCATTCCCTCCACTTCCTCCACTTCCTCCTGTTCGTCCACTTCGTCCACTCTGTCAACTTCGTCCACTTCCGTCATTTCCTCCACTTGTTCTAGTTCATCCCCTTCGTCCACTTCGTCCACTTAGTCAACTTCGTCCACTTCCTCCACTCCTACACTTCTTAAACTTCATCCACTTAGTCCACTTCGTCGACTTCATCGACTTCGTCAGCTTCCACCATTTCGTCCATTTCGTCGACTTCCTCCATTTCATCCACTTCCTCCACTTCCTACACTTCCTCTACTTCGTCCACTTCGTCCAATTCCACCACTTCTTCAACTTCGTTGACTTCGTCAAGTTCTTCAACTTTGTCAACTTCATCAACTTCGTCCACGTCCTAGACTTCCTCCACTTCACCCACTTCTTCCACTCCCTCAACTTCCTCCACTTGGTCCACTTCGTCCACTTCCTACACTTCCTACACTTCATCCACTTAGTCAGCTTAGTCAACTTACTCTACTTCGTCCGCTTCTTCCACTTCGATCACTTCGTCCACTTCCTACACTTCTTCCACTTCATCCACTTCATCCACTTCATCCACTTCGTCCACTTGGTCAACTTAGTCAAATTAGTCCACTTCGTCCACTTCGTCCACTTCGTCCACTTCCAACACTTCCTCCACTTCATCATCTTCGTCCACTTGGTCCATTTAGTCAACTTAGTCAACTTAGTCCACTTCTTCAACCTTGTCCCCTTCGTCCCCTTCGTCCCCTTCATCCACTTCGTCCACGTTCTAGCCTTCATCCACTTCATCCACTTCGTCCATTTCCTCCATGATGAGTCGTTATTTCTTGAATTATATTTAGTTTATTGCACTTAAATAAACCAGGGAATTGTGTTTAATTGTTTGTTATTTCCCCGTTTTTCGAATTCTGCTTGATTTGGTCGGAAATTTGTAATTGTGCTAATTTAGGTTTTCTGAGCTGATTAAGTGCATTTTTGAAGTGCAGGAAAATTTCGGAAATACATTTTAGGACATCAGGAAGAATGCCAAATAAATTCAAGACTCTCCACACAGTTATTTTAGAATTAATTAAATTGTAATTCAGTAGTTTAGAATTTATGTATCAACTCTTACATTTTGGGTCAATTTTTGGTAAAGTAGATTAGGCCCAAGAGTAGAAATTAGTGACTTGGACCTAGGGTTTTGTTGTGTGGACCCCACCATTATTAAAAACAGCCGCACGACCTTAAGGGGAGGGGGGGCAGCCGCCACTTATGGGAGTTTTTTTCTCTCGGCTTGTGTTCCTGGGGGAGAATGATGTTTACGCAATTTTTCATGATGAATGAGAGAAAAAGCTTCACTTTTATATTTTGCTTATTATACATGGCCTTTTTATTTCTTTGGTTCAAACAATTTTTACTTTGAAGAACGTTCACAGCCGCACACGGTGACTGATTGGAGAAGAAGTAAGCACACAACTACCACGGCCTGGTGCACAACAAAATGGAAGTAGCGCTGATTCACTTTAGAGGAATATTGGTGTGCACGGAGAAAGATAGGAGTTGATTCATGGCAAGGGTACTTTATCATTGAAGAACTGCAGTATGGTGACAGGGAGAAGCGTGTCCAGCACTGGAGGTGCTGATTTGTTTGCTGGAAGAAAAAGCTCCAAAAAGGGGTGCCATTACGAAACAAGGAGTAACGTTGGTAAGCACGTCCAGGGGGAGAAGAGGGAAGCACGCTCACTGGAAGGGAGCTTTTTAGGAACCACCACTCTTGCTCATTTTGATTATTCCAGCTTCAGGGATGTTATGATGATTCATTTTTTGTTTTTAGAAAGAGAGAATGGTTGAGAAATGTAAGGAGGGTGTGTCTCGGCCTTGGAGGAGAATGAAGCACAGGTTTTCCGGTTTGGATGGGATTCTTTTTATCACATTTAGCTTTCACTTTCTTTTAAAAGAAAAGCGTTGATTGATGGGACGTTGGCAACAATGTTTAACCATTAGGATGAAGAAAAGGGTTGGTGTCACGAGAAGCAGCTCACGGCTTTCAAGTTTTTTTTTTCATTATTTTCTTTTGAAGCACATGTTTACGGTGGAGGGTGCATCATTCCAACAGCACATTATTGGATAAAGTGGTGTCACGTCTTGATGTTTATGAATTAGGGGAAGATGGTGACGGGAAGGTTGAGCTGAAAAGGAGGGTGCTTCATCACGGATTCCATTTGTAGTAGCAATTCCAATTTACATTTGGCTTAAGGAGAGAATGTGGGTCATGGTTAATGGTAGAAAAGTTTTATTTTCTTTTATTTCTTTTGCCTTGGAATATTTTATATTGTATGTTTAAATGCTTTTCTTCTTTTTAGTGGTGAATGTGTGGGATAGATGACAATATTGTGCATTTAATGTTCTAGTTTAAGTGTTGCATTGAATAGCATGAAATTGTGTTGGGATATTTATCTGTTGCTGTGTTCAGTTTAGTGATTTTATGCACTTGAATACCGTCAATTATATTCGGTTGTGTTCGATTTTCAAGTTTTAATTTAGTTCATACGCATTCACAAATTTTTCACAAACCCCCCAACTACGTGTTTGACCTAAGACTCGAACCACATTTGGTCCTCGAGAGACGACCTAGGAGTCACTTCCCAGCACTGTACTGCATTCTTTTATGCACAACTTTTGTGAGAGGTGCGACCCTCTCATCACTCCACTTCCAGCACTTCGTCCACTTCCTCCACTTCCTCCACTTCGTCCACTTCGTCTAATTAGTCAACTTCGTCGACTTCTTCAACTTCGTCGACTTCCTCCACTCCCTCTCCTTCGTCCACTTCCTTCATTTCCTCCACTTCGTCCATTTCGTCCACTTCCTACACCTCCTACACTTCATCCACTTCGTCCACTTCGTCAACTTAGTCAACTTAGTCCACTTCGTCCACTTCGTTCACTTCGTCCACTTCGTCCCCTTCGTCCACTTAGTCAACTTGCTCAACTTAGTCCGCTTCGTCCACTTCGTCCCCTTTGTCCACTTCCTCCACTTCCTAAACACCCTCCACTTCATCCACTTCGTCCACTTGGTCTAGTTGGTAAACTTAGTCAACTTAGTCCACTTCGTCGCCTTCGTCCACTTCCTACACTTCGTCCACTTTGTCCATTTTGTAACTTTCCTCCACTTCCTCCCCTTCGTTCACTTCGTCCACCTCCTTCATTTCTTCCACTTCCTCCACTACCTCCACTTCGGTAACTTCCTCCACTTACTCCACTTCGTCCACTTCCTCCACTTCCTCCACTTCCTACAATTCCTGTACTTCGTCCACTTTGTCAACTTCGTCCACTTCCTGCACTTCGTCCACCTCGTCCAGTTCATTAACTTCGTTCACTTCGTCTACTTAGTCAACTTAGTCCACTTCGTCCCCTTCGTCCACTTTGTCCACTTCGTCCACTTAGTCTACATCGTCCACTTCGTCCACTTAGTCAACTTCGTCCACTTTGTATACTTCGTCTTCTTCATCCACTTCGTCAACTTAGTCAACTTAGTCAACTTAGTCCACTTCGTCCACTTCATCCACTTCGTCCAATTCGTCCTCTTCTTCCATGTTGTCCACTTCGTCACCTTCGTCAACTTCGTTCACGTCCTACACTTCCTCCACTTCGTCCACTTCCTACACTTCGTCCACTTCGTGCACTTCGTCCACTTCCTCCACTTCCTACACTTCCTACACTTCATCCACTTAGTCCACTTCGTCCACTTCCTCCATTTCATCTACTTCCTCCACTTCCTATACACTTCCTCCACTTCGTCTACTTAGTCCACTTCGTCAACTTAGTCCACTTCGTCCACTTAGTTGACTTCGTCGACTTCTTCAACTTCTTCAACTTCGTCAACTTCGACAACTTCGACAACTTCGTCAACTTCATCAACTTCGTCAACTTCGTCCTCGTCCTACAGTTCCTCCACTTCCTCCACTTCCTCAACTTCCTCCACTTCGTCAACTTCGTCCATTTTGACAACTTCGTCTACTTCGTCCACTTCCTTCATTTCCTCCACTTTCTCCACTTCGACCACTTCGTCCACTTCCTACACTTCTTCCACTTCATCCACTTCGTCCACTTAGTCAACTTAGTCAAATTAGTCCACTTCGTCCACGTCCACTTCTTCCACTTTGTCCACTTGGTCCACTTACTCAACTTAGTCAACATAGTCCACTTCGTCCCCTTCGTCCCCTTCGTCCACTTTCTCCACTTTCTCCAATTCCTCCACCTAATCCACTTCATCCACTTTGTCAACTTTATCCACTTTGTCCACTTCGTCCACTTTGTCCACTACCTCCACTTCCTCTCCACTTCCTCCACTTCCTTCCCTTCGTCCACTTCCTTCATTTCCTCCACTTCCTCCACTTCGTCCACTTCCTCCACTTCGTCCACTTCCTTCATTTCCTCCACTTCCACCACTTCCTCCACTTCGTCCACTTCCTAAACTTCTTACACTTCATCCACTTCGTCCACTTAGTCAACTTAGTCCACTTCGTCCCCTTCGTCCACTTAGTCAACTTACTCAACTTAGTCCGCTTCATCCACTTCGTCCCCTTCGTCCACTTCCTCTACTTCGTCCACTTCCTCCACTTCCTACACTGCCTCCACTTCATCCACTTCATCGACTTGGTCCACTTGGTCAACTTAGTCAACTTAGACCCCTTCGTCCACTTCCTACACATCCTCCGTTTCCTCCACTTTGTCCACTTCCTCTACTTCGTCCACTTCCTACACTTCCTACACTTCCTCCACTTCAACCACTTCGTCGACTTGGTCCACTTGGTCAACTTAGTCAACTTAAACCCTTTCGTCCACTTCGTCCACTTTGTCCACTTCCTCTGTTTCCTCCACTTCGTCCACTTCATGCACTTCGTCCACTTTGTAATCTTCCTCCACTTCCTCCCCTTCGTCCACTTCGTCCACTTCATTCATTTCCTCCAATTCCCCACTTCCTCCACTTCGACCACTAGGGCAACTTCGTCTGCTTCGTCCACTTCCTCCACTTCGTCCACTTCCTCCAGTTCCTCCACTTCCTCCACTTCCTCCACTTGGTCCACTTCGTCCACCTTGCCCACTTCGTCCACTTCCTGCACTTCGTCCACTTCATCCAATAGTCAACTCCGTCCACTTCCTCCCCTTCGTCCACTTCCTTCATTTCCTCCACTTCGTCTACTTCCTCCACTTTGTCCACTTCGTTCACTTCGTCAACTTCGTCCACTTCCTCCACTTCTTTCATTTCCTCCACTTCCTCCACTTCGCCCACTTCCTACACTTCCTACACTTTGTCCAGTTCATCCACTTAGAAAACTTAGTCAACTTAGTCCACTTCGTCCAGTTAGTGAACTTACTCAACTTATTCCGCTTCGTCCACTTCGTCGATTTCGTCCACTTCCTCCACTCCCTCCATTTTCTACACTTCCTCCACTTCATCCACTTGGTCCACTTGGTCAACTTAGTGAACTTAGTCCACTTCGTCCCCTTAGTCCACTTCATCCACTTTGTAACCTTCCTCCACTTCCTCCCCTTAGTCCACTTCGTCCACCTCGTTCATTTCGTCCACTTCCTCCACTTCATCCATTTTGGCAACTTTGTCAACTTCCTCCACTTCCTCCAATTTGTCCACTTCCTTCATTTCCTCCACTTCCTCCACTTCCTCCACTTTCTCCACTTCCTCCACTCCGCCCAATTCGTCCTCTTCTTCCACTTCGTCCACTTCGTCAACTTCATCAACTTCGTTCACGTCCTACACTTCGTCCACTTCGTCGACTTCCTCCACTTCCTCCACTTCGTCCACTTCCTACACTTCCTCAACTTCGTCCACTTCGTCCACTTCTTCCACTTCCTACACTTCCTACACTTCATCCACTTAGTCCACTTCGTCCAGTTTGTCCACTTCGTCAACTTGTTCAACTTCTTCCACTTCCTCCCCTTCGTCCACTTCCTACACTTTCTCCACTTCATCCACTTCGTCCACTTCGTCCACTTCGTTCACGTCCTACACTTCGTCCACTTCGTCCATTTCGTCCACTTCCTCCCCTTCGTCCACTTCGTCCACTTGCTTCATTTCCTCCACTTCGTCCACTTCCTCCACTTCGTCCACTTCTTTTCTTGACCTACGTGCCTCCTAGACATATCCCTCACTGGTTCCCTGCAATTCAATGTTAAAAATGCTTATGCAAACCCTAACTAAAATAAACAAACAGAAAACAATCAATCAACTGGGTTGCCTCCCAGGTAGCGCTTGTTTAACGTCACGAGCCTGACCCAAAAATCCACCAACACCCATCAGTAGGTGTTTCAAACTTACCAGCACCCATCAGTAGGTGCAAAATCTTCTCACCAACACCCATCAGTAGGTGTTACAAACTTAGTATCCTTCAGTAGATACTTAACCACCTAGCATCCTTCAGTAGATGCAGGATCCAACAAAATAATGTCCAGAATAATGTTCACAGATTAAAAGTTACAAAACCAAAACAAATCAAAAGTTTGTAAATCTACTGGGTTGCCTCCCAGCAAGCGCTCCTTTAACGTCACTAGCTTGACCCTGTTAAAGCTCATGTTCCATCTTCTTTATAGTTGATGTTGTCCTTCCACCAACCTTTCAACTGCTTCCTTTGGACTGTTTTGGATTCTCTAGAATATGGAGACTCTATCTCTATCATCTCCTTCTCTTTAAAGCCTTTTATAACCCACAACTTGTTCTTGAGTCTTACAGGTGTGCCAAGTTGGAGTCTTCTTTTCTTCCAGTCTCTAGGAACTTCTTCTCCTTTTCCAATCTCTTCTACCTTGGGTACCTGAAAAAACAAACAATGGTTATCTGAAACTTCAAGATTTTCATCTTTACCTCTAGTCATGGGTGCATCTCGAAATGCAGCTTTATAACTAGACTCTTCCTCCTTTGCTTGTATCTCATCTTTGAAAACATCCACCACCACTCTCTCCTCTCTGTCCTGGAGCACCACTATACCTTCATTAACATCTATGATAGCCCTGGCCGTTTTCATAAACGGTCTTCCCAGTATGAAAGGTATTTTTTCGGTCTCCATCTTCATCACCACAAAGTCTGCCAAAAACTGAAGTTTGCCAACACAAACTACAATGTCTTCTGCAATCCCACATGGCTCCTTTGAAGATCCATCAGCCATTACTAGATTAACCTTTACAGGTTTTATTTTAACATGGCCAATTTGCTCCAATAGAGAATAAGGCATCAAGTTAACACTTGAGCCTAAATCAAGGAGAGCTTTCTTTACCTTTTTCTTCCCTATAGAACAAGGGATAGAAAAACTACCTGGATCTGCTGCTTTTGGTGGGAATGACTCTTTCTTAACAGTTATACACTTTTCTTCCTCATCATCTCTACGTCTTCTTTTTGTAGAGGTTCCTTCATCAGATTTTGTGTAAACTGCTATTTTCTGTAAAATTTGTTCCCAAGGTGCTTCATTATCAACCATTCTGAATAAATATGTGAAATCCATTGGTTTCTCCTGATTTGTTGGAAAAGGAAAACTGTCCTTTCTTTCTTCTTCTCTTCTCTCTTTTGTTTCTCCTTCTTCTAACTCAATAATCTCTTCATTCACACTCTTGACCACTTTGCACTCTTCTCTAGGGTTAACCTCAGTATTAGCCCCAAAGTTTCTGTTTGGCCTTTCTTCCAATTGCTTGGTAATCTGACCCATTTGAATCTCCAAATTCTTTATAGCAGCTTCAGTGCTCTTTTGAGAAGATTCAGTTTTCTGTATGAATTGCTGAAGAGTTTCTTCCAACCTTGTTGATCTTTCATTAAGCATAGATAACTGTTGCCACAAGGTTGGTTGCTGCTGCTGCTTATTATATTGATTAGCTTGCCCAGTTTGTCCTTGGCCAATGCTTGGATGTGGTTTCCACCCCTGATTGTAGTTCCCTTGACGGTATGGAAACTGATTAGCCATGAAATTAACATCCTCCACGGCTTCCACAGGAAAAGCACATTGGCCATTAATATGATCTCCCCCACATAATTCGCACAACTGGGTTTGTACCTGTGCAGCAGATTTTAACTCTTTGGGTAGTTGAGCAAGAGTTTTGGTCAGAGTCTCCAGCTGTTGAGTTAGAATTTTATTCTGTGCTAGCAAGGCATCATGGGTTTGTAATTGAAGAACCCCTTTTTGTTGCATAGGAGCTCCTCTTTCACTGTGCAGCTCATTATCACTAGTAGCCATGTTTTCAATAATTTCAGTTGCTTCCTCTGGAGTCTTCCATTTGATATTGCCTCCAGCTGAGGCATCCAACATCATCTTGGTTTGTGAACCAAGCCCTCCAAGGAAAGTTAGGACTACTTCTTGATCTTCAAAGCCATGCGTGGGAGTTTTACGTAACAAGCTTTTATACCTGTCCCATGCATGCCCCAGTGATTCTTCCATGCCCTGCTTGAATGAAGAAATCTATTGCTTTCCTTTAGTCACTTTAGATTGTGGGAAGTATTTGTTTAAGAATTTTGTGACCACTGCTTCCCACTCTGTGAAACTTTCTTCTGGAAAAGAGTTCAACCAAAGCTTAGCATTGCCTCCCAATGAGAAAGGAAACAAGCTAAGTTTGATTGCTTCGTCTGGCACCCCATTAATTTTGACTGTGTTGCAAATCTCATTAAAGGTAGTGAGGTGCTCATATGGGCTTTCATGAGATAACCCATTAAATTGATTACTCTTCACCAGTTGAATCAGTGCTGGTTTGACCTCCATGTTGGCTGCATTGACTCTAGGTCTAGCTATGCTGTTAAAGTGCTGAGGTCCAGGAAGATTAGTGTAATCTGCAAGAGTTCTTCTAACATTATTGTTCTCCATACTCCCTGTGCTATGAACAGAACCTTGTGGTGATGATTGTAGGAGAGTTCATGGAGAAGGGAAAAGTTCTCTAGACGTTCTGATTCTTCTCCTCCTTCTACTCTCGTCTAGACCTTCAAGAAGAGGTTCTGTTGTTTTCTTACTCCTAGTTCGAATTGCTTCCTGCATGCACAAGAAAACAAAACACTAGAAAAGATTTGTTAGCACAAAAAGATATAGGAGAAGATATATTTCAAAAGATAAAAAGATAAAAGATTCAGAAAATAAGAAGATAAGAAGATAAAAGATTTAGAAGATAGAAAGATAAAAGATTTAAAAGATAAAAAGATAAAATAAAATAAAATCTAATCTAAAAATAAAATCTAATCTAATCTAATCTAAAAAGATAAAATCTAATCTAACCTAAAAAGATAAAAAAAATAAAATCTAACCTAATCTAAAAAGATAAAAAGATAAAATAAAATAAAAACAGAAAAAATAAAAACAGAAATTCAAAATTAAAGTCAAAGATAATCAATAATCACACAAATTAACCAGTTAAACCACGAGTCCCCGGCAACGGCGCCAAAAACTTGTTGGACAAATTTATGATCACCAAAATATGATGTCACAAACTTGTTTCACAATCGGCAAGTATGATCGAATCGTTCAAGTAATAAACTTGGTAAGACCAAGTATCGTTCTTCCCAAAGGACTCACGGCCTAGTTTAGTTATGTGATTTGTTGATTAGCTAGGACTTACAAACGAAATATTTAAATTTTAATATGCAAGACAGAAAATAAACATGTATGCATGAAGTTTGATCAATGGCAAAGACAAAAGATAAACACTTTCAATGAAATATGTGAATGAATATGTTGTTGGGGGTCAATTTCATCTCATCCACTCTCATATATTTTAGGAATTCAACATTCAAATCATCATTGTTAATGCCACTCTCTAATGTACCATTCTAGATGGCTTCTCCCTAATCACGAGTTCATACAATTCCTAGCATTCCTAATGATTAGTTCATGAGTGCAGGAGCTTAACGACAACCAATATAATATTGTCAGTATAATATTGGGAGAAATTCCCCGGATCTAGACTTCCCCGTACGTGCCCGTATCGACAAAACCAATAATCATGCATGGAATGAGTTAAACTATGCAAGCATTGAGCAAAGAGGAAAAACCCTAACTAATGATGAAAGAAAGCATAAGTCTTAATTAAAAGATGCAAGCAAAGATTCCATATATGAGAGCTTCAAGAGATTACATTGATTCCCCAACAAACATACAAGGTTTAGTTCACCATATTCATGGTGAACCTAGATGAATAACAATGAAAGAATGAAAGAATAAACCCAATAAAGGTGAAAAGGTAGCCTGAGCATCCAAGATCCTCCTTCAAAGGGGTGGAAGAGAGAGTGTTTGCCTCGTTTCTGCCAAAGATACTAATCCCTAGGACGTGCAAGTCCTTATATACTATTCTAGAGTTAAAAAAGATTACAAAAGCCCAAGCCCAAAAAGTGCCGCTCAGCGGTAAATACCGCTCAGCGGTAACTACGCTTCACTTTTCTTCCCCTCAGCGGCCAGTTTCCCCTCAGCGGACCTCCCGTGACCTTCTGAGTGCCGCTCAGCGGTAAAATGCCGCTGAGCGGTGCTTTCGACTTCTCCTTTTGCACTCTTTGATCCCTTTTCTAATGTCATCTCTCTCCTTCTTCACTTCTTTCACCAAATTCACCTTAAAACCTGCACAAAAACACTTAAATTAAGCATAAACCTGTCCAGCTCTCTTATTTCTGAAAATATAGATAAAAGCATGATTTCAAGCTAGTTTTTAAGTCTAAAGGTTGCTTTTAGTATCAATTTTAAGTATGAAAATAACAGTTTTTCAACTGTTATCATCGAGTTCGTCAACTTTGTCCACTTCGTCCACTTCCTCCTCTTCCTACACTTCCTCCACTTCGTCCTCTTAGTCCACTTAAACAAGTTCGTCAACTCCGTCCATTTCATCCACTTCGTCCACTTCGCCCTCTTCGCCCACTTCTTCCAGTTCCTCCATTTCCTCTAGTTCCTCCACTTCGTCCACTTCATCCACTTCGTCAACTTCCTACACTTCCTCTACTTCGTCCACTCCCTCCACTTTTTCCACTTAGTCCAGTTCGTCAACATTGTTCATTTCGTCCACTTCGTCAACTTCGTCTATTTCGTCCACTTCGTTCAGTTTGCTCACTTCCTCCACTTCCTCCACTTAGTCGACTGCGTCAACTTTGTTCACTTTGTTCACTTTGTTCACTTTGTCCACTTCGTCCACTTCCTCCTCTTCCTACACTTCCTCCACTTCGTCCACTTAGTCTACTTCGTCAACTTTGTCCACTTCGTTCCATTCGTCAACTTCGTCCAGTTCGTCCACTTCGCCCACTTCCTCCAGTTCCTCCACTTCCTCCAGTTCTTGCACTTTGTCCACTTCCTCATGTTCCTCGATTTCCTCTAGTTCCTCTGCTTCGTCAACTTTGTCCACCTCGTCAACTTCGTCCACTGCGTCCTCTTGGTCAACTTCGTCAACTTCCTCCACTTCCTCCATTTCCTCCACTTAGTCCAGTTCATCCACTTATTCGACTTCATCAACTTTGTTCACTTCGTCCCCTTCGTCAACTTCGTCCACTTCCTCTAGTTCCTTCACTTCGTCCACTTCCTGCACTTCCTCCACTTCATCAACTTCGTCCACTTCCTGCACTTCCTCCACTTCGTCAACTTCGTCCACTTCCTCTGGTTCCTCTACTTCGTCAACTTGCTCCACCTCGTCCACTTCTTCCACTTCGTCCACCTCGTCCACCTCGTCCACTTCTTCCACTTTATCCACTTCGTCAACTTCCAACACATCCTCCACTTCCTCCACTTTGTCCACTCCCTCCACTTTGTCCACTTAGTCCACTTAGTTCACTTCGTCAACTTTGTCCACTTCGTCCCCTTCGTTAACTTCGTCAACTTCGTCCATTTCGTCCACTTCGTTCACTTCGTCCACTTCGCCCACTTCCTCCACTTCGTCCACTTTGTCCACTTACTCCATGATGGACAAATTTATGAGCACCAAAATATGATGTCACAAACTTGTTTTTCAATCGGCAAGTATGACCAAATCGTTCAAGTAATAAACTTGGTAAGACCAAGTATCGTTCTCCCAAAGGACTCACGGCCTAGTTTAGTTGTGTGGTTTGTTGATTAGCTAAGACTTAAGAACGAAATATTTGGAGTTTAATATGCAAGACAGAAAATAAACATGTATGCATGAGTTTTTTATCAATGGCAAAAGCAAAAGATAAACACTTTCAATGATATTAATGTATGAATATGTTGTTGGGGGTCAATTTCATCTTATCCACTCTCATATATTTTAGGAATTCAACATTCAAATCATCATTGTTAATGCCACTCTCTAAAGTACCTTTCTAGAAGGCTTCTCCCTAATCACGAGTTCATACAATTCCTAGCATTCCTAATGATCAGTTCATAAGTTCAGGAGCTTAACGACAACCAACATAATGTTGGGAGAAATTCCCCGGATCTAGACTTCCCCGTACGTGCCCGTATCGACAAAACCAATAATCATGCATCGAATGAGTTAAACTATGCAAGCATTAAGCAAAGAGGAAAAACCCTAACTAATGATGAAAGAAAGCATAAGTCTTAATTAAAAGATGCAAGCATAAATTCCATATATGAGAGCTTCAAGAGATTACATTGATTCCCCAACAAACATACAAGGTTTAGTTCACCATATTCATGGTGAACCTAGATGAACAATGAAAGAATGAAAGAATAAACCCTAAAAAGGTGAAGAGGTAGCCTGAGCATCCAAGATCCTCCTTCAAAGGGGTGGAAGAGAGAGTGTTTGCCTTGTTTCTGCCAAAGATACAAACCCTAGGACGTCCTAAAGCTTATATACTATTCTAAAATTACAAAAGCCCAAGCCCATAAAAGTGCCGCTCAGCGGTGACTGCGCGTCCCTTTTCTTCCCCTCAGCGGCCAGTTTGCCCCTCAGCGGACCTCCCGTGACCTCCTGAGTGCCGCTCAGCGGTAAAATGCCGCTGAGCGGTGCCTTCGGCTTCTCCTTTTGCACTCTTTGATTCCTTTTCTGATTCCATCTCTCTCCTTCTTCACTTCTTTCACTAAATTCACCTTAAAACCTGCCCAAAAACACTTAAATCAAGCATAAACCTGTCCAGCTCTCTTATTTCTGAAAATATGGATAAAAGCATGATTTCAAGCTAGTTTCTAAGTCTAAAGGTTGCTTTTAGTGTCAATTTTAAGCATGAAAATAACAGTTTTTCAACTGTTATCACTCTACATCCTCAAGTTCCTTCACTTCGTCAACTTCGTCCACTTCCTCCACTTCTTCCACTTCCTCCACTTCCTCCACTTCCTCCACTTCGTCCAGTTCATCAACTTCGTCAACTTCGTCCACTTATTCCACTTCATCCACTTCCTCCCCTTCCTCCACTTCCTCCACTTCGTCCTCTTTGTCAACTTCGTCCACTTCGTCCACTTCGTCCACTTTCTCCACTTCCTCCACACCCTCCGCTTCCTCCAGTTCGTCCCCTTCGTCCAGTTCCTCTACTTCCTCCACATCCTCCACTTCCTCCAATTCGTCCACTTCGTCAACTTCGTCCAGTTCGATCACATTGTCCACTTCGTGCACTTCATCCACTTCGTTCATTTCCTCCACTTCCTCCACTTCGTCACCTTAGTCCACTTCGTCAACTTCGTCCATTTCTCCACTTCTTCCACTTCCTCCACTCCTTCCACTTCCTCCACTTAACCCACTTCGTCCAGTTAGTCCACTTCGTCAACTTTGTCCCGTTCGTCCCGTTCGTCAACTTCGTGAACTTCGTCCACTACGTCCACCTCGTCCACTTCGTCCACTTCTTCCACTTTGTCCACTTCCTTCACTTCGTCCATTTCGTCCACTTCGTCAACTTCCTCCACTTCCTCCACTTTGTCCACTTCCTCCACTTCCTCCACTTCCTCCACTTCCTCCACTCCCTCCACTTCGTCTACTTAGCCCACTTCGTCCACTTAATCCACTTCATCAACTTTGTCACTTTGTCCCGTTCGTCAACTTCGTCCATTTCGTCCACTTCGTCCACTTCGCCCACTTCCTCCAATTCCTCTACATCCTCCAGTTCCTCCACTTCGTCCACTTACTCCACTTCGTCCACTTCGTCGAGTTCCTCCACTTCCTCCACATCCTCCAGTTCCTTCACTTCGTCAACTTCGTCCACCTCGTCCACCTCGTCCACTTCTTCCATTTTGTCCACGTCCTCCACTTCGTCCACTTAGCCCACATCCTCCACTTAGTCCACTTCGTCAACTTTGTCCACTTCGTCCCCTTCTTCAGCTTCGACCATTTCCTCCACTTCGTTCACTTCACCCACTTCCTCCAGTTCATCCACTTTCACCATTTCCTCCACTTCGTCCTCTTACTCCACTTCGTCCACTTCGTCAACTTCGTTTACTTCGTCCAATTCCTCCACTTCCTCTAGTTCCTTCACTTCGTCAACTTCGTCCACCTCGTCCACTTCACCCACTTCGTCCACTTCACCCACTTCGGCAACTTCGTCAACTTCCTACCCTTCCTCCACTCCCTTCACTTTATCTAGTTAGTCCACTTAGCCCACTTCGTCAACTTAGGCCACTTCGTCCACATTGTCAACTTCGTCATCTTCGTGCACTTCGTCCACTTCGTTCACTTCTTTCACTTCACCCACTTCCTCTAGTTCCTCCTCTTGTTTCAGTTCCTCCATTTCGTCAACTTGCTCCGCTTCCTCCACTTCCTCCACTTCGTCCTCTTAGTCAATTTCATTGACTTCGTCTAATTCCTACTCTTCCTCCAGCTCCAACACATCCTCCACTTCCTCCAGTTCCTCCACTTTGTCCACTTCCTCCACTTTGTCCACGGCGTTGACTTCGCCAACTTCGTCCAGGTTGTCTCTCAAGGACCAAATGTTGTTCGAGTCTTAGGACAAACACGCAGTGGGGGGGGTTTGTGAAGAGTTTTGAATGCAAACAGAAATATAAAAACGGTTTGAATTAAAAATAGAAATTAAATTGATTGGTCACTACTAACATTATAACTAAAGTATCACAACCAAGCAAAATAGACAACACTAAAATGAAAAGTGCTTTAATCAAATTAAAATGCAACGTTGAAAAAAAATGTTTGGAAACATATATTAAACGCAAAAACCGAAAAAGTCCTTGAATCAATTGAAGATGCAACATTAAGCTAAACATTAAATGCAATTTGTCATGGCAATTGTGCAAAGAAAACACACTTGAACAGTAAGGAAACCAAAGTTATTTTAGTGTTATTCCCTGACGAGACAGCTACTCTTTTCTCCAATCCCGTGCACACCATTCTTTCCCTAGTCTACTTCTTCATTCTCATACAATTGCTGCCAAACGTCCCATCTTCTAACCTTTATCCTCCAAGTATTAGTCAGTGCTTTCTCTGCAACCGTGACTTCTTCCCATGATGTGTCCGTGTGTGCCACTTATTCCAAGGCTAAATGAAAGCACCATGCCCTTCTTCATTCCAGCCGTGACACCTCTGCTTCCACCACATTCCAGCGCAACACGCCCAACTTTGCTTCCTTATCTCCACGTCATTCTTCGTGCAGCACCTATCCGCTCCTCATTCCCGTGACACATTTATCCAAGTCCAAATTCCATCCCGCGTGTGCTCCCTACAGCATCAGCGTTCCCTCTTCTCCACGTCCACTTCTTCGTTCAACATCCACACATTTAAAATACAATGTAATGTGTTTTTATCTAAATGGAATCGGCGCTGGATGATTAAAAACAAAATAAAATCACCACTGGAATCAATCGCTGCTGGAAGCAAAATGCCATTCCCGGACTCAAGAGCTCAAAACCGAGAGCTTTTTCCAGCTGGAAGAGAACCAATAAAACATCGTGCCTCTTCTTCTAAATAAACAAAATGAGCTTTTCATTCATGCTAAAAAAAATGTTCAAAGCCAAAAACTCAGAACCAAAACCGAGAGTGTCTCCGTTCCCTCTTTCATTCCATGAAAAAAACGTTCCAAAGCCAAGAGCTTTCAAAAACCAAAAACTGGCAAGTGGCGGCTGGGCACAAGGGCCGTGTGTCCCTCTTTTATAAGGGTAGGGTCCACACACAAAATTAAAAACCCTAACCTAAAAGGCATATGCCCTACAAAAAATATTTTTACAAAATTGCCCCTAAAAGGGTCCAAAACACCTAATTCTAATTAAGGGCTTCTAAAAAACGAAATTACAACTTTAGTTAGAATCTAAATGACTAAATGTTAGGCCTTTGAGTGTGTCACTCAATATCCCAATGCTCCAGATGATGTTTCCACAACTTCCCTGCAACCAGAAATGCACTTAATCAGCTTAGAAAATCCAAATTAACACAATTATGAATTTCCGACCAAATTAAGCAAAATTCGGAAAACGGGGAAATGACAGACAATTAAACACAATTCCCTGGTTTATTTAAGTGCAATAAAATAAATATAATTCAAGAAATGACGACTCATCACTAGGGCAAGCCCATTAGAAGGGCATTTTGGTCTTTTGAGGTATATAAAAACCCTAAAATCAGATTTCTCAGGGAGTTTTTTTCCAGCCACCACTACGTACCTGTTTTTAGGGAGCATTTTCTTCCTCCTCCCCCTTTGGGGAGGTTTAGGTTTTATTTCTTTTGCATTTCCATGTATTGAATCTTGTTTACAGTACAATTTAAGAGTTCAAATCGTCACCTTCCTGCATTTCTGGTTTGCGATTCTACTGTTCACGTTACATTTCCAATGCTGTTTGATTCTCAGTTTGCGTTGGATGGTGCCTTTACTGTTGCATTTCGTTTTTTTTACTGTTCATTGGCGTTTTATGTTTGTGGGCCATTTTCCATTTGCAATTTCACATTCTGCTGTTTAAGTTTCGCTTCTACTGTTACTATTTTCGTTTTAAATTCAGTTGCATTCTGATTCTGTTGTGTTTTGAATTTTGCACGTTTGCTGTTTCTGCCTTTACTGTCATACCGTTCGGTCTGTTAGAGACTAAACGGCTCCTTCATTTATGCTTACGTCTACCGTTCGGTCACTCTTTAGAACCGTTCGGCTTCTGTGTTCGTGCTTATAATAATTGTTGTTTAGAGACCGCTCGTTCTTAATGTTCATACCGTTCGTTCATCTGTAGGGCCGTACGGCCTTACCTTGCTGTTTAAGTTACTTTAGCCGTTCGGTTTCTGCTTGCAATGATCGGTGTTTACTTGTGCTTTAGTTTTTACTATTACCGTTCGGCTTGTCTTGTTTGTTTCTTTTAGCTTGTAGGCTTACACGTAATACCGTTCGGACATACTTCTGTGTATGACCGTTCGGTTTGTTTGTTGTTGTAAGCGATCGTTCGTCTCATGTCAGGACGTTCGGCCTAGGTGCACAACCGTTCGGCCTCTAACTTTACTGTTAGAGGTCGTTCATCCATTTCATTGTTACTTTTTATTATCGTTGCTCTGTGACGTTCGGCTCATCTTGTTCCTTGTCAGGACGCTCGTTCTCAATGTTATTACCGTACGGTTTTCACTTCTATGCAATTTATAGTTCATCGTTCGGTCAGTGCTTTAGACCGTTAGGTCTTTTATATCATCGTTCGGTTTTAACACTTATGGTTAGAACTGTTCGGTTTTCTGCTTTCAGCTTTTAATTTTGTAGTTGTCTTTAACTTCCTTCAGTTTTAATTTAATTTAATTTCTAATCACAAAAACACTTCAAACCCCCCCACCGCCCACTTTGTGTTTAACCTAAGACTCGAACCACATTTGGTCCTTGAGAGACGACCTAGGAGTCACTTCCTAGTTTATACTGCATTAATTTTGCAATCAATTTTTGTGTGAGGTGCGACCCTCTCATCAGGTACTTTGGACAGATAGGACTAACCTCGGGTGGCAGCTGATGAGAACATTCCAGTTACTACATCACCTGGGTGCACAAACGTCGTAGCTACATAGATTTCATACAGTTCAGATAGTCAGTCTAGTATTAGGCCTTGTTGAAACGTGTGATGAAATATATCTTTTATGTTTGAATGCGAATAATGTATGTTTGTACTTGAGTTAAATTATATAAGCTTATCTGGTGTTCTTGTCTTGTCTTATTTTTTACGTCCGTCTTTGTCATTGCAATGATCATTGATGACAAATTTATGAACACTGAAAAACGGCGCCACAAACTTGTTTGACAATCGGCAAGTGTGACCGAATCGTTTCAAGTAATAAAACTCAGTAAGACCAATGTATGCATGAATTTGATCAATGGCGAAAACAGAATACAAACACTTCAATGAAATAGATGGATGAGTATGTTGTTGGGGTTATCAATTTCATCTTATCCACTTTCATATACTTTAGGAATTCAACATTCTTTTCATCAATTGTTAATGCCACTCTCTAAATCACCTTGCAAGAAGGCCTATCCTTAATTACGAGTTCATACAACTCCTAGCATTCCTAGTAATTAGTTCTTAAGTGCAGGAGCTTAACGGCACCCAATATACTATTGGTTGAAATTTCCCGGATCTAGATTTCCCCGTACGTTCCCGTATCGACAAAATCAATAATCATGGCAATGAATGAGTTAAACAAAGCAAACATTAAGCAAAGAGGAAAAACCCTAACTAATGATGAAAGAAAGCATAGGTCTTAAAATAAGATGTAAAAACAAATTCCATATATGAGAGTTTCACAAGACTACATTGATTCCCCAACAACAATACATGGTTTAGTTCACCATATTCATGGTGAAACTAGATGAATAATAATGGAAGAATGAAAGATAAAACCCTAGAAAGGTGAAGAGGTAGCCTGAGCATCCAAGATCCTCCTTCAAAGGGGTGGAAGAGAGAGTATTTGCTTCGTTTCTGCCAAAGATACAAACCTTAGGACGTCCTAAAGCTTATATACTATTCTAAAAATGAAGAAAATTTAGGCCCAAGCCCATAAAAGTGCCACTCAGCGGTAAACTGCTGCTCAGCAGTAAGTGCGTGAGTTGGTTTCTTCCCCTCAGCGGCCATTTTGCCCCTCAGCGGATCCACCGTGATCTCCTGAGTGCCGCTCAGCGGTAAATTGCCGCTGAGCGGTAGTTGCGCCTTCTCCTTTTGCACTTTTTGATGTCTTTTTTGATTCCATCTCTCTCCTTCTTCACCTCTTTCACCAAATTCACCTTAAAACCTGCACAAAAACACTGAAATCAAGCATAAACCTGTCCAACACTCTTATTTCTGAAAATATGAACAAAAGCATGATTTCAAGCTAGTTTCTAAGTGTTAAAGGTTGCTTTTAGTATCAATTTTAAGCATGAAAATAACAGTTTTTCAACTGTTATCACAACCCCAAACTTAGAACTTTGCTTGTCCTCAAGCAAACAAAATGTAACTCAATCTTCTACCAATTCATATAATGCACATGCTTTGGTGTTCACAAAGTTACTTAATATCCAACAAATGCTATTTTTTTCATGAATGATCAATCAATTAAGCATGGATGTTCATGTGCTCATGGAATATTTCCTCACTAGGTAAAGTGTTTCACTCAAACACAAGTGTATAAGAGGTAATCACTCATTCACTCCACTATCACAATGTCACATGAATCAACTTTGCCTTTCATTTAACCACAATCAAAAACATTCACAAGCATGCATCATCACAAGGACTTTTCAATGGCTTATAACGTGGCTGGGCTAAAAAGAAAATTGGTTTTTTCTGGATCACAAAATCCTTGAGTTAAGAGAATCATATCAACACAATCATTCTTATTTTTCCCAACTTGCCTTTGCATTGAGCTTTGCTTCTTTCTTTTCTTTTCTTTTCTTTCTTTTCTTTTCACATTCTTATTTCTTAGCTCTTAGCTCAATGCTTTTCCTTTTTCGTTTTCATGCTTTCCCAACAACCCCAAACTTGAACATTTATCAATATCACAAACACTACAAAAAAGTAGGGCATTACCGAAGGCCAGAAGCCCTCGGAAAATGCCGTAGGCCGTCGATAATGGGTGTTTACCGAAGGCTTATCGACGGCCAAAAATCCTTCGGTAAATCTCTTGTCGCTAACAATTACCGAGGGCTTCTGCCCTTCGGTAATTACCGAGGGCCAAAAGCCTTCGATAATTACAGAGGGCCAAAAGCCTTCGGTAATTACCGAGGGCCAAAAGCCTTCGATAATTACCGAAGGGCAAAAGCCTTCGGTAATTACCGAAGGGCAGAAGCCCTCGGTAATTTCCGAAGGGCAGAAGCCCTCGGTAATGACCATATGAGGGTATTTACCGAAGGGCAGAAGCCTTCGGTAATGACCTACTGTGGGCATTTACCGAAGGGCAAAAGCCTTCGGTAAATTGCACAGCAGGTTTCAGAGAAATTGTATTTCTTGTGCAACCCAGACCTGTATATCAAAATTCAATTACAAACAAACCTGCATATCAGTTTTCAAGCACATACAAACATGCATAATGTGCATCTCAAAGATGCAATCAATTATCAATATCCATTGAACATCAATTAATCCATAGAACATCCATTAATGTATAGATAATGTAATTATAGTTCAAATATAAAACAATGTAACAAAAGGATGTTCTAACATCCAAAGTCTAGAAGTAGATCTAATTAACACTGAAATGATATCAAGTCTAAAATGTTCTAATATATAAATGTTTGTCTAACAAAGTAATAAGAAAATGAAACTAATAATGTACATAACTATCATCAGAATGATCTTCATCATCCTGCTCCTCTACTGATGGCTGGACTGGTGTGGGTTGGACTGATGAGGGTTGGACTGATGAGGGTTGGACTGATGTGGGTTGCTAAGTGGCAGCAGGTGATGAGGAGGGTCGTGACTGGGTCGGAGGGATATTTTGTACGTCCTGTGAGGTTTGAGGCAAGACTCTCATGACCAGGGCCTTAAAGTTTGTAAACTGTGCTCTGAGATCAGTGATCTCCTGGTCACGTTGATGGAGTTCCTGCCTGAGTTGAAGAACGACCTCGTCAGGAGTACTGGTGGAAGAAGAAGGCTGGTGCTTCAGAGTACCTCCTCTGGATGCTGTATAGTTTGCAACAAGCTGTCCCGTACCATACACTCGTCCTTTTTTCTTCCCACCAACGATGTCGATCCAACACTGTGTCCTACGGATGTCATCATCTGCATTACTGGCATCATCCGGTGTAGGAGCTGACTCATGTTCAAATCTAACCTGTGAAAGTCTCGTAGAAAAGTCTTCCTTTTCAAACATGATGGACAAATTTGTAAGCACCAAATTATGATGTCACAAACTTGTTTCACAATCGGCAAGTATGACCGAATCGTTCAAGTAATAAACTTGGTAAGACCAAGTATCGTTCTTCCCAAAGGAGTCACGGCCTAGTTTAGTTATATGATTTGTTGATTAGCTAGGACTTACAAACGAAATATTCAAATTTTAATATGCAAGACAGAAAATAAACATGTATGCATGAAGTTTGATCAATGGCAAAGACAAAAGATAAACACTTTCAATGAAATATATGGATGAATATGTTGTTGGGGGTCAATTTCATCTCATCCACTCTCATATATTTTAGGAATTCAACATTCAAGTCATCATTGTTAATGCCACTCTCTAATGTACCATTCCAGATGGCTTCTCCCTAATCACGAGTTCATACAATTCCTAGCATTCCTAATGATTAGTTCATGAGTGCAGGAGCTTAACGACAACCAATATAATATTGTCAGTATAATATTGGGAGAAATTCCCCGGATCTAGACTTCCCCGTACGTGCCCGTATCGACAAAACCAATAATCATGCATGGAATGAGTTAAACTATGCAAGCATTGAGCAAAGAGGAAAATCCCTAAATAATGATGAAAGAAAGCATAAGTCTTAATTAAAAGATGTAAGCAAAGATTCCATATATGAGAGCTTCAAGAGATTACATTGATTCCCCAACAAACATACAAGGTTTAGTTCACCATATTCATGGTGAACCTAGATGAATAACAATGAAAGAATGAAAGAATAAACCCAATAAAGGTGAAGAGGTAGCCTGAGCATCCAAGATCCTCCTTCAAAGGGGTGGAAGAGAGAGTGTTTGCCTCGTTTCTGCCAAAGATACCTAATTCTAGGACGTGCAAGCCCTTATATACTAGTCTAGAGTTACAAAAGATTACAAAAGCCCAAGCCCAAAAAGTGCCAGAAAACAAGTCCAAGCCCATTATTAAGAATGGCGCTCAGCGGTAAATACCGCTCAGCGGTGACTGCGCTTCCCTTTTCTTCCCCTCAGCGGCCAGTTTGCCCCTCAGCGGACCTCCCGTGACCTCCTGAGTGCCGCTCAGCGGTAAAATGCCGCTGAGCGGTGCTTTCGGCTTCTCCTTTTGCACTCTTTGATTCCTTTTCTGATTCCATCTCTCTCCTTCTTCACTTCTTTCACTAAATTCACCTTAAAACCTGCACAAAAACACTTAAATCAAGCATAAACCTGTCCAGCTCTCTTATTTATGAAAATATAGATAAAAGCATGATTTCAAGCTAGTTTTTAAGTCTAAAGGTTGCTTTTAGTATCACTTTTAAGCATGAAAATAACAGTTTTTCAACTGTTATCAAAACATTAAAAGCAATGTCAGGGAACGATAGTAAAACATAAATGAACAATTAGTAATAGTCATAGTGTTATTTGCTTACATGAGTCTTGCGAGATCTTTCATCAACAAATTGATTAGTTCCCTTCCGAACATGAGTCTGTGCAAAGACCTCATCAACATGGACCGCCCGTCCTAGAGCCTGTGCCTGTAACATAATTAAGAATTACAAGCGTACATATGAAATAGAATATACATAACTTATGTGTGAAAGAAAAAGTTATGTAATGAGATTATACCATAGGAATGGCATGCTCATGAATGGTGATCGACCCACCAGTATGCAGGGTGCCACCCCTTTCAGATGCTCTATTTCGCTGGGCTTTGGCACACTTATTGCGGAACTCTACTGTATTCCAATGGGCCAGTAAAGAGTTCCAAATTTGTTCACCCAGCCAGGTAGGGCGCTGTACTGCATTCCGGGCATCCCTAAACATCTCTGACAGCCGATGAGATGCTTTCATGTGGAAATTTCTGTGTATCTGACTTTCATGTTCAGGTTTCCACTGCACCTTCATCTGTAACATTAAAGAGAACAAACATTGATTACAAAACATAGTAAACTAAGAGGGACATTAGTGTAATGGATTGCTCACCTGAAAGCGCTGCCAGAATGGCTTTCTGTCTTCATCAGGTATTGCTCCCCAAGTAGGCCATGGAGTTAAAAACTGTTGCTTAATTGAACGTGTGATGGCCTGGGAAGCAACCCTAGATGGAATAAACCTGCATAACAAAAGTCATTTCAATTACAATAGGGTTTAAACATCAAATTAGTTCAACAGATTATAAACTTACCCTTTACCATAGGGCTCAATCCATGATCGATCACCGAGGGGCGGGTCAAGACCATCACCATCACCTCTTAAATCTGGATCAGCAGGTGGTGTGAAAGTCTCAAAAGGAGGTACAGAAGAGGAAGAAGGTATAGAAGTAGGGTCAGGGAGAGGAGTGGGGGTAATAACAATAGGGGGAGGAGTGGGGGTTATAATAACAGGAGGAGGAAGAGGGTCTGGTGCAGGGGTAGGAGAAAGCTGAGCTGTAGAAGGAGGAGAAGGGTCTACTGCAAAGGTAGGAGTAGGGTCTGCTGCAGGTGTAGGAGGCTGTATAATAGGGCTAGGAGGAGGCCCCACAGATGATGTACTACCTGCAGCAGTGGTAGGTAGTCTAGCAGGCACCCTAAGTACATACTTTGGTGCCTGCCGTTGCCTCTTTGTAGGCCTTGCAACCCCCTTTCCTTTATCAGGACGTTGTGAACCTTGTCCTGTCATTACTGCATTGAAATGGTAACAAATAAAGCGAAACAATAAAAATGAATAAAGAAGGATCAATTGTTTTTAAAGTCAATGTATAAGTAATTGCATACAACTTTGAGATGGTATTTTAGATAACTGTAATCAAATGATAGTCCAATTTGCTACAATAGATGTTCAACATTCAATCATCGTCATCATGATCATCATCTTCATCTTCATCTTCAGCATCGTCTTCATCATCATCATCTTCTTGTTCTTCTTCTTCATCGTCGTCATCATTGATAACAGTTGAAAAACTGTTATTTTCATGCTTGAAATTGATACTAAAAGCAACCTTTAGACTTAAAAACTAGCTTGAAATCATGCAGTTTATCTATATTTTCATAAATAAGAGAGCTGGACAGGTTTATGCTTGATTTAAGTGTTTTTGTGCAGGTTTTAAGGTGAATTGAGTGAAAAGAGTGAAGAAGGAGAAAAGTGACATTAGAAAAGACAAGAAAGAGTGCAAAAAGAGAAGACAAAGGCACCGCTCAGCGGTATTTTACCGCTGAGCGGCACTCAGGAGGTTGCGGGAGTCACGCTGAGGTGCAAAATGGCCGCTGAGGGGAAGAAAGTGACGCGCAGTCACCGCTGAGCGGCACTTTTTGGGCTTGGGCTTTTGTAATCTTTTGTAACTCTAGAATAGTATATAAGGGCTTGCACGTCCTTGGGATTAGTATCTTTGGCAGAAACGAGGCAAACACTCTCTCTTCCACCCCTTTGAAGGAGGATCTTGGATGCTCAGGCTACCTCTTCACCTTTATTGGGTTTATTCTTTCATTCTTTCATTGTTATTCATCTAGGTTCACCATGAATATGGTGAACTAAACCTTGTATGTTTGTTGGGGAATCAATGTAATCTCTTGAAGCTCTCATATATGGAATCTGTTGATTACATCTTTTAATTAAGACATATGCTTTCTTTCATCATTAGTTAGGGTTTTTCCTCTTTGCTCAATGCTTGCATAGTTTAACTCATTCCATGCATGATTATTGGTTTTGTCGATACGGACACGTACGGGGAAGTCTAGATCCGGGGAATTTCTCCCAATATTATACTGACAATATTATATTGGTTGCCTTTAAGCTCCTGCACTCATGAACTAATCATTAGGAATGCTAGGAATTGTATGAACTCGTGATTAGGGAGAAGCCATCTAGAATGGTACATTAGAGAGTGGCATTAACAATGATGATTTGAATGTTGAATTCCTAAAATATATGAGAGTGGATGAGATGAAATTGACCCCCAACAACATATTCATTCATATAATTCATTGAAAGTGTTTATCTTTTGTCTTTGCCATTGATCAAACTTCATGCATACATGTTTATTTTCTGTCTTGCATATTAAACTTTGAATATTTCATTTGTAAGTCCTAGCTAATCAACAAATCATATAACTAAACTAGGCCGTGAGTCCTTTGGGAAGAACGATACTTGGTCTTACCAAGTTTATTACTTGAACGATTCGATCATACTTGCCGATTGTGAAACAAGTTTGTGACATCATAATTTGGTGCTTACAAATTTGTCCATCAGGGAACGTACGGGGAAGTCTAGATCAGGGGAATTTCTCCCAATATTATGTTGGTTGTCGTTAAGCTCCTGCACTTATGAACTGATCATTAGGAATGCTAGGAATTGTATGAACTCGTGATTAGGGAGAAGCCTTCTAGAAAGGTACTTTAGAGAGTGGCATTAACAATGATGATTTGAATGTTGAATTCCTAAAATATATGAGAGTGGATAAGATGAAATTGACCCCCAACAACATATTCATCCATATATTTCATTGAAAGTATTTGTCTTTTGCTTTTGCCATTGATCAAAACCTCATGCATACATGTTTATTTTCGTCTTTTGCATAATACAATCCAATTATTTCATTCTTAAGTCTTAGCTAATCAACAAACCACACAACTAAACTAGGCCGTGAGTCCTTTGGGAAGAACGATACTTGGTCGTACCAAGTTTATTACTTGAACGATTCGGTCATACTTGCCGATTGAAAAACAAGTTTGTGACATCATATTTTGGTGCTCATAAATTTGTCCATCAGTACCATAGGTAGTTAAATGACAACTCCACTTAATGAAGTTACAGGCTAACAAATGTAATACAAGGTAAATGAACATACCATATAGACATCAACATAATTTAGGCAATCAAATATGTATAAAAGCATGGATATATACAACAATCTAAAGAAGGATGTATTTATGCAATTTGCAAATTCGAACCATTCTAGTCCAGTTTATGTAGTTATTTTGAAGAAGAAAAAGTTGTATTGGGTGTCTATTTTCGTGCAACAGGGATGTTGTGCTATTTCGCAGTTTAAACAAGTTGTGTTTGTTGTATTAAACTTGTTACAGCATTGAAAATGAAGGTAGATTGAAAATCCAGCCAGATTATATACAAATTACAGAAAGAAGACCCTTGAGAACTACAAATCTGCACTTATCTTTTATGCAGAGGATTAGGACCAATGTAGATTGGACCTTAGATGATGTTAGTCTGATCACTTATTATGGTTCATGTTTCCATATTTTTTCACTACATGAATGTGTGTGAGAGAGAGCTTTGAACTGGAATAATATCATTGCATATATATCTAAGTTAGTTTATCAAATATGGTACACCTATTTATAATAGTTCAACATTGATCTTATAAAAAAAGGTTTAGTTTTCTATATTGTACACCTATTTGTAATTGTTTTAAGCTTGTAGGCATTTTAAAATTGACCAATTCAAATCAGAATTTGGAGCTGTCCTTGTACATTTCTGGTCCAGTTTTTCATCTACATTGGTACTAATTATTGTGTGAAATAGTGGTCTTCTAAAGACTTTGGGGTGCAGTCCACTTTTACAAACATTTTCCAACTATGGTGGCATCTTAGGAAGTGGACAAGGAGCACATTTTGTCAATTCAAAGGGGCTGTCCAGCAAGGGCCACATACTCAGATGTATTTTACTGAATTATGTTTATCACTGTATCTCAAATAAAATTTGTTTAAGCAATTGTAGTTCTAATGTTACTGAAAAATTTATTTTCAAGTTAAGAAGAGTTCAAAAGTATGTTGAAACTCTGGATTAGCTGAACATTAAGAATTGAGGGGACTTTTATCCTTCTACATCAATACTTTTATCCTTCTACAACAAGTAGTAAGAATAACAGTAAATCAATCTTAAGTTCAGTAATGTATTTAATTCACTCACACTCATACACTATAATTTATTCATCTTTACTTACTCACCACCTAAATACATTCACTTAATAAGACATTTATTCATGCAAAAGAGAATTTAGGACAAAAGAGTACCTTCAATCGTAAAAGGCTGCAAGAGGAAATCACCTACAGCTCTAAGTGCTGCTAATACAGTTCCACCTGTGGCCACCAAATCATCAATAATTATGACATGTTAGCTGGACTGAACAACACCAACATGCAACTCCAAACAATCATTTCATTTCTAGAACATATTTTTCAGAAATTACTTCCCCTAAACAAAGATTCACCAAAGTTTAATAACAATCCTCACATGGAGGTATAGGCATATATATATTTTACTATTTAATATGAAGGCAATATATGCTGCCAACTTATTTCAGCTTAGAAATAATGCAGATTGATTGAGTGCAGTCAGTTATATTGTTATACAGGCTGTGTCTCATAACAAAAAAGCACCTACAAATGTGCCTCATCCTTGAAGGATTGAAAATGCTTCTCATAGTTCACATTTATTTCGTGAATTAAAAGAAGCTTCACCAAATGATTCAATGAAGAAAGAGCAAGGAATTTCTTCCTGTGATCAGGCTGAGAGGTGCACTTTGAAGGATGATACTACAAAAAACAGTAGCATTGGTTGGTAGCAGTGGCTGTGGAAAGAG
Organism: Vigna nakashimae; assembly: GCA_034642375.1. Lineage (NCBI taxonomy): Eukaryota > Viridiplantae > Streptophyta > Magnoliopsida > Fabales > Fabaceae > Vigna > Vigna nakashimae. The sequence continues at coordinate 17,221,913 of CM067763.1, forward strand.
CACTGTTATTTCCCTGGTTAACAGATTTTATGATCCCTCAAGAGGTCAGTTTAAATAATCTTCCACTATCTCTTTTACTCTAACTATCTCAATAATTTCTGTTATTTTATTTTCTTAGTTCTACGTTTATATAAGGGATAATCTAATAACTATCTCAATAATTTGTTAAAGCTGCAAAGGTTACTATACCTTGCAACAGTGAAGTTTTTTTTTTCAAAATAGAAAAGGCCATGTCAGAGATGGACTTTTAGGGAAGTTCATGGTCCACAAATCTCTGAACTATAAACTCATAGGTGCTCCATGTCCATCAAATAGTAGGTAGCATAAGCTTTGAGTTCCCTTATAAAGTCATGCATTAAAAAAACAGTGTAAATATGGCCTAGCAAGAAGGAATAACCTAAGCATTTTCAGCCAAAAGAAAAACAGAAAATGGATAATAGTAGCAACATCATTGGATAGAAAGACCCACTTCAAGGGTGTCTGTGTTACATCTCTTTCTACAGTCTCTTTAAAGTTAATGTGCAGCTTTTTTAATAGTGAGTGGGCCAACATCTTTTCTGTGTTGAACATGAAAAAAAATATTTATCTTTGATTATAATTCCTCTCAGGCACTTGGTAATGAGAGTGAAAAACTGGTATCTGTTGGGGGCTCTGCCACTTTGGCACCAGAAATTTCACACTTGGAGGACTCTACCTTGAAGGTTGGAAAACTTTCTGTCGAGCAGAGGAAGGAAAAGATTCATAGATACATGAAGAACGGAAACTGGTATCTTTCTTTTATGTTTTCAAACTTGTGTACATAGTTGTCATAACTGTTTTGGTTACTACTTTAATACACTATGCATTATGACCACTTTTAGTGTATTCTACTAACTAGTTTTAGGTTATGGGGTGTCATATCTTGAGCTCTAAGTTGTTTTTGTAGTATGACTTTCTAATTAGCATTGTTTTACCATCCTAAACTTGTTAGGACAGTTTGTTTGAAGTTTCTTAGGCTAGTTTGGTGTAGTCATAAAATTTGACCATTCTAGTGCATTTCTAGTACACCTTTTCAGGTTTCAGTTCAGATTTCTGGATTTTCAAGCTTGAAACAAGTTTGTTTGTTGATTTCATATATGTTTCAAGTATTAACAATCAGTAATACACACTGACATTCAAAATATGTGATTAACTTCATCCAACTCTGATTTCACATTATGTAGTAAAAGTTAGTTTCTGGTCTGCTGTGGAGCACACTGTTTCTGCCAGTTTTCTTGTATCTAAAACATGGGACAAGTTTCTTATGTGATATTAAGCATGTTTGAAGTGATAGTCATTACAATCAATCACAGATATGCAAAAAACAGTAGTTGAGTTGATTTAAATCTGGTTTTTACTACTGTATCAGAATTTCTCATCCATTCTCATCCAATACTTCAAGCACGTAGCACTTTTTCCTCAAAATTATGAAAGCAGAAAGAATCTACAAATTTTCAAAAGATGGATTGGCCCAAAAAACAAGTTCTTTAAAGAATCTTTTGGTGTGACTGTAAAGTTTCTGTCAATTTACACACCAGTAAAGACCGACTCCTGTCATAGAACAGAGAAACACCTGTATCCTTCTTAACAATTTATTTAACACTACAGTAGAGAAACAGTGATTGAAATTTACTCTTTGATTTATTACAGTCATCAACCAAGTGTAATTTGTCTTCTTGACATAGCCAATGATGGAGATACTGTTATCAACCATATATTGCAAATTTGTAAATAGTTAATTTATATAAGAATGCAGTAAAATCAATAGTTGGTTTACTGTAATAAATTTATCCTTTTTTTATATACTTGGATTATGAAATTTGGGGCAGATACTAGTTATTAATCTTTTTACATTATTTTGTTAGAGAATTGGATAATATTTAGATGAAGTAGAGTAGAAAAATAAATAGGGATTTTATTGATTTTATTCTGTTTTCAAGATCTAGATAAAAGAGATATCACAGGTCCAAGGCAGAAGAAAACCAAAAAGTGTACAAAAGGGAACTCAACTCTTAGGAAATTTGAGAGTCCTTGTTCTCCTTAACTTTTCTCTACAATTTTCAGTTAATACTCTATTAACCACTGAACAACTATCACATAGTGGTTAAAATCTTCTAAACTATTGGCAAGCTCTTCTGGTGTATCCATCACATGTGAATTGGGACAACATAACTAGATGAGGGACAGCGTGTTGATGTTATTGACATCCCAGGTAAAGACATGATAACATATTAATTCAGGAGCATGTGTGGTTGTGATAGGAATCACACTCATAAATCCATATTAGCATACTCCCGTGGGCTCAAATTCCCCTAGGTTATGGCCCAATACACCCGTAAGTAAGAATAAATGGTTGTATAGAGAGAGTGTAGATTCCATTAGGGGTATAGGGAATATTGTTGTTAAGTCTAGAGCTTTTTCTTGTACTTGGGGCTACGACTCTTATCCTTCCCTGTTTTTTCCTCTTTTATTATCAATAAAATAGCGGATTATTCAATGTTATATGGGAATTGCTATCTTTGTGTTTTCTTTGAGATCATTGCCCAAGTCATCTATGCCAACACTCATTTCACTGGTTTAGGACGGAGAGGTGCTAAATATTGAATCTCTAATAGCCATGGAGGGGAAGGAGGCCGAGGAAGGGAAGGAGATGGTATGACAAATCTTAAATTGTAGACCCTTCAACAACCGCAAAGAGCTTTCTTGTTCAAAATCCATTAAATTTGAAGGACTTTTGGAGGGGTATTAAATTCTAATCTTTTTAGTCTATAGTGCTGCCAGTCACAACTTTATGCCTTTGTAGTCTGTTGGGACTCTAGGAATGAGTTTTACTAATACGTGAGGCTTTATGGTCAACTTTGGAAATGGTAGCTGGTGTGCTTCTCAATTTATGTGAGGGACTGAAGGTTAAAGTTGGCTAGTATAATTTGGATATGGATGCTTGTGTGTTGGATTTAAGAGGGGTTGACTTATTGTTAGGAGTGGATTTGCTGGAACAACTTGGATAAACCATAATAGATTAGAGGAAGACACTGAATCTTGATGAGAATGGATGAACAACGTGGATCCTCAAATTGCACAATTTATTTCCTATCAAGGCTATCATCAAAATAGACAATTCATACATGCTCATATTGCTCAAATTGCAAACTAAACAATCCAAATTCAATTATAATTGGCTCTCAGTTCATAAGGCAATTAACACAACACAATGAGAATGGCAAACACAACAGGATGAACTTTACCTACCTGTAAATGATAACTGTTGGACACTTCAGTGCAGCCCTTTTGCAACCAGCTTTAACCCACTGTGTTGGAACCTTCTACACGTTCTGTGACTCAGCCCCTTATCAAGACCCTAAAACCTTGTAGAATAATGGACAAATTACATTAGCAAAACGTAACACCAACAAATATTAATCATTAAACACCCTCTTACGAAGAATAGGGGCTAAACACATGCAGGTTCAATAAGAAACCTACTTACCTTGACGGTAGGGGAAGTAAGGCAACACAAAACCTCCACCGCAGGGATTGTCCACACCCTCCCTCCAACATACCCTCCTCCACAGCGGCACAAAAGGCAGCAACTCAGCCTCTACCGTAGAATAGCCGCCAAAGAAAACCCCTAACCAAGATGGCAGAAACGCACCACCCAACCTCTCGTAGCGACAACACCAAACCAGCTCCAAGCCTCCCTGATGAGTCAATATTTTCTACACTTCACTTAGTTTATTGTACTAAAATTAATCAGGAAATTATGCTTAATTGTCCATTATTTTCCCGTTTTTATTGATTGTGCTTAAGTTGATCAGAAAATTCTTATTTTACTTAATTTGAATTATCTGAGACTAATTATTTACATTATTGAGTGCAGGGAAAATTCTGGAAATATCTTAGGACATTTGGAAGAATATTCATTTACACACTCTGTTGGAAAAAGCTACACTGTGTTGATCTATTTTGTGTGTTTATGTGAAAACTTAGGAGTGGAACATTTTTTTTTTGTTTGTAGTTGGAGAAGTGGTGTCACGGTTTTATAGCTGGATGATAACAAGTGTGCTGCCACATTTCCTAATAAATGCCACGGCCATACCATCTTACAAGAGAATCTACTTTTCTGAATGGGGTCATACCACACACGGTTTTTGACTTGGCAACCATGGCAATGAAGATTAAATTAATTGAATATGTGCACGCTAAGTTCACGTTCCAAGAGCTGCTCATGTTTTTGGATCTTCTCTCAAATCATTTTGAATATTATAAGTTACACACGGCCCCCACATGTACAATTCATCTTGTCAAATATGCAAGTGGGAGCCACCACATTGAAGCTCACGGTTATGTTGTATATAGGTAAGATATGCGATTTTTCTAGTATGGGAAGGAGCTGCCACAATTCCTCACGGTAGTCATTTTCCAATTATAATGGGCCCATGAATAATTCATTTTACAAGCAAAGTTTTGGATGGAGTTAAAGTTGAAGCCACCAAGAGGAAAGTCACGGAAATAGGAGAGAAGCAGTGTGTATTCATTTGGCTGGAAATAGAGAAGGAAGCTTCCATTAATGAGAGTGTCCAGCCACGTTGAAAAGAGAGGGCAACAGCATATGGAAGAACAAGCCAACACACCGAAAAGAGAAGAAAATGGTTACTGAGTTGGAAGAAGAAGACGTCCCAGCGGAAGCACATGGAGGAGTTTGGAGAAGAATGAAGAGAGCTCACTTAGCAGCAGCAGTTTTGGTGTGCACCGGCAGGGAGGAGAAAAAGTGGCAGTAGCATGCAGTCCAGCCACCTTGAAGAAAGAAGCAAAAGAAGTGGCACCCATGGTGTTGGATTTTAAATGAAAGAGAAGGAGAAAGTGATGTGTTGTTCACGGCTGTTTGGGAGCAAAGATGCAGCTGTCCACACATCCAGATTACAGCAGGAAGCACCATCCAGCCATCACACCACCAGAAACACCTCACGGCCTTGGTGCAGGAGCTCTCTCTCAGTTTCCATTTTCAACAGGGCATAATGTAGAATTTTATTTTTTTTGAGCGTGTAGCTGAGTAGTAGTGTGTTACAGTGTTTTTGATCAATTTAGTCGTTTTATTTTTACATGTATTATTCAAGAATTTCATTTTAAGTGTTGAATCTTTGATAAATTTTATTTTCAATTAAGTGTTTTATTTTTGTTATCTCTTTTATTTTACCGTTTACTAGTTTCTATACCGTTAAATTTTGTCATCGTATTTTACTGTTCATGTTATTTTCAACGTCATTTTTACCGTTCAGTTTTTACAGTGTTTAAAATTTATTTTAGTGTTTTTAAATTCAGTTGTGTTTTAATTCCAGTTTTAATTTATTTTTCCGTATCAAACTAAAAAAATCACAAACCCCCCCCAACTTCGTGTTAAATCTGAGACTGAACCTAATATTGGTCCTTGAGAGACGACCTAGGAGTCACTTCCTAGTATTGTACTGCATTCTTACTTGCACATCAAATTTGATCGGCCGCGACAGCTGCATCACTCCCCTCACCACCACCAACCGAAGAAGGAAGCCAATGTTGATTGGGAGCAAAGGACAAACAATTTTCTCGGACTCAAATGGATTGGAGAATCAAGAAAGGGAGTAGTGTTCGAAGAAACAAATTTCGGGTAAAGGGAGAAAGGAAGACTTGCGCGAAAACAATTTGGGACAATGGGAGAGGGAAATCCCAAATTCGCATTTCATTAAGTCGATGCTTATACCGACGGTCGCAAGCCTTCGGTATTTACACTCAGCCATTATCGACGGTCAGAATCCTTCGGTAATTACCATCTCACATGCCCTTCGGTAAAGCCTTCGGTAAATCAACATTACCGACGGTCCAAAAAGTCTTCGGTATTTATCCTTCGGTAATTACTGCATTTCTTGTAGTGAAAAGATTTTCTACTTAACTCAAGGTAAACCTTTTCAACAAGGGTTTTCAAATTATGTTCAAAGCTAAGGGTTCAAAGGATAGAACACAAAGTGTTCTCTTTTAGTGGGCTAACTTTATGAATTTGGCCAATAAAAAGGGTTACCAACAAATGGCCTTGATCATATGATGCAAAACAAGCAATTGATTCAATCATAGAAAACCTGGGCAAAATTGTTAGCAAAATGATGAAGATGAAGTTTTGATGATGTCCAAATCAAGTCAAGACCAATCAAGAATCAAAATGATTTGAAGATTTGTATTGTGATGGAAAGCTTTTGTAATACTCTTAGAAATATGTATAGGACGTAGATCAGAAAAAGAAAAGTGTTTTGTAAAATTACTATAGTAAATCATTGCAACAAAACACTATAGTACTATTCACATGAATAGTAACACTATTCACGTGAATAGTGACGGTTAACGGTAAGAGTATCGCACTTAACACGGACGTTGGGGAAACTAGTCGTTGAAGAAACTAGCCGTTTATGACCGTTGGACAAACTAGCCGTTTATGGCCGTTGGAGAAACTAGCCGTTAAGTTTGTCTTTTAGTGAATGGAAGAGTCTTTGGATGAGTCTATAAATAGACTCTCATTTTCTCTCAAGAAGAATCTAGAGACACAGAAACTCTTCCCTTGTGCTCAAATACTCAGAAATTATTGAGACTTGTGTGTTCTTGTTCGGCTTGTGAAACTCTTGTCTGTGGAGCTGGTGAAGTGCTGCTACGGTGACAGAGGAAATAGCCGGTTCATCCTTGGTGTGTCTAAGGAGGTGTTCGGAAGAGAATCATCCTTCGTGAAGTATTCGGAGGAGGTGTTCATCCTTTGTGAAGACTCAAAGGAGGTGTAGTTTCATCTCTTGTGGTATCAAGAGAGGTGGTTTCTAAACTTTTACAAATTGTATCTTTGTGATTATAATTTGTAATTGTTTTGTGTTAGTGAAACTGTTTATCTTGTTTTGAGATAAGCGACTGGACATAGGATTGGTAAGATCCGAACCAGGATAAAATCATATGTGCAAATTTCTCTCAACCTTACTCTTGCTTTATTTGTCTTTATTAATTGCTAAGTAAGTTTAATTGAGTAGAAATTAAAAGGCACACGTTATTATTAAAAACCCCTCTTGGTTTGTTATTCCACGCTAACCATTCCGCTGCAGCCGCTCTGACAAAAATCATTCATGCTTTCAAAGTAATAGCATTTAATCAATAAAACTCTGGAGCTCAAAACCTCACATATAAGCTCATTCACATTTGACATACACATCCTGCTTAATCTCACAATCACAATATCATGCATTTGTTCACAAAGCTTGTGAATCACCTGTATAAACATTTAATGTGCACATCTCAACATCAATCAATCTTAAAGCATCATCAAGCATTACTTATCAAACAATCACAGTCATAAGCAAACCATCATAACAAACCAAGTTTCCAATTGAGTACATCAACCCTAATCTAAAACAAAAGTAAATAAGTTCAGAACTCTTAAACCAAACAAAAGCATAAGTCCTGCTCTAATCATGATAGCATTCATCAGTAAATGCTATCTCAGCTCCTCATCAATTTGAGTTGTCCTTTGTATCTTCCTCTTCTTCCTCATCTTCAACATCTTCAAATGCATCATCATCATCATCATCAGCTTCATCTTCATCCATCTCCCTAACTGAAGCTTCAGCTGCTTCAGCTCCGCCTCCTTGCACCGGCTCCTCTGGCCAAGCTACCACATTATAGAACTCCTCCATAGTCCACCTGTGAGCTGGAGGTGTATCATACATGCCAACAATCATCTCAGCAGTAGCCACCTGCCCTCTGTGGATAGACTGTAACTGAGCACCTATAAGAGACATGTACATGTCCCTCATTTGGAACGGTTCTGCTTCATGTGTCTCAGCAGATGTCTGACTCTGTGCTTGCCCTCTCTCTCTGCAAGCACGGCGTGGTGGGACTGGTTGAGCTACATCCTCACCTCCACAATACTGTCTATAATAAGCCTCATCAATGGCTTTTCTTGGCCTTTCAAATGGTGGAGCAGAAGTATCCACCCCAGCTATCTTGCAGAGGTGTGTGATTAAGGAAGGATGTCCTAAGGGTGCTTTGTTATTTGTGGTATTAGCGCACACCCTAATCTCATCAGCTATCACATGCCCAATATTAACATTTAAGTTTCTGATAGCACAGTAAATAAAGAGTGCCCTGCTAAGAGTAATATCCGACACATGAGAACATGGCTGAATGTTGGCATGGGAAAACGCCATCCAATACTTTGCAAGAGGAGTCAGGTCAGTCCTCCTAATATTCACCACAGAGCCAGTTCTATTCCTTTGAAAGTGTCCTTCAGGTACACATAGCACTCTCTCCACATCCTCAAAATCAGCACCTTCCTCCATACAGAGAGCAAACTGGCACTGCTCACCAGCCCACACAGTATCCAGAAAGTTATTGATGGAATCAGGATCATACCTGATAGCATGGCCTCTAACATAGCCTAGATAGTTCTCAGCTGGATAATCACCAATCTTCTTTGCATTGGTGTAGAATTCTTTTACCACAGCTATATTTGCAGGTGCAGGGTATGTGGCTAGCTTTCCCCAATCATTCCCTAACAATTGCTCTCCAAATTGAGGAGCAAAGTTAGGTATCATTCCAACCTTTCTCTCCATAAGGAGTCTCCTATCTTGGACCACCTTGAACTGCTTCTCATGTTTCCGAGATAGGAACCTACTAGAATGGGGTTGTTCTGGTTCCTTTTCCTTTCTCTTGGATGCCATGGTCTTCAATCTTTTGCCTGAAGAGGATGTCATTCCTACAATCAAACACAGATACAAAACCACAGAACATATTGTTAATCATTAGTAAAGCAATGAACAAACCTTATTTCAAAGCTAAACCACACACCAGTGCCACAATCCAGAACACAATGGATCAAAAAAATAAGTTTGGTAGAGTGCCGCTCAGCGCCAATTTACCCCTGAGCGGTGACTCTGCAGATTTTTGAAAAATCTCTTTTTAACCTGTCCTAACTCCACCCACATGCAATTTTCAGTTTTCCAGATCACAATCATGCAGTTTAATCGGTTCAAACATCAATTTAATCATCAAAGCAAGCATAGAAATCAAAACCCCTAAATTTTCATGCCTTAACTATCACATTTAAACTCAAGAACCCTAGAATGAACAAAATGCTTTACTTACTGATAACAGTTGAAAAACTGTTATTTTCATGCTTAAAATTGATACTAAAAGCAACCTTTATACTTAGAAACTAGCTTGAAATCATGTTTTTATTCATATTTTCAAAAATAAGAGAGCTGGACAGGTTTATGCTTGATTTCAGTGTTTTTAGCAGGTTTTAAGGTGAATTTAGTGAAAGAAGTGAAGAAGGAGAGAGATGGAATCAGAAAAGACATCAAAAAGTGCAAAAGGAGAAGCCGAAGTTACCGCTCAGCGGCAGTTTACCGCTGAGCAGCACTCAGGAGCTTACGGGAGGTCCGCTGAGGGGCAAAATAGCCGCTGAGGGGAATAAACTACTCACGCACTCACCGCTGAGCGGTACTTTACCGCTGAGCGGCACACTTATGGGCTTGGGCCTAGATTTTCTGTAATTTTAGAATAGTATATAACCTTTAGGACGTCCTAGGGTTTGTATCTTTGGTAAAGACGAAGCAAACACTCTCTCTTCCACCCCTTTGATGGAGGATCTTGGATGCTCAGGCTACCTCTTCACCTTTCTAGGGTTTTATCCTTCATTCTTTCACTATTGTTCATCTAGGTTCACCATGAATATGGTGAACTAAACCTTGTATGTTTGTTGGGGAATCAATGTAATCTTTTGAAGCTCTCATATATGGAATTTATGCTTGCATCTTAATCTAAGACTTATGCTTTCTTTCATCATTAGTTAAGGTTTTTCCTCTTTGCTCAAGGCTTGCTTTGTTTAACTCATTCAATGCATGATTATTGATTTTGTCGATACGGGAACGTACGGGAAAGTCTAGATCCGGGGAATTACTCCCAATATTATATTGGTTGTCGTTAAGCTCCTATGCTAAAAGAACTAATTACTAGGAATGCTAGGAATTGTATGAACTCATAATTGGGGATAGGCCTTCTGGACAAGGTAATTTAGAGAGTGACATTAACAATGATGACTTGAATGTCGAATTCCTAAAATATATGAGAGTGGATAAGATGAAATTGACCCCCAACAACATATTCATATATATATTTCATTGAAAGTGCTTGTCTTTTGCTTTTGCCATTGATCAAAACCTCATGCACACATGTTTATTTTTGTCTTTTGCATAATAGAATCCAATTATTTCGTTCTTAAGTCTTAGCTAATCAAAGAATCATATAACTAAAGTAGGTCGTGAGTCCTTTGGGAGAACGATACTTGGTCTTACCGAGTTTATTACTTGAAACGATTCGGTCATACTTGCCGATTGTTCAACAAGTTTGTGACATCATATTTTGGTGATCATAAATTTGTCCATCACTTATTTGGGTGGAGATGCTAGATGCAATGAGAATGTTTCCAAGCTAAGATACTCTCTTCCAACCCCAAACTTAGATGAAACACTAGTGAGAAAGTGAGTGGAAGAGAGATTTTCTCAAAAGGGAAGAGGGAAAAGATGTGGAGAACCTTGGAAGAGGTATGTGGGAGTGTTTGTGCAGAGAAGAGCCTAAAAATAGAAGCTTATGCGCAGCTTAGGGTATAAAAATACCCTAATGGGCTCGGGTCCCGCTAAGGGCAACTAAAACCCAATCTGCGATAGTATCGCTCAGCGGTAACTTGCCGCTCAGCGGCACTTTCGTGAAGTGCTCTTTGATGGACAAATTTGTAAGCACCAAATTATGATGTCACAAACTTGTTTCACAATCGGCAAGTATGACCGAATCGTTCAAGTAATAAACTTGGTAAGACCAAGTATCGTTCTTCCCAAAGGACTCACGGCCTAGTTTAGTTATGTGATTTGTTGATTAGCTAGGACCTACAAACGAAATATTCAAAGTTTAATATGCAAGACAGAAAATAAACATGTATGCATGAAGTTTGATCAATGGCAAAGACAAAAGATAAACACTTTCAATGAATTATATGAATGAATATGTTGTTGGGGGTCAATTTCATCTCATCCACTCTCATATATTTTAGGAATTCAACATTCAAATCATCATTGTTAATGCCACTCTCTAATGTACCATTCTAGATGGCTTCTCCCTAATCACGAGTTCATACAATTCCTAGCATTCCTAATAATTAGTTCATGAGTGCAGGAGCTTAAAGGCAACCAATAGAATATTGTCAGTATAATATTGGGAGAAATTCCCCGGATCTAGACTTCCCCGTACGTGTCCGTATCGACAAAATCAATAATCATGCATGGAATGAGTTAAACTATGCAAGCATTGAGCAAAGAGGAAAAACCCTAACTAATGATGAAAGAAAGCATATGTCTTAATTAAAAGATGTAATCAACAGATTCCATATATGAGAGCTTCAAGAGATTACATTGATTCCCCAACAAACATACAAGGTTTAGTTCACCATATTCATGGTGAACCTAGATGAATAACAATGAAAGAATGAAAGAATAAACCCAATAAAGGTGAAGAGGTAGCCTGAGCATCCAAGATTCTCCTTCAAAGGGGTGGAAGAGAGAGTGTTTGCCTCCTTTCTTCCAAAGATACTAATCTCAAGGACGTGCAAGCCCTTATATACTATTCTAGAGTTACAAAAGATTACAAAAGCCCAAGCCCAAAAAGTGCCGCTCAGCGGTAAATACCGCTCAGCGGTGACTGCGCATCACTTTCTTCCCCTCAGCGGCCATTTTGCCCCTCAGCGTGACTCCCGCAACCTCCTGAGTGCCGCTCAGCGGTAAAATACCGCTGAGCGGTGCCTTTGTCTTCTCTTTTTGCACTCTTTCTTGTCTTTTCTAATGTCACTTCTCTCCTTCTTCACTCTTTTCACTCAATTCACCTTAAAACCTGCACAAAAACACTTAAATCAAGCATAAACCTGTCCAGCTCTCTTATTTATGAAAATATAGATAAACTGCATGATTTCAAGCTAGTTTTTAAGTCTAAAGGTGTCTTTTAGTATCAATTTCAAGCATGAAAATAACAGTTTTTCAACTGTTATCACTCTTCTCCTTCTTTGCTTAACCTAAGTGCCTCCTAAACATGTCCCTCACTAGTTCCCTGCAATTCAATTTTCAGATTACTTATGCAAAACCCTATTATACTACTACAATGAAACAAACAGAAACATTCAATCAACTGGGTTGCCTTCCAGGTAGCGCTTGTTTAACGTCACGAGCCTGACCCAAAATCCACCAACACCCATCAGTAGGTGTTACAAACTTACCAACACCCATCAGTAGGTGAAAAATTTTCTTACCAACACCCATCAGTAGGTGTTACAAACTTAGTATCCTTCAGTAGATACTTAACCATCTAGCATCCTTCAGTAGATGCTATATCCAACAAAATATTTACAAAAATAATGTCCACGCATTAAAAATTACGAAACCAAAATAAAATCAAAAGTTCTTAAATCACTGGGTTGCCTCCTAGCAAGCGCTCTTTTAACGTCATTAGCTTGACCCAATAAAGTTCAAGTTCCTTCTTCATAGTTGATGTCCCTGTCCCACCAACTCCTCAACTGTTTCCTGTGTACTGTTTTGATTCTTCTAGAATATGGAGACTTTATCTCTATCATCTCCTTCTCTTTATAGCCTTTCACAACCCACAACTTGTTTTTGATTCTCACAGGTGTACCAAGTTGGGGTCTTCCTTTCTTCCAGTCATCAGGAATTTCTCTTCCTCTTCCAATCTTTTCTCCTTTATGCACCTGAAACAACAAACAATGTTTACCTGTAACCTTGGGCTTTTCATCTTGATGGCTAGTCATGTGTGCATCTTGAAATGCAGCTTTATGACTAGCTTCTTCCTCTTGTATCTGCCTCTCATCTTTAAATACATCTACAACAACTCTCTCCTCTCGGTCTTGGAGCACCACTATACCTTCGTTCACATCAATGATAGCTTTGGCCGTTTTCATAAACGGTCTTCCAAGAATAATAGGTATCTTTTTTGTCTCCATCTTCATCACCGCAAAGTCTGCCAAGAACTGGAGTTTTCCCACACAAACTATAATATCCTCTGCAATCCCACATGGTTCCTTTGAAGATCCATTGGCCATTACTAAGTTAACCTTTACAGGTTTCATATTAACATCACCGATCTGCTCCAGTAACGAATAAGGTATCAAGTTAACACTTGAACCTAAATCAAGTAGAGCTTTTTTAACCCTTTTCTTCCCTATGGTACACGGAATAGAAAAGCCTCCTGGATCTTTCACTTTTGGAGGGAATGGCTCCTTTTTAACAGTTTTACACTTCTTTGCCTCATCATCTCTACGTCTTTTCTTTGTAGAGACATCTTCATCAGATTAGGTATAAACTGTAATTTGTTGTAGAATCTCCTCCCAAGGTGCATCATTATCCACCATCTTGAATAATTCTGTGAAATCAAGTTGTTTCCCTTGATTTATTGGAAAAGGAAAGATATTTTTACTCTCTATTTCTCTTTTCTCTCTTTTATCTTCTGTTTCTTCTTTTTCTAACTCAACTATCTCATCTTTAGTACTCTCTAACACTTTGCATTCTTCTCTGGGGTTAACCTCAGTATTAGCCCCAAAATTTTTATCTGGTCTCTCTTCCACCTGCTTAGTAATCTGCCCCATCTGAATCCCCAAATTCTTGATAGCAGCTTCAGTGCTCTTTTGGGTAGACTCAGTTTTCTGTATGAACTGATTAAGAGTTTCTTCCATCCTCATGGACCTTTCATTAAGTATAGCAATCTGCTGCCATAATGTTGGTTGTTGCTGTTGCTTGTTAAATTGCCCAGCTTGCCCAGTTTGCCCTTGACCAATGCTTGGGTGTGGTTTCCACCCTTGATTATAGTTCCCCTGACGGTATTGATTGGCCATGTAATTCACATCCTCTACGGCTTCTGCTGGAAAGGCGCATTGACCATTGATATGGTCGCCCCCACATAATTCACACAACTGAGATTGTACCTGTGCAGCAGTCTTTAACTCTTTAGGCAATTGTGCAAGTGTTTTTGTAAGAGTCTCTAGCTGTTGAGTTAGAATTTTATTTTGTGCTAGCAAGGCATCATTTGTTTGTAATTGTAGAACTCGTTTTTGTTGCATAGGAGCTCCTCTTTCACTGTTTAGCTCGTTATCACTAGTAGCCATATTTTCAATGATTTCTGTAGCTTCCTCTGGAGTTTTCCATTTGATGTTTCCTCCTGCTGAGGCGTCAAGCATCATCTTGGTTTGTGAACCAAGACCTCCAAGGAAAGTTAGGACTACTTCCACTTCATCGAATCCATGCGTGGGAGTTTTTCCTAACAAGCTTTTATATCTATCCCATGCATGACCCAGTGATTCCTTCATGCCTTGCCTGAATGAAGAAATCTCTTGCTTGCCTTTATTCTTCTTTGATTGTGGGAAGTATTTGTTTAGAAACTTCGTTACCACTGCTTCCCACTCTGTGAAGCTTCCCTCTGGAAAAGAATTTAACCAAAGCTTAGCATTGCCTCCTAATGAGAATGGAAACAAGCTAAGTTTGATTGCTTCATCTGGCACCCCATTTATTTTCACTATGTTGAAGATCTCATTAAATGTAGTGAGGTGCTCATATGGGCTTTCATGAGATAACCCATTGAATTGATTACTTTTCACCAGTTGGATCAACGCTGGTTTGACCTCCATGTTAGCTGCATTGACTCTTGGTCTAGTTATGCTGTTAAAATGCTGAGGTCCAGCTGTATTGGTGTAATCAGCAAGAGTTCTTCTGATATTATTGTTCTCCATATTTTCTGTGCTATGGTCAGAACCTTGTGGTGATGGTTGCAACAGAGTTTCCGGAGGAGGGAAAAGTTTTCTAGATGTTCGGATCCTTCTCCTCCGTCTACTCTCGTCTAGACCTTCAAGAAGAGGTTCTGTTGTTTTCTTGCTCCTTGTTCTAATTGCTTCCCGCATACACAAGAAAACAAAACCCTAGAAAAGATTTGTTAGCACAAAAAGATATAGGAGAAGATAAAAATAAAATAAAATAAAAATAAAATCTAATCTAATAAAAACCACAAAAAAATTAAAACAGAAAATAAAAACAAAAATTCAAAATTAAAGTCAAAGATAATCAATAATCACACAAATTAACCAGTTAAACCACGAGTCCCCGGCAACGGCGCCAAAAACTTGATGGACAAATTTATGAACACCAAAATATGATGTCACAAACTTGTTTTTCAATCGGCAAGTATGACCGAATCGTTCAGGTAATAAACTTGGTAAGACCAAGTATCGTTCTTTCCAAAGGACTCACGGCCTAGTTTAGTTGTGTGGTTTATTGATTAGCTTAGACTTAAAGACGAAATATTTGGATTTTTATATGCAAAACACGAAAATTAAATATGCATGCTGATGGACAAATTTATGATCACCAAAATATGATGTCACAAACTTGTTTCACAATCGGCAAGTATGACCGAATCGTTCAAGTAATAAACTTGGTAAGACCAAGTATCGTTCTCCCAAAGGACTCACGGCCTAGTTTAGTTGTGTGGTTTGTTGATTAGCTAAGACTTAAGAACGAAATATTTGGAGTTTAATATGCAAGACAGAAAATAAACATGTATGCATGAGTTTTTGATCAATGGCAAAAGCAAAAGATAAACACTTTCAATGAAATATATGAATGAATATGTTGTTGGGGGTCAATTTCATCTTATCCACTCTCATATATTTTAGGAATTCAACATTCAAATCATCATTGTTAATGCCACTCTCTAAAGTACCATTCTAGATGGCTTCTCCCTAATCACGAGTTCATACAATTCCTAGCATTCCTAATGATCAGTTCATAAGTGCAGGAGCTTAACGACAACCAATATAATATTGGGAGAAATTCCCCGGATCTAGACTTCCCCGTACGTGCCCGTATCGACAAAACCAATAATCATGCATCGAATGAGTTAAACCATGCAAGCATTAAGCAAAGAGGAAAAACCCTAACTAATGATGAAAGAAAGCATAAATCTTAGATTAAGATGCAAGCATAAATTCCATATATGAGAGCTTCAAGAGATTACATTGATTCCCCAACAAACATACAAGGTTTAGTTCACCATATTCATGGTGAACCTAGATGAATAACAATGAAAGAATGAAAGATAAAACCCTAGAAAGGTGAAGAGGTAGCCTGAGCATCCAAGATCCTCCTTCAAAGGGGTGGAAGAGAGAGTGTTTCCTTCGTTCCAGCCAAAGATACCTAACCCTAGGAAACCCTAAAGCTTATATATTATTCGTAAATTACAGAAAATTAGGTCCAAGCCCATAAAAGTGCCGCTCAACGGTAAAGTATCGCTCAGCGGTAAGTGCGTGAGTTGGTTTCTTCCCCTCAGCGGCCATTTTGCCCCTCAGCGGACCTCCCGTGACTTCCTGAGTGCCGCTCAGCGGTAAACTGCCGCTGAGCGGTGACTTCGGTTTCTCCTTTTGCACTTTTTAATGTCTTTTCTGATTCCATCTCTCTCCTTCTTCACTTCTTTCACCAAATTCACCTTAAAACCTGCACAAAAACACTGAAATCAAGCATAAACCTGTCCAGCTCTCTTATTTATGAAAATATGAATAAAAGTATGATTTCAAGCTAGTTTCTAAGTATAAAGGTTGCTTTTAGTATCAATTTTAAGCATGAAAATAACAGTTTTTCAACTGTTATCATAGGAAGTGGACGAAGGGGACGAAGTTGACGAAGTGGACTAAGTTGACGAAGTTCACGAAGTGGACTATGTCGAGAAAGTGAAGGAAGTGGATGAAGTGGAGGTAGTGGACGAAGTGGACGAAGTGGACGAAGTGGTCGAAGTGGACTAAGTTGACGAAGTGGACGAAGTGGACGAAGTGGAGGAATTTGTCGAAGTGGAGGAATTTGTCGAAGTGGAGGAAGTTGACAAAGTGGACAAAGTTGACGAAATGGACGAAGTAGACTAAGTTGACGAAGTGGACTATGTGGAGGGATTAGCGGAAGTGAAGGAAGTGGGCGATTATTGGTAGTGGACGAAGTGGACGAAGTGGAGGAAGTGGAAGAAGTGGACGAAGTTGACGAAGTGGACGACGTGTACTATGTGGAGGAAGTGAACGATTGTAGGAAGTGGAGGAAGTTGACGATTGTATGAAGTTGACGAAGTTGACGAAGTGGACGAAGTGGACGAAGTGGACGAAGTGGACGAAGTGGACGAAGTGGACGAAGTGGGCGAAGTGGACGAAGTGGAGGAACTGGACGAAGTTGATGAAGTGGACTAAGTTGACGAAGTGGACGAAGTGGACGAAGTGTAGGAAGTTGAGAAAATGGAGGAAGTGGACGAAGTGGAGGAAGTGCAGGAAGTGGAGGAAGTTGATAAAGTTGACGAAGTGGACGAAATGGACGAAGTTGAGGAACTAGAGGAAGTGGAGGAAGTGGAGAAAGTGGACGAACTGGACAAAGTGGACGAAGTTGACGAAGTGGACGAAGTGGAGGAAATGGATGAAGTGGACGAAGTGGACGAAGTGAACGAAGTGGACGAAGAGGAGGAAATGGAAGAAGTGGAGGAACTGGAGCAAGTGGAGGAAGTGGGTGAAGTGGACGAAGTGGTAGAAGTGGACAAAGTGGACAAAGTTGACGAAGTGGACGAAGTGGACAAAGTTGACGAAGTGGACTAAGTGGAGGAAGTGGAGGAAGTGGAGGAGGTGGACCAAGTGGACGAAGTGGACGGAGGGGACAAATTTGATGAAGTGGATGAAGTTGAAGAAGTGGATGAAGTGGACTAAGTTAACGAAGTGGACTATGTGGAGGAAGTGAAGGAAGTTGACGAAGTGGACGAAGAAGAGGTACTGGAGGAAGTAGAGGAAGTGGAGGAAGTGGACGAAGTGGACGAAGCGGACGAAGTGGACAAAGTGGACAAAGTGGACAAAGTGGATTAAGTTGACGTAATGGATTAAGTAGACGAAGTGGACTAAGTGCACGAAGTGGACGAAGTGGTGGAAGTGGAGGAAGTGTAGGAAATGGAGGAAGTGGACGAAGTTGACGAAGTGGACGATGTGGAGGAGGTGAAGGAAGTGGACCAAGTGGAGGAAGTGGAGGAAGAGGAGGACGTGGAGGAAGTGGACGAAGTTGACAAAGTGGACGAAGTGAAATAAGTTGACGAAGTGGACTAAGTTAGCAGAGTGGACTGTTTTGGAGGAACTGAAGGACATGGACGAAGTGGAGGAAGTGGAGGTAGTGGAGGAAGTGGAGGAAGTGAAGGAAGTCTAGGACGTTTAGGAGGTGGACGAAGTTGAAGAAGTGGACGAAGTCGACGAAGTGGACGAAATGGACAAAGTTGACGAAATGGACTAAGTGGACGAAGTGGACTAAGTGGATGAAGTGGAGGAAGTGGAGGAAGTGTAAGAATGGGAGGAAGTGGACGAAGTAGACTGATGTACAAATTTGTAAGCACCAAATTATGATGTCACAAACTTGTTTCACAATCGGCAAGTATGACCGAATCGTTCTAGTAATAAAACTTGGTAAGACCAAGTATCGTTCTTCCCAAAGGACTCACGGCCTAGTTTAGTTATGTGATTTGTTGATTAGCTAGGACTTACAAACGAAATATTCAAAGTTTAATATGCAAAGACGAAAATAAACATGTATGCATGAATTGATCAATGGCAAAGACAAAAGATAAACACTTTCAATGAATTATATGAATGAATATGTTGTTGGGGGTCAATTTCATCTCATCCACTCTCATATATTTTAGGAATTCAACATTCAAATCATCATTGTTAATGCCACTCTCTAATGTACCATTCTAGATGGCTTCTCCCTAATCAAATAGTTCATACAATTCCTAGCATTCCTAATGATTAGTTCATTACTGCAGGAGCTTAAAGGCAACCAATATAATGTTGTCAGTAAAATATTGGGAGAAATTCCCCGGATCTAGACTTCCCCGTACGTGTCCGTATCGACAAAACCAATAATCATGCATTAGAATGAGTTAAACAATGCAAGCATTGAGCAAAGAGGAAAATCCCTAACTAATGATGAAAGAAAGCATATGTCTTAATTCAAAGATGTACTCAACAAATCCATATATGAGAGCTTCAAGAGATTACATTGATTCCCCAACAAACATACAAGGTTTAGTTCACCATCGTCATGGTGAACCTAGATGAATAACAATGAAAGAATGAAAGAATAAACCCAATAAAGGTGAAGAGGTAGCCTGAGCATCCAAGATCCTCCTTCAAAGGGGTGAGAAGAGAGAGTGTTTGCCTCGTTTCTGCCAAAGATGTCTAACTATAGGACGTGCAAGCCCTTATATACTAATTTAGAGTTACAAAAGATTACAAAAGCCCAAGCCCAAAGAGTGCCGCTCAGCGGTATTTACCGCTCAGCGGTGGTTACGCGTCTTCTTTCTTCCCCTCAGCGGCCATTTTGCCCCTCAGCGTGACTCCCGCAACCTCCTGAGTGCCGCTCAGCGGTAGTTTTCCGCTGAGGGGTGCCTTCGTCTTCTCTTTTTGCACTCTTTCTTGTCTTTTCTAATGTCACTTCTCTCCTTCTTCACTCTTTTCACCAAATTCACCTTAAAACCTGCACAAAAACACTGAAATCAAGCATAAACCTGTCCAGCTCTCTTATTTATGAAAATATGGATAAAATGCATGATTTCAAGCTAGTTTCTAAGTCTAAAGGTTGCTTTTAGTATCAAATTTAAGCATGAAAATAACAGTTTTTCAACTGTTATCACAACCCCAAACTTAGAACTTTGCTTGTCCTCAAGCAAACAAAATGTAACTCCATCTCCAACCAATTTATATGATGGTTCACTCATTCAAAAATCCTCTTTTTCAAGATAAGTAACAACTTCATTCAAACTTATGACCAAGAGTTCAATCAAGATGTGCACATGCTTTAGTGTTCACAAAGTCATTTAAGTTCCGACAAATGCTATTTTTCATGAATGATCAATCAATTAAGCATGGATGTTCATGTGCTTATGGAATCTTTCCTCACTAGGTAAAGTGTTTCACTCAACACACAAGTGTATAAGAGGTAAAGTGTT
Source organism: Vigna nakashimae (assembly GCA_034642375.1). Classification (NCBI taxonomy): domain Eukaryota; kingdom Viridiplantae; phylum Streptophyta; class Magnoliopsida; order Fabales; family Fabaceae; genus Vigna; species Vigna nakashimae. The sequence goes on from CM067763.1 coordinate 17,242,040, forward strand.
TCACTCATTCACTCCACTATCACAATGTCACATGAATCAACTTTGCCTTTCATTTTACCACAATCAAAAACATTCACAAGCATGCATCATCACAAGGACTTTTCAATGGCTTATAATGTGGCTGGGCTAACAAGAAAATTGGTTTTTCTGGATCACAAAATCCTTGAGTTAAGAGAATCATAACAACACAATTATTCTTATTCATTCCCAACTTTCTTTTGCCTTTGCATTTGCATTGAGCTTTACTTCTTTTTCTTTGCTTTTCTTTTTCTTTGTATATTCTTACTTTTTAGCTCTTAGCTCAATGCTTTTCCTTTTTCATGATTTCCCAATAACCCCAAACTTGAACATTTATCAATACCACACAAGATATTCTACTTAACTCAAGGTAAAGATTTTCAATCAAGGGTTTTTAGTGTATATTCAAGGCTATGGGTTCAAAGGATAGAACACAAAGTGTTCTCTTTTAGTAGGCTAACTTTTATGAATTTGGCCAATAAAAAGGGTTTTAACAAAAACGGCCTTGATCATATGATGCAAAACAAGCAATTGATTCAATCATAGAAAACCTGGGTAAAATCATTCATGCTTCCAAAGTAATAACATTCAACAATAACAACTCTGGAGCTCAAAACCTCACATATAAGCTCATTCACATTTTGACATACACATCCTGCTTAATTTCACAATCACAATCACGATATCATGCATTTGTTCACAAAGCTTGTGAATCACCTGTATAAGCATTTTATGTGCACATCATCTCAACATCAATCAATCAAAAAGCATCATCAAGCATTACTTATCAAACAATCACAGTTAATAGCAAACCATCATAAGAAACCAGGTGTTCAATAGAGTACATCAACCCTAATCTAAAAACAAAAATAAATAAGTCCAGAAAACTTAAACCATAACAGCATAAACATATGATAGCATTCATCAGTAAATGCTATCTCAGCTCCTCATCATTCTGCGCTGTCCTCTGTATCTTCCTCCTCCTCTTCATCATCATCATCATCAAAAGCATCCTCCTCCTCAGCTTCATCTTCTTCCATGTCTCGATCTGAAGATTCAGCTCCTCCAGCTCCTCCATGGAATGGTTCTTCTGGCCAAGCTACCACATTATGGAATTCATCCATAGTCCACCTGTGTGCTGGAGGGGTATCATACATCCCCACTATCATCTCAGCCGTGGCCACCTGCCCTCTGTGAATGGACTGCAACTGAGCACCTATAAGAGACATATACATGTCCCTCATCTGGAATGGTTCTGCCTCATGAGTATCAGTAGATGTCCTGCTCTGTGCTGGCCCTCTCTCTCTACGAGCCTGGCGTGGTGGAACTGGCTGAGCTGCCTCCTCACCTTCACAATACTGTCTGTAATAGGCCTCATCTATAGCTTTTCTTGGCCTCTCAAATGGTGGAACAGAAGTGTCCACCCCAGCTAGCTTGCAGAGGTGAGTAATCAAAGAAGGATGTCCCAGTGGTGCTTTGTTGTTTGAGGTGTTAGCACACACACTAATCTCATCAGCTATCACCTGCCCAATATTAACATTCAAACTCCTGATAGCACAGTAGATGAATAGTGCCCTGCTAAGAGTGATATCTGACACATGTGAGCATGGCTGAATATTGGCATGAGAAAATGCCATCCAATACTTTGCAAGAGGAGTCAAATCTGGCCTCCTAATGTTAACCACTGCTCCAGATCTATTCCTTTGAAAGTGTCCTCCAGGTATGCACAACACTCTCTCAACATCCTCAAAGTCAGCACCTTCCTCCATGCTAAGAGCAAACTGACATTGCTCACCAGCCCACACAGTATCCAGGAAGTTGTTAATGGAATCAGGATCATACCTGATGGCATGGCCTCTAACATAGCCCAAATAGTTCTCAGCTGGATAGTCACCAATCTTCTTTGCATTGGTGTAGAATTCCTTGACTACAGCTATGTTGGCAGGAGCTGGATAGGTGGCTAGCTTTCCCCAATCATTCCCTAACACTTGCTCTCCAAATTGAGGAGCAAAGTTAGGTATCATTTCAACCTTCCTCTCCATCAGAAGTCTTCTGTCTTGAACCACCCTAAAGTGCTTCTCATGTTTCCTGGAGAGGAACCTGCTATTATGGGGTTGTTCTGGTTCCTTTTCTTTCCTCTTGGTTGCCATGGTTTTCAATCTCTTTCCTGAAGAGGATGCCATTCCTGCATTCAAATACAAATCCAAAACCAGAGAACATGATATTAATCATTAGTAAACACAGAACACAACTCCTTTCGAAGCTAAACCACCGCTGAGGGCCAGAATTTCCCCTCAGCGCCACCAGTGCCACGCAAAAACCAGAAAAAACCAAATCTGGCAGAGTGCCGCTCAGCGGTAAATGCCGCTCAGCGGTGACCTGCAGATTTTTGCAAATTTCGTTTTTAAACTATCCTAACTCCACCCAAATGCAATTTTCAGTTTTCCAGTACATAATCTAGCAGTTTAATCGGTTCAAACATCAAATATATCATCAAATCATGCATAAAAATCAAAAGCCCTAAATAATCATGCTTTGACAATCACATTCAAAATCAAGAACCCTAGAATGACAAAATGCATTTTACTTACTTGGGTGGAGATGCTAGATGATATGAGAATGCTTCCAAACTATAATGCTCTCTTCCAACCCCAAACTTTGATAGCACACTAGTGAAAAAGTGAGTGGAAAAGAAATTTTTCTAAGAGGGAAGAGTAGAAAGATGTAGGAAAACCTAAAAGAGGGTATGTGGAAGTGTTTGTGCAGAGAAGGGCTTGAAAGAGTGTGAAAACGCGCAGCTTAGGGTTTAAAAATACCCCAATGGGCTCGGGTTTCGCTAAGGGGAACTTAAGCCTATCTGCGTTAGTACCGCTCAGCGGTAAATGCCGCTCAGCGGCACTTTCGTGATGTGCCCTTCTCCTTCTTTTCTTAACCTACGTGCCTTCCTAACATACTCCTCATAGGTTCCCTGCAATTCAATGTTAAAAATGCTTATGCAAACCCTAATTAAAATAAAACAAACAAAAACAATCAATCAACTGGGTTGCCTCCCAGGTAGCGCTTGTTTAACGTCACGAGCCTGACCCAAAATCCACCAACACCCCTCAGTAGGTGTTTCACTTACCAGCACCCATCAGTAGGTGCAAAATCTTCTCACCAACACCCATCAGTAGGTGTTATAAACTTAGTATCCTTCAGTAGATACTTAACCACCTAGCATCCTTCAGTAGATGCTAGATCCAACAAAATAATGTCCAGAATAATGTTCACAGTTTAAAAATTACAAAACAAATATCAAAATTAAAAGTTTGTAAATCCACTGGGTTGCCTCCCAGCAAGCGCTTCTTTAACGTCACTAGCTTGACCCAGTAAAGCTCACGTTCCATCTTCTTTGATGTTATCTTTCCACCAACTTATCAACTGCTTCCTTAGGACTGTTTTGGATTCTCTGGAATATGGAGACTCTATCTCTATCATCTCCTTCTCTTTAAAACCTTTTACAACCCACAACTTGTTCTTGAGTCTTACAGGTGTGCCAAGTTGAAGTCCTCTTTTCTTCCAGTCTCTAAGAACTTCCTCTCCTTTTCCACTTTCATCTACCTTGGGTACCTGAAAATACAAACAATGGTTATCAGAAACCTTAAGATTTTCATGTTTACCTCTAGTTATGGGTGCATCTTGAAATGCAGCTTTATAACTGGCCTCTTCCTCCCTTGCTTGTATCTCATCTTTAAACACATTCACCACCACTCTCTCCTCTCTGTCCTGGAGCACCACTATACCTTCATTAACATCTATAATAACCCTGGCCGTTTTCATAAACGGTCTTCCCAGTATGAAAGGTATCTTTTCGGTCTCCATCTTCATCACCACAAAGTCTGCCAAGAACTGAAGTTTGCCAACACAAACTACAATGTCTTCCGCAATCCCACATGGCTCCTTTGAAGATCCATCAGCCATTACCAGATTAACCTTTACAGGTTTTATTTTCACATGGCCAATTTGCTCCAATAAAGAGTAAGGCATCAAGTTAACACTTGATCCTAAGTCAAGGAGAGCTTTATTTACCTTTTTCTTCCCTATAGTGCAAGGGATAGAAAAACTACCTAGATCTACTGCTTTTGGTGGGAATGATTCTTTCTTAACAGTTACACACTTTTCATCATCATCATCTCTACGTTTTCTTTTTGTAGAGGTTCCCTCATCAGATTTTGTGTACACTGCTATTTTCTGTAAGATTTGTTCCCAAGGAGCTTCATTATCAACCATTCTGAATAAGTCTGTGAAATCCATTGGTTTCTCCTGATTTGTTGGAAAAGGAAAAGTATCCTTTCTTTCTTCTTCTCTTCTCTCTTCTGTTTCATCTTCTTCTAACTCAATAACTTCTTCATTCACACTTTTGACCACTTTACACTCTTCTCTAGGGTTAACCTCAGTATTAGCCCCAAAGTTTCTGTGTGGTCTTTCTTCCAACTGCTTAGTGATCTGACCCATCTGAATCTCCAAGTTCTTTATAGCAGCTTCAGTGCTCTTTTGGGAGGATTCAGTTTTCTGAATAAATTGTTGAAGAGTTTCTTCCAACCTTGTAGATCTTTCATTAAGCATAGAAATTTGTTGCCACATGGTTGGTTGCTGCTGCTGCTTATTATATTGGTTAGCCTGCCCAGTTTGTCCTTGGCCAATACTTGGATGTGGTTTCCAACCCTGATTATAATTACCTTGACGGTATGGAAACTGATTAGCCATGAAGTTAACATCCTCCACGGCTTCCACAGGAAAAGCACATTGGCCATTGATGTGATCTCCTCCACATAGTTCGCACAACTGGGTTTGTACCTGTGCAACAGATTTTAACTCTTTTGGTAATGAAGCAAGAGTTTTGGTCAGAGTCTCCAGCTGTTGAGTCAGAATCTTATTCTGGGCTAGCAGAGCATCATGGGTTTGTAATTGAAGAACCCCTTTCTGTTGCATAGGGGCGCCTCTTTCATTGTGAAGCTCATTATCACTTGTAGCCATATTTTCAATGATTTCAGTTGCTTCCTCTGGAGTCTTCCATTTGATATTGCCTCCAGCTGAGGCATCCAGCATCATCTTGGTTTGTGAACCAAGCCCTCCAAGGAAAGTTAGGACTACTTCTTGATCCTCAAAGCCATGCGTGGGAGTTTTACGTAATAAGCTTTTGTACCTGTCCCATGCATGTCCCAGTGATTCCTCCATGCCCTGCTTGAATGAAGATATCTCTTGCTTACCTTTAGTTACTTTAGATTGTGGGAAGTATTTGTTTAGAAACTTTGTAACCACTGCTTCCCACTCTGTGAAACTTTGTTCTGGAAAAGAGTTTAACCAAAGCTTAGCATTGCCTCCCAAGGAGAAAGGAAACAAGCTAAGTTTGATAGCTTCATCTGGCACCCCATTAATCTTGACCGTGTTGCAGATCTCATTAAAGGTAGTAAGGTGCTCATATGGGCTTTCATGTGATAACCCATTAAATTGATTACTCTTCACCAGTTGAATCAGTGCTGGTTTGACCTCCATGTTGGCAGCATTGACTCTAGGTCTAGCTATGCTATTGAAGTGCTGAGGTCCAGCAAGATTAGTGTAATCTGCAAGAGTTCTTCTAACATTATTGCCCTCCATACTTCCTGTGCTATGAACAGAACCTTGTGGTGATGATTGCAAGAGAGTTTCAGGAGAAGGGAAAAGTTCTCTAGACGTTCTGATTCTTCTCCTCCTTCTACTCTCTTCTAGACCTTCAAGAAGTGGTTCTGTTGTTTTCTTACTTCTAGTGCGAATTGCTTCCTGCATGCACAAGAAAACAAAACCCTAGAAAAGATTTGTTAGCACAAAAAGATATAAGAGAAGATATATATTCAAAAGATAAAAAGAAAATAAAAGATTCAGAAGATAAGAAGATAAAAGATTTAGAAGATAGAAAGATAAAAGATAAAAAAATAAAAATAAAATCTAATCCTAAAAACAAAATCTAACCTAAAAGATAAAAAAGATAAAAATAATATAAAATAAAATAAAATCTAACCTAATAAAATCTAATCCTAAAAGATAAAATAAAATCTAAAAAGATAAAATAAAATCTAAACTAACTAAATAAAATAAAATCTAATCTAAAAAGATAAAACAGAAAAAGATAAAAACAGAAAATAAAAACAGAAATTTAAAATTAAAGTCAAAGATAATCAATAATCACACAAATTAACCAGTTAAACCACGAATCCCCGGCAACGGCGCCAAAAACTTGATGTACAAATTTGTAAGCACCAAATTATGATGTCACAAACTTGTTTCACAATCGGCAAGTATGACCGAATCGTTCAAGTAATAAAACTTGGTAAGACCAAGTATCGTTCTTCCCAAAGGACTCACGGCCTAGTTTAGTTATGTGATTTGTTGATTAGCTAGGACTTACAAACGAAATATTCAAAGTTTAATATGCAAAGACGAAAATAAACATGTATGCATGAATTGATCAATGGCAAAGACAAAAGATAAACACTTTCAATGAATTATATGAATGAATATGTTGTTGGGGGTCAATTTCATCTCATCCACTCTCATATATTTTAGGAATTCAACATTCAAATCATCATTGTTAATGCCACTCTCTAATGTACCATTCTAGATGGCTTCTCCCTAATCAAATAGTTCATACAATTCCTAGCATTCCTAATGATTAGTTCATTACTGCAGGAGCTTAAAGGCAACCAATATAATGTTGTCAGTAAAATATTGGGAGAAATTCCCCGGATCTAGACTTCCCCGTACGTGTCCGTATCGACAAAACCAATAATCATGCATTAGAATGAGTTAAACAATGCAAGCATTGAGCAAAGAGGAAAATCCCTAACTAATGATGAAAGAAAGCATATGTCTTAATTCAAAGATGTACTCAACAAATCCATATATGAGAGCTTCAAGAGATTACATTGATTCCCCAACAAACATACAAGGTTTAGTTCACCATCGTCATGGTGAACCTAGATGAATAACAATGAAAGAATGAAAGAATAAACCCAATAAAGGTGAAGAGGTAGCCTGAGCATCCAAGATCCTCCTTCAAAGGGGTGAGAAGAGAGAGTGTTTGCCTCGTTTCTGCCAAAGATGTCTAACTATAGGACGTGCAAGCCCTTATATACTAATTTAGAGTTACAAAAGATTACAAAAGCCCAAGCCCAAAGAGTGCCGCTCAGCGGTATTTACCGCTCAGCGGTGGTTACGCGTCTTCTTTCTTCCCCTCAGCGGCCATTTTGCCCCTCAGCGTGACTCCCGCAACCTCCGGAGTGCCGCTCAGCGGTAGTTTGCTGCTGAGCGGTGCCTTCGTCTTCTCTTTTTGCACTCTTTCTTGTCTTTTCTAATGTCACTTCTCTCCTTCTTCACTCTTTTCACCAAATTCACCTTAAAACCTGCACAAAAACACTGAAATCAAGCATAAACCTGTCCACCTCTCTTATTTATGAAAATATGGATAAAATGCATGATTTCAAGCTAGTTTCTAAGTCTAAAGGTTGCTTTTAGTATCAAATTTAAGCATGAAAATAACAGTTTTTCAACTGTTATCATAGACGAAGAGGACGAAGTGGATGAAGTGGACGAAGTGGACTAAGTTAACGAAGTGGACTTTGAGGAGGAAGTGAAGGAAGTGAAGGAAGTTGACGAAGTGGAGGTACTGGAGGAACTAGAGGAAGTGAAGGAAGTGGACGAAGTGGGCGAAACGAACAAAGTGGACAAAGTTGACCAAGTGGACTAAGTAGACGAAGTGGACTAAGTGGACGAAGTGGAGGAAGTGCAGGAAGTGGAGGAAGTGTAGGAAGTGGAGGAAGTGGACGAAGTTGACGAAGTGGACGAAGTTGACGAAGTGGACTAAGTTTGGACTAAGTTAACGAAGTGGACTGTATGGAGGAAGTGAAGGACATGGACGAAGTGGAGGTAGTGGAGGAGGTGGAGGAAGTGGAGGAAGTGGAGGAAGTGGAGGACGTGGAGGAAGTTGACAAAAATGACAAAGTGGACGAAGTGGACTAAGTTGACGACGTGAGTTAAGTGGAGGTACTGGAGGAAGTGGACGAAGTGGACAAAGTTGACGAAGTGGAGTAAGTAGACGAAGTGGACTAAGTAGACGAAGTGGGCGAAGTGGAGGAAGTGGAGGAAGTGTAGGAAGTGTAGGAAGTGTAGGAAGTGGAGGAAGTGGAGGAAGTGGTAGAAGTGGAGGAAGTTGACGAAGTGGACGAAGTTGACGAAGTGGATGAAGTGGATGAAGTGGACTAAGTTAACGAAGTGGAGTATGTGGAGGAAGTGAAGGAACTTGACGAAGTGGACGAAGTGGAGGTACTAGACGAAGTGGAGGAAGTGGAGGACGTGGAGTAAGTGGACGAAGTTGACAAAGTGGACAAAGTGGATGATAACAGTTGAAAAACTGTTATTTTCATGCTTAAAATTGATACTAAAAGCAACCTTTAACACTTAGAAACTAGCTTGAAATCATGCTTTTGTTCATATTTTCAGAAATAAGAGAGCTGGACAGGTTTATGCTTGATTTCAGTGTTTTTGTGCAGGTTTTAAGGTGAATTTGGTGAAAGAAGTGAAGAAGGAGAGAGATGGAATCAGAAAAGACATCAAAAAGTGCAATAGGAGAAGCCGCAACTGCCGCTCAGCAGCAGTTTACCGCTGAGCGGCACTCAGAAGTTCACGTTGGAACCGCTGAGGGGCAAAATGGCCGCTGAGGGGAAGAAACTACTCACGCACTTACCGCTGAGCGGCACTTTACCGCTGAGCGGCACACTTATGGGCTTGGACCTAGATTTTCTATAATTTTAGAATAGTATATAAGCTTTAGGACGTCCTAGGGTTTGTATCTTTGGCAGAAACGAAGCAAACACTCTCTCTTCCACCCCTTTGAAGGGGGATATTGGATGCTCAGGCTACCTCTTCACCTTTCTAGGGTTTTATCTTTCATTCTTTCATTGTTATTCATCTAGGTTCACCATGAATATGGTGAACTAAACTCTGTATGTTTGTTGGGGAATCAATGTAATCTTTTCAAGCTCTCATATATGGAATTTGTTTTTACATCTTTTAATTAAGACCTATGCTTTCTTTCATCATTAGTTAGGGTTTTTCCTCTTTGCTGAATGCTTGCGTTGTTTAACTCATTCGATGCATCATTATTGGTTTTGTTGATACGGGCACGTACGGGGAAGTCTAGATCCGAGGAATTTCTCCCAATAATATATTGGTTGTCGTTAAGCTCCTGCACTTATGAACTAATTATTAGGAATGCTAGGAATTGTATGAACTCGTAATTAGGGAGAAGCCTTCTTGAAAGGTAATTTAGAGAGTGGCATTAACAATGATGACTTGAATGTTGAATTCCTAAAATATATGAGAGTGGATAAGATGAAATTGACCCCCAACAACATACTCATCCATATATTCCATTGAAGTGTTTGTATTTTGTTTTAGCCATTGATCAAATTCATGCATACATGTTTATTTTCTGTTTTGCATATTAAACTCCAATTATTTCATTCTTAAGTCTTAGCTAATCAACGAATCACATAACTAAACTAGGCCGTGAGTCCTTTAGGAGAACGATACTTGGTCTTACCGAGTTTATTACTTGAAACGATTCGGTCACACTTGCCGATTGTTAAACAAGTTTGTGGCGCCGTATTTCGGTGTTCATAAATTTTTTCATCAAGTTTTTGGCGCCGTTGCCGGGGACTCGTGGTTTAACTGGTTAATTTGTGTGATTATTGATTATCTTTGACTTTAGTTTTGAATTTCTGTTTTTATTTTTCTGTTTTTATTTTTTTCTGTTTTTATTTTATTTTATTTTATTTTATTTGATTAGATTTTATTTTATTTTATTTTCTGTTTTTATTTTTATTTGTCTGTTTTCTGTTTTTATCTTCTCATATCAAATTTTATATCTTCTCCTATATCTTTTTGTGCTAACCAAATATTCTAGGGTTTTGTGTTCTTGTGTATGCAGGAGGCAATTCGAACTAGGAGCAAAATAACTGCAGAACCTCTTCTTGAAGGTTTAGACGAGAGTAGACGGAGAAGAAGAATCCGAACATCTAGAGAACTTTTCCCTCCTCTGGAAACTCTGTTGCAACCATCACCACAAGGTTCTGACTATAGCACAGAAAATATGGAGAACAACAATGTCAGAAGAACTATTACTGATTACACCAATATAGCTGGACCTCAGCACTTTAACAGTATAGCTAGACCTAGAGTCAATGCAGCTAATATGGAGGTCAAACCAGCACTGATCCAACTGGTGAAAAGAAACCAATTCAATGGGTTATCTCATGAAAGCCCATATGAGTACCTCACTACATTCAATGAGATTTGCAATACAGTGAAGATTAATGGGGTGCCAGATGAAGCGATCAAACTTAGTTTGTTTCCTTTCTCATTGGGAGGCAATGCTAAACTTTGGTTGAATTCTTTCCCAGAAGGAAGTTTCACAGAGTGGGAAGCAGTGGTAACAAAGTTTTTAAACAAGTACTTTCCACAATCAAAGGTGACAAAAGGCAAGCAAGAGATTTCTTCATTTAGGCAAGGCATGGAAGAATCACTGGGGCATGCATGGGATAGATACAAAAGTTTGCTAAGAAAAACACCCACGCATGGCTTTGAAGAACAGGAAGTAGTCTTAACTTTCCTTGGAGGGCTTGGTTCACAAACCAAGATGATGCTTGATGCCTCAGCAGGAGGCAATATTAAATGGAAAACTCCAGAGGAAGCCACAGAAATTATAGAAAACATGGCTACTGGTGATAATGAGCTGCACAGTGAGAGAGGAGCTCCTATGCAACAAAAAGGAGTTCTCCAATTACAGACACATGATGCCTTGCTAGCTCAAAACAAAATTCTAACTCAACAGTTGGAGACTCTTACTAAAACTCTTGCACAATTACCCAAAGAGTTCAAGATTGCTGCACAGGTACAATCCCAATTGTGCGAATTGTGTGGAGGCGACCATATTAATGGTCAATGTGCCTTTCCAGTAGAAGCCGTAGAGGATGTAAACTACATGACCAATCAATACCGTCAAGGGAACTATAATCAAGGGTGGAAACCACACCCAAGCATTGGTCAAGGACAAACTGGGCAAGCTGGTCAATTTAATAAGCAGCAACAGCAACCCACCTTATGGCAGCAGATATCTATGCTTAATGAAAGGTCCATGAGGATGGAGGAAACTCTTAACAATTTCATACAGAAAACTGAGTCTACTCAAAAGAGCACTGAAGCTGCTATCAAAAATTTGGAGACTCAGATTGGGCAGATCACCAAACAGATGGAAGAAAGGCCAAATAGAAATTTTGGGGCTAATACTGAGGTTAACCCCAGAGAAGAGTGCAAAGTGGTAGAGAGTGTTGATGATGAGAAAGTTGAGTTAGATACAGAAGAGAGAAGAGAAATAGAGAGCAAAAGCACTTTTCCTTTTCCAATACATCAAGGGAAGCAACTGGATTTCACTGAATTATTCAAGATGGTGGGTAATGATGCACCTTGGGAGCAGATTCTACAACAAATCACAGTTTACACGAAATCTGATGAAAACATCTCTACAAAGAAAAGACGTAGAGATGATGAGGCAAAGAAGTGTCAAACTGTTAAAAAAGAGCCATTCCCTCCAAAAGCGACAGATCCAGGAGGATTTTCTATCCCTTGTACCATAGGGAAGAAAAGGATTAAAAAGGCTCTTCTTGATTTAGGTTCAAGTGTTAACTTGATACCTTACTCTTTACTGGAGCAAATCGGTGATTTTAATTTGAAACCTGTAAAGGTTAACTTAGTAATGGTCGATGGATCTTCAAAGGAACCATGTGGGATTGCAGAGGACATTATAGTTTGTGTTGGCAAACTCCAGTTCTTGGCAAACTTTGTGGTGATGAAGATGGAGACAGAAAGGATACCTATCATTCTTGGAAGACCATTTATGAAAACGGCCAAAGCTATCATTGATGTAAATGAAGGTATAGTGGTGCTCTAGGATCGAGAGGAGAGAGTGGTTGTAGACGTCTTTAAAGATGAGACGCAAACACAGGAGGAAGAAGATAGTTATAAAGCTGCATTTCAAGATGCACAAATGACTAGCCATCAAGATGAAAAGCCCAAGGTTACAGGTAACCATTGTTTGTTGTTTCAGGTACATAAAGGAGAAAAGATTGGAAGAGGAGGAAGAGCTCCTGAGGACTGGAAGAAAGGAAGACCCCAACTTGGTACACCAGTGAGAATCAAAGATAAGTTGTGGGTTGTGAAAGGCTATAAAGAGAAGGAGATGATAGAGATTGAATCTCGACATTTTAGAAGATTCAAAACAGTGCACAGGAAACAGCTGAGGAGTTGGTGGGATAACAACATCAACTATGAAGAAAGAACTTGAGCTTTACTGGATCAAGCTAATGACGTTAAAAGAGCGCTTGCTGGGAGGCAACCCAGTGATTTAAAAACTTTTAATTTTATTTTGGTTTGTAAGTTGTAATTTGTTGAACATTATTTTGTAAATATTTTGTTGGATATAGCATCTACTGAAGGATGCCAAGATTATAACACCTACTGATGGGTGTTAGGGAGAAAATTTTGCACCTACTGATGGGTGTTGGTAAGTTTGTAACACCTACTGATGGGTGTTGGTGGATTTTGGGTCAGGCTCGTGACGTTAAACAAGTGCTACCTGGGAGGCAACCCAGTTGATTGATTGTTTGTTTTGTTTTAGTTGCATAATAGGGTTTGCATAAGTAATTTAAACATTGAATTGCAGGGAACCAGTGAGGGGCATGTCTAGGAGGCACGTATGTTAAGAAAAGAAGGAGAAGAGCACATCACGAAAGTGCCACTGAGCGGTAACTTACCGCTGAGCGGTACTCTCGCAGAATGGGCTTTAGTTCCCCTTAGCGGGACCCGAGCCCATTAGGGTATTTTTATACCCCAAGCTGCGTTTTAGGTTTTCTTTCCAGGTTCTTCTCTGCACAAACACTCCCACATACCTTTTCCAAGGTTTTCCACATCTTTTCATTCTTCCCTCTTGAAAATTTCTCTTCCACTCACTTGCTCACTAGTGTTCCATCAAAGTTTGGGGTTGGAAGAGAGTATTCTAGTTTGGAAGCATTCTCATTGCATCTAGTTTCTCCACCCAAGTAAGTAAAAAGCATTTTGTTCATTCTAGGGTTCTTGATTTTGAATGTGATTGTCAAAGCATGAATATTTAGGGGTTTTGGTTTCTATGCATGATTTGATGATATATTTGATGTTTGAACTGATTAAATTGCATGATTCTGAACTGGAAAACTGAAAATTGCATTTAGGTGGAGATAGGACAGCTTAAAATAGATTTTTCAAAATTCTGCAGAGTTACCGCTCAGGGGTAAACTGCCGCTGAGCGGCACTCTGCCAGACTTGGTTTTTTTTTATTTATTGCGTTCTGGACTGTGGCACTAGTGGCGCTGAGGGGAAATTCTGACCCTCAGCGGTGGTTTAGCTTCGAAAGGAGTTGTTTTCTGTGTTTTACTAATGATTAACATCATGTTCTGTGGTTTTGTATCTGTGTTTGAATGCAGGAATGGCATCATCTTCAGGAAAAAGATTGAAAACCATGGCAACCAAGAGAAAGGAAAAGGAACCAGAACAGCCCCATTCTAGTAGGTTTCTCTCTCGGAAACATGAGAAGCACTTCAAGGTGGTGCAAGACAGGAGACTCCTTATGGAGAGAAAAGCTGGAATGATACCAAACTTTGCTCCTCAATTTGGAGAGCAATTGTTAGGGAATGACTGGGGAAAGCTAGCCACATATCCTGCACCTGCCAACATAGCTGTGGTAAAAGAATTCTACACCAATGCAAAGAAGATTGGTGATTATCCAGCTGAAAATTATCTAGGCTATGTCAGAGGCCATGCTATCAGGTATGATCCTGATTCTATCAATAACTTCCTGGATACTGTGTGGGCTGGTGAGCAGTGCCAGTTTGCTCTTTGCATGGAGGAAGGTGCTGATTATGAGGATGTGGAGAGAGTGTTATGTATACCTGGAGGACACTTCCAAAGGAATAGATCTGGCTTAGTGGTCAACATTAGGGGGACTGAGCGGCACTTTACCACTGAGTGGCACACTTATGGGCTTGGACCTAAATTTTCTGTAATTTTAGAATAGTATATAAGCTTTAGGACGTCCTAGGGTTTGTATCTTTGGCAGAAACGAAGCAAACACTCTCTCTTCCACCCCTTGGGGGAGATTGGGAGATGGTGACAGCTCTCCTCTTCTCTTTCTCGGGTTTTTCTATCTCTTTCATTCTTTCATTATTATTCATCTAGTTTCACAATGAATATGGTGAACTAAACCTTGTATGTTTGTTGGGGAATCAATGTAATCTTTTGAAACTCTCATATATGGAATTTGTGTTTACATCTTAATCTAAGACCTATGCTTTCTTTCATCATTAGTTAGGGTTTTTCCTCTTTGCTCAATGCTTGCTTTGTTTAACTCATTCAATGCATGATTATTGATTTTGTCGATACGGGAACGTACGGGGAAGTCTAGATCCGGGGAATTTCTCCCAATAGTATATTGGTTGCCTTAAGCTCCTGTGCTAAAAAAACTAATTATTAGGAATGCTAGGAATCGTATGAACTCGTAATTAGGGAGAAGCCTTCTTGAAAGGTAATTTAGAGAGTGGCATTAACAATGATGAATTGAATGTTGAATTCCTAAAGTATATGAGAGTGGATAAGATGAAATTGATAACCCCAACAACATACTCACCCATATATTCCATTGAAAGTGTTTGTATTTTGCTTTAGCCATTGATCACACTCATGCATACATGTTTATTTTCGTCTTTTGCATAGTAAAATCCAATTATTTCGTTCTTAAGTCTTAGCTAATCAACGAATCACATAACTAAACTAGGCCGTGAGTCCTTTGGGAGAACGATACTTGGTCTTACCGAGTTTATTACTTGAAACGATTCGGTCACACTTGCCGATTGTTCAACAAGTTTGTGGCGCTGTTTTTCGGTGTTCATAAATTTGTCATCATGTTTTTGGCGCCGTTGCCGGGGACTCGTGGTTTAACTGGTTAATTTGTGTGATTATTGATTATCTTTGACTTTAATTTTGAATTTCTGTTTTTATTTTTCTGTTTTTGTTTTATTTTATTTTATTTTATTTTATTTTATTTTATTTGATTTGATTAGATTTTATTTTATTTTGTTTTCTGTTTTTATTTTTTTTCGTTTTCTGTTTTTATTTTTTATTTTTTATTTTTTATTTTTTTATTTTTTTTTCTGCTTTCTGTTTTCATTTTTCTATTTTATGTTTTTATCTTCTATCTTTTATCTTCTTATCATTTATTCTTTGTATCTTCTCTATCTTTTTGTGCTAACAAATATTTTCTAGAGTTTTGTGCCTAATGCTTGCAGGATGCAATTCGGTCAAGAATTTGACTATATGGGCACTCAATTCTTCCAAGGTGAACAAAGAAAGCAAGAGATCTCATCTTTCAGGCAAGGCATGGAGGAATCACTAGGTCATGCATGGGACAAATATAAAAGCCTATTAAGAAAGACTCTCACGCATGGATTTGACGAAGTGGAAGTAGTCCTAATCTTCCTGATAACAGTTGAAAAACTGTTATTTTCATGCTTAAAATTGATACTAAAAGCAAAAGCTCAATGCGAATGCAAAGGCAAGTTGGGAAGAATAAGAAAAATGGAGTTGTTATGATTTTCTTAACTCAAGGATTTTGTGATTTAGAAAAACCAATTTTCTTGTTAGCCCAGCCACATTATAAGCCATTGAAAAGTCCTTGTGATGATGCATGCTTGTGAATGTTTTTGATTGTGGTAAAATGAAAGGCAAAATTTGATTCATGTGACATTGTGATAGTAGAGTGAATGAGTGATTACCTCTTATACACTTGTGTGTGAGTGAAACACTTTACCTAGTGAGGAAATATTCCATGAACACATGAACATCCATGCTTAATTTAGTGATCATTCATGAACAATAGCATTTGTTGGAATTTAAATGACTTTGTGAATACTAAAGCATGTGCATATCTTGATTGAAATCTTGGTCATAAGTTTGATTGAAGTTGTTACTTATCATTGAAAAGAAGATTTTTGAATGAGTGAACCATCATATGAATTGGTTGAAGATGGAGTTACATCTTGTTTGCTTGAGGACAAGCAAAGTTCTAAGTTTGGGGTTGTGATAACGGTTAAAAAACTGTTATTTTCATGCTTAAAATTGATACTAAAAGCAACCTTTATACTTAGAAACTAGCTTGAAATCATGCTTTTATTGATATTTTCAGAAATAAGAGAGCTGGACAGGTTTATGCTTGATTTTAGTGTCTTTTGTGCAGGTTTTAAGGTGAATTTGGTGAAAGAAGTGAAGAAGGAGAGAGATGAAATCAGAAAAGACATCAAAAAGTGGAAAAGGAGAAGCCGAAGTCACCGCTCAGCGGCAGTTTACCGCTGAGCGGCACTTAGGAGCTTACGGGAGATCCGCTGAGGGGCAAAATGGCCGTTGAGGGGAAGAAACCAACTCACGCATTTACCGCTGAGCGGCACTTTTATGGGCTTGGACCTAATTTTCTGTAATTTACGAATAATATATAAGCTTTAGGGTTTCCTAGGGTTAGGTATCCTTGGCAGAAACGAAGCAAACACTCTCTCTTCCACCCCTTTGAAGGAGGATCTTGGATGCTCAGGCTTCCTCTTCACCTTTCTAGGGTTTTATCTTTCATTCTTTCATTGTTATTCATCTAGGTTCACCATGAATATGGTGAACTAAACTCTGTATGTTTGTTGGGGAATCAATGTAATCTTTTGAAGCTCTCATATATGGAATTTGTTTTTACATCTTTTATTTAAGACCTATGCTTTCTTTCATCATTAGTTAGGGTTTTTCCTCTTTGCTCAATGCTTGCGTTGTTTAACTCATTCGATGCATGATTATTGGTTTTGTCGATACGGGCACGTACGGGGAAGTCTAGATCTGGGGAATTTCTCCCAATATTATATTGGTTGTCGTTTAGCTCTTGCACTTAAGAACTAATTATTAGGAATGCTAGGAATTGTATGAACTCGTAATTAGGGAGAAGCCTTCTTGAAAGGTACTTTAGAGAGTGGCATTAACAATGATGATTTGAATGTTGAATTCCTAAAATATATGAGAGTGGATAAGATGAAATTGACCCCCAACAACATATTCATACATATATTTCATTGAAAGTGTTTATCTTTTGCTTTTGCCATTGATCAAAACTTCATGCATACATATTTAATTTTCGTCTTTTGCATATAAAAATCTAAATATTTCATCTTTAAGTCTTAGCTAATCAATAAACCACACAACTAAACTAGGCCGTGAGTCCTTTGGGAAGAACGATACTTGGTCTTACCAAGTTTATTACTTGAACGATTCGGTCATACTTGCCGATTGAAAAACAAGTTTGTGACATCATATTTTGGTGTTCATAAATTTGTCCATCACTTCCTTGGAGGTCTTGGTTCACAAACCAAGATGATGCTTGATGCCTCAGCTGGAGGAAATATCAAATGGAAAACTCCAGAGGAAGCTACAGAAATCATTGAAAATATGGCTACAAGTGATAATGAACTAAACAGTGAAAGAGGAGCTCCTATTCAACAAAAAGGAGTTCTACAGTTACAAACCAATGATGCCTTGCTTGCACAAAACAAGATACTAACTCAACAATTGGAGAATCTCACAAAGATACTTGCACAACTGCCAAAAGAGTTAAAGACTGTTGCACAGGTTCAACCACAGATGTGTGAATTATGTGGTGGTGACCATATAAATGGTCAATGCGCCTTTCCAGTGGAAGCTTTAGAGGATGTTAACTTCATGGCCAATCAATTTCCATACTTTCAGGGGAACTTCAATCAAGGGTGGAAACCACACCCAAGTATTGGTCAAGGACAAAGTAGTCAAGCTGGACAATCAGGGCCATTTCACAAGCAACAACAGCAACAACCAACCTTATGCAACAAATGTCTACACTTAATGAAAGATCAACAAGGTTGGAAGAAACTCTTCAGCAATTCATACAGAAAACTGAATCTTCTCAAAAGAGCACTAAAGCCGCTATTAAGAACTTGGAGATTCAAATGGGTCAGATTACCAAGCAATTGGAAGAAAGGCCTGACAAAAATTTTGGGGCTAATACTGAGGTTAACCCCAGGGAAGAGTGTGAAGTGCTAGTGAGTGTAAATGTTGAAAAAGTTGAGTTGGAAAAAGAAGAGAGAGAAGAGAGAGAAGAAAGAGTAGAGAAAGAAGAAGAGAAAATTTGTGTGAAGATTGAGAAAGTGAGTAGAAAAAGAAAAGAAAAAAAGAAAGTGAGAGAAAAGAAAAAGAGGACGAGAGAAAAAAAGAAAGAATCATATGAAAAACCTCTTCCTCATCCAAAGAAGTATCATAGGAAGGAAAAGAAATTTAAGTGCCTCATGGAAATCTTCAAGAAATTGGAGATTAAAGTTCCTATGATTAAGACATTGCAACAGGTTCCTGGTTTGATCAAATTTCTGAAGAAGTTCAGTAGAAAGAAGAAAAAGAAGATGGAACATGAGCTTTATTGGGTCAAGCTAGTGACGTTAAAAGAGCGCTTGCTGGGAGGCAACCCAGTGATTTAAGAACTTTTAATTTTTGGTTTGGGGATGTAATTTTGAACTTTTGGGTATTTTTGTTTTTGTTATAAGTTTGTTACAGGGTTTACATCTACTGATGGATGTTAGGCGGAAGAGTATCTATTGAAGGATACTATGTTTGTATACACCTACTGATGGGTGTTGGTAAGAAAGATTTGCATCTACTGAAGGGTGCTGCAGGATTTTGGGTCAGGCTCGTGACGTTAAACAAGCGCTACCTGGGAGGCAACCCAGTTGATTGATTTTATCTGTATTGTTTGTTTTGATTCTGCTTTAGTTGCATGATAGGTATTGAATGTTTGAGTGATCTGAGAAATTAATTGCAGGGAGCAAGTGAGGGGCATAAGTAGAAGGCACCTAGGGTAAGCTAGGAAGAAGAAAAGCACAACACGAAAGTGCCGCTGAGCGGTGGTATCGTAAAAGGGGCTTAGGTTGCCCCTTAGCGGAACCCGAGCCCATTAGGGTATTTTTATACCCTAAGTCACGTTTTGGCCTCTATTTCCAGATTCTTCTCTGCACACACACTCCTAAACACTTTTACAAAGGTTCTCTACATTTTTCCTTTCATTCCTCTTTAGAAAATCTCCCTTCCACTCACTTTCTCACTAGTTTTTCATCTAAGTTTGGGGTTGGGAGAGAGCATCATTGATGGGGCTGAGTTTTTCAAAGCACTAGAGTAGGATTTGTTTTATCAATCACTTATGTTTGTAGAATAGGGTTTGATGTACTCAATTGGAAATTTTGTCTGTTATGATGGTTTGCTTATGATTGTTGTTTGATAAGTAATGCCTGATGATGCTTTGATATTGATTGATGTTGAGAATGTGCACATTATATGCTTATACAGGTGATTCACAAGCTTTGTGAACAAATGCAGGATATTATGATTGTGCTTGTGAGATTAAGCAGGATGTGTATGTCAAATGTGAATGAGCTTATATGTGAGGTTTTGAGCTCCAGAGTTTTTAATTGATTGAATGCTATTGCTTTGAATGTATGAATGATTTTGCCCAGGTTTTCTATGATTGAATCAATTGCTTGTTTTGCATCATATGATCAAGGCCATTTGTTGGAACCCTTTTTATTGGCCAAATCCATAAAGTTAGCCACTAAAAGAGAACACTTTGTGTTCTATCCTTTGAACCCTTAGCCTTGAACATAAATTGAAAACCCTAGTTGAAAAGCTTTACCTTGAGTTAAGTAGAAAATCTTTTGTAGTATTGTTAAATGTTCAAGTTTGGGGTTGTTGAGAAAGCATGAAAAAGGAAAAGCATTGAGCTAAAAGCTAAGAAATAAGAATGTGAAAAGAAAAAGAGAAAGAAAAGAAAGGCAAAGCTCAATGCAAAGGCAAGTTGGGAAAAATAAGAATAATTGTGTTGTTATGATTCTCTTAACTCAAGGATTTTGTGATCCAGAAAAAAACAATTTTCTTGTTAGCCCAGCCACGTTATAAACCATTGAAAAGTCCTTGTGATGATGCATGTTTGTGAATGTTTTTGATTGTGGTTAAATGAAAGGCAAAGTTGATTCATGTGACATTGTGATAGTGG
Source organism: Vigna nakashimae (assembly GCA_034642375.1). NCBI lineage: Eukaryota > Viridiplantae > Streptophyta > Magnoliopsida > Fabales > Fabaceae > Vigna > Vigna nakashimae. The sequence goes on from CM067763.1 coordinate 17,262,309, forward strand.
AGTGAATGAGTGATTACCTCTTATACACTTGTGTGTGAGTGAAACACTGTACCTAGTGAGGAATTATTCCATGAGCACATGAACATCCATGCTTAATTGATTGATCATTCATAAAAAAAATAGCATTTGTTGGATATTCAGTGACTATGTGAATACCAAATCATGTGCACATCTTGATTGAAATCTTGGTCATAAGTTTGATTGAAGTTTTTACTTATCTTGAAAAGAAGATTTTTGAATAAGTGAACCATCATATGAATTGGTAGAAGATTGAGTTACATCCTGTTTTCTTGAGGACAAGCAAAGTTCTAAGTTTGGGGTTGTGATCACAGTTGAAAAACTGTTATTTTCATGATTAAAATTGATACTAAAAGCAACCTTTAACACTTAGAAACTAGCTTGAAATCATGCTTTTGTTCATATTTTCAGAAATAAGAGAGCTGGACAGGTTTATGCTTGATTTCAGTGTTTTTGTGCAGGTTTTAAGGTGAATTTGGTGAAAGAAGTGAAGAAGGAGAGAGATGGAATTAGAAAAGACATCAAAAAGTGCAAAACGAGAAGCCGCAACTGCCGCTCAGCGGCAGTTTACCGCTGAGCGGCACTCACGAGTTCACGTTGGCATCGCTGAGGGGCAAAATGGCCGCTGAGGGGAGAAAACGACTCAGTTGAGCGGCACTTTACCGCTGAGCGGCACACTTATGGGCTTGGGCCTAAATTTTCTGTAATTTTGGAATAGTATATAAGCTTTAGGACGTCCTAGGGTTTGTATCTTTGGCATAAACGAAGCAAACACTCTCTCTTCCACCCCTTGGGGGAGATTGGGAGATGGTGACAGCTCTCCTCTTCTCTTTCTCGGGTTTTTCTATCTCTTTCATTCTTTTATTATTGTTCATCTAGTTTCACCATGAATATGGTGAACTAAACCTTGTATGTGTGTTGGGGAATCAATGTAATCTTTTGAAACTCTCATATATGGAATTTGTGTTTACATCTTAATCTAAGACCTATGCTTTCTTTCATCATTAGTTAGGGTTTTTCCTCTTTGCTCAATGCTTGCTTTGTTTAACTCATTCAATGCATGATTATTGATTTTGTCGATACGGGAACGTACGGGGAAGTCTAGATCCGGGGAATTTCTCCCAATAGTATATTGGTTGCCTTAAGCTCCTGTGCTAAAAAAACTAATTATTAGGAATGCTAGGAATCGTATGAACTCGTAATTAGGGAGAAGCCTTCTTGAAAGGTAATTTAGAGAGTGGCATTAACAATGATGAATTGAGTGTTGAATTCCTAAAGTATGAGAGTGGATAAGATGAGATTGATAACCGCAACAACATACTCACCCATATATTCCATTGAAAGTGTTTGTATTTTGCTTTAGCCATTGATCATACTCATGCATACATGTTTATTTTCGTCTTTTGCATAGTAAAATCCAATTATTTCGTTCTTAAGTCTTAGCTAATCAACGAATCACATAACTAAACTAGGCCATGAGTCCTTTGGGAGAACGATACTTGGTCTTACCGAGTTTATTACTTGAAACGATTCGGTCACACTTGCCGATTGTTCAACAAGTTTGTGGTGCCGTTTTTCGGTGTTCATAAATATGTCATCAGGGACTAAGTGGACGAAGTGGACTAAGTGGACGGAGTGGATTGTTGAGAGGGTCGCACTTCACACAAAAGTTGATTGCAAAATTAATGCAGTATAAACTAGGAAGTGACTCCTAGGTCGTCGCTCAAGGACCAAATTGCGGTTCAGTCTCAGATCAAACATGTAGTGGGCGGGTTTATGAAAGTTTTGTTGAATGCAATCAAAATAAATTAAACTAAAATTAAATACGACCAAACATAATTGAATACATTAATAGAAATGAACAAAGCATGAAGACGGAACGATCCTACAAATCGAACGGTTCTACATTGAGACCGAACGACCTCTAAATCAAATGAGGGAATTGGAAATGCAAGAAAATAAAGAAGCCGAATAGAATAAATAGCATAATGAACGGAAACAATAAACCGAAATAATAGACATCACAGTGAATTGAAAAGCAAACTAAACAATGCAAGAGATAAATATCCAAATACAACTAAAACTATTAAAATGCAACACTTAAACTGAAACATTAAATGCACAATGTTGTAAACTAAACATCAAAGGCAATGAATCTAAAAGAAAGAAAAGATATGGATGCAACCCGTGACCGTGAGCAACTTCCAAGAGAATTGGAAATTAAAAATGCTTCTAAAATGCAACTCTTGGCCATGACTCACTTGCCTTCTTCAATTAAAAACCCAAAACTTCTTCTCTCAAAGTCAACCACCGGACACAATACACCCACCTACTCCCATCTATTGACCTCTTTATTCTCAAAGAAATAAAGGAAATGAGTGCTACACATTCTACTGCATCTTGGCCCGTCCCATCAATCAACGCTTTTCTCTTAAAAGAAAATAAAGGCTAATTGTGATAAAAAGAATCCCATCCAAACCGGAAAACCTGTGCTTCATTCTCCTTTGAAAGAAAACTTTTCTCTCTTTTCTCAAAAAGCAATGAAAGTGATAAAAGACGTAACAACGTGCATTACCAACAACTAATCACCGTGCACTTCCAACTTAAGAATCGAAAGTTGTTCTGCTGCTTCTAGAATAAAAGAAAGAAAATGCTAGTAACACAAAATGAAGGTGGCGGCTCTTCCTGATTCAAAGCAAAAACATAAAATTCCTACATTCTCCTAAGTGAGAAAAAGAAAAGCCTCCTCCGTGGCGGCTACAGCTCCAGGCCGAGACCCCTTCTAGCTGCTGCTGCTCTCCTTTTCTTAGTGCCAAAAAATCCGGACCTACTCCGCGTGCCCTCTGCTGTTGGACCGCCAAATGAAGGCCTCATCCCTGCTGCGCCTCCCTTCTTCTCCAAGCACACACCTGCTGGACCTGGGCCGTGACCCTCTCCCTAGTGCATTGCTGGAAAATGCTGGAGTGTGAGTGATGTTGGAGCGTGAGTGGATCAGCCCAGTTTTCTCCCTTGCTCGTGCTGGATGTGGGCCTCAGTCTTCTTTGCTGGATTGAAAGTCGTGTGGTGTTGCTGCTGGATGATGACGTGCTTGCTGGACACACCTACCTCCACGCGTGATGCTTTCAAGCGGGCCGTGACCCCTCTTCTTTTCTTGTGGACGCGTGCTGCTGAGTGGAAGAAGGTGTGGGTCGTGTTGCTTTGCTCCAACCAATTGAATAAAAAAAAATGAAAGTGTAATTTGATGCAGCACGTGACTGTCCAGCTTACAACGCTTCTTCCTTCAAGGACGTGGCTGTTGTGTGCTTTCAATTATGAAACACCTTTTATTCACCAAGGCCATCACCTTTAATTTGCTGGACGTCACCCCCATTTTCAATTGAAGCACCCCTTTCTCAAAGGCCCAAAGAGTAAAATCACCATAGTGTCCTCTTTCTTGTGCACACTTCTTTTATGAAGAGTCTTGAATTAAGTGACAACCTTCCAAATGTCCCAAGTTGTATTTCCAAAATTTTCCTGTGATTAATAAATCAAACAATTAGCCTCAGATCATTCAAATTAATTAAAATAAGAATTTCCGGTCAAATTACATACAATTAGTAAAAACGGAAAAATATCGGACATTTAAGCACAATTCCCTAATTAATTCTAGCACAATAAACAAAGTGAAATCGAGAAAATATTGACTCATCAAAATAGACCACACTTAGTCTTTTGCACTCCTGGGCAAAATCAAGACGCAGATCAAGGAATAGTTCAAAGGACATCAGGGAAGTGACACAAACTAAGCACACAGAAAACAAAGACTAACAAGGACAGAAACAAAATTTCGCAGTTCTCAGGAAGTATGGACCAAGAAAAGAAGTAGACAATTCCAACACAGAATGAATCAGATAAAGCAGATACTCATGAAATCATCCAAGCAATTCAAGACATGGCAAAATGATCAATCAACTCAAGACGTGAATCAAAAGTAACAAAACCTCACAGATGCACTATCAGTGTTTCTCTCAAGTGTATAAGGTAAAGAATTTCAACTCAATGCACTCAAGAAAGCAAACAACAACAAACTTGGCAAGCCTCTAATATCAACACTCAAACCATATGCATGTTCAAATCAAAAGGTCTTTTCATGGTTGTAATGGGCCAAGGTTAAGGGAGGATAAAATATGTATGACAAGTTACAAACCAAAAGAAATAGAGGAGCAATAGGGAACAAGTGTAAACATAATAAAATCACACCCAAACCTTTAATTCAATCCTCTTCTCGACTCCATTATTCACAAAATTTTTTATTTTTTTCTCATTTCTCTGTATTCTTTTTCTCTCGTCTTGTCGATATGGGAACGTACGGGGAAATCTAGATCCGGGGAATTTCTCCCAATAGCATATTGGTTGCCTTTAAGCTCCTGCACTTCAGAACTAATTACTAGGAATGCTAGGAATTGTATGAACTCGTAATTAAGGATAGGCCTTCTTGCAAGGTGATTTAGAGAGTGGCATTAGCAATTGATGATAAGAATGATGAATTCCTAAAAGTATATGAGAGTGGATAAGATGAAATTGGTAACCCCAACAACATACTCATCCATCTAATTCATTAAAGTGTTTGTATTCCTCTTTTCCATTGATCAACTTCATGCATACATGTTTAATTACTGTCATTTGCATTTAAACCCTACAATCAATTGTTAACAAGTCTTAAATAATCAACAAATCATATAGCTAACTAGGCCGTGAGTCCTTTGGGAAAACGATACTTGGTCTTACCTAGGTTTATTACTTGATACGATTCGGTCACACTTGCCGATTGTTAAACAAGTTTGTGGCGCCGTTTTTCAGTGTTCATAAATTTGGCTTCAAGTTTTTGGCGCCGGCGACTCGTGGTTTAACTAGTTTATTTGTGTGATTATTGATTATCTTTGACTTGTTTTTGAATTTTGAAATTTGAATTTTTGTTTTTATTTTCTGTTTTTTATTTTTTCTGTTTTTATTTTATTTTATTTTATTTCATTTTCTGTTTTTATTTTTTTCGGTTATTATTTTTTTTTATTTTTTTATTTTTATTTTTTCTGTTTTCTGTTTTTATTTTTTTTGTTTTTATTTTATCTTCTTATCTCTGATCTTATATCTTCTTCTATATCTTTTTGTGCTAACCAATTTTTCTAGGGATTTGTTTTCTTGTGTATGCAGGAAGCAATCCGAACTAGGAGCAAGAAAACTGCAGAACCTCTTCTTGAAGGCTTAAACGAGAGTAGACGGAGGAGAACAATCCGTACATCTAGAGAACTTTTTCCTTCTCCGAAAACTTTGTTACAACCATCACCACAAAGTTCTGACAATAGTACTGAAGAGATGGAGAATAATAATGCCAGAAGAACTCTTGCAGATTATACCAATATAGCTGAACCTCAACATTTCAATAGCATAGCAAGGCCAAGAGTCAATGCAGCTAATATGGAGGTGAAACCAGCATTAATCCAACTGGTGAAGAGTAACCAATTTAATGGGTTGTCTCACAAAAGCCCATATGAGCACCTCACAAATTTTAATGAGATTTGCACAGGTTCAACAACAGATGTGTGAACTATGTGGAAGTGACCATATCAATGGTCAATGCGCCTTTCTAGTGGAAGCCTTAGAGGATGTTAACTTCATGGCCAATCAATTTCCATACTGTCAGGGGAACTTCAATCCAGGGTGGAAACCACACCCAAGCATTGGTCAAGGACAAAGTGGGCAAGCTGGACAAATTGGGCAATTTAACAAGCAACAAATTTCTATACTTAATGAAAGATCAATAAGGATGGAAGAAACTCTTCAGCAATTCATACAAAAAACTGAATCTTCTCAAAAGAGCACTGAAGCTGCTATTAAGAACTTGGAGATTCAAGTGGGTCAAATTACTAAGTTGTTGGAAAAAAGGCCTGACACGAATTTTGGGGCTAATACTGAGGTTAACCCCAGGAAAAAGTGTAAAGTGCTAGTGAGTGTAAATGTTGAAAAAGTTGAGTTGGAAAAAGAAGAGAGAAAAGAGAGAGAAAAGAAAGAAGAAGAGAAAATTTGTGTGAAAATTGAGAAAGTAAGTAGAAAAAGAAAAGAAAAAAAGAGAGTAAGAGAAAAGAAAAAGAGGAACAAGAAAGTGAGAGAAAAAAGAAAGAGGACGAGAGGAAGAGAGAGAGAATCATATGAAAAACCCTTTCGTCATCGAAAGAAGTATCATAGGAAGGAAAAGAAATTTAAGTTCTTCATGGAAATCTTCAAGAAATTGGAGATTAAAGTTCCTATGATTGAGACATTGCAACAGGTTCCTGGTTTGATCAAATTTCTGAAGAAGTTCAGTAGAAAGAAGAAGAAAAAGAAGAAGGAACTTGAGCTTTATTGGGTCAAGCTAGTGACGTTAAAAGAGCGCTTGCTGGGAGCCAACCCAGTGATTTAAGAACTTTTAATTTTTGATTTGGTGATGTAATTTTGAACTTTTGGGTATTTTTGTTATAAGTTTGTTACAGGGTTTACATCTACTGATGGATGTTAGGCGGAAGAGTATCTACTGAAGGATACTATGTTTGTATACACCTACTGATGGGTGTTGGTAAGAAAGATTTGCATCTACTGAAGGGTGCTGGAGGATTTTAGGTCAGGCTCGTGACGTTAAACAAGCGCTACCTGGGAGGCAACCCAGTTGATTGATTTTATCTGTATTGTTTGTTTTGATTCTGCTTTAGTTGCATGATAGGGATTGAGTGTTTGAGTGATCTGAGAACCTAATTACAAGGAGCAAGTGAGGGGCATTAGTAGGAGGCACCTAGGTTAAGCTAGGAAGAAGAAGAGCACTTCACGAAAGTGCCGCTGAGCAGCAAACTGTCGCTGAGCGGTAGTGTCGTAGAATGGGCTTAGGTTCCCCTTTGCGGAACCCGAGCCCATTAGGGTATTTTTATACCCTAAGTCACGCTTTGGCCTCTATTTTCAGATTCTTCTCTGCACACACACTCCTAAACACTTTTCCAAAGGTTCTCGACATTTTTCCCTTCATTCCTCTTTAGAAAATATCCCTTCCACTCACTTTCTTACTAGTTTTCCATCTAAGTTTGGGGTTGGGAGAGAGCATCATTAATGGGGCTGAGTTTTCAAAGCACTAGAGCAGGATTTGCTTTATCAATCACTTCTGTTTTTAGAATAGGGTTTGATGTACTCAATTGAAAACTTTGTCTGTTATGATGGTTTGCTTAAAGATTATTGTTTGATAAGTAATGCCTGATGATGCTTTGATATTGATTGATGTTGAGATGTGCAGATTATATGCTTATACAGGTGGTTCACAAGCTTTGTGAACAAATGCATGATGTTATGATTGTGATTATGATACTAAGCAGGATGTGTACATGTGGAATGTGAATGAGCTTATATGTGAGTTTTTGAGCTCCAGAGTTTTTGTGATTGAATGTTATTACTTTGAAAGCATGAATGATTTTTCCCAGGTTTTCTATGATTGAATCAATTGCTTGTTTGCATCATATGATCAAGGCCATTTGCTGGTAACCCTTTTATTATCCAAATTCATAAATTTAGCCCACTAAAAGAGAGCATTATGTGTTATATCATTTGAACCCGTAGCCTTGAACATAATTCGAAAACCCCTTTTGAAAATCTTTACCTTGAGTTAAGTAGAAAATATTTTGTGGTATTGACAAATGTCCAAGTTTGGGGTTGCTGGGAAGTTATGAAAGGGAAATTGAAAGCATTGAGCTAAGAGCTAAGAACTAAGTATGTGAAAAGAAAAAGAAAAAGAGAAAGAAAAGAGAAGAAAAAGCAAAGCTCAATGCAAAGGAAAGTTGGGAATAAGTAAGAATGGTTGTGTTTATATGATTCTCTTAACTCAAGGGTTTTGTGATCTAGAAAAACCAATTTTCTTGTTAGCCCAGCCACATTATAAGCCATTGAAAAGTCCTTGTGATGATGTGTGCTTGTAAGTGTTTTTGATTATGGTTAAATGAAAGGCAAAGTTGATTCATGTGACATTATAATAGTAGAGTGAATGAGTGAATATCTCCTATACACTTGTGTGTTTGAGTGAAACACTTTATCTAGCGAGGAAAGATTCCATGAATATATAAGAACATCTTTGCTTAGTTGATTGATCATTCATGAAAAGTAGCATTTGTTGGATAGTATGTGATTGTGTGAACATTAAAGCATGTGCATGTCTTGATTGAAATCTTTGCAATGAACTTAATTGAGTACTTACTTATCTTGAAAAGGGAGTTTTGAATGTGGTGAACCATTATATGGATTGATGGAAGATTGAGTTACATCTTGTTTGCTTGAGGACAAACAAAGTTTTAAGTTTGGGGTTGTGATAACGGTTGAAAAACCGTTATTTTATGCTTAAAATTGATACCAAAAGCAACCTTTAAGACTTAGAAACTAACTTGAACTCATATTTTTTCTTTAGTTTTGTGAATAAGAGAGTTAAAGATGAATTTAATGGTTTTGTGCAAGATTCCCTTGATTTTGTAGGCTAATTGAATGATTTGAAAGAAGAATTGAAATACCGAATGATTGGAATGTTGAAAAGTCAACCAGAAACCAGAAACGTCAACCAGTCAACAAGAAAAGTCAACCAGTCAACCACAAAAGTCAACCAGTCAACCAGAATGCTGAAAAGTCAACCAGAATATAGAAAAAGTTCCGCTGAGTGGTAAAATACCGTTGAGCGGCACTTTTCAGGTGCCAAAATCACCGTTGAGGGGCAAAAACAGCAGCTGGGGGCAAAATGGATCATGCGGTACTACCGCTCAACGGTAAAATACCATTAAGCGCCATTTTAAGTGGGCTTGGACCGATTTTCTTTTGTTTTTATGGGCTTGGGCCTAATTTTCTGTATTTTTAGAATATTATATAAGCTTTAGAATGTCCTAGGGTTTGTATCTTTGGCTGGGAGGAAGCAGAAAAACACTTTTTCATCCCTTGGGGGTAGATTGCGAGATGGTGACGGCTCTCCTCTTCTCTTTCTAGGGTTCTATCTTTCATTCTTTCATTATTGTTCATCTAGTTTCACCATGAATATGGTGAACTAAACCTTGTATTGTTGTTGGGGAATCAATGTAGTCTTGTGAAACTCTCATATATGGAATTTGTTTTAACATCTTATATTAAGATACATGCTTTCTTTCATCTTTAGTTAGTGATTTTCCTCTTTGTTAATGCTTGCTTTGTTTAACTCATTCATTGCCATGATTATTGATTTTGTCGATATGGGAACGTACGGGGAAATCTAGATCCGGGGAATTTCTCCCAATAGCATATTGGTTTCCTTTAAGCTCCTGCACTTCAGAACTAATTACTAGGAATGCTAGGAATTGTATGAACTCGTAATTAAGGATAGACCTTCTTGCAAGGTGATTTAGAGAGTGGCATTAGCAATTGATGATAAGAATGATGAATTCCTAAAAGTATATGAGAGTGGATAAGATGAAATTGATAACCCCAACAACATACTCATCCATCTAATTCATTAAAGTGTTTGTATTCCTCTTTTCCATTGATCAACTTCATGCATACATGTTTAATTACTGTCTTTTGCATTTAAACCCTAGAATCAATTGTTAACAAGTCTTAAATAATCAACAAATCATATAGCTAACTAGACCGTGAGTACTTTGGGAAAACGATACTTGGTCTTACCTAGTTTTATTACTTGATACGATTTGGTCACACTTGCCGATTGTTAAACAAGTTTGTGGCGCCGTTTTTCGGTGTTCATAAATTTGTCATCAGTTGTGTTAGCACACACCCTTATCTCATCAACTATAACCTGTCCAATATTAACATTCAAGTTCCTGATTGCACAGTAAAGGAGGAGTGCCCTGCTAAGAGTAATGTCTGACACATGAGAACATGGCTGAATGTTGGCATGAGAAAATGCCATCCAATACTTTACAAGAGGAGTCAAGTCAGTTCTTCTAATGTTCACCACAACTCCAGTTCTATTCCTCTGAAAATGTCCTCTAGGTACACATAAAATTGTCTCCACATCATCAAAATCAGCGCCTTCTTCCATACAAAGAGCAAACTGGCACTGCTCACCAGCCCACACAGTATCCAAGAAGTTGTTGATGGAATCAGGATCATACCTAATAGCATGGCCTCTGACATAGCCTAGGTAATTCTCAGCTGGATAATCACCAATCTTTCTTGCATTAGTCTAGAATTCTTTCACCACAGCTATGTTGGCAGGTGTAGGGTATGTGGCTAGCTTCCCCCAATCATTCCCTAACAATTGCTCTCCAAATTGAGGAGCAAAGTTAGGTATCATTCCAACCTTTCTCTCCATAAGTAGTCTCCTATCTTGGACCACCTTAAAGTGTTTCTCATGTTTGTGAGATAAGAACCTACTAGAATGGGGTTGTTCTCGTTCCTTTTCTATTCTTTTGAATGCCATGGTCTTCATTCTTTTTCCTGAAGAGGATGCCATTCCTACATCAAACACAGATACAAAACCACAAAACATGTTGTTAATCATTAGTAAAACATAGACAACACCTTATTTCGAAGCTAAACCACCGCTGAGGGTCAAAATCACCCCTCAGCGCCACCAGTGCAGCAATCCATAACGCAACTCAGCAAAAACAGCATGTCTGTCCGAGTGCCGCTCAACGGCAATTTACCCTTGAGCGGTGACTGTGCAGACTTTTGAAAACTTCATTTTTAACCTGTCCTAACTCCACCCACATGCAATTTTCAGTTTTCCAGATCAAAATCATTCAGTTTAATCGGTTCAAACATCAATTAAATCATCAAATCATGCATAGAAATCAAAACCCCTAAAGATTCATGCTTTAACAATCAAATTCAAACTCAAGAACCCTAGAATGAAAAATGCTTGACTTACTTGGGTGGAGATGCTAGATGAAATGAGAATGCTTTCAAGCTATGATGCTCTCTTCCAACCCCAAACTTAGATGGAAAACTAGTGAGAAAGTGAGTGAAAAGGAGATTTTCTCAAGAGGGATGAGGGAAAAGTTGTAGAGAACCTTTGAAAAAGTATGTAGGAGTGTGTGTGCAGAGAAGAGTCTGAAAAGAGAAGCTAAGGCGCAGCTTAGGGTATAAAAATACCCTAATGGGCTCGGGTTCCGCTAAGGGGCAACCTAAGCCCAGTCTGCGACACTACCGCTCAGCGACACTTTCGGGAAGTGTTCTTCTTCTCCCTAGCTTAACCTAAGTGCATCCTACTCATGCCCCCTCACTAGTTTCCTGCAATTAAATTCTCATATCACTTATGCAAATCCCTATCATGCAACTAAAGCAGAACAAACAGAAATATAATCAATCAACTGGGTTGCCTCCCAGGTAGCGCTTGTTTAACGTCACGAGCCTGACCCAAAATCCACCAGCACCCATCAGTAGGTGCAAAACTTTCTTACCAACACCCATAAGTAGGTGTAACAAACCTAGTATCCTTCAGTGGATACTTAACCACCTAGCATCCTTCAGTAGATGCTATATCCAAAAACATATTTACAGAAATAATGTCCAACTGATTAAAAATTATAAATCCAAAAGAAAATAAAAGAAATATTGTCCTCAAATCACTGGAATGCCTTCCAGCAAGCGCTCTTTTAATGTCATTAGCTTGACCCAATAAAGTTCAAGTTCCTTCTTCATGGTTGATGTCCATATCCCACCAACTCCTTAACTGCTTCCGGTGTACTGTTTTGATTCTTCTAGAATATGGAGATTCTATCTCTATCATCTCCTTTTCTTTGTAGCCTTTCACAACCCACAACTTGTTTTTGAATCTTACAGGTGTACCCAGTTGGAGTTGTTCTTTCATCCAGTCATCAGTAACTTTTCTTCCTCTTCCAATCTTTTCTTTTTCCTGTACTTGAAACAATAAACAATGTTTACCTTTAACCTTGGGCTTTTCATCTTCAGGGCTAGTCATGAGTACATCTTTAAATGCAGCTTTATGACTAGCTTCTTCCTCCTGCTTCTGCCTCTCTTCTTTGAAGACATCTACCACAACTCTCTCCTGTCTTGGAGCACCACTATACCTTCGTTCACATCAATGATGGCTTTGGCCGTTTTCATAAACGGTCTTCCGAGAATAATGGGTATCTTTTCAGTTTCCATCTCCATCACCACAAAGTCTACCAAGAACTGGAGTTTGCCTACACGAACTATAATATCTTCTGCTATTCCATAGGGTTCCTTTGAAGATCCATCTGCCATTACTAAGTTAACCTTTACAGGCTTCACATCAACATCACCGATCTGCTCCAGTAAAGAATAAGGTATCAAGTTAACACTTGATCCTAAATCAAGTAAGGCCGTTTTTATCCTTTTCTTCCCTATTGTTCATGGAATGGAAAAGCCTCCTGGATCTTTTGCTTTTGGAGGGAATGGCTCCTTTTTAACAGCTTTATACTTTTTTGTATCATCATCTCGACGTCTTTTCTTTGTAGAGACTTCTTCCTCAGGTTTAGTATAAACTGCAATTTGTTGTAATATCTGGTTCCAAGGTACATCATTGTCCACCATCTTGAATAATTTTGTAAAATCAAATTGTTTCTCTTGATTGATTGGAAAAGGAAAAATATCATTACTCTTTATCTCTCTTCTCTCTCCTTTCTCTTTTCTCTCTTTTTTTTCTATCTCTCCTTTTTCTAACTCAACTGTCTCATCATTTATACTCTCCAACACTTTACATTCTTCCCTGGGGTTAACCTCAGTATTAGCCCCAAAATTTGTATCTGGCCTCTCTTCCAACTGCTTGGTAATCTGACCCATTTGAGTCTCCAAATTCTTAATAGCAGCTTCAGTGCTTTTTTGAGTAGACTCAGTTTTCTGTATGAACTGATGAAGAGTTTCTTCCATCCTTATTGACCTTTCGTTAAGTATAGAAATCTGTTGCCATAAGGTTGGTTGTTGTTGTTGCTTATTGAATTGCCCAGTTTGTCCGGCTTGCCCAATTTTTCCGTGACCAATGCTTGGGTGTGGTTTCCACCCTTGATTAAAATTCCCCTGACGGTATTGATTGGCCATGAAGTTAACATCCTCTAAGGCTTCTGCTAGAAAAGCGCATTGACCATTGATATGGTCACCTCCACATAATTCACACAACTGTGATTGAACCTGTGCAACAGTCTTTAACTCTTTTGGCAGTTGTGCAAGTGTTTTTGTAAGAGTCTCTAGTTGTTGATTTAGTATCTTGTTCTATGCTAGCAAGGCATCATGGGTTTGTAACTGTAGAACTCCTTTTTGTTGAATAGGAGCTCCTCTTTCACTGTTTAGTTCATTATCACTAGTAGCCATATTGTCAATGATTTTTGTAGCTTCCTCTGGAGTTTTCAATTTGATATTTCCTCCTGCTGAGGCGTCAAGCATCATCTTGGTTTGTGAACCAAGACCTCCAAGGAAGATTAGGACTACTTCCACTTCATCAAATCCATGCATGTGTGTCTTTCTTAATAAGCTTTTATATCTGTCCCATGCATGCCCAATGATTCCTCCATGCCTTGCCTGAATGATGAAATCTCTTGCTTTCCTTTATTCACCTTTGATTGTGGAAAGTACTTGTTTAGGAACTTGGTCACCACTGCTTCCCACTCTGTAAAGCTTCCTTCTGGAAAAGAATTTAACCAAAGCTTAGTGTTGCCTCCTAATGAGAATGGAAACAGGCTAAGTTTGATTGCTTCGTCCGGCACCCCATTTATTTTCACCGTATTACAGATCTCATTAAAAGTTGTGAGGTGCTCATATGGGCTTTCGTAAGACAACCCATTAAATTGATTACTCTTCACCAGTTGGATTAATGCTGGTTTAACCTCCATGTTGGCTGCATTGACCCTCGGTCTTGCTATGCTATTAAAATGTTGAGCTCCAGCTATATTTGTGTAATCTGCAAGAGTTCTTCTGGCATTATTATTCTCCATATTTTCAGTGCTATGGTCAGAACCTTGTGGTGATGGTTGTAACAGAGTTTCCGGAGAAGGAAAAAGTTCTCTAGATGTACGGATTCTTCTCCTCCGTCTACTCTCGTCTAAACCTTCAAGAAGAGGTTCTGCAGTTTTCTTGCTCCTAGTTCGGATTGCTTCCTGCATACACAAGAAAACAAATCCCTAGAAAAATTGGTTAGCACAAAAAGATATAGAAGAAGATATAAGATCAGAGATAAGAAGATAAAATAAAATCAGAAAAAAATAAAAACAGAAAAATAAAAACAGAAAACAGAAAAAATAAAAATAGAAAATAAAATAAAATAAAATAAAATAAAATAAAAACCGAAAAAAATAAAAACAAAAAATAACAACATAAATTCAAATTTCAAAATTCAAAATTCTAGTCAAAGATAATCAATAATCACACAAATGAACTAGTTAAACCACGAGTCCCCGGCAACGGCGCAAAAACTTGATGACAAATTTATCAACACCGAAAAATGGCGCCACAAACTTGTTTAACCCTCAGCAAGTATGACCGAATCGTATCAAGTAATAAAACTAGGTAAGACCAAGTATCGTTTTCCCAAAGGACTCACGGCCTAGTTAGCTATATGATTTGTTGATTATTTGAGACTTGTGAACAATTGATTGTAGGTTTTAAATGCAAAAAGACAGTAATTAAACATGTATGCATGAATTTGATCAATGGAAAAGAGGAATACAAACACTTTAATGAATTAGATGGATGAGTATGTTGTTGGGGTTATAAATTTCATCTTATCCACTCTCATATACTTTTAGGAATTCATCATTCTTTTCATCTATTGCTAATGCCACTCTCTAAATCACCTTGCAAGAAGGCCTATCCTTAATTACGAGTTCATACAATTCCTAGCATTCCTAGTAATTAATTCTGAAGTGCAGAAGCTTAAAGGCAACCAATATGCTATTGGGAGAAATTCCCCGGATCTAGATTTCCCCGTACATTCCCATATCGACAAAATCAATAATCATGGCATTGAATGAGTTAAACAAAGCAAGCTTTAAGCAAAGAGGAAAAACCCTAACTAATGATGAAAGAAAGCATATATCTTAAAATAAGATGTTAAAACACAAATTCCATATATGAGAGTTTCACAAGACTACATTGATTCCCTAACAACAATGCAAAGTTTAGTTCACCATATTCATGGTGAAACTAGATGAACAATAATGGAAGAATGGAAGAGATAGAAAAACCCTAGAAAGAGAAGAGGAGAGTCGTCACCATCTCCCAATCTACCCCCAAGGGGTGAAAAGTGTGTTTCTGCTTCCTCCCAGCCAAAGATACAAACCCTAGGACGTCCTAAAGCTTATATATTATTCTAAAATATACAGAAAATTAGGCCCAAGCCCAAAATGTGCTGCTCAGCGGTAAGTGCGTGAGTTGATTCTCCCCCATCAGCGGCATTTTGACCCCTCAGCGGATCCAACGTGAGTTCCTGAGTGTCGCTCAGCGATAAACTGCCGCTGAGCGGTACTTGCGACTTCTCCTTTTGCACTTTTTGAGTTCTTTTCTGATTCCATCTCTATCCTTCTTCACTTCTTTCACCAAATTCACCTTAAAACCTACATAAAACACTGAAATCAAGCATAAACCTGTCCAGCTCTCTTATTTCTAAAAATATGACCAAAAGCATGATTTCAAGCTAGTTTCTAAGTGTTAAAGGTTGCTTTTAGTCTCAATTTTAAGCATGAAAATAATAGTTTTTCAACTGTTATCATGGAGGCAGTGGAGGAAGTGGACGAAGTGGACTAAGTTGACGAAGTGGACGATGTGGACGAAGTTGTATAAGTGGAGGAAGTGGACGAAGTGGACGAAGTTGACGAAGTGGACGATGTGGACGAAGTGGACGATGTGGACGAAGTGGGGGAAGTGGAGGAACTGGAGGAAGTGGGCGAACTGGAGGAAGTGGGCGAACTGGAGGAAGTGGGAGGAAGTGTAGCAAGTGGAGGAAGTGGACGAAGTGGAGGAACTGAAGGAAGTGGACGAAGTTGACGAAGTGGAGGAATTAATGAAGTGGACTAAGTTGACTAGGTGGACTAAGTGGACAAAGTGGATGAAGTGGAGGAAGTGTAGCGAGTGGAGGAAGTGGACGAAGTGGAGGAATTGGACGAAGAAGAGGAAGTGGACGAAATGGACGAAGTGGAACAAGTTGACGAAGTGGACGAACTGGACAAAGTGGAGGAACAAGGGGAAGTGGGGAGGAAGTAAGCGAAGTGGACCAAGTTGACGAAGTGGACTAAGTGGACGAAGTGGTCTAACTGGAGGAAGTGGAGGACCTGGACGAAGTGGACGAAGTTGACAAAGTGGACGATGTGGACGAAGTGGATGAAGTTGAAGAAGTTGACGAAGTGGACGAAATGGACGAAGTTGACGAAGTGGACTAAGTTTACAAAGTGAACTAACTGGACGACATGGACGAAGTGTAGGAAGTGGAGGAAGTGAAGGCAGTGGAGGACGTGGACGAAGTGGACGAAGTGGACTAAGTTGACGAAGTGGACGATGTGGACGAAGTGGTATAAGTGGAGGAAGTGGAGGAAGTTGACGAAGTGGACGATGTGGACGATGTGGACGAAGTTGAAGAAGTTGACGAAGTGGACGAAATGGACGAAATGGACGAAGTTGACGAAGTGGACTAAGTTGACGAAGTGAACTAAGTGGACGAAGTGGAGGAAGTGGACAAAGTTGACGAAGTCGACTAAATGGACGAAGTAGACGAACTGGAAGAAGTGGACGAAGTTGACGAAGTGGAGGTAGTGGAGGAAGCGTAGGAAGTAGAGGAAGTGAACGAAGTGAAAAAAGTGGACGAGGATGATGAGGTGGACGAAGTGGACAAAGTGGATGAAGTTGACGAAGTTGACGGAATAGACGAAGTGGAAGAAGTTTACGAAGGGGACTAAGTTGAGTAAGTTGACTAAGTGGACGAAGTGAAGGAGCTGGAGGAAGTAGACGAAGTGAAGGAACTGTAGGAATTGGATGAAGTGGAGGAAGTGAACGAAGTAGACGAAGTGGACGAAGTGGAGGAAGTTGACGAAGTGGAAGAAGTAGGCGAAGTGGAAGAAGTGGACGAAGGTGATGAAGTGGACGAGGTGGACAAAGTTGAAGAAGTGGAGGAAGTGGAGGAACTAGAGGAAGTGGAGGAAGTTGACGAAGTCGACGAAGTGGACGAGGTGGACGAAGTTGACTAAGTAGACAAAGTGGAGGGATTGGAGGAAGTGGAGGAACCGGACGAAGTGGACGAAGTAGACTAAGTTGACGAAGTGGATGAAGTGGACGAAGTGGAGGAAGTTGAGGAAGTGGGGGAATTGGAGGAAGTGGAGGACCTGGAGGAAGTGGGCGAAGTGGACGAAGTTGACGAAGTGGACAATGTGGACGAAGTGAACTAAGTTGACAAAGTGGTCTAGGTGGACGAAGTAGATAAATTGGACGAAGTGTAGAAAGTGGAGGAAATGGAGGAAGTGGAGGAAGTAGACGAAGTGGAGGAAGTGGAGGAAGTAGACGAAGTGGAGGAAGTTGACGAAGTGGACAAACTTGAGGAAGTGGACGAAGTAGAGGAAGTGGACGAAACCGAGGAAGTTGAAGAAGTAAACGAAGTGGACGAAGTGGAGGAAGTGGAAGACGTGGACGAAGTGGAGGAACTAGAGGAAGTGCAGGAACTGGAGGAAGTGGACGAAGTGGACTAAGTGGAGGTAGTGGACGAAGTGGAGGTAATGGTCGAAGTGAAGGTAGTGGACGAAGTGGATGAAGTGGAGGAAGTGGAGGGAGTGGACGAAGTTGACGAAGCGGACGAAGTTGACGAAGTGGACTATGTTCACTAAGTGGACTAAGTGGACGAAGTGGACCAACTGGAGGAAGTGGAGGAAGTGGAAGAAGTGGACGAAGTGGAAGAAGTGGACGAGGTGGACGAACTGGAGGAACTAGAGGAAGTGGAAGAACTGGAAGAAGTGGACGAAGTTGACGAAGTGGAGGAAGCGGACGAAGTGGACGAAGTTGACGAAGTGAACGAAGTGGACAAAGTGGACGAAGTTGACGAAATTGACGAAGTTGACGAAGTGGACGAAGTGGACAAAGCTGACGAAGTGGACAAAGTGGACTAAGTGGACGAAGTGGAGGGAGTGGAGGAAGTAGAGGAAGTGGAGGAAGTGGAGAATGTGGACGAAGTGGACGAAGTTGACGAAGTGGAGGAAGTGGAAGAAGTGGAGGACCTGGAAGATGTGGGCGAAGTGGACGAACTGGATGAAGTGGACAAAGCTGACGAAGTGGACTAAGTGGACAAGTGGACTAAGTGGACGAAGAGGACGAAGTGGACGAAGTGGAGGAAATGGAAAAAGTGGACGAAGTGGAGGAACTAGAGGAAGTGGAGTACCTGGACGAAGTGCGCGAAGTGGACGAACTGGAAGAAGTGGACAAAGTTGACGAAGTCGACTAAGTGGACGAGGTGGACTAAGTGGACGAAGTGGAGGAAGTGGACGAACTCGAGGAAGTGGAGGAAGTGGACGAAGTGGAGGAACTAGAGGAAGTGGCGAAGCAGGGCGATCTGGACGAAGTGCACGAGGTGGACGAAGTGAACGAAGTGGCGAAGTGGACGAAGTAGACGAAGTTGACGAAGTGGACGAAGTGGACGAAGTAGACGAAGTTGACGAAGTGGACGAAGTAGACGAAGTTGACGAAGTGGAGGAAGTGGAGGAAGTGGAGGAAGTGGAGGAAGTGGAGGAAGTGGAGGAAGTGGACGAAGTGGAGGAACGGAAGGAACTGGAGGAAGTGGAGGAAGTCATGGAACCGGACAAAGTGGACGAATTAGACGAAGTGGATGAAGTGGACAAAGTGGAGGACATGGGCGAAGTGGACGAAGTGGACGACGTGCACGAAGTGGAGGAAGTGGAAAATGTGGACAAAGTGGACTTAGTTGACCCACTGGATGAATTTGACGAAGTGGAGGAAGTGGACGAAGTGGAGGGAGTGGTGGAAGAGGAGGAAGTGGAGGAAGTTGACGAAGTGGACGAAGTTGACTAAGTGGACGAAGTGGAGGAAGTGGACGAAGTGGAGGAAGTGGACGAAGTTGACTAAGTGGACGAAGGTGATGAAGTGGACGAAGTGGACAAAGTTGACGAAGTGGACATAGTTGACGAACTAGACTAATTGGACGAAGTGGAGGAAGTGGGGGTAGTGGAGGAAGTAGAGGAAGTAATGTGATCATAAATGGGGCAACAATGAAGAGTTTTGAAAGTGACAACAAGCATAAAAAAGAGTAGAATAGGTTTGATTGGCTTGTATTTGCCTCTTTTGGTCTTTCATTATTTCTAGTTGTAGAGACGCTTATAAAATCTTATTTCTCTTTAAGAACAAGCAGTGTGGGACTCTCCATGGCTTGGTTTTAAAAAGAAAAGAAGAGGAAATGGGCGTCCTAGGCGTGTAGCATTAGATAGCATAACTAGTTTTCATGTTTTGAACTTTAGGAGAACTAGTTGCCTTATAAACCCTTTGGAGTGGAGACAATTGAGCAATGTCGGACTCAAAAGTCCCTAGAGGAACTGCAGCAGCTGCTGGATGGCCTCCACGCTCATCTCTTAGATCTTGCATCCTAGCTCACTCCAAAGGTTATATAAGAAGGCTTAGGGTTCTTCTTTTTGTACCTTACCTTGAATCAATTGAATTTTGAGTTGATTTGCACTTTTGCAATGTTCTTTGAGATAGTATTCTGTCTCTAAAGTCCCTATTTTGGGCAGACCTTATCTTGCTCAAGCAAGTGGCGGTCCTCCTTTGATGCTTATCTTGGAGCTTCCTTCAAGTGGCGCATCTTCAAATCATAAGTTTCCTCTTCCTTAATCTCTTCCATTTTTAATTTCTTTCCCATTCTCTTAAATGTCATTTAGTATATTCTCTCTAGGTATGCACTTCCCCATCATGTGGTATCATGAGCCTTAGGTTTTTGATCTTCTTAGAAATTGCATGCTAGAGTAGAATAGCTTAGATGAGTTCATTTTTCGCTCAGCCATTTCAATTTTTCGCTCCAACGGCTTACTCAAGGTAGACGAAGTGTGGAGGAGTATTGATGAGTCGTTATTTCTTGAATTATATTTAGTTTATTGCACTTAAATAAACCAGGGAATTGTGTTTAATTGTTTGATATTTCCCCGTTTTCCGAATTCTGCTTAATTTGGTCAGAAATTTGTAATTGTGCTAATTCGGATTTTCTGAACTGATTAAGTGCATTTTTTGAAGTGCAGGAAAATTTCGGAAATACATTTTGGGACATCAGGAAGAATGCCAAATAAATTCAAGACTCTCCGCGTAGACATTTTAGAATTAACTAAATTGTAATTCAGTAGTTTAGAATTTCTGTATCAGCTTTTACATTTTGGGTCAATTTTTGGTAAAATAGATTAGACTCAAAATTAGAAATTAATGACTTGGCAACCTAGGGTTTTTGTATGTGTGGACCCTACCCTAAAAAAGGGACACACGGCCCTTAGAAAGGAAGCCAGCCGCCACTCTGCAAAAGGACGTGTGACCTCTTTGTTTCACTCTCGGTCTCGGTTTCCTTTTGGGGCTCTCGGTTTTACACTTTTTAGCATTGGTGTAAGTTTTCTGAACTTATTTGTTTTTGTTTTTAGATTAGGGTTTGATGTACTCTATTGAACACCTGGTTTGTTATGATGGTTTGCTATTAACTGTGATTGTGTGATAAGTAATGCTTGATAATGCTTATTGATTGATTGATGTTGAGATAGATGTGCACATAAAATGCTTATACAGGTGATTCACAAGCTTTGTGAACAAATGCATGATATCATGATTGTGATTGTGAAATTAAGTAGGATGTGTATGTCAAATGTGAATGAGCTGATATGTGACATTTTGAGCTCCAGAGTTGTTATTGTTGAATGTTATTACTTTGAAAGCATGAATGACTTTGCCCAGGTTTTCTATGATTGAATCAATTTCTTGTTTTGCATCATGTGATCAAGGCCGTTTGTTGGAACCCTTTTTATTGGCCAAATTCATAAAGTTAGCCCACTAAAAGAGAACACTGTGTGTTCTATCCTTTGAACCCTTAGCCTTGAATATACACTGAAACCCTTGATTGAAAATCTTTACCTTGAGTTAAGTAGAAGATCTTATGTGGTATTGTTAAATGTTCAAGTTTGGGGTTGTTGGGAAAACATGAAAAGCATTGAGCTAAGAGCTAAAATGTAAGAATATTCAAAGAAAAAGAAAAGAAAAGAAAAAGAAGCAAAGCTCAATGCATTAGGCAAAAGAAAGTTGGGAATGAATAAGAATAATTGTGTTGTTATGATTCTCTTAACTCAAGGATTTTGTGATCCAGAAAAACCAATTTTCTTGTTAGCCCAGCCACATTATAAGCCATTGAAAAGTCCTTGTGATGATGCATGCTTGTGAATGTTTTTGATTGTGGTAAAATGAAAGGCAAAGTTAATTCATGTAACATTGTGATAATTGAGTGAAGGAGTGAAACACATTACCTCTTATACACTTGAGTGCTGAGTGAAACACTTTACCTAGTGAGGAAATATTCCATAAGCACATGAACATCCATGCTTAATTGATTGATCATTCATGAAAAATAGCATTTGTTGGAAATTAAATGACTTTGTGAACACTAAAGCATGTGCACATCTTGAATGAACTCGTGGTCATAAGTTTGAGCGAAGTTGTTACTTATCTTGAAAAAGAAGATTTTTGAATGAGTGAATCATCATATGAATTGGTGGGAGATTGAGTTACATTTTGTTTGCTTGAGGACAAGCAAAGTTCTAAGTTTGGGGTTGTGATAACAGTTGAAAAACTGTTATTTTCATGCTTAAAATTGATACTAAAAGTAACCTTTAGACTTAGAAACTAGCTTGAAATCATACTTTTATTCATATTTTCAGAAATAAGAGAGCTGGACAGGTTTATGCTTGATTTTAGTGTTTTTGTGCAGGTTTTAAGGTGAATTTAGTGAAAGAAGTGAAGAAGGAGAGAGATGGAATCAGAAAAGGAATCAAAGAGTGCAAAAAGGAGAAGCCGAAGGCACCGCTCAGCGGCACTTTACCGCTGAGCGGCACTCAGGAAGCCACGGGAGGACCGCTGAGGGGCAAAATGGCCGCTGAGGGGAAGAATGGAGACGCGCACTCACCGCTGAGCGGTACTTTACTGCTGAGCGGCACACTTATGGGCTTGGGCCTAGATTCTTTGTAATTTTAGAATAGTATATAAGCTTTAGGACG
Organism: Vigna nakashimae; assembly: GCA_034642375.1. Classification (NCBI taxonomy): domain Eukaryota; kingdom Viridiplantae; phylum Streptophyta; class Magnoliopsida; order Fabales; family Fabaceae; genus Vigna; species Vigna nakashimae. The sequence continues at coordinate 17,284,541 of CM067763.1, forward strand.
TCCTAGGGTTTGTATCTTTGGCAGAAACGAGGCAAACACTCTCTCTTCCACCCCTTTGAAGGAGGATCTTGGATGCTCAGGCTACCTCTTCACCTTTATAGGGTTTATTCTTTCATTCTTTCATTGTTCATCTAGGTTCACCATGAATATGGTGAACTAAACCTTGTATGTTTGTTGGGGAATCAATGTAATCTCTTGAAGCTCTCATATATGGAATTTATGCTTGCATCTTAATCTAAGATTTATGCTTTCTTTCATCATTAGTTAGGGTTTTTCCTCTTTGCTTAATGCTTGCATAGTTTAACTCATTCGATGCATGATTATTGGTTTTGTCGATACGGGCACGTACGGGGAAGTCTAGATCCGGGGAATTTCTCCCAATAATATGTTGGTTGTCGTTAAGCTCCTGAACTTATGAACTGATCATTAGGAATGCTAGGAATTGTATGAACTCGTGATTAGGGAGAAGGCTTCTAGAAAGGTACTTTAGAGAGTGGCATTAACAATGATGATTTGAATGTTGAATTCCTAAAATATATGAGAGTGAATAAGATGAAATTGACCCCCAACAACATATTCATTCATATATTTCATTGAAAGTGTTTATCTTTTGCTTTTGCCATTGATCAAAAACTCATGCATACAAGTTTATTTTCTGTCTTGCATATTAAACTCCAAATATTTCGTTCTTAAGTCTTAGCTAATCAACAAACCACACAACTAAACTAGGCCGAGACTCCTTTGGGAAGAACGATACTTGGTCCAACCAAGTTTATTACTTGAACGATTCGGTCATACTTGCCGATTGAAAAACAAGTTTGTGACATCATATTTTGGTGATCATAAATTTGTCCATCAAGCTGGCACGGTTTGGTGTAGCTTGTGTTGCGCTGGAAGAAAGGAAGCAACAGTAGGTGTCTCGGTCATGAGCTGGAAGCAGAGAAGTGCAGATTTAAGGAGATTCAAGAAGCATGGGGGAATTGAATGAGAAATGAAGTAGATTAGTGAAGAGAATGGCACATGAGGTGTTGGTGTGCACGGAAAGTGGAGCTGGAGGAAATCTTTGCTTTTATTCCAAAGAGACTCATACGGTGATTTAAGTGTGGAAGAGAAGAAATTTATTTAATTGCTTTGGAGAAAAGCATGGAGCGGTGCTGAATGAAGAGGGCTGGAATGAATGGTGTGCACGGACGCTTGAACCAAGGTGTGTGCAGTTTGGATGTGCAGCACGGTGATAGAGTTCTAGAGGAGAGAAGCTAATTTCTTTTCACATGGAATTTGGAATTGGAGAATGCTCCAGGAGGTCACGGGTTGATAAAGAGGTTGGGAGGATGCACACATTCCAATATTTTTTTTATTAAAGCTTTAAGTGTTTCTTGCTGGAACGGAGTAGAATGTAGTGTGAAGAGATGGTGAAGCTGATAACAGTTGAAAAACTGTTATTTTCATACTTAAAATTGATACTAAAAGCAACCTTTAGACTTAAAAACTAGCTTGAATTCATGCTTTTATCTATATTTTCAAAAATAAGAGAGCTGGACAGGTTTATGCTTGATTTAAGTGTTTTTGTGCAGGTTTTAAGGTGAATTTAGTGAAAGAAGTGAAGAAGGAGAGAGATGACATTAGAAAAGACAAGAAAAAGTGCAAAAAGGAGAAGCCGAAGGCACCGCTCAGCGGCAATTTACTGCTGAGCGGCACTCAGGAGGTCACGGGAGGTCCGCTGAGGGCCAAACTGGCCGCTGAGGGGAAGAAAAGGACGCGCAAGCACCGCTGAGCGGCACTTTTATGGGCTTGGGCTTTTGTAATCTTTTGTAATTCTAAAATAGTATATAAGGGCTTGCACGTCCTAGAGTTTGTATCTTTGGCAGAAACGAGGCAAACACTCTCTCTTCCACCCCTTTGAAGAAGGATCTTGGATGCTCAGGCTACCTCTTCACCTTTATTGGGTTTATTCTTTCATTCTTTCATTGTTCATCTAGGTTCACCATGAATATGGTGAACTAAACCTTGTATGTTTGTTGGGGAATCAATGTAATCTCTTGAAGCTCTCATATATGGAATTTATGCTTGCATCTTTTAATTAAGACTTATGCTTTCTTTCATCATTAGTTAGGGTTTTTCCTCTTTGCTCAATGCTTGCATAGTTTAACTCATTCCATGCATGATTATTGGTTTTGTCGATACGGGCACGTACGGGGAAATCTAGATCCGGGGAATTTCTCCCAATATTATACTGACAATATTATATTGGTTGTCGTTAAGCTCCTGCACTTATGAACTAATCATTAGGAATGCTAGGAATTGTATGAACTCGTGATTAGGGAGAAGCCATCTAGAATGGTACTTTAGAGAGTGGCATTAACAATGATGATTTGAATGTTGAATTCCTAAAATATATGAGAGTGGATGAGATGAAATTGACCCCCAACAACATATTCATTCATATATTTCATTGAAAGTGTTTATCTTTTGTCTTTGCCATTGATCAAGCTTCATGCATACATGTTTATTTTCTGTCTTGCATATTAAAATCTAAATATTTCGTTTGTAAGTCCTAGCTAATTGATGGACAAATTTGTAAGCACCAAATTATGATGTCACAAACTTGTTTCACAATCGGCAAGTATGACCGAATCGTTCAAGTAATAAACTTGGTAAGACCAAGTATCGTTCTTCCCAAAGGACTCACGGCCTAGTTTAGTTATATGATTTGTTGATTAGCTAGGACTTACAAACGAAATATTCAAAGTTTAATATGCAAGACAGAAAATAAACATGTATGCATGAAGTTTGATCAATGGCAAAGACAAAAGATAAACACTTTCAATGAATTATATGAATGAATATGTTGTTGGGGGTCAATTTCATCTCATCCACTCTCATATATTTTAGGAATTCAACATTCAAATCATCATTGTTAATGCCACTCTCTAATGTACCATTCTAGATGGCTTCTCCCTAATCACGAGTTCATACAATTCCTAGCATTCCTAATGATTAGTTCATGAGTGCAGGAGCTTAAAGGCAACCAATAGAATATTGTCAGTATAATATTGGGAGAAATTCCCCGGATCTAGACTTCCCCGTACGTGTCCGTATCGACAAAATCAATAATCATGCATGGAATGAGTTAAACTATGCAAGCATTGAGCAAAGAGGAAAAACCCTAACTAATGATGAAAGAAAGCATATGTCTTAATTAAAAGATGTAATCAACAGATTCCATATATGAGAGCTTCAAGAGATTACATTGATTCCCCAACAAACATACAAGGTTTAGTTCACCATATTCATGGTGAACCTAGATGAATAACAATGAAAGAATGAAAGAATAAACCCAATAAAGGTGAAGAGGTAGCCTGAGCATCCAAGATCCTCCTTCAAAGGGGTGGAAGAGAGAGTGTTTGCCTCGTTTCTGCCAAAGATCTCTAATTCAAGGACGTGCAAGCCCTTATATACTAATCTAGAGTTACAAAAGATTACAAAAGCCCAAGCCCAAAAAGTGCCGCTCAGCGGTAAATACCGCTCAGCGGTGACTGCGCGTCACATTCTTCCCCTCAGCGGCCAGTTTGCCCCTCAGCGTGACTCCCGCAACCTCCTGAGTGCCGCTCAGCGGTAAAATGCCGCTGAGCGGTGCCTTTGTCTTCTCTTTTTGCACTCTTTCTTGTCTTTTCTAATGTCACTTCTCTCCTTCTTCACTCTTTTCACTAAATTCACCTTAAAACCTGCACAAAAACACTTAAATCAAGCATAAACCTGTCCAGCTCTCTTATTTATGAAAATATAGATAAAAGCATGATTTCAAGCTAGTTTTTAAGTCTAAAGGTTGCTTTTAGTATCAATTTCAAGCATGAAAATAACAGTTTTTCAACTGTTATCACTAATCAACAAATCACATAACTAAACTAGGCCGTGAGTCCTTTGGGAAGAACGATACTTGGTCTTACCAAGTTTATTACTTGAACGATTCGGTCATACTTGCCGATTGTGAAACAAGTTTGTGACATCATATTTTGGTGCTCATAAATTTGTCCATCAAGTTTTTGGCGCCGTTGCCGGGGACTCGTGGTTTAACTGGTTAATTTGTGTGATTATTGATTATCTTTGACTTTAATTTTGAATTTCTGTTTTTATTTTATTTTTTCTATCTTTTTAGGTTAGATTAGATTTTATTTTATCTTTTTAGATTAGATTAGATTTGTTTTTATTTTATCTTACTAGATTTGATTTTATCTTTAGATTAGATTTTATTTTATTTTATCTTTTATCTTTTTATCTTTTGAATCTTTTATCTTTCTATCTTCTGAATCTTTTATCTTTTTATCTTTTGAATCTTTATCTTCTCCTATATCTTTTTGTGCTAACAAATATTTTCTAGAGTTTTGTGCCTAATGTTTGCAGGATGCAATTCGGTCAAGAATTTAACTATATGGGCACTCAATTCTTCCAAGGTCAACAAAGGAAAGCAAGAGATCTCATCTTTCAGGCAAGGCATGGAGGAATCATTAGGTCATGCATGGGACAGATATAAAAGCCTATTAAGAAAGATTCCCACACATGGATTTGACGAAGTGGAAGTAGTCCTAATCTTCCTTGAAGGTCTTGGTTCACAAACCAAGATGATGCTTGACGCCTCAGCAGGAGGAAATATCAAATGGAAAACTTCAGAGGAAGCCGCAGAAATAATTGAAAACATGGCTACTAATGATAATGAGCTGCACAGTGAGAGAGGAACTCCTATGCAACAGAAAGGGGTTCTTCAATTACAAACCCATGATGCCTTGCTAGCACAGAATAAAATTCTAACTCAACAGCTGGAAACTCTGACCAAAACTCTTGCTCTACTACCCAAAGAGTTGAAATCTGCTGCACAGTTACAAACCCAGTTGTGCGAAGTATGTGGAGGCGACCATATCAATGGTCAATGTGCCTTTTCAGTAGAAGCAATAGAGGATGTAAACTACATGACCAATCAACACTGTCAAGGGAACTACAATCAAGGGTGGAAACCACACCCAAGCATTGGTCAAGGGCAAACTGGGCAAGCTGGTCAATTTAATAAGCAGCAGCAGCAACCCACCTTATGGCAACAGTTTTCTATGCTTAATGAAAGGTCCATGAGGCTGGAGGAAATTCTCAACAATTTCATACAGAAAACTGAATCTTCTCAAAAGAGCACTGAAGCTGCTATAAAGAATTTGGAGATTCAAATGGGTCAGATTACCAAGCAATTGGAAGAAAGGCCTGACACGGATTTTGGGGCTAATACTGAGGTTAACCCCAGGGGAGAGTGTCAAGAGCTAGTGAGTGTAAATGTTGAAAAAGTTGAGTTAGAAAAAGAAGAGAGAAAAGAGAGAGAAGAGAAAGAAGAAAAGAAAATTTGGGTGAAAATAAAGAAGTTGAGAAGAAAAAGAGAAGGGAAGAAAAAAATAAGAGAAAATAAAAAGAGAAAATTTGGGGAGAGAAAGCATAAGAAAAAGAAGATGAGAGGAAATAAGAAGGAATCATATGAAAAACCCCATCCTCATCTAAAGAAGAATCGTAGGAAGGAAAAGAAATTTAAGTGCTTTATGGAAATCTTCAAGAAATTGGAGATTAAAGTTCCTATGATTGAGACACTGCAACAGGTTCCTGGTTTGATCAAATTTCTGAAGAAGTTCAGTAGAAAGAAGAAAAAGAAGAAGGAACTTGAGCTTTACTGGGTCAAGCTAGTGACGTTAAAAGAGCGCTTGCTGGGAGGCAACCCAGTGGATTTAAAAACTTTTGATTTGGATTTGTAACTTTTAATTTGTGGACATTATTTTGTAAATATTTTGTTGGATACAGCATCTACTGAAGGATGCTAGGTGGTTAAGTATCTACTGAAGGATACTAAGTTTGTAACACCTACTGATGGGTGTTGGTGAGAAGATTTTGCACCTACTGATGGGTGCTGGTAAGTTTGAAACACCTACTGATGGGTGTTGGTGGATTTTGGGTCAGGCTTGTGACGTTAAACAAGCGCTACCTGGGAGGCAACCCAGTTGATTGATTGTTTTCTGTTTGTTTATTTTAGTTAGGGTTTGCATAAGCATTTTTAACATTGAATTGCAGGGAACCAGTGAGGGGTATGTCTAGGAGGCACGTAGGTCAAGAAAAGAAGGAGAGGAGCACTTCACGAAAGTGCCGCTGAGCGGCAAACTTACCGCTGAGCGGTACTCTCGCAGATGGGCTTTAGTTTCCCCTTAGCGGGATCCGAGCCCATTAGGGTATTTTTATACCCTAAGCTGCGTTTTGGTTTCTCTTTTCAGACTCTTCTCTGCACACACACTCTTACATACCTTTTCAAAGGTTCTCTACAACTTTTCCCTCATCCCTCTTTAGAAAATCTCCCTTCCACTCACTTGCTCACTAGTTTTCCATCTAAGTTTGGGGTTGGGAGAGAGCATCATTGAAGGGGCTGATTTCTTCATTATGGTTTATTAATGCTTAACAATGTATCTTTTGGTTTTGTGAATTATGTTTGATGCAGGGATGGCCTCCTCATCGGGCAAAAGGAATCAAGACTATAGGATCCAAGAAGAGGAGGATACAGATGATAGCTCAGATTGAGGAGGAGCTGAGATAGCATTTACTGATGAATGCTATCATATGATTATGCTTTTGTTGGTTTAAGTTTTCTGAACTTATTTGTTTTTGTTTTTAGATTAGGGTTTGATGTACTCTATTGAACACCTGGTTTCTTATGATGGTTTGCTATTAACTGTGATTGTGTGATAAGTAATGCTTGATGATGCTTATTGATTGATTGATGTTGAAATGATGTGCACATTAAAATGCTTATACAGGTGATTCACAAGCTTTGTGAACAAATGCATAATATCATGATTGTGATTGTGAAATTAAGCAGGATGTGTATGTCAAATGTGAATGAGCTTATATGTGAGGTTTTGAGCTCCAGAGTTGTTATTGTTGAATGCTATTACTTTGAAAGCATGAATGATTTTGCCCAGGTTTTCTATGATTGAATCAATTGCTTGTTTTGCATCATGTGATCAAGGCCGTTTGTTGGAACCCTTTTTATTGGCCAAATTCATAAAGTTAGCCCACTAAAAGAGAACACTTTGTGTTCTAACCTTTGAACCCTTAGCCTTGAACATACACTGAAACCCTTGATTGAAAATCTTTACCTTGAGTTAAGTAGAAGATCTTGTGTGGTATTGTTAAATGTTCAAGTTTGGGGTTGTTGGGAAAACATGAAAAAGGAAAAGCATTGAGCTAAGAGCTATAAAAGTAAAAATATGCAAAGAAAAAGAAAAAGAAAAGCAAAGAAAAAGAAGCAAAGCTCAATGCAAATGCAAAGGCAAAAGAAAGTTGGGAAGAATAAGAAAAATTGTGTTGTTATGATTCTCTTAACTCAAGGATTTTGTGATCCAGAAAAACCAATTTTCTTGTTAGCCCAGACACATTATAAGCCATTGAAAAGTCCTTATGATGATGCATGCTTGTGAATGTTTTTGATTATGGTAAAATGAAAGGCAAAGTTGATTCATGTGACATTGTGATAGTGGAGTGAATGAGTGAAACACTTTACCTCTTATACACTTGTGTGTTGAGTGAAACTTTACCTAGTGAGGAAATATTCCATAAGCACATGAACATCCATGCTTAATTGATTGATCATTCATGAAAAATAGCATTTGTTGGAACTTAAATGACTTTGTGAACACTAAAGCATGTGCACATCTTGGTTGAACTCTTGGTCATAAGTTTGAGTGAAGTTATTACTTATCTTGAAAAAGAGAATTTTCGAATGAGTGAACCATCATATAAATTGGTCGGAGATTGAGTTACATTTTGTTTGCTTGAGGACAAGCAAAGTTCTAAGTTTGGGGTTGTGATAACAGTTGAAAAACTGTTATTTTCATACTTAAAATTGATACTAAAAGCAACCTTTAGACTTAAAAACTAGCTTGAAATCATGCTTTTATCTATATTTTCAGAAATAAGAGAGCTGGACAGGTTTATGCTTGATTTAAGTGTTTTTGTGCAGGTTTTAAGGTGAATTTAGTGAAAGAAGTGAAGAAGGAGAGAGATGACATTAGAAAAGACAAGAAAAAGTGCAAAAAGGAGAAGCCGAAGGCACCGCTCAGCGGCAATTTACCGCTGAGTGGCACTCAGGAGGTCACGGGAGGTCCGCTGAGGGCAAACTGGCCGCTGAGGGGAAGAAAAGGACGCGCAAGCACCGCTGAGCGGTATTTACCGCTGAGCTGCACTTTTATGGGCTTGGGCTTTTGTAATCTTTTGTAATTCTAAAATAGTATATAAGGGCTTGCACGTCCTAGAGTTTGTATCTTTGGCAGAAACGAGGCAAACACTCTCTCTTCCACCCCTTTGAAGGAGGATCTTGGATGCTCAGGCTACCTCTTCACCTTTATTGGGTTTATTCTTTCATTCTTTCATTGTTCATCTAGGTTCACCATGAATATGGTGAACTAAACCTTGTATGTTTGTTGGGGAATCAATGTAATCTCTTGAAGCTCTCATATATGGAATTTATGCTTGCATCTTTTAATTAAGACTTATGCTTTCTTTCATCATTAGTTAGGGTTTTTCCTCTTTGCTCAATGCTTGCATAGTTTAACTCATTCCATGCATGATTACTGGTTTTGTCGATACGGGCACGTACGGGGAAATCTAGATCCGGGGAATTTCTCCCAATATTATACTGACAATATTATATTGGTTGTCGTTAAGCTCCTGCACTTAAGAACTAATCATTAGGAATGCTAGGAATTGTATGAACTCGTGATTAGGGAGAAGCCATCTAGAATGGTACTTTAGAGAGTGGCATTAACAATGATGATTTGAATGTTGAATTCCTAAAATATATGAGAGTGGATGAGATGAAATTGACCCCCAACAACATATTCATTCATATATTTCATTGAAAGTGTTTATCTTTTGTCTTTGCCATTGATCAAACTTCATGCATACATGTTTATTTTCTGTCTTGCATATTAAAATCTAAATATTTCGTTTGTAAGTCCTAGCTAATCAACAAATCACATAACTAAACTAGGCCGTGAGTCCTTTGGGAAGAACTATACTTGGTCTTACCAAGTTTATTACTTGAACGATTCGGTCATACTTGCCGATTGTGAAACAAGTTTGTGACATCATATTTTGGTGCTCATAAATTTGTCCATCAGAAGCACGGAGATTGGAGAACTGCTGCAAACGGTGATAGTGTTGATTGATGGTGCAGAGGTATTTTGCAGCTGTCATGTGTAGGAAGTGGTCACGACAATTGCTGAAAAGAATATCCATTTGCATAAAAAATTTAGAAAAGGGATTGTCCAGAAGCATAGTTCATACGGTTATTCTGGAAGGATGGCACATGGAGAGAAAGTGCACGCAGCTGCCAATTCGTTTTTGCTTTTAGTGTATGAGGTGATTTAATTTGGAGCAGTGTATTTAATTTTAAATTGGTGTCTTTATTCTCGGGTTGCATTTAATGTTTTAGCTTAAGTGTTGCATTTTTATAATTTGAATTGTGTTTGCATATTTATTTATTGTATCGTTTTCTTTAAATGTTTTCATGCACCTTAATGCTTTCAATTATATTCGGTCGTGTTTATTTAATTTCCAGTTTAATTTAATTTTACCGCAACCAGAAAAATCACAAAACCCCCCTTTTTCAGTGTGTGATCTGAGACTGAACCGCAATATTGGTCCTTGAGAGACGACCTAGGAGTCACTTCCTAGTACTGTACTGCATTATTCTATGCACAATTTTCGTTGGGAGGTGCGACCCTCTCATCAAAATGGCGCCGTTGCCGAGGACCAACGATTCAGTTTTAGGTCTTTTGTGTTGATAATGTGTTGTTTGTGTGTTGTGTTTTGTCTTGTATGTTTGAGTGTGTGTGATTTGTTTGTTTAGGTTGTTTTGTGTGTTCAAAATTTTTGTGATATCGTTTCATGATTTTAGGGTGTTGTGATTTAGTGCATGACTAGGGGAAATCCTAGGCCTATACCACCCTTTGATCCTGAGATTGATAGAACGTTTCATAGGTTAGCTAGGCATTCTAGAAATTTATCTTTAGAGTCTGTTTTTGAGTCTGTTCCATTGGATACTGTGCATCCCACTGCTGAGTACTTTGTGCATACTGCATCTATTGCATCTGTTGCATCTGCACGTGATTCTGATTCTGATTCTGTTGTTTTTCACACTGAGAACAATATGGCACAACCTCCACCTCGTGAGAGGACTTTTAGGGAGATGGCTGCACCTGATTTCGATATCGAAAGCTTGTGCATCCAATATCCTAATGAGGACGTTCCATTTGTTCTCAAGACTGGACTGATCCATTTGTTGCCCAAGTTTCATGGTCTTGCAGGTGAGAGTCCTCATAAGCATTTGAAGGAATTCCACATTGTCTGTTCTAGTATGAAACCACATGATGTTCCTGAAGAGCACATCTTCTTGAAGGCATTCCCTCATTCATTGGAAAATATGGCTAAAGATTGGTTGTATGGTTTGGCGCCTAGATCCGTCACTAGCTGGGATGATCTGAAGAGGCTGTTCTTAGATAAATTTTTTCCAGCAGCCCGGACCACAGCTATCAGAAAAGACATAACTGGGATTAGGCAGCTTGGTGGAGAGAACTTATATGAGTATTGGGAGAGATTCAAGACACTTTGTGCTAGTTGTCCCCACCATCAGATACCTGAGCATCTCCTTGTCCAGTATTTCTATGAGGGTTTGAACAACATGGACCGTGGTATGATTGATGCTGCCAGTGGTGGAGCTATTGGAGACACCACACCTGCTGAGGCCAGGCAATTGATTGAGAAGATGGCCTCCAACTCCCAGCAGTTTAGCACCATAAATGATGCCATTGTGGTGAGGGGCGTACATGATGTTGTTGCCCAGTCTTTATCAGCTGTTGAAAGCAAGTTGGAAGGAAAGATTGACTCTCTTACGAAGTTGGTGACACAGTTGACTACCAACTAGAGATCTGCAGCTCCATCTGCATCTGTTGCACGGCTATGTGCTATTTGTCCTTCCAGTGACCACTATATAGATGCTTGTCCTTCTTTGCAGCACTCTACTGCCTCTGATGCGCCTCAGGCTTATGCTACGAACATCTACAACAACAGGCAGCAACAACAGCAAAATCATGATTTATCCAGCAACAGGTACAACCCAGGGTGGAGGAATCACCCCAATCTGAGATGGAACAATGCGCCACAACATCAACAGCAGGCACCACCTTTCCAGAATGTTGGAGCACCCAACAGATATGTGACTCCACCTATGCAACAACACCAGAGGCAACAACAACAACAACAACAAGAGGTACCTGCCCAACCAGCTGCCCACCCTTCCACTTCGTCTGAACCTTCATTGGAAGAGTTAGTGAGACAGATGACTATGCAAAACCTGCAGTTTCAGAAAGATAACATGCAATTTCAGCAGGAGACTAGAGCTTCCATACAGAGTCTCACTAACCAGATGGGTCAGATGGCTACTCAGATAAACCAAGCGCAGTCTCAGAATTCGGATAAGTTACCATCCCAGACTGTGCAGAACCCAAGGAATGTGAGTGCCATAACCCTTAGATCAGGGAAGCAGATTTTTGTGCCTTTAGAGCCCGCTTCTACACCTACACCCATGCCTGCTACTTGTCCTAGAAAGAACGACCATGACGGTCCGAGCAAGGCATTTGAGGTGGGTGAATCTTCTTCTCCAGCCGGTGGTTCTTCTTCAAGTGGATCTTCTCCCTCTTCCACCACCACCGCTGCCGCACCTTCTCCATTGGTTGACTGACCTATCCCTCTACCATTCCCTTCACAGGCACTTCCTAGCAAAAAGATGGAAGATGTGGATAAGGAAATTCTGGAGACCTTCAGGAAGGTAGAGGTGAACATACCTCTACTTGATGCCATCAAGCAGATACCGAAGTATGCCAAATTCTTGAAGGAGCTGTGCACACACAAGAGGAAGATGAAGGGAAATGATAGGATAAGCATGGGAAGGAATGTATCTGCGCTTATTGGTAAGTCAGTCCCGCACATCCCTGAAAAGTGCAAGGACCCAGGTATATTTTGCATTCCTTGTGTGATTGGAAACAATAAATTTGAAAATGCCATGCTTGATTTGGGTGCTTCTGTTAATGTCATGCCTTTGTCTATATATGCATCTTTGTCTCTTGGTCCTTTGCAAACCACGGGTGTGGTCATTCAATTGGCCAATAGGAGTGTTACCCACCCAGCGGGTTTCATAGAGGATGTCTTGGTTAGGGTTGGTGAATTGATTTTTCCTGCTGACTTTTATGTTTTGGAAATGGAGGAGGGATTCTCTCATGGATCCGCTCCCATTATCTTAGGCAGGCCATTCTTGAAAACTGCCCGAACTAAGATTGATGTGTATGCTGGAACTTTGTCTATGGAATTTGCTGATATTGTTGTTCATTTTAATATCCTTGATGCAATGAAATTTCCAGCTGAGGACCATTCTCTGTTTAGGATCGATGCATTGGATGACATTATTGATAAATATGTTGTTGATGATTTTGATTCTATGCATAACAAAGAGCATTCTTTTCTATCTTCTCTACATACATGCATTGAATCTGAATTTGAGAATGATGTTGATTTTGAAGAGAATCTTGATATCCATGATGTTGATGATGTTTTTGATATGGATGATGTTGATAATGTAATTGTCATGGATATGGATTTGGAGCTTGATGAGATAGGTGTTCCGCCTTTACCTGTGAATTCTTTGGAGTCAGAATGCACTAACCACTTTGTAGGAAGTACAAATGAATCTGACTTGCAAGCACCTACTCTTGAGTTAAAACAGCTCCCAGATAACCTCAAGTACGTGTACTTGGAGGATGATGAGAAGAAACCGGTGATCACTTCCACCTCCCTTGATTCTGTTCAAGAGGAGAAGTTGCTTGGTGTGCTGAGGAACCACAAGAAGGCCATTGGTTGGAGTTTGGCTGAAATACCTGGTATTAGCCCATCCACATGCATGCATAGAATTCTTTTGGAAGATGGGGCAAGGCCAGTGAGACAGCCACAAAGAAGGCAAAACCCCGTGATCATGGACGTCATCAAGAAGGAGGTGACCAAGCTTTTGCAAGCTGGGATCATCTACCCTATTTCAGACAGTCAGTGGGTTAGCCCCATCCATGTTGTGCCCAAGAAAACTGGCCTCACTGTGGTGAAGAATGAGAGGGATGAGCTTATCCCAGCTAGAGTGCAGAATAGTTGGAGAGTCTGCATTGACTATAGGAGGCTCAACCAAGCAACCAGGAAAGATCATTTCCCCCTGCCATTCATTGATCAGATGCTGGAGCGCCTGGCAGGTAAATCTCATTATTGTTTTCTTGATGGTTTTTCTGGTTACTTTCAAATAAATATTGCGCCTGAGGATCAAGAAAAAACCACATTCACCTGCCCCTTTGGCACTTTTGCCTATAGGAGGATGCCCTTTGGTCTATGCAACGCCCCTGGTACCTTCCAGCGGTGCATGCTTAGCATTTTTAGCGACTTTCTTGAGAATTGCATAGAGGTGTTTATGGATGATTTTACTGTGTATGGATCCTCCTTTGATGCATATTAGACAGTCTGGAAAAAGTTTTGAAAAGATGCATAGAAACAAACCTTGTTCTCAATTTTGAGAAATGTCACTTCATGGTTGGACAAGGTTTGGTTCTAGGGCATATCATTTCTGAAAAGGGAATAGAGGTAGACCCTGCTAAGATATCTGTGATTTCACAGTTGCCTTACCCCTCTTGCGTGCGAGAGGTGCGATCTTTTCTTGGACATGCAGGTTTCTACAGGCACTTCATCAAAGATTTCAGCAAGAAGGCGCTTCCCTTGTCCAGACTACTGCAGAAAGATATTGACTTTTCTTTTGATGAAAGATGCAAGCAGGCGTTTGATTGCCTGAAGGAAGCTTTGACTACCGCCCCTATCATTCAGGCACCGGATTGGACAGCCCCATTTGAGCTCATGTGTGATGCGTCTAATTATGCATTAGGGGCTGTCTTGACACAGAAAATTGACAAGCTGCCGAGAGTGATCTACTATGCTTCGCGCACTTTGGATGTTGCCCAGGCAAATTATACCACCACTGAAAAAGAGTTGTTGGCAATTGTTTTTGCCCTTGATAAGTTTAGGTCATATTTGCTTGGATCATTTGTTATTGTGTATACTGACCATGCAGCTCTAAAGTTTCTGTTGAAAAAGGCGGAGTCAAAGCCTAGGTTGATCAGGTGGATGCTACTGCTCCAAGAGTTTGACTTGCAAATTGAAGACCGAGTGGAGCACGAAATTTGGTTGCAGATCACCTAAGCCGGATTGAAAAAGCTGAGAATGAAGCTGATGTGTTGCCCATACAGGATACCTTTCCTGACGAGAGTTTGTTGATGATTTCTTACTCTCACCCCACTCCTTGGTTTGCACACATTGTAAATTATTTGGTTGCTTCTGTTTTTCCTCCCTTAGCATCACGTGCTCAGATTGCTAAAATTAAGAGTGATGCTAAGTATTATGTTTGGGATGACCCATATCTGTGGAAGTTGTGCAGTGACCAGGTTACTAGGAGATGCATTCCAGACCATGAGATTGACTCGGTCCTGCAATTTTGTCATGCCTCCTCACCTGGTGGTCATCTGGGGATACAGAGAACAGCTCGCAGGGTGCTGGACTGTGGTTTTTATTGGCCTTCCATCTTCAAAGATGCGGAGAAGATCTGCAGCACTTGTGAGCCTTGTCAGAGAGCAGGAGGATCAATTTCACAGAGACAAGAGATGCCTCAACAACCTATGTTGTTCTGCGAGGTGTTTGATGTATGGGGTATAGATTTCATGGGTCCTTTTCCTGTTTCTTTTGGTTTCTGTTATATTCTCCTTGCTGTGGATTATGTTTCAAAATGGGTGGAAGCTAGAGCCACCAGGACTAATGATGCTCGGGTTGTTGTAGATTTTGTTAGATCTCACCTCTTTTGCAGGTTTGGAGTGCCTAGAGCAATTGTTAGTGATCAAGGAACCCATTTTTGCAACAGATCCATGCATGCTTTGCTCAAGAAATATGGGGTGACGCACAGAGTTTCTACACCTTACCACCCCCAAACAAATGGGCAGGCTGAGATCTCCAACAGGGAGATTAAGAGGATTTTGGAGAAGATTGTCCAGCCCAACAGGAAAGATTGGAGCAATAGGTTGGACGATGCTCTTTGGGCTCACAGGACAGCTTACAAAGCACCGATAGGGATGTCTCCCTACCGGGTTGTCTTCGGAAAAGCATGTCACCTACCGGTCGAGATTGAGCATCGGGCATATTGGGCTGTGAAGATTTGCAATTTCTCCATGGACCAAGCTGGAGAGGAAAGAAAGTTGCAACTGAATGAATTGGATGAGATCCGATTGGAGGCATATGAGAACTCGAAGTTCTACAAGGAAAGGACAAAGAAGTTCCATGATAGTTCTATTGTTAGAAAGGACTTCGAGGTTGGCCAACAGGTTTTGTTGTATAACTCTAGACTCGGCCTCATGGGTGGTAAGTTGAGATCAAAATGGACTGGACCTTTTGTTGTGACTAATGTTTATCCTTATGGTGCAGTAGAGATCCAAGGTCCATCTACAACTAAAAGCTTCAAGGTGAACGGGCATAGACTGAAGCCCTTCCTCAGCAACCCTTCTTTATTGGATGTAGTGGTGGAGGAGACGTCTTTGGTCCACCCCACCTATCCTCCCATCTGACTCAGGGAGTTTCTTTTCTCCTTTTCTCCTCACTTTTATTGCACTTTGTCGATATCTGATGATTGTTCTGATTGTTTGATCTACTGATTGTGACACACTGAGGACATTGTGTCGTTTAAGTGTGGTCTATTAGGGGAGGTTGTTTCTTTGTTCATGTTTCGGTTTTTATGTAGTTTATTGTGTCTTGTGTACAGTTTTGCATGCTTTTCGTAAATTCTGGACTGTGGTTAGGTTGTCAGTTTTCCTTCACTTCATTGATACTCTGAGATGTGGATTCCTTGCTTTTCTTTGCTTGGGAGATGATCATGATGTTTGAGAGTTGAATTGATTGTGACACAAATGCCCTGTGTGAGAATTTGAGCCACTTTATGTTCTTTCTTGTGTGTGGTATGTCTCTTGATTGCTTGCACATATGCCTTGGCTTGACTCTTGTTGATAATTCTTGATTGATATGCATGTTTGGAAGTGATAAAGGCAGTTTTGTTCTTCAGCCTCTCTAGCCAAATAAGCTTACCTTGTTCTAATCCTTTGAAAACCCTTTTTGAGCCTATACTTTCCCCCATTTCTTTATTTCGAATGCTCATACACTAGCCCTAAGTGAAAAACCATGATTACCTTAACCTTAGGGAATTTTGGAGCTTTGGAAGTGTTTTGGGAACAAGTGTGGTCTCTTGGGGGTTTCTGATGAGTTGGCTAATTGGTTCCTCTTCTTGTTTTGTTTTGGTAAATATATGTGTATCTTGTCTTTTACAGTTTTGTTTTGAAAAGAGAGAAAAGAAAAGAGACAGGATGGAAAAAAAAAGAGAGCAGAAAAATAGTGAAAAAAAAATGTGTGAATAATTGTGAATAATGGAGTCAAGAAGAGGATGGAATTAGAGGTTGTGGGTGTGTTTGAATGTGTTTACACTTGTTCCCCATTGCTCCTCTGTTCCTTATGGTTTGTAGCTTCTTATCCAAATATATCCTCCCTTGTCCTTGGCCCCATTACAACCATGAAAAGACCTTTTGATTTGAACATGCGTATGGGCTTGAGTGTTGATATTAGAGGCTTGCCAAGTCTATTTGTGATTGCTTTCTTGAGTGCATTGAGTGACATTAATTTACCTTAAACACTTGAGAGAAACACTGATTGTGTGCATCTGTGAGGCTCTGTTGCTTTTGATTCATCTCTTGAACTGATTGGTTGTTTTCCTTGCACTGAACTGTTTGGATGATTTTTTTTTGAGTATTTGCTTTCATTGACTCTGTGTGGGATTCTGCCTATACCTTTTACCGTCCAGATTTTGTGAGAATTGTGCAACTGTGTTTCTATTTTGGAGTCTTTGTTGTCTGTCTGTTGAGTCTGTGTCAACTCCTTGATGTTTGAGTAGTTCCCTGGTTTTCGTCTTGGTTTTGCCCAAGAGTGCAAAAGACTAAGTGTGGTCTATTTTGATGAGTCGTTATTTCTTGAATTATATTTAGTTTATTGCACTTAAATAAATCAGGGAATTGTGTTTAATTGTTTGATATTTCCCCGTTTTCCGAATTCTGCTTAATTTGGTCGGAAATTTGTAATTGTGCTAATTCGGATTTTCTGAACTGATTAAGTGCATTTTTTGAAGTGCAGGAAAATTTCGGAAATACATTTTGGGACATCAGGAAGAATGCCAAATAAATTCAAGACTCTCCGCGCAGACATTTTAGAATTAATTAAATTGTAATTCAGTAGTTTAGAATTTCTGTATCAGCTTTTACATTTTGGGTCAATTTTTGGTAAAATAGATTAGACTCAAAATTAGAAATTAATGACTTGGCAACCTAGGGTTTTTGTATGTGTGGACCCTACCCTAAAAAAGGGACACACGGCCCTTAGAAAGGAAGCCAGCCGCCACTCTGCAAAAGGACGTGTGACCTCTTTGTTTCACTCTTGGTCTCGGTTTCCTTTTGGGGCTCTCAGTTTTACACTTTTTAGCATTGGTGTGCATACGTTTTATTGAACTACTGTTACATTGAGTTTAATTTTTCAATGGGAGAGGATGCGTATATTTCATGATACTTGATGTTTTTTTTTTCCTAGTGGATGTTGTTACGGAGAGGAGAAAAATGAGAGCGCAACATTAATTTTTTTGGTGGATGCACTTTTATTCTGCCTCTGTTCATTTTCGGTACAACATTCTCGTAGGCTGCACGCTGCCTCATTTTCTCCATTTAAAGCTCTCGGTCACAGCATCCTTGGAGAGTAGGAGCTGGCACGGTTTGGTGTAGCTTGTGTTGCGCTGGAAGAAAGGAAGCAACAGTAGGTGTCTCGGTCATGAGCTGGAAGCAGAGAAGTGCAGATTTAAGGAGATTCAAGAAGCATGGGGGAATTGAATGAGAAATGAAGTAGATTAGTGAAGAGAATGGCACATGAGGTGTTGGTGTGCACGGAAAGTGGAGCTGGAGGAAATCTTTGCTTTTATTCCAAAGAGACTCATACGGTGATTTAAGTGTGGAAGAGAAGAAATTTATTTAATTGCTTTGGAGAAAGGCATGGAGCGGTGTGATAACAGTTGAAAAACTGTTATTTTCATGCTTAAAAGTGATACTAAAAGCAACCTTTAGACTTAAAAACTAGCTTGAAATCATGCATTTTATCTATATTTTCATAAATAAGAGAGCTGGACAGGTTTATGCTTGATTTAAGTGTTTTTGTGCAGGTTTTGAGGTGAATTTAGTGAAAAGAGTGAAGAAGGAGAGAGGTGACATTAGAAAAGACAAGAAAGAGTGCAAAAAGAGAAGACAAAGGCACCGCTCAGCGGCATTTTACCGCTGAGCGGCACTCAGGAGGTTGCGGGAGTCACGCTGAGGGGCAAAATGGCCGCTGAGGGGAAGAAAGTGACGCGCAGTCACCGCTGAGCGGTATTTACCGCTGAGCGGCACTTTTTGGGCTTGGGCTTTTGTAATCTTTTGTAACTCTAGACTAGTATATAAGGGCTTGCACGTCCTAGAATTAGGTATCTTTGGCAGAAACGAGGCAAACACTCTCTCTTCCACCCCTTTGAAGGAGGATCTTGGATGCTCAGGCTACCTCTTCACCTTTATTGGGTTTATTCTTTCATTCTTTCATTGTTATTCATCTAGGTTCACCATGAATATGGTGAACTAAACCTTGTATGTTTGTTGGGGAATCAATGTAATCTCTTGAAGCTCTCATATATGGAATCTTTGCTTACATCTTTTAATTAAGACTTATGCTTTCTTTCATCATTAGTTAGGGTTTTTCCTCTTTGCTCAATGCTTGCATAGTTTAACTCATTCCATGCATGATTATTGGTTTTGTCGATACGGGCACGTACGGGGAAGTCTAGATCCGGGGAATTTCTCCCAATATTATACTGACAATATTATATTGGTTGTCATTAAGCTCCTGCACTCATGAACTAATCATTAGGAATGCTAGGAATTGTATGAACTCGTGATTAGGGAGAAGCCATCTAGAATGGTACATTAGAGAGTGGCATTAACAATGATGATTTGAATGTTGAATTCCTAAAATATATGAGAGTGGATGAGATGAAATTGACCCCCAACAACATATTCATATAATTCATTGAAAGTGTTTATCTTTTGTCTTTGCCATTGATCAAACTTCATGCATACATGTTTATTTTCTGTCTTGCATATTAAAATTTGAATATTTCGTTTGTAAGTCTTAGCTAATCAACAAATCACATAACTAAACTAGGCCGTGAGTCCTTTGGGAAGAACGATACTTGGTCTTACCAAGTTTATTACTTGAACGATTCGGTCATACTTGCAGATTGTGAAACAAGTTTGTGACATCATAATTTGGTGCTTACAAATTTGTCCATCACGGTGCTGAATGAAGAGGGCTGGAATGAATGGTGTGCACGGACGCTTGAACTAAGGTGTGTGCAGTTTGGATGTCACAGGTTGATAAAGAGGTTGGGAGGATGCACACATTCCAATATTATTTTTATTAAAGCTTTAAGTGTTTCTTGCTGGAACGGAGTAGAATGTAGTGTGAAGAGATGGTGAAGCACGAAGATTGGAGAAGTGCTGCAAACGGTGATAGTGTTGATTGATGGTGCAGAGGTATTTTGCAGCTGTCATGTGTAGGAAGTGGTCACGACAATTGCTGAAAAGAATATCCATTTGCATAAAAAATTTAGAAAAGGGATTGTCCAGAAGCATAGTTCATACGATTATTCTGGAAGGATGGCACATGGAGAGAAAGTGCACGCAGCTGCCAATTCTAAGCGGGACAATTCGTTTTTGCTTTTAGTGTATGAGGTGATTTAATTTGGAGCTGTGTATTTAATTTTAAATTGGTGTCTTTATTCTCGGGTTGCATTTAATGTTTTAGCTTAAGTGTTGCATTTTTATAATTTGAATTGTGTTTGCATATTTATTTATTGTATCGTTTTCTTTAAATGTTTTCATGCACCTTAATGCTTTCAATTATATTCGGTCGTGTTTATTTAATTTCCAGTTTAATTTAATTTTACCGCAACCAGAAAAATCACAAAACCCCCCTTTTTCAGTGTGTGATCTGAGACTGAACCGCAATATTGGTCCTTGAGAGACGACCTAGGAGTCACTTCCTAGTACTGTACTGCATTATTCTATGCACAATTTTTGTTGGGAGGTGTGACCCTCTCATCAAGTATGCTCGTGAGCTCGAAGTGCTCTTACATCATACTAACCTTAAAGAAAATGATCATCCAAAAATAGTTAGATTTAATAGTGGACTTAATAGCAACATCCAAGATATAATTGAATTCCATGATGATGAGACTTTAGATGTAGTGGTTCATAGAGCCATGAAAGTAGAGAAGAAACTCTTGAAAAAAGAAGCTTGTCACAACAAATTTTCCAAATCTTCAAGAGATGTTTTCTACAAATCCTCATCATCAAAGGATAAAACCAAGGATGTTTCTAAGGAGCCCACTAACAAATCGTTTCCTCATTCTTCTTCTAACCATTCCTCTTCCCCACCTAAATCTCCTTCTAGACCAAGTCACATTAAATGTTTTAAATGCTTAGGACATGGTCATATAGCCTCTGCCTGCCCCACCAAAAAGGCAACATGCATTGACGGTGAAGTAATTATGACTAATGAGTCTACCTCTTCCTTACCTTCACCAACCTATAGCTCTTCTTCCTCATCAAGTGATGTCAACAAGAAGGTCATGCTTACTTGTTTAAATAAAGCAAGAAACGAAAGAGAGGAGAGAGTAAAAGAAGAGACTAAGAGAAAAGAAAGAGAGGAGAGAGAGAAAAGAATGAAAAAGAAGAACTTGTGAGAGAAATGGAGAAGGACAAAGTCTTAGTCAAAAAGGAAGTGTTACTGAAGGCACCATCCACTCCCAGCATTCAAATAGATCCAAGCCATGACAGGGGAGTTTTTCAATCCTTCTACTTTTGTCCTTTTACTAAGTTTTCTTTCTTTGTTCCAAAAGTATTTTGCACAACTCTTTCACCTTTCTCTTTCCTTCTTTCCAACTATTCCATAAACATTTTTGAAACACATCATGAGTTAGTGTTACCCCTTTGGTTACATTCAACTCAAGACAAAAATAATTTTTTCTCTAAAAATGGTCTCCTAGTTTTCACCACTAAATACAATAAAAATATAAGGAGACTTTCTTTTACTATTATTTATTTATATACATTGATTGGTCAACATAAATTCATACACAAAATGTTTAATGATTGATGAGTCAATATTTTCTCGATTTCACTTAGTTTATTGTGCTAGAATTAATTAGGGAATTGTGCTTAAATGTCCGATATTTTTCCGTTTTTGTTAATTGTGCTTAATTTGACCAGAAATTCTTATTCTAATTAATTTGAAAAATCTGAGGCTAATTATTTGATTTATTAATTACAGGAAAATTTTGGAAATACAATTTGGGACATTTGGAAGGTTGTCACTTAATTCAAGACTCTTCATAAAAGAAGTGTGCACAAGAAAGAGGACACTATGGTGATTTTACTCTTTGGCCCTTTGAGAAAGGGGTGCTTCAATTGAAAAAGGGGGTGCGTCCAGCAAGCACAGGCTTCAATTATTACATCCAACAACAGCCCACATTGAATCACATGTCCGGGAGCTTCTATGGGAGTGCACATGGAGAAGCTAAGAAGTGGTGCTGGAAGAAAAAGGGAGGCTCACGGCCTTCACACAAGCAAAGCAGCAGCAGGTTGCATGCCCAGCGGGACCCATGGACAAATAAAATTTGGAGCATCCCAGCACATGAAAGAGGGAAAGGAGTTGATAGCTCCAGCTTTGGATTAAGTCTATAGATCCGTGAGTTTGACGACCAGAACAGTAATGGCAGCGGAAGAACAAAAGGAAACAGTAGATACGGTGCAGTAGCAGCGACTGAATATGTGGAAGAAGAATTTGGGTGAGGTGCTGTGGGGAATGGAACTAGCTCAGACAGCCTTCATCAATGGAAGGAAGCTAGAGGGGATTTGGGAGGAAGCACAGGAGTGACTTTCGGTGGGAGAAGACGCTGGAAAATGCATCAGCAAATCTATTCTCTCAATTCATCAAAAGTGATTACAAAGGAGATCTAGGAGTGAATTTATAGAAGGAATTCAGCTCCTATTTTGGGTATCAATGGTGCTAAAAGATTCCTACAAATGTGGATCTAATGCCACGTGTACAAGAAAAAGGTGGGTGCTAAAGATCTAGAATGAGCACCATATACACGTGCTTTAAAGTGAAGATGGGCTAAGCACTCCTAGACCTTGCACTGGTTGTACCTTCATGGCTTGCAATTATGCTTTCCTTGACTAGCTTCTAGTATTTGACCTTAATTATTTGATGGGCTTGGGCCCAAGTCATCATCCCCTCCCTCTTGGAAAGGATTTGTCCTCAAATCTGTTGGTTTGTCTTTGTGAGGACTTATTTTTTTTTTTTTTGTAGGATCCATCAAAGTTCCTCCTGGGTCAAATATCCATCTGCAATAAGCATCAAACATATCTCTAATTAGTTTTCTTTGACCAAATAAAGTATATAAAAAAATATGTGTAGAAGAAGGTTTCCTAATTTTGAAACTTTTAATTTTAATATAACAAAGAAATCTTTCTTCATGTGAAATTTTATTTGTATCTTGAGTTATTGGTAACCACAAATATAACCATAACCCAAGTGGTGACTTTGCAGGTGTTGAAAGTGATAACATTTTTAAAGATTGAGTGGCAAATTCTTGGAAAGAAAAGTAAAATTTTGAAAACTGAAAGATAGATGAAAGAAAATTAAAGGATAGAAAACCTCCCCTTAAGAGTCTTGGTTCTATGAGGAGTGTGGGCAGAGGTTCTGCTTTTCTTCTTTTCTCTTCTCTTTGCTCTTGCTCTCGGTTTTCTTGTTCTCTTTTCTCTTCTTCTTTTCTTTCCTCTTGCTCTCTTTTTCTTTTCTCTATTTCTTCTTTTTCTTGCTCCTTGTTGAGCTTCATTTGTGTTTGATCTTTGGCCACCTGGGTAGGTGACAGAGGATGAAGCACAAATTTCTTATCATTTTTGTGCACAGTTATGGTATTGGTGAGACCATGGTGTGTAGTGTCATTATCAAATTGCCATGGTCTTCCCAATAGCACATGGCAAGTTTCCATAGGAACTATATCACAAATAACATCATCTCTGAAGTTTCCTATGGAAATTGCCAATTTAACTTGATTCTTGACTGTTATATCCCCATCTTGATTTAGCCAATGAAGTTTGTAAGGTTTTGGATGGGGTATCACAGTAAGATTCAGTTTTTCAACCAGCCTTGGGCTACAACAGTTACAGCAAGATCCACTATCAATAATGCGAGAACAATATTTTTCTGCAATTTGACATCTTGTGTGAAAGATGTTCTCTCTTTGTGATAAGTGTTCTGGACTTGGTTGACTATTAAGCACCCTTCTCACCATGAGAAGTGGACCCTCACAAGGATATACTATCTCTTCATTACCTCTTTCTTGCTCATTCTCACTTTCACTAGGGGTTTCACTTTCACTGCTATATATGTCACTACCTCTTAAAATGATTGTTCTTTTGGTAGGACATTGAGCAGCTATGTGACCCCTACCCAAACATTTAAAACACTTGATCTCCCTAGTGCGAGTGTGTGAAGAGGATTCCTGTTTGGGTTTTTCAACTATATTGGCTAGAGGTTTGAGGGGTTTTTTTTTCTTTTACAATCTTTTGTTCAAAGGGGGATTGAAATCTTTTAACAGAAGCTTTTCTCAAATTTTGTTGTTCTACCTTTATACACATTTGAACAAGATCATTCAAATCTCTATAAGGTAGTAGTTCAACCTTATCCATGATATCAAGATTCAACCCACTCAAAAATCTGGCCAAGGTAGTTTCTTCGCCCTCTGTTATTCCTGCCCTCATCATGTATAGCTCCATCTTTTGTCTGTATTCTTCAACAGACATAGACTGTTGTTGCAATCTTTGGAGCTTATCCATGAGCTCTCTTTTGTAGTAAGAGGGTATGTGCCTTTTCCGAAGAGCATTTGTAAGATCATTCCAATATTTTATTGCAGGAAGTCACTGTCTTAGTCTCTCTTGGACTATAGCAGTCCACCAGTACATTGCATACCCTTGAAAACTTAGGGTAGCAAGAGAAAATTTTCTTTCTTCTCCTACTTGATGGCAAGCAAAAATTTGCTCTACCTTCATTTCCCAATCTAGGTAAGCCTCAACATTATCTTTTCCATGAAAATGAGGCAATATCACATTAAATTCCTTAGGAGGAGGAGGATTTTCAAATTCCCTCCTGTGTCTTCTTGATGAAGAGGGTTGATGGTAATATTCTCCTACTCTTAAGGCCTCTTGTTCATATTGGGACTCTCCACTATAACTTCTCTCCCTATTTTGGACTTGTTCCTCTCTTAAAAGTTTCAACTCATTTTCAACCATGGCACTGTGTAGCTCTCTTTGGACTTTTTCTTGACTTATTTTTCTTTCAATCTCATTGAGTTGATTGACTAGAGTTTGGAATGAAAATTGATCTTTAGATGTGTCACTAATTCTAGGGGATTGTCTTCCAGACATTTTAATGAACTTAAAAGTTTTCTTGAAATAAAGAATAAAAGTTTTCACTTGAGAATAATATTCCAGGTAAGAGAGGTGAACCGTATAGGTTGCTTAAATACCAAGTCTTGCCTTGCCAAATATATCCTTAGTTACTTACTAAAAATCTTTAAATCAAAATCACTTCTAGATTCACTAAATATATGGAGACACCAACAAACACAAAGAAAGAAAACCTTAGACTCTAAAGCCGGACTCTAAGACTTCCTATGCGAAACTTGCAATTTAAAAAGAAAATTAAAGATTAGGTCTCCTAGGTGAGGCTTAGACTTTGGATCTAAGACACGCTCACCGTCTACCAATTTTAAAGTGAAGCAAGTAAAACAACGTTTGCTAATGATGGAAGAACACTTATGAGTTCTGTCCCATCACTTGCGTACTGGCCCTTTACAAAAAAAGAAAGTTGCTAATACAATTATACTTTGCAAAAAAAAATAAAAGGTTTGACAATGCAACTTTGGCTTCTCTCAATAAAACTAGGTGATTCTGGAGGCAATCACGCAAGGCTCACAGTTGCTGTTTAGGAGGATTTTACTTGGCAGCACTCAAACTGTTATTACAGTATCAGCAAAGACGTTTCCAGCAAGTCAATTTCTGCAGCACCGTAGTCACCATGCCTTGTGGTTTCCATCAAATCTGCACTTCCTAGGAGGCTACCAATGATGAAGGATCTCTGGATAGCCCAATCCCATGTAATTATACCTCAAACAGATTATAAATCAGCAGGAGATTAGAAAAGGAAATGAAGCAACTGCACAGAATTGTCTCAGGAAAATACAACTACAACACCTTTTATCAAACAGGTGGTAGGCCAGAAAGCCAATGTGATGGAAGCAGCTTCACTCTTCAAGAATGAGCAACTTCTCAGACCAGAGGTGGCAGCGGAATTGGAAAACAGAGATGTAGTTGGAGGCGCACGGAAGGTGTTTGATGAATTGTCTGGTGCGGTTTTGGAGTGTGTAGGCAGAGGTTCTAGCTCAGACGGCCTTCCAAGAGGTAAGGAAGCTAGAGGATAAGTGTGCTAAAGTGGCACAATGCAAAGAACTTGAAGAAGTAGTGGCTGGAAACAATCCAACAGCATTTCACTATATCAATTAAAGTTACTTTTACAAGAATGAGAAGCTATCTTTTATAGAGTAAGAGAAGCCTCTGAAATGTGCTAAAGAAGCTATTCAAACGTGCATAGACTACCAGCTGAAGATGTTTCACGTGGGAAATGTGCTTTAGATGAAGGAGATGCATGGTTTGAATGTGTTTCACGTGGAAAATATGGGCCACGGCTGGAATGTCCTCCACATGTGCATGGTTGATTATTTTGCACATGGAAAGTGTTGAAAATGTACTCCAATGTGAAGCCTTCACGGTTTGGCTGCAACAATACTTTCTTCTTGGCCTCTTTGCTTGGCAACTTTCCTAGGCACCTTCCAACCTTATTAATGTCCTACAAAACAATGTAAATGGAATTTAGTTAAAGAGAATCTATCTAAGACTTAGATAAGGAAATAGCTTTAGTAATCTTTATTCTACTTCCCTTTCTTTAGTCTTAGTGTTAGTTGATACTTCTTTGGATGGGTAGACCCTAAAGGGGTTACCATCATTCCCTCCCCCTTGAAAAACGATTTGTCCTCAAATCGGGAAGAAAGAAAGAAGCACAACTTTGGTTTGTCATGTCCTCCTGGATCAAAAATATATCTACAAAAGATAGCAAAAATGAGTATGATGAAGAAGATGAAAACAAAGATATGAAGACAAAAGAAAAGTCTTGTATTTTTGAAAAAGATTTTCTGAAAATAAGTCTTGGAAAAATGGAGAATGCCATATTTCCAACTTATTGGATTTTTATCTTGGGTTACTTGTTTACACAAGGGTAACATTAACTCAAGTTTTGAATTGCCACATTTTGAAAAGGATTGCACAGAATATGGGATGGCAATTGAGTTAAAAGAAAAATGAATAATGGAAGAGTGCATAATAAATGTAAAAGAAGTAAAGAATGAGAACCCTTCCCTTTTAGGTTCCATGGTGATGGTAAGAGTAGGAGTTGTCATTATTAGCAAGACCTCCTTCTCTATATTTTCCTCTGCTTTCTTCTTTTCTTCTTCTCTTTTCTTTTCCTCTTTCCTTCTCTCTTCTTCTTTTTTCTCTCTTTCCTGTTTCTCTTCTTCCTTTCTCTCTTCTTCTTTTCTCTCTCTATTTCTTCTCTCTGCTTCTTCTCTCTCTCTTTCTTGTCTCTCAACATCTCTTTTTAACTTTAATTCTATTTGCTTAGCTTGCAGCTCCTTAAGATTAATCTTAAATTCTAGTTCTCTAATAAGGAAACCATTGTCATTTAAGCTTTCAAGAAATGTTTTTCCATCTTGAATGTAAGCTTTCAGCAATTGTAGGTTTCTCTTAATAGTTGAAGGCACAAACTCTTTTCTCATGCAAGATTTTAATTCAGACCAATTATGAATGGGAGATTTTCTACCTATCCTAACATGATATTGTCTCTCATCCCACCACTCTCTTGCATGCTTTTCAAATCTAGATGTGTAGAGACTAAGGACATAAGATTCACTATTGCTAGAATGAAAATAGGATTCAGGTTTACTTTTTCTAGCAATAAATGGATGTATGTCATTAATGTCCTTTTCCGTGGCTAGGTATATTAAAGCACCAATATCCACACCAAAGTATGGAATTTTTGCCCTAGCTTGTTTATACAATTCATCCTCCAACCGATCAAATTCATGATAGGAACAAGTCCTTCTTCTAGCTTCATCAAGTTTTCTTTTAATTTCTTTGAAAGTAATGGATTGATCAAAACTAGAAGACCGAGAGGACCTATATGAAGAAGAAGACCTATAGGAATCATAACAAGACATCAAAACTCTTTAAATTTTTGTGAAGGTTTCTAGAAAGGTTCTAGAGGTAAAATTAACCAAATAGCTCCCAGGAAGGAGAGGTGAGTCTCAATGGACAAGCTTAAGAACCTTGTCCTTCCTAGCCAGAGTGTCTTTGGTTGTTTCTTACCTTAGTTTCTAGGTAGAAATCTTTCAAAAGCTTTTTAAATGCAAGATGAAATGCACCTAGAAACCAAATGAAGGTTTATCTATATGAAACGCGCCCGTAAGTACCACGGAGACTTAAAACATAAAAGTCAACAAGCAAAGTAAAGTAAAGCAAATGGAAATGAATGAGACACGGTCCTAAGTGAAAGTACAAATGACACTTGGAGCCACTTGACACACTTTCACACTAAGAAGTGGAAACTAAACTATTACAATGTTTGATGGTGCACTTGGAATTGCTTGAAAAGCATTTTTCCAAGTCACTTTAAGTTGAAAATGAACACAAAATGGAAAGAAATTACCAAGGTTCCGTGATACCAAGCCAAAATTACAAGTAAAATTTTTACAAAAGTAGCAAAGCCAAGTGTGGCTGCTGTTTCACAAAGTGCTGGTCCAAAATCATGAGCAAAAAGGTGGTATGGTTGCTGAAACTGCTGCTGAAATTGGTGCTGGAACAGCAAGAAAGAAGTGCACTCGGAGTCCAAGCTTGAAGCCCTTTTAACACCTCATCCACTTCCTAAGATGCTACCCCCTTGGAACAAGAAATCTGAGGTAGAAACACTGCACCAAAACGTCACAGCACCAAAGCAAACACCAAACCAGTCAACAAACAAACCAGCTGCTGCACCAGTTTTAATTTTCGCAGACCAGTTTTTTGGCACAAAATAGAAGCCAAACAAGTTGAATTCAAGTGAATTTAAGTTTGGAATCACAGAAGGGACACAAAAGGAACCTAGGAGAGGCACTAGAACAGATTAAACAAGCAAGAAAAAACTCAAAAAAGTAATGAAATTGTGTGCTTCGAAACTGTTTGATAAAATTCGCAACTGTTTGATGAAATGCCACAAAGAACAGCAGATTTTGTGTTTTCTGGTTTTTGACCTTTCAAATCTGGATTGCAGGGTTTAAATTGCTTTTTATGATTTCTATACACTTGGATAAGAATATAAATGTATTTAGAAACTTAAACCCAGCTTTTGCCAATCCAATTTGCAAATTGAGAATTTTTAAGTGTAGAAAACAGCAAAGAAATGCATGCTGCACCAAAAATGTGGCTGGAAAAATGGAACAGCAGTATTCAAAATGAGTTTCAGTGATGAAAAGGATCAAATGACACTTCAAAGAAGTTTGTATCATCAAATGGAATATGTGCAAACACTTAGACAACCAAAACAAGGTCCATAGCAGATTTCCAATGATTGACTTCCAATTTTAACAAAATTTGATGCTTGGAATGGTAATTGTGCATATGAACTGAAAAATGACCAAATGAACAGTAACTACAAGTTTTAAATGGTCAAATAAACTTTTCCTAATGTTCACAATGCACAGAAACAAGGGAAGGCACCAATTGGCAGTGGCAGTTGTTAATTATGCAGAAAAAATGCACTAAAAACTGCACCAGAATGAGAATTGTGGCTGGAAAAATGGAATAGCAGTGGCTAAAATGAGTTTGAGTGATGCTAATGGTCAAATGACACTTCAAGGAAGTTTGTATCATCAAATGGAAGATGTTTAAACACTGAAACAGTAAGGAATCATACTGCAGCTGAAATTCACTAGTTCACTTCCAAATTTAGGTAAAATTAATGGTTTAGGAAGTGATTTTTCATATCAGCTCAAATTTGACCAAATGCACAGTGCACACAAGTTTGGAATGGCAAAATACACTTTCAAAAATGGTTAAACTACACTGAAACAACCAGAGTCATCAAATCACCTCAGCTGTAGCCAAAAATGCAACAAAATAGGGTGG
Organism: Vigna nakashimae; assembly: GCA_034642375.1. Taxonomy (NCBI): domain Eukaryota; kingdom Viridiplantae; phylum Streptophyta; class Magnoliopsida; order Fabales; family Fabaceae; genus Vigna; species Vigna nakashimae. The sequence continues at coordinate 17,314,180 of CM067763.1, forward strand.
TTTAAAGAAGAAATCTACATATAGGCTTCTCAAGAACCATTTGAACAGTGCACACAAGTTGAAAATGACAAAATACACTTGTTCAATTGTTCATAATGCATAGAAACAGGCAGTGGCTTCATATGACAGTAGCAGTTGCTTAAAATGCAGAAAAATGCATTGAAAACTGCATCAGATTTGAGAAAATAATGGAGTCAAAGCTGGATGGCGCAATCAAAGACTCAAAGAATTATAATGCACTAGATCTAGCTTCAGAATTTTAGCTAGGAGATTTTTAAAGCCTAAAACCAAGCTAGGACAGTAAGCACGGTGCAAAATCTTATCAAAAACTGTAATAGCATTGTTTAGTGAATTTTGAATCAACTCAACTACTCATTTTGCAAATCTGTGATTGATTGGAGTTACTATCACTTGAGACATGCTTAATATCACATAATAAACTTGTCCCAAGTTTTAGATACAAGAAAACTGGCAGAAACAGTAAGCACCAAATTAATCTAGAAGTGAATTTTGATGCAGAATTTGAAACCAGATTTTGACTAAATCAACCACTGACTTTGCTATTCTGTGATGAATATGAGGTGCAATCAATTTAGACACCTTTAAAATCATTAACCAGATTTGCACAAGGCTGTAAACAGAATTCAAGTGGACTAAATCAGCTGACACATGATTAAACCAGAAAACTATTTGATGCAGATTTGAAACTGGAAAACAAATGTTGCACTGCCTTTAGCTCAAATGATCAAAGCTAGACTTACTGTCATTGCTCTATAGATCAACATATAGCTAGCAAGTGCACTGGATTCAAGGACAAACAAAAGAAATCAAAGCTGCAACTGAGTTAAACATTGTGACAGAGGTAAAACTGCAAAAACATTTGCACAAGACTTGACAGAAACTGAAATTGATTTATAAAGCTGAATTTGACTCAAACAAACAAAGTGCACCGATTAAAATGATGAAGAAACACTAAGGAACAACTGAATGAACACAAACAGCAAGCTCAAGTACTAATTAAGCCAAACAGAAATGAAAAAAAAAATTTAAAAACAGCATGACAGCAGAACAGCACATGACAAAAGTTGAGAAAATGAAGATGAGAGTGGCTTAGCTCTTGGAGCGTGAGTGGAAACGCCTGGCTCTTGATGCCAAATGATGGAAGCAGCTTCACTCTTCAAGAATGAGCAACTTCTCAGACCAGAGGTGGCAGCGGAATTGGAAAACGGAGATGTAGTTGGAGGTGCACGGAAGGTGTTTGATGAATTGTCTGGTGCGGTTTTGGAGTGTGTAGGCAGAGGTTCTAGCTCAGACGGCCTTCCAAGAGGGAAGGAAGCTAGAGGATAAGTGTGCTAAAGTGGCACAATGCAAAGAACTTGAAGAAGTAGTGGCTGGAAACAATCCAACAGCATTTCACTATATCAATTCAAGTTACTTTTACAAGAATGAGAAGCTATCTTTTATAGAGTAAGAGAAGCCTCTGAAATGTGCTAAAGAAGCTATTCAAACGTGCATAGACTACCAGCTGAAGATGTTTCACGTGGGAAATGTGCTTTAGATGAAGGAGATGCATGGTTTGAATGTGTTTCACGTGGAAAATATGGGCCACGGCTGGAATGTCCTCCACATGTGCATGGTTGATTATTTTGCACATGGAAAGTGTTGAAAATGTACTCCAATGTGAAGGCTTCACGGTTTGGCTGCAACAATACTTTCTTCTTGGCCTCTTTGCTTGGAAACTTTCCTAGGCACCTTCCAACCTTATTAATGTCCTACAAAACAATGTAAATGGAATTTAGTTAAAGAGAATCTATCGAAGACTTAGATAAGGAAATAGCTTTAGTAATCTTTATTCTACTTCCCTTTCTTTAGTCTTAGTGTTAGTTGATACTTCTTTGGATGGGTAGACCCTAAAGGGGTTACCATCACAATGACTGAGAATAAAGCAAGAAAAAGGAGATGCAAACACGGAGGCACAACAAAAAGAACCTAGGAAGAGTTATAGAGCATATTAATAAAGCAAGAAATCAAAACAAGCTGCAATTGAATCAAATTCAGAGACAAATGGAAATTGATCAAAACTGTTTGATGAATTGTCTGAATGAACAATCAGTTTGGTGCACCAGATTTCGCAGATTCAACTTGCACTGGCCAATCAGCTTTTTAATTTGCAATGTTTGTTTCTGTTATATTGCTTTTAATATTGAATACACTTGACCAAGCTTTTGCTAACAAGTTCAAATGATTGGATTGCACCAAAACAGATTATACAATTAACTTTGTAATATGCAGCTTGCACCAAAAAATTTGAAGACTAAAAACTGATGGTTTAGAGAGTCAAATTTGTGCAGGGTTGTTTCAAGGTAAAATTCTTTGCATAACCAGTTTTAATTCATCAAATCAAACGTGTTGATACTGAAATTGGATGCAGAAACTTAGGATAACAAATTTTGACTCATTCGACCCTGTTTATGCAGCAAAATGAATAACTCAACCACCCAGATTTTAGTGCACTGAATCAAACGACCTTTGAATATTGAAATATGTCCACATACAGCATTTAAAACTTGCCAAAAGTGCTGGAAATAGTTGTAAAGACGTTCAACAATGATCTAATACTGAAACAGGATTTAAAAAAAAAAAAATACACTAAGCAAAGTAGTGCAGTTCAGCCAACTGCAGATTGGATGTAATGTGAGTTTTCCAATGATGCTACTAAGCCTTTTGCAGAAGCAATTCAGTGCTTATTTGATGTGCATCAAGTACTAGCTCGGTTTGGACATTCAATCACAGATCCAATTCACCAATTTCTTTCAAATAAACACAAAGCTATTCTACTGCTCAAAATTCTGAAACTGGGATTGGTGTCACCAATCATGCACTTGAGCTCCCACTGAGTTTGTCATGGCTCATTTAATGTGCAGAAAATGACAACTTCTTCAATTTGTTCAGATGTAGCAGAGCACACAGTTTATAAACCAGATTTGAAGACAGAAATGTAAACACACATGACTGAACATTACAGGAAAAGATGCTCAAACAAAAAGACTCAAACAACACAAACGGACCGATTAAATTGATGAGACACAATTAAAATAAAACTAGCACACCAGAACAGACTCAAACAGAACCTAATACACCAGAGAATGAAAAGAACAGTGAAACAGATTTCAAAGACAGCAAAAGAGCAGGATGACAGTGTGAAATTTAAAAGAACCACTTAGCTCACAAGACTAGCTCACTGGTGCGCTTCGAACCTTGCTCTGAATACCACATGATAGCTCCACCTTTGGATTGAGTCTATAGATCCGTGAGTTTGACGACCAGAACAGTAATGGCAGCGGAAGAACAAAAGGAAACAGTAGATACGGTGCAGTAGCAGCGGTTGAATATGTGGAAGAAGAATTTGGGTGAGGTGCTATGGGGAATGAAACTAGCTCAGACAGCCTTCATCAATGGAAGGAAGCTAGAGGGGATTTGGGAGGAAGCACAGGTACAAGCAAAAGGTGGGTGCTAAAGATCTAGAATGAGCACCATATACACGTGCTTTAAAGTGAAGATGGGCTAAGCACTCCTAGACCTTGCACTGGTTGTACCTTCATGGCTTGCAATTATGCTTTCCTTGACTAGCTTCTAGTATTTGACCTTAATTATTTGATGGGCTTGGGCCCAAGTCATCAAGAGCCGCCACCTAATGTAGTGCGGAAGAAGGCTATTACATTCTTCTTGGGCAAGTGGTGTGCATACAGAAAAGAACTCATCACGGCCCACACTTGGATCCACGGCCCAACAGCAGAAGAAGGGGTGCACTTGGAGAGGTGTATGTTGCTGGCTGGAATTAAAACCACACAACACGATCCACAAGAAAGAAGCACACGTGGAAGCAGGAGATGGCTCATTTGGAAGTAGCGTTGATTTCCTTTTCAATGAAGGGGTGCACACGGAGATGAAAAGGTGTGACGGGCAGCAACTTTGGTGTGCTACGTCCAGCAGAAGCATTCCACGGTCCAGACAGCAACACTGGATGGGCTTCACATCCAACCTTCACACGAAGCTACACGGACAGCAGCAGAGATTGCGTGGAAAAGATGGAGGTGATTGGAGAAGAATGTGGTGTCACGGAGTGGGATGCACACGTTGAGGAGAGTATGATGGGCTTTAGGTTGTAGCACGTGAAGCAAAGAATTTATCCATCATTAAAAGAACACCACGGTGTAGCAAGGAAGGCATGCAATAGCGGGCCCATGAGAAAATTGGAGACCTGGGCACGGGTTTTGTTGGCTGAAGCAAAGCACATCCGCGGTGTCCAAAGAAGAAGCACATTCACGCATCCAGCAAAAAAGCTCCAGCCGCAACCTAGGATGGACATCATCTTTCACTTAGAAAAAGTACGCGGACGTTGAAGCATGGAGGGCTATGGTTGAAGAAAAGAAATGGTGATTGAAACTTTTAGAAAAGAAGAGTAGGCACTGATTTCATTAGGTGCTGCACGGAGATTGAGAAGGAAGTGGTGATATGGTGATGGATTTCTTTTCTTTACTGGAATGAAGAACAGGGATGTTACGGTTGTTGGAATGATAGTAGTTTTTGGTTCTTTTGTTTTTATGAAATGAGAAGTATATTAGGTGGGAGTCTAGGAGGATGGGACGTGCCAAGGGATTTGGCAGCTGGATGCGTAAAAATTATTTGCTTTATTTCTTTGAGAATGAAGAGGTGATGGGATGTGAGTTGGTGTGCAGGTCACAACTAAGAAGGAATTCTTGAAGCATCTTTTATTCCATTTTCTTTTGAAGTGATGGCCTAGGTAGAAGTAGGTGCACGGTGTTAGTATTTGTTTTTCTTTTCTTTGATGAAGAGCATGAGGCACACACGGTTATGTGCAGGGAGAAAAAGAAAGCTCCAAAGGGTTTCATTTTACTAGCTTTAAGCTTGTATCTAAAAGTATTTTTTTTTGTGTGTTTGGTTATTATTGATATTGGTATACATTCAGGTTAAGTAGCTTACTAATCTATATTATTCCTGTTCAAGCATTTCTTTTTAGTGTTGTTTCCGTGATGAATGTGTGGGATAGATAAGTACAATGAGCATTAATCTTTTTAATTTAAGTGTTGTATTTTAGCAGCTTTAATTGTGTTTGGATATTTATCTTTTGCATTGTTCAGTTTACTTTTTCAGTTCACTATGTTGTCTATTATGTTCGGTTTATTTTTTCCGTTCATTATGATGTTTATTCTGTTCGGCTTTTCTATTTTCCTGCATTTCCAATTTCCTCAATTGCTTTAGAGACTGTTTGGTTTCAATGTAGGACCGTTCGGTCTTCATGCTTTGTTCATTTATTTCAATGTTTTCAATTAAGTTTGGTTGCATTTAATTTTAAGTTTTAATTTAGTTCATTTCCAATCACCCAAAACACTTTCATCAAACCCCCCCACTACGTGTTTGATCTGAGACTCGAACCATATTTGGTCCTTGAGAGACGACCTAGGAGTCATTTCCTAGCACTATACTGCATTCTTTAATGCAATCAATTTTTGTGTGAGGTGCGACCCTCTCAACAATGATTTTTGCAGGTTGACATTTGATCCAGGAGGAGTTGCTTTGGTTTATACACGAAATAAGTCACTAATCTCTCTTTGTTGCAGGTTTTTCAAGATTCGAGGTCGAATCCTCTCCAACCTGGGGGTGATGATGTGATCATAAATGGGGCAACAATGAAGAGTTTTCAAAGTGACAACAAGCATAAAAAAGAGTAGAATAGGTTTCATTGGCTTGTATTTGCCTCTTTTGTTCTTTTGTTATTTCTAGTTGTAGAGATGCTTATAAACTCTTATTTCTCTTTACGAACAAGCAATGCGGGACTCTCCATGGCTTGGTTTTAAAAAGAAAAGAAGAGGAAATGGGCATCCTAGGCGTGTAGCATTAGATAGCATAACTAGTTTTCATGTTTTGAACTATAGGAGAACTAGGTGCCTTATAAACCCTTTGGAGTGGAGAGAATTGAGCAATGTGGGACTCAAAAGTCCCTAGAGGAACTGCAGCAGCTGCTGGAAAGCCTCCACACTCATAAGTCCCACATCTCTTAGATCTTGCATCCTAGCTCACTCCAAAGGTTATATAAGAAGGCTTAGGGGTCTCCTTTTTGTACCTTACCTTGAATCAATTGAATTTCGAGCTGATTTGCACTTTTGCAATGTTCTTTGAGATAGTATTCTGTCTCTAAAGTCCCTATTTTGGGCAGACCTTATCTTGCTCAACCAAGTGGCGGTCCTCCTTTGATGCTTATCTTGGAGCTTCCTTCAAGTGGCACATCTTCAAATCATAAGTTTCCTCTTCCTTAATCTCTTCCATTTTTAATTTCTTTCCCATTCTATTAAATGTCATTTAGTATATTCTCTCTAGGTATGCACTTCCCCATCAGTAAGTGGACGAAGTGGACGAAGTTGACGAAGCGGACAAAGTGGACGAAGTGGATTAAGTTCACTAAGTGGACCAAGTGGACCAAGTGGACCAAGTGGAGGAAGTGGAGGAAGTGGAGGAAGTAGAAGAAGTGGACGAAGTGGAAGAAGTGGACTAGGTGGAAGAACTAGAGGAAGTGGTGGAACTGGACGAAGTGGACGAAGTAGACGTAGTTGATGAAGTGGAGCAAGTGGAGGAAGTGGACGAAGTGGAAGAAGCGGAGGAAGTGGAGGAACTGAAGGAAGTGGAGGAAATGGAGGAAGTGGGCGAAGCGGACGAAGTGAACAAAGTCGAAGAAGCGGACGAAGTTGACGAAATTGACGAAGTTGACGAAGTGGATGAAGTTGACAAAGTGGACTAAATGGACAAAGGTGACGAAGTGGACTAAGTGGACAAAGTGGACTAAGTGGACGAAGTGGAGGGAGTGGAGGAAGTGGAGGAAGTGGAGGAAGTGTAGGAAGTGGAGGAAGTGGAGGATGTGGACGAAGTTGACGAAGTGGAGGAAGTGCAAGAAGTGGAGGACCTGAAAGAAGTGGGCGAAGTGGACGAACTGGATGAAGTGGACAAAGCTGATGAAATGGACTAAGTGGACGAATTGGACTAAGTGGAGGAAGTGGACGAAGTGGAGGAACTGGAGGAAGTGGAGTACCTGGAGGAAGTGGGCGAAGTGGACGAACTGCACGAAGTGGACAAAGTTGATGAAGTGGACTAAGTGGACGAAGTGGACTAAGTGGACGAAATGGTGGAAGTGGACGAAGTGGACAAATTCGAGGAAGTGGAGGAAGTGGACGAAATGGACGAAGTGGAGGAAGTGGAGGAAGTGGAGGACCTGGGCGAAGTGAGCGAACAGCACGAAGTGCACGAAGTGGACGAAGTGAACGAAGTGGACGAAGTGGACGAAGTGGACGAATTGAACGAAGTGAAGGAAGTGGAAAATGTGGACAAAGTGAACTAAGTTGACTAACTGGACGAAGTTCACGAAGTGGAGCAAGTGGACGAAGTGGAGGGAGTGGTGGAAGAGGAGGAAGTGGGGGAAGTTGACGAAGTGGACGAAGTTGACTAAGTGGACAAAGTGGAGAAAGTGGACGAAGTAGACTAAGTGGACGAAAAGGACGAAGTGGACTAAGTGCACGAAGTGGACAAAGTTGACGAGGTGGCCGAAGTGGACGAAGGTGACGAAGTTGACGAAGTGGACGAAGTGGGCGAAGTTGACGAAGTGGAGGAAGTGGACGAAGTGGACAAAGTTGACTAAGTGGACGAAAAGGACAAAGTGGACGAAGTGGACTAACTGGACTAAGTGGACGAAGTGGACGAGGTGGACGAGGAGGACGAAATTGACGAAGTGGATGAAGTGGACGAAGGTGACGAAGTGGACGAAGTGGACAGAGTTGACGAACTAGACTAAGTGGACGAAGTGGACTAAGTGGACGAAGTGGACAAAGTGGAGGAAGTGGACGAAGTGGGCGAAGATGACTAAGTGGACCAAAAAGGACGAAGTAGACGAAGTGGACGAAGTGGACGAAGTGGACGAAGTGGACGAAGTGGACGAAGTGGACGAAGTGGACGAAGTGGACGAAGTGGACGAAGTGGACGAGGTGGACGAAGTGGACGAGGTGGACGAGGTGGACGAAGTTGACGAAGTAAACGAAGTGGAGGAACTGAAGGAAGTGGAGGAAGTGGAGGAACCGGACAAAGTGGACGAAGTAGACGAAGTTGATGAAGTGGGTGAAGTGGACAAATTTGACCAAGTGGACTAGGTGGACGAAGTGGACTAAGTGGACGAAGTGGGGGAAGTGGAGGAAGTGGACGAAGTCAAGGAAGTGGACCAAGTGGACTAAGTGGATGAAGTTGACGAAGTAGACGAAGTGGGCGAAGGTGACGAAGTGGAGGAAGTGGAGGAACCGGACGAAGTGGATGAAGCGGACGAAATGGACGAAGTGGACGAAGTGGACGAGGTGGACGAAGTGGAGGGACTGGTGGCAGTGGACGAAGTGGAGGAAGTGGAGGAAGTGGAGAAAGTGGACGAAGTGGACGAAGTTGACTAAGTGGAGCAAAAAGGACAAAGTTGACGAAGTGGACGAAGTGGACGAAATGGACGAAGTGGACGAGGTGGACAAAGTTGACAAAGTGGAGGAACTGAAGGAAGTGTTGGAACCGGACGAAGTGGATGAAGTGGGCGAAGTGGACAAAGTTGGCCAAGTGGACTAGGTGGACGAAGTGGAGTAAATGGAAGAAAAGGGGGAAGTGGACGAAGTGGAGGAAGTGGACGAAGGGCACGAAGTCGAGGAAGTGGACGAAGTGGATGAAGTGGACGAAGTTGATGAAGTTGATGACGAGGACCAAGTGGACGAAGGTGACGAACTTGACTAAGTGGACGAAGTGGACTAAGTGGACAAAGTGGAGGAAGTGGAGGAAGTGGACGAAGTGGATGAAGTTGACAAAGTGGACGAAGTGGGCGAAGTTGACGAAGTAGAGGAAGTGGACGAAGTGCAGGAAGTGGACGAAGTGGAGGGAGTGGTGGAAGTGGAGGAAGCGGACGAAGTTGACTAAGTGGACGAAGTTGACTCAGTGGACGAAAAGGATGAAGTGGACGAAGTGGACTAAGTGGACTAAGTGGACGAAGTTGACGAAGTTGACGAAGTGGACGAAGTTGATGAGGTGGACGAAGTGGACGAAGTGGAAGAAGTGGACGAAATGGACGAAGTGGACGAAGTGGACGAGGTGGACGAAGTTGACGAAGTGGACGAAGTGGACGAAGGTGATGAAGTGGACAAAGTTGACGAACTAGACTAAGTGGACGAATTGGACTAAGTGGACTAAGTTGAGGAAGTGGACAAAGTGGAGGAAGTGGAGGAAGTGGACAAAGTGGAGGAAGTGGGCGAAGTTGACGAAGTGGAGGAAGTGGACGAAGTGCAGGAAGTGGACGAAGTGGAGGGAGTGATGGAAGTGGAGGAAGTGGAGGAAGTGGAGGAAGTGGAGGAAGTGGACGAGGTGAACGAAGTTGACGAAGTGGATGAAGTGGACCAAGTAGACGAAGTGGACGAGGTGGACGAAGTTGACGAAGTGGATGAAGTGGAGGAACAGGAGGAAGTGGAGGCACTGAAGGAACCGGACGAAGTGGACGAAGTAGGCGAAGTAGGCGAAGTTGACGAAGTGGGCGAAGTGGACAAAGTTGACCAAGTTGACTAGGTGGACGAAGTGGACTAGGTGGACGAAGTGGACTAAGTGGACGAAGTGGGGGAAGTGGAGGAAGTGGACTAAGTCGAGGAAGTGGACGAAGTCGAGGAAGTGGATGAAGTGGACGAAGTTGACGAAGTGGACGAAGTGGACGAAGGTGACGAAGTGGACGAAGTGGACAAAGTTGACCAACTAGACTAAGTGGAGGAAGTGGAGGAAGTGGAGGAAGTGGAGGAAGTGGATGAAGTTGACAAAGTGGACGAAGTGGACGAAGTGGACGAAGTGTGAGAAGTTGACGAAGTGGAGGAAGTGGAGGAAGTGGACGAAGGTGATGAAGTGGACGAAGTGGAATAAGTTGACCAACTAGACTAAGTGGATGAAGTGGACAAAGTGGAGGAAGTGGATGAAGTTGACAAAGTGCACGAAGTGGACGAAGTGGACGAAGTGGACGAGGTGGACGAAGTGGACGATGTGGACGAAGTGGACGAAGTGTGCGAAGTTGACGAAGTGGAGGAAGTGGACGAAGTGCAGGAAGTGGACGAAGTGGAGGGTGTGGTGGAAGTGGAGGAAGTGGACAAAGTGGACGAAGTTGACTAAGTGGACGAAAAGGACGAAGTGAACGAAGTGGACAAAGTGGACGAAGTTGACGAAGTGGACGAAGTGGACCAAGTGGGCGAAGTTGACGAAGTGGAGGAATTGGACGAAGTGCAAGAAGTGGACAAAGTGGAGGGAGTGGTGTAAGTGGAGGAACTGGACGAAGTGGACGAAGTAGACGAAATTGATGAAGTGGATGAAGTGGGCAAAGTGGACAAAGATGACCAAGTGGACTAGGTGGACGAAGTGGACTAAGTGGACGAAGTGGACGAAATCGACGAAGTTGAAGAAGTGGACTAAGTGGACGAAGTTGACTAAGTGGACGAACACTACAAAAAAGAAGGGCATTACCGAAGGCCATAAGCCCTCGGAAACAGCCAGAAGCCGTCGGAAAAGGGTATTTACAGACGGCCTATCGACGGCCAAAGAGCCCTCGGTAAATCCCTTGTCGCTAACATTTACCGAGGGCTTACGCCCTTCGGTAATTTCCGAGGGCCAAAAGCCTTCGGTAATTTCCGAGGGCCAAAAGCCTTCGGTAATTTTCGAGGGTCAAAAGCCTTCGGTAAATACCTGACGTGGGTATTTACCGAAGGCCAAAAGCCTTCGGTAAGTTGGAAGAAAATGTAACACCCAATTGTATTTCTTATGAAACCAACAACATAAACAGACTTGCATAATAGTTTTCAAACACAAACAGACCTGTATAACAGTTTCCAGGCACATACAGACGTGCATAATGTGCATCTCAAAGATGCAATCATTGATCAATATCTATAGAACATGTATTTATAGTTAAAACATAAAACAATGTAACATAATGATGTTCTAACATCCAAAGTCATCCAGTTGATCTAACATCGAAATGATTTAAACTCCAAATGTTCTAATATCCAAATGTTTTCTATAACAAGTAAAAGCAAAATGAAACTAATAATGTACATAGTTATCATCAGAATGATCTTCATCATCCTGCTCGTCTATTGATGGCTGGACTGGTGTGGGTTGGACTGATGAGGGTTGGACTGATGAGGGTTGGACTGATGTGGGCTGTTGAGGGGCAGCGGGTGACAATGAGGGTTGTGGCTGGGTCGAAGGGATATTCAATTCATCATATGAAGTTTCAGGCAACACTCTCATGACCAGGGCCTTAAAGTTTGTAAACTCTACTATCAGATTAGTGATTTCCTGGTCACGTTGCTCCAGTGCCTGCGTGAGGCGGAGAACGACCTTGTCAGTGGCAGTGGTGGAAGAAGAAGGTTGGTGCTTCAGAGTACCTGCTCTTGAAATCATACTTTTATCCATATTTTTAGAAATAAGAGAGCTGGACAGGTTTATGCTTGATTTCAGTGTTTTTGTGCAGGTTTTAAGGTGAATTTAGTGAAAGAAGTGAAGAAGGAGAGAGATGGAATCAGAAAAGATATCAAAAAGTGCAAAAGGAGAAGCCGAAAGTACCGCTCAGCGCCAGTTTACCGCTGAGCGCCACTTACGAAGTCACGGGAGGTCCGCTGAGGGGCAAAATAGCCGCTGAGGGGACGAAACGAGATGCGCACTCACCGCTGAGCGGTACTTTACTGCTGAGCGGCACACTTATGGGCTTGGGCCTGAATTTTCTGTAATTTTAGAATAGTATATAAGCTTTAGGACGTCCTAGGGTTTGTATCTTTGGCAGAAACGAAGCAAACACTCTGTCTTCCACCCCTTTGAAGGAGGATCTTGGATGCTCAGGCTACCTCTTCACCTTTCTAGGGTTTTATCTTTCATTCTTTCATTATTGTTCATCTAGGTTCACCATGAATATGGTGAACTAAACCTTGTATGTTTGTTGGGGAATCAATGTAATCTTTTGAAACTCTCATATATGGAATTTGTGCTTGCATCTTAATCTAAGATTTATACTTTCTTTCATCATTAGTTATGGTTTTTCCTCTTTGCTTAATGCTTGCTTTGTTTAACTCATTCAATGCATGATTATTGATTTTGTCGATACGGGAACGTACGGGGAAGTCTAGATCCGGGGAATCTCTCCCAATATTATATTGGTTGTCGTTAAGCTCCTGTGCTAAGAGAACTAATTATTAGGAATGCTAGAAATCGTATGAACTCGTAATTAGGGATAGGCCTTATTGACAAGGTAATTTAGAGAGTGTCATTAACAATGATGATTTGAATGTTGAATTCCTAAAATATATGAGAGTGGATAAGATGAGATTGACCCCCAACAACATATTCATCAATATATTTCATTGAAAGTGCTTGTCTTTTGCTTTTGCCATTGATCAAAACCTCATGCATACATATTTATTTTCGCCTTTTGCATAATACAATCCAATTATTTTGTTCTTAAGTCTTAGCTAATCAACAAACCACTCAACTAAACTAGGCCGTGAGTCCTTTGGGAGAACGATACTTGGTCTTACCAAGTTTATTACTTGAACGATTCGGTCATACTTGCCGATTGTAAAACAAGTTTGTGACATCATATTTTGGTGATCATAAATTTGTCCATCACCTACGTATGTCGTCTTCTGCATTACTACCATCATCTGGTGTAGGAGCTGACTCATGTTCAGATCTAACCTGTGAAAGTCTCGTAGAAAATTCTTCCTGTTGAAACATTAAAAGCAATGTTAGGGAATGATAGAATAACATAAATGAAAAATTAGTAATAGTAATAGTGTTATTTGCTTACATGAGTCTTCCGAGATCTTTCATCAACGAATTGATTAGTGCCCTTCCTTACATGAGTCTGTGAAAAGACCTCATCAACATGGACCGCCCGTCCCAGAGCTTGTGCCTGTAACATAATTTACAATTAAAAGTGTACATATGAAATAGAAAATACATAACTTATATATGAAAGAAAAAGTTATGTAATGAAATTTTACCATACGAATGGCATTCTCATGAATGGTTATCGACCCACCAGTATGTAGGGTGCCACCCTTTTCAGATGCTCTGTTTCTCTGCGCCTTGGCACACTTATTGCGAAACTCTACTGTATTCCAATGAGCCAGTAAAGAGTTCCAAATTTGTTCGCCCAGCCAGTAAGGGCGCTCTCCTGCATTGCGGGCATCCCTAAACATCTCTGACAGCCGATGAGATGCTTTCATGTGGAAATTTCTGTGTATCTGTGTTTCATGTTCAGGTTTCCACTGCACCTTCATCTGTAACATTAAACAGAAGAAACATGGATTAATGAACATACTAAAATAAGAGGGACAATTAGTTTAATGGATTGTTCACCTGAAAGTGCTCCCAGAATGGCTTTCTGTCGTCATCAGGTATTACTCCCCAAGTAGGCCATGGACTTAAAAATTGTTGCTTAATTGAACGTGTGATGGCTTGGGAAGCAACCCTAGATGGAATAAACCTGCATAATAAAAGTCATTTCAATTACAGTAAGGTATAAACATCAAATTATATGAAGAGATTAAAATCTTACCCTTTACCATACGACTCAATCCATGGTCGATCATGGAGGGCCGGGTCAAGACCTTCACCATCACCACTTGAATCTGGATCAGCAGATGGTGTGACAGTCTCAGAAGGCGGTATACAAGATGAGGAAGGTATAGAAGTAGGGTCAGGGAGAGGAGTGGGGGTAATAACCACCTGAGGAGGAGTGGGGGTTATAATCCAAGGAGGAGGAAGAGGGTCTGCTGCAGGGGTAGTAGAAGGGTGTGCTGCAGGAGTAGGAGAAGGGTGTACTGCAGGGGTAGGATAACTGTGTATTGCAGAAGTAGGAGTAGGGTCTACTGCAAGGGTAAGAGGCTGTATTGTAGGGGTAGGAGGAGGCCCCACAGATGATGTACCGGTTCACCTTTCTAGGGTTTTATCTTTCATTCTTTCATTATTGTTCATCTAGGTTCACCATGAATATGGTGAACTAAACCTTGTATGTTTGTTGGGGAATCAATGTAATCTTTTGAAGCTCTTATATATGGAATTTGTGCTTGCATCTTAATCTAAGACTTATGCTTTCTTTCATCATTAGTTAGGGTTTTTCCTCTTTGCTCAATGCTTGCTTTGTTTAACTCATTCAATTCATGATTATTGATTTTGACGATACGGGAACGTACGGGGAAGTCTAGATCCGGGGAATTTCTCCCAATAAGTATATTGGTTGCCTTAAGCTCCTGTGCTAAGTAAACTAATTATTAGGAATGCTAGGAATCGTATGAACTCGTAATAAGGGAGAAGCCTTCTTGAAAGGTAATTTAGAGAGTGCCATTAACAATGATGATTTGAATGTTGAATTCCTAAAATATATGAGAGTGGATAAGATGAAATTGACTCCCAACAACATATTCATCAATATATTTCATTGAAAGTGTTTGTCTTTTGCTTTAGCCATTGATCAACCTCATGCATACATGTTTATTTTCGTCTTTTGCATATTAAACTCCATTTATTTTGTTCTTAAGTCTTAGCTAATCAACAAATCACATAACTAAACTAGGCCGTGAGTCCTTTGGGAGAACGATACTTGGTCTTACCGAGTTTATTACTTGAAACGATTCGGTCATACTTGCCGATTGTTAAACAAGTTTGTGACATCATATTTTGGTGATCATAAATTTGTGCATCAAGTTTTTGGCGCCGTTGCCGGGGACTCGTGGTTTAACTGGTTAATTTGTGTGATTATTGATTATCTTTGACTTTAATTTTGAATTTATGTTTTTATTTTCTGTTTTTATTTTTTTGGGTTTTTATTTTATCTTATTTGATTTGATTTGATTTTATTTTATTTTATTTTATTAGATTAGATTTTATGTGATTTGATTAGATTAGATTTTATTTTATCTTATTTGATTTGATTAGATTAGATTTTATTTTATTTTATTTTATTTTATTTGATTGGATTTTATTTTATTTTATTTTATCTTATTAGATTAGATTAGATTTTATTTTATTTTATTCTATCTTATTTTATTTTATCTTCTGAATATATATCTTCTCCTATATCGTTTTGTGCTAACAAATCTTTTCTAGGGTTTTGTTTTCTTGTGCATGCAGGAAGCAATTAGAACAAGGAGCAAGAAAACAAGGTTCTGTTCATAGCACAGAAAATATGGAGAACAACAATGTTAGAAGAACTCTTGCTGACTACACCAATATAGCTGGACCTCAGCACTTTAACAGTATAGCTAGACCTAGAGTCAATGCAGCTAATATGGAGGTCAAACCAGCACTGATTCAACTGGTGAAAAGCAACCAATTTAATGGGTGATCTCATGAAAGCCCATATGAGCACCTCACTACCTTCAATGAGATTTGCAATTCATTCAAAATTAATGGGGTGCCAGACGAAGCTATCAAACTTAGCTTGTTTCCTTTCTCATTGGGAGGCAATGCTAAGCTTTGGTTGAATTCTTTCCCAGAAGAAAGTTTCACAGAGTGGGAAGCAGTGGTCACAAAATTTTTAAACAAGTACTTCCCACAATCTAAGGTGACAAAAGGCAAGCAAGAGATTTCTTCATTTAAGCAGGGTATGGAAGAATCACTCGGGCATGCATGGGACAGATACAAAAGCTTGCTAAGAAAAACACCCACGCATGGCTTTGAAGATCAGGAAGTAGTCTTAACTTTCCTTGGAGGGCTTGGTTCACAAACCAAGATGATGCTGGACGCCTTAGCAGGAGGCAATATTAAATGGAAAACTCCAGAGGAAGCAACAGAGATTATAGAAAACATGGCTACTAGTGATAATGAGCTACACAATGAGAGAGGAGCTCCTATGCAAAAAGGAGTCCTCCAATTACAGACACGTGATGCCCTGCTAGCTCAAAACAAAATTCTAACTCAACAAATGGAGACTCTGACTAAAACTCTTGCACAATTACCCAAAGAGTTGAAAACTGTTGCACAGGTACAAACCCAGTTGTGCGAATTGTGTGGAGGCGACCATATCAATGGTCAATGTGCCTTTCCAGTTGAAGCCGTAGAGGATGTAAACTACATGACCAATCAGTACCGTCAAGGGAGCTACAATCAGGGGTGGAAACCACACCCAAGTATTGGTCAAGGGCAAACTGGGCAAGCTGGTCAACATAATAAGCAGCAGCAGCAACCCACCTTATGGCAACAGTTATCTATGCTTAATGAAGGTCCATGAGGATGGAGGAAACTCTCAACAATTTCATACAGAAAACTGAGTCTACCCAAAAGAGCACTGAAGCTGCTATCAAAAATTTGGAGATTCAGATGGGGCAGATCACCAAACAGGTGGTAGAAAGGCCAAATAGAAATTTTGGGGCTAATACTGAGGTTAACCCTAGAGAAGAGTGCAAGGTGGTAGAGAGTGTTGATGATGAGAAAGTTGAGTTAGATACAGAAGAGAGAAGAGAAATAGAGAGCAAAAGCACTTTTCCTTTTCCAATCCATCAAGGGAAACAACTAGACTTCACAGAATTATTCAAAATGGTGGGTAATGATGCACCTTAGGAACAAATTCTACAACAGATTACGGTTTACACTAAATCTAATGAAGAAATCTCTACAAAGAAAAGACGTAGAGATGATGAGGCAAAGGAGTGTATAACTGTTAAAAAAGAGTCATTCCCTCCTAAAGCAACAGATCCAGGCAGTTTTTCTATCCCTTGTACCATAGGGAAGAAAAAGGTGAAGAAAGCTCTCCTTGATTTAGGTTCAAGTGTTAACTTGATACCTTACTCTTTACTGGAGCAAATCGGCAATGTTAATGTGAAACCTGTAAAGGTTAATCTAGTAATGGCCGATGGATCTTCAAAGGAGCCATGTGGGATTGCAGAGGACATTAGAGTTTGTGTTGGCAAACTTCAGTTCTTGGCAGACTTTGTGGTGATGAAGATGGAGACAGAGAAGATACCTATCATACTTGGAAGACCGTTTATGAAAACGGCCAGAGCTATCATTGATGTAAATGAAGGTATAGTGGTGCTCCAGGACAGGGAGGAGAGAGTGGTTATTGATGGACAAATTTGTAAGCACCAAATTATGATGTCACAAACTTGTTTCACAATCGGCAAGTATGACCGAATCGTTCAAGTAATAAAACTTGGTAAGACCAAGTATCGTTCTTCCCAAAGGACTCACGGCCTAGTTTAGTTATGTGATTTGTTGATTAGCTAGGACTTACAAACGAAATATTGAAAGTTTAATATGCAAAGACGAAAATAAACATGTATGCATGAATTGATCAATGGCAAAGACAAAAGATAAACACTTTCAATGAATTATATGAATGAATATGTTGTTGGGGGTCAATTTCATCTCATCCACTCTCATATATTTTAGGAATTCAACATTCAAATCATCATTGTTAATGCCACTCTCTAATGTATCATTCTAGATGGCTTCTCCCTAATCAAATAGTTCATACAATTCCTAGCATTCCTAATGATTAGTTCATTACTGCAGGAGCTTAAAGGCAACCAATATAATGTTGTCAGTAAAATATTGGGAGAAATTCCCCGGATCTAGACTTCCCCGTACGTGTCCGTATCGACAAAACCAATAATCATGCATTAGAATGAGTTAAACAATGCAAGCATTGAGCAAAGAGGAAAAACCCTAACTAATGATGAAAGAAAGCATATGTCTTAATTCAAAGATGTACTCAACAAATCCATATATGAGAGCTTCAAGAGATTACATTGATTCCCCAACAAACATACAAGGTTTAGTTCACCATCGTCATGGTGAACCTAGATGAATAACAATGAAAGAATGAAAGAATAAACCCAATAAAAGGTGAAGAGGTAGCCTGAGCATCCAAGATCCTCCTTCAAAGGGGTGGAAGAGAGAGTGTTTGCCTCGTTTCTGCCAAAGATACTAATCCTAGGGACGTACAACCCTTTATATACTAATTTAGAGTTACAAAAGATTACAAAAGCCCAAGCCCAAAGAGTACCGCTCAGCGGTATTTACCGCTCAGCGGTAGTTGCGCGTCCTTTTCTTCCCCTCAGCGGCCATTTTGCCCCTCAGCGTGACTCCCGCAACCTCCTGAGTGCCGCTCAGCGGTAGTTTGCCGCTGAGCGGTGCCTTCGTCTTCTCTTTTTGCACTCTTTCTTGTCTTTTCTAATGTCACTTCTCTCCTTCTTCACTCTTTTCACCAAATTCACCTTAAAACCTGCACAAAAACACTGAAATCAAGCATAAACCTGTCCAGCTCTCTTATTTATGAAAATATGGATAAAATGCATGATTTCAAGCTAGTTTCTAAGTCTAAAGGTTGCTTTTAGTATCAAATTTAAGCATGAAAATAACAGTTTTTCAACTGTTATCACAACCCCAAACTTAGAACTTTGCTTGTCCTCAAGCAAACAAAATGTAACTCCATCTCCAACCAATTTATATGATGGTTCACTCATTCAAAAATCCTCTTTTTCAAGATAAGTAACAACTTCATTCAAACTTATGACCAAGAGTTCAATCAAGATGTGCACATGCTTTAGTGTTCACAAAGTCATTTAAGTTCCGACAAATGCTATTTTTCATGAATGATCAATCAATTAAGCATGGATGTTCATGTGCTTATGGAATCTTTCCTCACTAGGTAAAGTGTTTCACTCAACACGCAAGTGTATAAGAGGTAAAGTGTTTCACTCATTCACTCCACTATCACAATGTCACATGAATCAACTTTGCCTTTCATTTTACCACAATCAAAAACATTCACAAGCATGCATCATCACAAGGACTTTTCAATGGCTTATAATGTGGCTGGGCTAACAAGAAAATTGGTTTTTCTGGATCACAAAATCCTTGAGTTAAGAGAATCATAACAACACAATTATTCTTATTCATTCCCAACTTTCTTTTGCCTTTGCATTCGCATTGAGCTTTACTTCTTTTTCTTTGCTTTTCTTTTTCTTTGTATATTCTTACTTTTTAGCTCTTAGCTCAATGCTTTTCCTTTTTCATGATTTCCCAATAACCCCAAACTTGAACATTTATCAATACCACACAAGATATTCTACTTAACTCAAGGTAAAGATTTTCAATCAAGGGTTCAGTGTATATTCAAGGCTATGGGTTCAAAGGATAGAACACAAAATGTTCTCTTTTAATAGGCTAACTTTTATGAATTTGGCCAATAAAAAGGGTTTCAACAAACACGGCCTTGATCACATGATGCAAAACAAGCAATTGATTCAATCATAGAAAACCTGGGCAAAGTCATTCATGCTTTCAAAGTAATAGCATTCAACAATAACAACTCTGGAGCTCAAAACCTCACATATAAGCTCATTCACATTTGACATACACATCCTGCTTAATTTCACAATCACAATCATGATATCATGCATTTGTTCACAAAGCTTGTGAATCACCTGTATAAGCATTTTATGTGCACATCATCTCAACATCAATCAATCAAAAAGCATCATCAAGCATTACTTATCAAACAATCACAGTTAATAGCAAACCATCATAAGAAACCAGGTGTTCAATAGAGTACATCAACCCTAATCTAAAAACAAAAATAAATAAGTCCAGAAAACTTAAACCATAAAAGCATAAACATATGATAGCATTCATCAGCAAATGCTATCTGAGCTCCTCATCAGTCTGAGCTGTCCTCTGTATCTTCCTTCTTCTTGGATCTTATAGTCTTGATTCTTTTTGCCCGATGAGGAGGCCATCCCTGCATCAAACATAATTCACAAAACCAAAAGATACATTGTTAAGCATTAGTAAACACAATGAAGAAATCAGCCCCTTCAATGATGCTCTCTCCCAACCCCAAACTTAGATGGAAAACTAGTGAGCAAGTGAGTGGAAGGGAGATTTTCTTAAGAGGGAAGAGTAAAAAGATGTGGAAAACCTAGGAGAAGGTATGTGGGAGTGCTTGTGCAGAGAAGAGCTTGAAAGACTGAGAAATTTCGCAGCTTAGGGTTTAAAAATACCCTAATGGGCTCGGGTTCCGCTAAGGGGAACTTAAGCCCATCTGCGATAGTACCGCTCAGCGGTAATTGCCGCTCAGCGGCACTTTCGTGATGTGCCCTTCTCCTTCTTTTCTTGACCTACGTGCCTCCTAGACATACCCCTCACTGGTTCCCTGCAATTCAATGTTAAAAATGCTTATGCAAACCCTAACTAAAATAAACAAACAGAAAACAATCAATCAACTGGGTTACCTCCCAGGTAGCGCTTGTTTAACGTCACGAGCCTGACCCAAAATCCACCAACACCCCTCAGTAGGTGTTTCACTTACCAGCACCCATCAGTAGGTGCAAAATCTTCTCACCAACACCCATCAGTAGGTGTTATAAACTTAGTATCCTTCAGTAGATACTTAACCACCTAGCATCCTTCAGTAGATGCTAGATCCAACAAAATAATGTCCAGAATAATGTTCACAGTTTAAAAATTACAAAACAAATATCAAAATTAAAAGTTTGTAAATCCACTGGGTTGCCTCCCAGCAAGCGCTTCTTTAACGTCACTAGCTTGACCCAGTAAAGCTCACGTTCCATCTTCTTTGATGTTATCTTTCCACCAACTTATCAACTGCTTCCTTAGGACTGTTTTGGATTCTCTGGAATATGGAGACTCTATCTCTATCATCTCCTTCTCTTTAAAACCTTTTACAACCCACAACTTGTTCTTGAGTCTTACAGGTGTGCCAAGTTGAAGTCCTCTTTTCTTCCAGTCTCTAAGAACTTCCTCTCCTTTTCCACTTTCATCTACCTTGGGTACCTGAAAATACAAACAATGGTTATCAGAAACCTTAAGATTTTCATGTTTACCTCTAGTTATGGGTGCATCTTGAAATGCAGCTTTATAACTGGCCTCTTCCTCCCTTGCTTGTATCTCATCTTTAAACACATTCACCACCACTCTCTCCTCTCTGTCCTGGAGCACCACTATACCTTCATTAACATCTATAATAACCCTGGCCGTTTTCATAAACGGTCTTCCCAGTATGAAAGGTATCTTTTCGGTCTCCATCTTCATCACCACAAAGTCTGCCAAGAACTGAAGTTTGCCAACACAAACTACAATGTCTTCCGCAATCCCACATGGCTCCTTTGAAGATCCATCAGCCATTACCAGATTAACCTTTACAGGTTTTATTTTCACATGGCCAATTTGCTCCAATAGAGAGTAAGGCATCAAGTTAACACTTGATCCTAAGTCAAGGAGAGCTTTATTTACCTTTTTCTTCCCTATAGTGCAAGGGATAGAAAAACTACCTGGATCTACTGCTTTTGGTGGGAATGATTCTTTCTTAACAGTTACACACTTTTCATCATCATCATCTCTACGTTTTCTTTTTGTAGAGGTTCCCTCATCAGATTTTGTGTACACTGCTATTTTCTGTAAGATTTGTTCCCAAGGAGCTTCATTATCAACCATTCTGAATAAGTCTGTGAAATCCATTGGTTTCTCCTGATTTGTTGGAAAAGGAAAAGTATCCTTTCTTTCTTCTTCTCTTCTCTCTTCTGTTTCATCTTCTTCTAACTCAATAACTTCTTCATTCACACTTTTGACCACTTTACACTCTTCTCTAGGGTTAACCTCAGTATTAGCCCCAAAGTTTCTGTGTGGTCTTTCTTCCAACTGCTTAGTGATCTGACCCATCTGAATCTCCAAGTTCTTTATAGCAGCTTCAGTGCTCTTTTGGGAGGATTCAGTTTTCTGAATAAATTGTTGAAGAGTTTCTTCCAACCTTGTAGATCTTTCATTAAGCATAGAGATTTGTTGCCACATGGTTGGTTGCTGCTGCTGCTTATTATATTGGTTAGCCTGCCCAGTTTGTCCTTGGCCAATACTTGGATGTGGTTTCCAACCCTGATTATAATTACCTTGACGGTATGGAAACTGATTAGCCATGAAGTTAACATCCTCCACGGCTTCCACAGGAAAAGCACATTGGCCATTGATGTGATCTCCTCCACATAGTTCGCACAACTGGGTTTGTACTTGTGCAGCAGATTTTAACTCTTTTGGTAATGAAGCAAGAGTTTTGGTCAGAGTCTCCAGCTGTTGAGTCAGAATCTTATTCTGGGCTAGCAGAGCATCATGGGTTTGTAATTGAAGAACCCCTTTCTGTTGCATAGGGGCGCCTCTTTCATTGTGAAGCTCATTATCACTTGTAGCCATATTTTCAATGATTTCAGTTGCTTCCTCTGGAGTCTTCCATTTGATATTACCTCCTGCTGAGGCATTCAGCATCATCTTGGTTTGTGAACCAAGCCCTCCAAGGAAAATTAGGACTACTTCATGTTCTTTAAAGCCATGCATGGGAGTTTTTCGTAACAAGCTTTTATATCTGTCCCATGCATGCCCCAGTGATTCTTCCATGCCCTGCTTGAATGAAGATATCTCTTGCTTACCTTTAGTTACTTTAGATTGTGGGAAGTATTTGTTTAGAAACTTTGTAACCACTGCTTCCCACTCTGTGAAACTTTCTTCTGGAAAAGAGTTTAACCAAAGCTTAGCATTGCCTCCCAAGGAGAAAGGAAACAAGCTAAGTTTGATAGCTTCATCTGGCACCCCATTAATCTTGACCGTGTTGCAGATCTCATTAAAGGTAGTAAGGTGCTCATATGGGCTTTCATGTGATAACCCATTAAATTGATTACTCTTCACCAGTTGAATCAGTGCTGGTTTGACCTCCATGTTGGCAGCATTGACTCTAGGTCTAGCTATGCTATTGAAGTGCTGAGGCCCAGCAAGATTAGTGTAATCTGCAAGAGTTCTTCTAACATTATTGCCCTCCATACTTCCTGTGCTATGAACAGAACCTTGTGGTGATGATTGCAAGAGAGTTTCAGGAGAAGGGAAAAGTTCTCTAGACGTTCTGATTCTTCTCCTCCTTCTACTCTCTTCTAGACCTTCAAGAAGTGGTTCTGTTGTTTTCTTACTTCTAGTGCGAATTGCTTCCTGCATGCACAAGAAAACAAAACCCTAGAAAAGATTTGTTAGCACAAAAAGATATAAGAGAAGATATATATTCAAAAGATAAAAAGAAAATAAAAGATTCAGAAGATAAGAAGATAAAAGATTTAGAAGATAGAAAGATAAAAGATAAAAAAAATAAAAATAAAATCTAATCCTAAAAACAAAATCTAACCTAAAAGATAAAAAAGATAAAAATAATATAAAATAAAATAAAATCTAACCTAATAAAATCTAATCCTAAAAGATAAAATAAAATCTAAAAAGATAAAATAAAATCTAAACTAACTAAATAAAATAAAATCTAATCTAAAAAGATAAAACAGAAAAAGATAAAAACAGAAAATAAAAACAGAAATTTAAAATTAAAGTCAAAGATAATCAATAATCACACAAATTAACCAGTTAAACCACGAGTCCCCGGCAACGGCGCCAAAAACTTGATGGACAAATTTGTAAGCACCAAATTATGATGTCACAAACTTGTTTCACAATCGGCAAGTATGACCGAATCGTTCAAGTAATAAAACTTGGTAAGACCAAGTATCGTTCTTCCCAAAGGACTCACGGCCTAGTTTAGTTATGTGATTTGTTGATTAGCTAGGACTTACAAACGAAATATTCAAAGTTTAATATTCAAAGACGAAAATAAACATGTATGCATGAATTGATCAATGGCAAAGACAAAAGATAAACACTTTCAATGAATTATATGAATGAATATGTTGTTGGGGGTCAATTTCATCTCATCCACTCTCATATATTTTAGGAATTCAACATTCAAATCATCATTGTTAATGCCACTCTCTAATGTACCATTCTAGATGGCTTCTCCCTAATCAAATAGTTCATACAATTCCTAGCATTCCTAATGATTAGTTCATTACTGCAGGAGCTTAAAGGCAACCAATATAATGTTGTCAGTAAAATATTGGGAGAAATTCCCCGGATCTAGACTTCCCCGTACGTGTCCGTATCGACAAAACCAATAATCATTCATTAGAATGAGTTAAACAATGCAAGCATTGAGCAAAGAGGAAAAACCCTAACTAATGATGAAAGAAAGCATATGTCTTAATTCAAAGATGTACTCAACAAATCCATATATGAGAGCTTCAAGAGATTACATTGATTCCCCAACAAACATACAAGGTTTAGTTCACCATCGTCATGGTGAACCTAGATGAATAACAATGAAAGAATGAAAGAATAAACCCAATAAAAGGTGAAGAGGTAGCCTGAGCATCCATGATCCTCCTTCAAAGGGGTGGAAGAGAGAGTGTTTGCCTCGTTTCTGCCAAAGATACTAATCCTAGGGACGTACAACCCTTTATATACTAATTTAGAGTTACAAAAGATTACAAAAGCCCAAGCCCAAAGAGTACCGCTCAGCGGTATTTACCGCTCAGCGGTAGTTGCGCGTCCTTTTCTTCCCCTCAGCGGCCATTTTGCCCCTCAGCGTGACTCCCGCAACCTCCTGAGTGCCGCTCAGCGGTAGTTTGCCGCTGAGCGGTGCCTTCGTCTTCTCTTTTTGCACTCTTTCTTGTCTTTTCTAATGTCACTTCTCTCCTTCTTCACTCTTTTCACCAAATTCACCTTAAAACCTGCACAAAAACACTGAAATCAAGCATAAACCTGTCTAGCTCTCTTATTTATGAAAATATGGATAAAATGCATGATTTCAAGCTAGTTTCTAAGTCTAAAGGTTGCTTTTAGTATCAAATTTAAGCATGAAAATAACAGTTTTTCAACTGTTATCAGTTATAGACGTCTTTAAAGATGAGACGCAAACACAGGAGGAAGAAGCTAGTTATAAAGCTGCATTTCAAGATGCACCCATGACTAGCCGTAAAGATGAAAATCTCAAGGTTGCAGGTAACCATTGTTTGTTGTTTCAGGTACACAAGGAAGAAAAGATTGGAAGAGGAGGAGAAATTCCTGGTGACTGGGAGAAAAGAAGACTCCAACTTGGCACACCTGTAAGAATCAAGAACAAGTTGTGGGTTGTGAAGGGCTTTAAAGAGAAGGAGATGATAGAGATAGAGTCTCCACATTCTAGAAGGACCAAAACAGTTCACAGGAAACAGCTGAGGAGTTGGTGGGATGACAACATCAACTATAAAGAAGGAACTTGAGCTTTACTGGGTCAAGCTAATGACGTTAAAAGAGCGCTTGCTAGGAGGCAACCCAGTGATTTTAGAACTTTTAAATTTTACTTTGGTTAGTAATCTTTAAATCTGTTGAACATTATATTGCTGAACATAGCATCTACTGAAGGATGCTAGTTGGATATAACATCTACTGAAGGATGCTAAGTGTGTAACACCTACTGATGGGTGTTGGTGAGAAAATTTTGCACCTACTGATGGGCGTTGGTAAGTTTTTAACACCTACTGATGGGTGTTGATGAGATTTTAAACACCTACTGATGGGTGTTGGTGGATTTTGGGTCAGGCTCGTGACGTTAAACAAGCGCTACCTGGGAGGCAACCCAGTTGATTGATTGTTTTTGTTTGTTTCATTTTAGTTGCATAATAGGGTTTGCATAAGTATTCTAAACATTGAATTGCAGGGAACCAGTGAGGGGCATGTTTAGGAGGCACTTAGGTTAAGAAAAGAAGGAGAAAAGCACTTCACGAAAGTGCCGCTGAGCGGTACTATCGCAGATTGGCTTTGGTTGCCCCTTAGCGGAACCTGAGCCCATTAGGGTATTTTTATACCTTAAGCTGCGCATTTGCTCATATTTTCAGACTCTTCTCTGCACACACTCCTACATACCTTTTCAAAGGTTCTCTACAACTTTTCCCTCATCCCTCTTTAGAAAATCTCCCTTCCACTCACTTTCTCACTAGTTTTCCATCTAAGTTTGGGGTTGGGAGAGAGCATCATTGAAGGGGCTAATTTCTTCATTGTGGTTTACTAATACTTAACAATGTATCTTTTGGTTTTGTGAATTATGTTTGATGCAGGGATGGCCTCCTCATCGGGCAAAAAGAATCAAGACTATAAGATCCAAGAAGAGGAAGATACAGAGGACAGCTCAGATTGATGAGGAGCTGAGATAGCATTTACGGATGAATGCTGTCATATGCTTATGCTTTTGGGGTTTAAGTTTTCTAAACTTATTTATTTTTTGTTTTAGATTAGGGTTTGATGTACTCTATTGGAAACCTAGTTTGTTATGATGGTTTGCTATTAACTGTGATTGTGTGATAAGTAATGCTTGATGATGATTAGTGATTGATTGATGTTGAGATAGATGTGCACATTAAAATGCTTATACAGGTGATTCACAAGCTTTGTGAACAAATGCAGGATATTATGATTGTGATTGTGAAATTAAGCAGGATGTGTATGTCAAATGTGAATGAGCTTATATACATTTGTGTGTGATAGTAGAGTGAATGAGTGATTACCTCTTATACACTTGTGTGTGAGTGAAACACTTACCTAGTGAGGAAATATTCCATGAGCACATGAACATCCATGCTTAATTGATTGATCATTCATGAAATATAGCATTTGTTGGAATTTAAATGACTTTGTGAACACTAAAGCATGTGCACATCTTGATTGAACTCTTGGTCATAAGTTTGAGTGAAGTTGTTACTTATCTTGAAAAATAGGATTTTTGAATGAGTGAACCATCATATGAATTGGTTGAAGATTGAGTTACATCTTGTTTGCTTGAGGACAAGCAAAGTTCTAAGTTTGGGGTTGTGATAAGAGTTGAAAAACTGTTATTTTCATGCTTAAAATTGACACAAAAAGCAACCTTTACACTTAGAAACTAGCTTGAAATCATGCTTTTATCCATATTTTCAGAAATAAGAGAGCTGGACAGGTTTATGCTTGATTTCAGTTGATGGAGCCAAATTCCAGAGGAAACCAGTGGTCTAAAGCTCCCAGATCAGAGGTGTGGTAGATGTGTTGGTGTGCAGCGGAATGGATGGAGTAAATGGTGATGGAAATGTTTGAATGAAGCAAGGTAAAATGAGTGAAGCCTCTCAGCTCAGAAAGCCTTCATATAATGGAAGGAAGCTTGAGAGAAAATGAAGAATTAGCTAGCAATGTTGACTCAAGAGCAGAATGCAAGACTGGAATATATTTCTCAGCATTTGGGCATAGCTCTAAAGTACCCACACAAGGAAGAAACCCTCCTATTTATAAGTGAAGATGGGTCTCTTTTCTGAAATGAAATCCCGCCTAATTTCAAATGGGAAGCCTAACAGCAACGCCAAATCCTTCCAGCAAATCCCATGCCTTGCTCTAGGTCAGATCCTCACGTGTTTGAAGCATCTTCTCATCCAACGTTGGGCTATTTTGGGGTTTTGGCTGGGCGCATATGACTTTGGCAGCAAGCTTCTCCAACCAGGCCTTCCTTTCACGTGCCAAATGCCATGCTGGCAGCTGCTCCCTCCAATTTATTTAATCCTACAAAACAAAGTAAACATGCTTAATTAAGAGAAGAAGGTTTAAGATAATTCACCTTGCATAGAAGCAAAATATTAAGTGATCCTTCTTCCTCTTGAACTCTCTTAGCCATGGCTCTAGTAAGAGGTCCAATGTATGTCTTAGATGGTCTTCCATCATCAGTGTTTTTTGTGCAGGTTTTAAGGTGAATTTAGTGAAAGAAGTGAAGAAGGAGAGAGATGGAATCAGAAAAGTCAACCAGAAACCAGAAAAGTCAACCAGTCAACCAAAAAAGTCAACCAGTCAACCAAAAAGTCAACCAGTCAACCAGAATACGAAAAAAGTCAACCAGACGAGTTTTGGGCCAGTTTTATGCGATTTTATGATCTGTTTGGGCCTGGACCCGTTTTCTATTATTTTTATGTCCTATTTAAAGACCTAGATGTCTTAGGGTTGGTATCTTTGGCAGAAACGAAGCAAACACTCTCTCTTCCACCCCTTTGAAGGAGGATCTTGGATGCTCAGGCTACCTCTTCACCTTTCTAGGGTTTTATCTTTCATTCTTTCATTATTGTTCATCTAGGTTCACCATGAATATGGTGAACTAAACCTTGTATGTTTGTTGGGGAATCAATGTAATCTTTTGAAGCTCTCATATATGGAATTTGTGCTTGCATCTTAATCTAAGACTTATGCTTTCTTTCATCATTAGTTAGGGTTTTTCCTCTTTGCTCAATGCTTGTTTTGTTTAACTCATTCAATGCATGATTATTGATTTTGTCGATACGGGAACGTACAGGGAAGTCTAGATCCGGGGAATTTCTCCCAATAAGTATATTGGTTGCCTTAAGCTCCTGTGCTAAATAAACTAATTATTAGGAATGCTAGGAATCGTATGAACTCGTAATTAGGGAGAAGCCTTCTGGAAAGGTAATTTAGAGAGTGGCAAACAATGATGATTTGAATGTTGAATTCCTAAAATATGAGAGTGGATAAGATGAACTTGACTCCCGACAACATATTCATCAATATATTTCATTGAAAGTGTTTGTCTTTTGCTTTAGCCATTGATCAACCTCATGCATACATGTTTATTTTCGTCTTTTGCATATTAAACTCCATTTATTTTGTTCTTAAGTCTTAGCTAATCAACAAATCACATAACTAAACTAGGCCGTGAGTCCTTTGGGAGAACGATACTTGGTCTTACCGAGTTTATTACTTGAAACGATTCGGTCATACTTGCCGATTGTTAAACAAGTTTGTGACATCATATTTTGGTGATCATAAATTTGTGCATAAATAATTCCATACAACTTTTAAGATAGTATTTTAGATAACTCTATTGAAATGATAGTTCAATTTGCTACAATAGATGTCCAACATTCAATCGTCGTC
This sequence comes from Vigna nakashimae, assembly GCA_034642375.1. Taxonomy (NCBI): domain Eukaryota; kingdom Viridiplantae; phylum Streptophyta; class Magnoliopsida; order Fabales; family Fabaceae; genus Vigna; species Vigna nakashimae. The sequence continues at coordinate 17,343,106 of CM067763.1, forward strand.
ATCATGATCTTCATCTTCATTGCTTTCTTCTTCATCATCATCTTCTTCTTTGTCGTCGTCATCATCATCATCATGATCATCTTCTTCTTCTTCTTCTTCTTCTTCTTCTTCTTCCTCTTCTTCTTGTTCTTCATCACCTTGTATTGGTGCTTCTAATTCATCTCCATCACCATCAGGGTTGACCAATGCGGTTATACGTTCAACTTCAATAATTTCTTGTGGTTGTGACATTTGGTCAAGTTGGTAGGCAACGTCTTCCTCAACCTCATTTGAGTCAATGCGACCTCTAGGCTTGGTTTGTATTGCTACGACCCAACCACGCTTGTCAATATTGCGAAATGGTGGATATGGCACATAATAAACCTGTCTGACATTAGTTGGTAGAATGAAAGGATCAAATGATCCATATCTTAATCTCTGGTTGAGTTCGACAATATTAAAGCGTGGATCAACTCTAGTACCAGCTCTAGAAGGATCAAACCATTCACAATAAAAAAGTACTACTCTGTTTGGAGAAGTAGTGTTGTTGTACTCTAGCTCATATATTTTTTGAATGATGCCGTAGAAATCATCATAACAACCCTCTGTTAGGCCCTTCACATACACACCACAATTTGATGTTTTCTTTCCTTTAGACCATTCATGTGTATGGAATTTGTAACCATTGGTGAAGTAAGTGTGCCATTCTTTGACACATCTCATTGGCCAATTCGAGAGATGTCTTAACTCTTGAACTGTGGGAGTTAATGCCTGATTAAAAACCTACAAAGACACTAAAAAAATTATAAAAGCAAGAGTCAAATTAACCGATTTCTAAATGTAGGAAAAACAACAGACCTGATTTCTAAACCAATGGGGAAACTCTGAGTGTATTCTAGGAGAAGTATTTCCTTCTGCGACTTGCTCAGCCATAAGAAATGAGCTAGTACAAATGAAATTCATTAGTGTATAACAATTGTGTCGTTGGAAAGATAAGAGATGGATGATGACATACTCAAGGTACGACTTAACTTCACTGCAATTGATTAAGACATGGACATGAGCAGAATTGAATTCAGCATCAGTTAACCAATGTGTGAATTCTTTCCCTGCGTGACGGCCTGATTGTCGAAAAACTGATAATGCACCTTCACATGGTTCAACTTTTCATTGCATTTCATTTCTGACATGAGTGGGGGATAACATGAAGTTTTTGAAATAATGTGAACAAAAATACGTTGTCTCTCTGTGCAAGTAAGCTGCACAAATTGAGCCTTCTACTCTAGCTTTATTTTTAACTGAACGTTTGGATTCTCCCATAAACCTTTCAAATGGATACATCCACCTGTACTGCACCGGTCCCCCAAGCCAAGCTTCATATGCAAGATGAATTGGAATATGCTCCATTGAATCAAAGAATGCAGGAGGGAATATTCTTTCCAATTTGCAGAGAATAATTGGGATATTTTCATCCATCTTTTTAAGGGAATTCTCCTTTAGTGTCGTGCAACACAAATCTTTAAAGAAGTTACTAATTTCTATCAATGGATTTAACACGTGCATTGGCAAACAACTGAACGCAAGAGGAATGAAAGTCTCCATGAATACATGGCAATCATGACTCTTCAACCCTTGAATAATACCGTTCTGAACATTGGCACATCTGGACAAGTTAGAAGCATATCCATCTGGCATTCTAAGCTCCTTGATCCATCCATACACTATTCTTGTCTCGTCTTTTGACATGGTGTAATTTGCTTTTGGTTTAAATAATCGGCCATTACCTTGCGCCTTCAACTTTAAGTCTTTTCGTCCACAATACAAAGGTAAATCTTTTCTTGCTTTCTCATTATCTTTTGTCTTACCTATAACACTCATAACTGTGTTGAACACATTGTCAAAGAAATTTTTTTCTGTGTGCATGACATCGAGGTTGTGTCTTAGCAAGTTGTCTTTCCAATAGGGAAGTTCCCAGAATATGCTTCTTTTAGTCCAATTATGCCATTCTCCAAACCCTTCTATCCTATTGTGACCAGATTCAGTGACTTTTGGATAGTCTTTAACTCTTCTCCAAACGTGTGATCCAGTCAACTTCGGCAGGGGCAAATCCGTTTCAACTTGCCCTTTGCGAAATGCCTTTTTGTTTCTTCTAAAGGGGTGATCAATGGGCAAGAACCGTCGATGGCAGTCAAACCAACTACTTTTCCGACCATAACTCAATTGGAATGACTTTGTATGTTCCATGCAATGTGGACAAGCTAATCGACCATGCGTGCTCCAACCAGATAACATGTCGTACGCTGGGAAGTCATTAATAGTCCACATCAAGGCTGCCCTCATCAGAAAATTTTGCTTCCTTGAAACGTCATACGTCCAAACACCATTCCATAACTTCTTCAAATCATCAATCAAAGGCTCCAAATAAACATCAATCAATGATTTGGGATTAGATGGACCTGGTATTATACACGATAAAAACATGTAAGGCTTTGTCATACACATCTCAAGTGGTAGATTGTATGGGGTAACTAGCACGGGCCAGCATGAATATGGTGATGCAGAGGCCTGAATGTACGGGGTAAACCCATCAAAGCATAGACCAAGTTTGACGTTATGCGGTTCACTAGCAAAGGAAGGATGTTTACGATTGAAGTGCTTCCAAGCTTCACCATCAGAAGGATGACGCAAAAATTCTTCAGTTTTGTTACCATCATGCCATGTCATGTGTTCTGATGTTTGCATTGAAGTAAACATTCTTTGTAATCTTGGAATTATAGGCAAGTAGAACATGAAGATCAACAAAATGAAGAACCTGGACATGAAGAACCTGCACATGAAGAAAATGAAGAAGCTGGACATGAAGAAAATGAAGAACCTATACATGAAGAAAATGAAGAACGTGCAGATGAAGAACCAGCTTGTACCATGGTTGTAGAAGAAGAAGGAGTCGCCGCTGACCATCCAATAGTTGTCGTTGACGTTGGCGATGGTGTTGATGATGGTGAAGGAGAAGTGGATGTACAACCGTTGAATGTACTGGCTTTGTGTTCTTTTGTTGGTGATCCAAAAACAGTCGTGGATTTGGATAAGTTGTACCACGCAGTTACGCGAAGAGACATTCCACGGAGGTTAGAACACAGTGATTTTTTATAAGTTGTTGTTATCGGTAGTTGAATTTATGGTGAATGATATTCGTAGGTGAATTAATGATGTTGTTTTTTCAGGTACGTCTCTGAAATTATGTATCAACTGTTGAGCACAAGTGAATGTAGCTCTTTAGGGCCAAGGCAATGTGTAGACAACATGGTAATTATACAGTTGACTTTAATTACTGTTGTCATTCAATTTAGAAAGTTCATAAATTTCATGTTGAAGTTGTTAATTGTTGTGCAGGCTTTAATTTTTGCAGCAACAATGTTCATGTACTTTGAAAAAAGGTTGACTGGAGTCATAAAGAGGATTGTATTCAGTCCTATGTTTGGGGTAAATGGTTTAAGTAGGTGTTGTTGGTTTTTGGTAGCCTAGAATTTAACATTGACATGGTTGTTTAATGATGTTTTAATTTGATATTGAAGACCCATGTCCTGCACGACTATAGGAAACGACCAGTCAATCAACATGTGTGGCAACTTCTTGACTACCAGCCATATTTTCGATATGATCTGGTTCGACTTGAGGCCTTATTGTCTGCTGATTGGGTGAGTAAGATGTACTTTGTAAGCAGATCCTTGTTTTTTAATGTGGGTTACTATTTTGACATATTCCAAACAATGTGTAGGTGTTCATCCCAATTGTAAGTGATGGTCATTGGTGGTGTTATGCACTGAAGGTCTGCACTTTTCAGTTTTATGTCATAGACTCACTTGCCAATGGTATCAAAGGACGTTGTCGGATTGATAGAAGCATTGTAAGCTTTACCTTGATTAAAAAATTGTTTGGAAAATGACTTCTTAAATCGTACTTAGTTTAAACTAAGTGTTTTCGTTATTTTAACCAAACAGGCTCAAAATATACAACGCCTTTGGGGTTTGTTGACGGATAAACTTGAAGAGACTAAGTGTCCTTTGTTAGTTGAGAAAGCCAACATCCCAGTCCAACCAAACACGTAATTATATTTGACCTATGTCTTAAAAAATTTTGTGATTCCATTGACAAAATTAATGGATGTCTTTTTGAATTTGAACAGATACGATTGTGGTGTAATCATGATGAAAGCTATTGAAATCTGGGATGGAGAGGAGAAATATGATGGAAAAGCATGCCTGATTACAAATGTATGTTAAATTATGAATTTCTCAATATTACATTATTAGACCGTTGACATTGGTTATGAATTCCAATATGTTCATTTCAGGAAGAGTTGGCTGCGTTTAGGAAAAACTTTATATGTGACTGGATCCTCGACGAGGACAACGTACGAAGATTGGAGACGCTGCAACATTTTGGATTACTATAGGATTAGAAACGTGTCCTTCGTTTAGATTATTCATCAGTAGTAAAAGAATATACATTGTAGACAATTATACTATTGAAAGTGTATTACTTGGATTTATGTACATGTGAACTTGTTCTAGTAATAATCAATACAGGTGAAGTATTGGTAATATTGATTTTGGTTGTGTTTGTTTTTAGTTGGAGTGAGTTTGTTTATTCCTTACGAAAAGTGCATCGCTGCTCCCCTATTTTTATTGAAGAACTCTTGTTAGGGCCTGGCGAGTGTACGAAAGAAGAAGATATAGGAGGGACAGGGGAGAGGACGAGCGTCCTGAGCAAGAAGGGAACCGTACGGTAGCGGACGAGCGTTCTGAGCAGGAGATAACGAGGGGCGAGGACGAACGCCCTCAGCGAGAGGAGGCCGAACGAGCGGGGCAACAAGGAGTGAGGACGAGCGCCCAGAGCGAGCATAGCGAGGACGTACGTTCGGAGCGAACGGGGCAACGAAGAGAAAGGACGAGCGTCATGAACGAGCAGAGCATGGACGAACGTCCTGAGCAAGGGGAGGCAACGAGGGGCGACGACGAGCGTCCTAAATAAGGACGAGCGTTCTGAACAAAGGGAGACGACAACGTACGTCTAAATGGCAAGCGGAAGGACAGGCGGGAATTCAAGGGACGTTCAGCAGAGTAATAAATACAATAAATAAGGATAGAATGATTCTTTCCAGATAATTATAATAAATGGGCAATTACTATTATTCCCTACCTTTTCTGGAAGGAATGATTAGTATTAATAAGGGAGGCACCTAGAGCTTAGGGTATGTTTTTGATTATTTGAGTACTGTAAGAGAGGTTATGCTCTCGTGTGACTGAAGGAGACCCTGCTCCCAGTCATTGGTTGTGTTTTGTGATTACCAAAGTTGCAATAATAAAGAGTTTTATTCAGTTAAGTAGGTTCGTTCACCGTGAGAGGCAAGTTACGTGGTCAGGCACGTAACAACTCCCCATTTAGTAGGTCAGATAAATTTGTTCCATTTCATTCAGACACCCTTACCTGGTAGGTGGTTTTCTTGTGAACTTGTACCTCTGGCTGTAGTTATAAGGCAATGGGAAGGCATGGGTGGGAAGGCAGTAATGAGCTGCTGTAATCGATTACAGTGACGCTGTAATCGCTTACGATTTACATGTACCGAAAGTGCGTGGCTGGTCCACTGTTATTACTGAGTTGCTCCCCACTTCTGGGCTGGACCTAACTACTTTGGCTTCATTGACACAGCATGACCTGGTTGGTGGTTTGTCTTGGAAACCTGTACGTGTGGATGCAGTCATAAGGGAATGGGACATGATTACGGTGGCCCCAACATTGTGTTTTCATGACTGGATGAAGGAACCGGGTAAGGCAGGGGTGGGAAGGCAGTATTGGGCTTGTGTAATCGATTACAGATACGCGGTAATCGATTACTATTGACGTGTACCAAAAGTGCGTTGCGGGTCCCCTGTTATTACTGAGTTGCTCCCAGCTTCTGGGCTGGACCTAACTACGTTGGCTTCATTGACACACCATGAACGAACCGGGTAAGGCAGGGGTGGGAAGGCAGTATTGGGCTTGTGTAATCGATTACAGATACCCTGTAATCGATTACTATTGATGTGTACCGAAAGTTCGTTGCGGGTCCCCTGTTATTACTGAGTTGCTCCCCACTTCTGGGCTATACCTAACTACGTCGGCTTCATTGACACACCATGAAGGAACTGGGTTAGGCAGGGGTGGGAAGGCAGTATTGGGCTTGTGTAATCGATTACAGATACCCTGTAATCGATTACTATTGACGTGTACCGAAAGTTCGTTGCGGGTCCCCTGTTATTACTGAGTTGCTCCCCACTTCTGGGTTGTACCTAACTACGTTGGCTTCATTGACACAGCATGACCTGGTTGGTGTTTGTCTTGGAAACCTGTACGTGTGGATGCAGTCATAACGGAATGGGACATGATTAGGGTGGCCCCAACATTGTGTTTTCATGACTGCATGAACGAACTGGGTAAGGCAGGGGTGGGAAGGCAGTATTGGGCTTGTGTAATCGATTACAGATACCCTATAATCGATTACTATTGACGTGTACCGAAAGTTCGTTGCGGGTCCCCTGTTATTACTGAGTTGCTCCCCACTTCTGGGCTGGACCTAACTACGTTGGCTTCATTGACACAGCATGACCTGGTTGGTGTTTGTCTTGGAAACCTGTACGTGTGGATGCAGTCATAACGGAATGGGACATGATTAGGGTGGCCCCAACATTGTGTTTTCATGACTACATGAACGAACTGGGTAAGGCAGGGGTGGGAAAGCAGTCTTGGGCTTGTGTAATCGATTACAGATACCCTGTAATCGATTACTATTGACGTGTACCAAAAGTTCGTTGCGGGTCCCCTGTTATTACTGAGTTGCTCCCCACTTCTGGGCTGTACCTAACTACGTTGGCTTCATTGACACAGCATGACCTGGTTGGTGTTTGTCTTGGAAACCTGTACGTGTGGATGCAGTCATAACGGAATGGGACATGATTAGGGTGGCCCCAACATTGTGTTTTCATGACTGCATGAACGAACTGGGTAAGGCAGGGGTGGGAAGGCAGTAATGCGCTGCTGTAATCGATTACAGTGACGCTGTAATCGCTTACGATTTAGATGTACCGAAAGTCTGTGGCGGGTCCACTGTTATTACTGAGTTGCTCCCCACTTCTTGGGTGGACCTAACTACGTTGGCTTCCTTCACACAGCATGACCTGGTTGTTGTTTGTCTTGGAAACCTGTACGTGTGGATGCAGTCATAAGGGAATGGGACATGATTAGGGTGGCCCCAACATTGTGTTTTGAGGACTGGATGAAGGAACTGGGTAAGGCAGGGGTGGGAAGGCAGTATTGGGCTTGTGTAATCGATTACAGTGATGCTGTAATCGCTTACGATTTAGATGTACCGAAAGTCAGTGGCTGGTCCACTGTTATTACTCAGTTGCTCCCCACTTATTGGGTGGACCTAACTACCGTGGCTTCCTTGACACAGCATGAAGGAACTGGGTAAGGCAGGGGTGGGAAGGCAGTATTGGGCTTCTGTAATCGATTACAGTGACGCTGTAATCGCTTACGATTTAGATGTACCGAAAGTCTGTGGCTGGTCCACTGTTATTACTCAGTTGCTCCCCACTTATTGGGTGGACCTAACTACAGTGGCTTCCTTGACACAGCATGAAGGAACTGGGTAAGGCAGGGGTGGGAAGGCAGTATTGGGCTTCTGTAATCGATTACAGTGAGATAGTAATCGCTTACCATTGACGTGTACTGAAAGTGCGTGGCTGCTCCACTGTCATCTAAGGACACTTTGTCATTTGTATGGTTATTCAAATGTTGGCTAAGATGCATGGGAAACAAGGCGCCTCACAGTATTGTAACCGATCAATGTAAGGCGATGGCAAATGCAATTCAAGACGTGTTCCCTAAAACAAAGCATAGGTGGTGTTTGTGGCACATCATGAAAAAGCTACCTGAAAAATTTCAAGGGTATAACAATTATGTTGGGATCAAGTGTGATATAAAATCCCTTGTCTATGAGTCTGGTAATGCAGGAGAGTTTGAAATTGGCTGGAAACGACTACTTAGCACACATAGTTTAGAAAGTAATGAATGGCTATGTAATATGTATGAAGAGAGACAAAAATGGGTCCCTTGTTACTTGAAGAATCAATTTTGGGCCGGTATGTCCACAACTCAAAGAAGTGAGGGAATGAATGCTTTCTTTGATGGATTTATCAATTCCAGTACCACACTTCAACAGTTTGTAGTGCAGTACGATAATGCTCTTAAATTCAAGGCCCAAAAAGAAATTGAAGCTGACTTCTCCTCTCTTAATACCAATGTTCCATGTGGGTCTCAATCACCAATTGAGAGACAATTTCAAGTTGAGTACACACATGCAAAATTTGAAGAAGTACAGATTGAGTTTCGGTGCAGGATGAATTGTTTCATCAAGAACACGGTCAAGGACTGTATTTTGAACGAGTACACAATAAAAGAAGAGTTCATGTCGGATGGGAAATGTGACGCAAAATATTACCATGTTGAATTTGATCCTGTTACAAACGATACAAGGTGCTCTTGCCTACTGTTTGAGTTTAGAGGCATCCTATGTCGCCATTCGTTATTGGTTTTGGGGCAGGAAGATGTACAAAATGTCCCCTCGAAATATGTTCTTCGTCGTTGGAGCAAACTTGTTCGAAGAAAGCACACACTTATTAGAGCATCTTATAGTCAATTGCATCAGGAACCGAAGATGCAAAGATACCAATCGTTGTGTAAGCGGTTCTATGACATAGCTGAGGCTGCGTGTGAATCTGAAACTGCTTCTAATGACTTGGAGAAAGAATTGGAATGTTTATCTAAAAAATTGGGTTTCACTTCACCACTGAAAAATAACATCATAAGTGAGGAAGGACAACTAAGGTATGAGAATCCTTTGACCGATACTCCATCGAGCCATACATGTGGAAGCACTGATGTACTTGTTCGAAGTCCAGTCGCTGTTAAGCGAAAAGGCAGACCGAGAACTAATAGATTGAAGTCAGCCGTTGAGAGTAGAACTAAAAAATCTAAATCGGCTCCAAGGAAACATTCTGCAACAACAACTGTTCAACCACCCGTGAGTACTTCAAATATTGTAATACACGTATTATTCATTACTTTTCTTATATGTTGGTAATATGTGTTCCTTTGTGCAATCAGGAAACCACAACAAGTACTGTTGCACAACTGCAACAACGAGAGGATCATACAACCCAAAGCCATGAAGTTTCCCAAGTATCTGAAGTTCCTCCAAATGGATTTATGTCATTGTTATCTGCTGTTCATAACAATTTACATAATACACAATGTTGATATATATGGGTTTCGGATGATATGCTTGTACATTATCTGTTACTGGAATGATGTCCATAACCTCCACAGGTAAAATCTTCAATATCAAACACAGCACATGCAAGGCAGTAGTAATCGATTACAAAAATTGTGTAATCGATTACATCACTGGTTTTCACATTTAATTTACTTCCTGACGGTTGAAAACAAAATTTTTTCTGTTTCACAGGACAATGCGCTGACAGTTAATGCTGTCACCGGACAGTTACTGCTGCTCACCCACTACCACAATTTCATATTAAATACAACTGTAACCTACATCAGTCCTTTGATAACTGTCTACCACAAACCATTTAACTTCCTACCCCCTTTGGAAAGCGTGGTAACCCAAATGGCAGATCGGGCTCAGAAGAAAATGAGGGCTTCTTCTTCGACACGGGGGCCTCCCAATCGGCCACCGCCATCCCCACCACTCTCTCCACCACTTACGAGTAATGAACTGTTCTCCAACGATGACCAATATGAAAGGTTCTCTACACATTTCTTTGAGCGTCCAATACTGCAAGGGAAGTATCTTGATGTTGACTTTTTTGGTGATGGTACATTCGAATTCTTCGACATCTTGACAAAAGCTGGGCTAATTGATTTTGTCGCTTATAGACGCCACTACTACCCTGAATTAGTCCGTGTTTTCTATAGCAATATGCGGGTTTCTGATTCCGGAGTAATAAGAACTGAGGTGAAAAAGGTAAAAATCACAATCAAACCTTCACTTTTTCATAAACTAACCTCCATCCCTTCTGTTGGTGCTCGTTTTGAAGGAAATCTTGTTGACGAGTGGAAAGATGAATACAATTCTGTTAGTGCTAGGCAATTGATCTGCAAACCGGGTTCAAACATACAAGGTAGAATACTGGCCGGCACTATGAAGTTTCAAACTAGGATACTACATTATGTACTTTGTCGTATATTAGTTCCTCGATCAACGAATGTTGCACAGGCAACAGAGGAGGACATTATGTTGCTGTGGGCACTAATGAATTCTGTTCAGATTAATTGGGGGCATGTCATTCGAAACAGGATGAAAAGGGCTACCAGGGACAACGCCCAACTACCATATCCCCATCTAATAACCACATTCATGGAACACTTTGGTGTGCCTACAGAAACTGATCCTTTTACCCAAGTCAAGAACAAACAGAGGATTGGTTTGGAAGTTCTATCATCATTTGGTTATCACAAAACTCATGAAGGAATTTGGGTTCCCAAAGTTGACGTTGGGAATATACAAGAACAAGTAGGGATTGAAGAAGATGTGGAAGTTGGTAATGAAGAACATGAAGTCCGTCAACCCTCTGTCAATCCACAACCAACCTCTTCCCACACATTGACTGAAGTCATCAATCAAATACAAGAACTCCGCACTTTCGTGGGCGACAGATTTGACACAATTGAAAATCGTGTTGGAGTCCTTCACGAAGAAGTCATTCAACTCCGCAATCAACTTGAGAGACAACCACCTGCTTAGATAACATTTCTTTCTATAATGTTATGTCCCTTTTAATTTCAAAACTTGTTCTCTGATGTAATCTTGTTAACTCATTCTCTTAATGTACGTGGTTTTTATTATTGTTATCAAGTACTGGAACAAGTTCTTACGTCACTGAATAGGTTATTTATTTATTCAATATTCTCGTATTCGAAGTTCAAGTTATAACTATAAAGATCCTTTGATGTCTGGGTACATAATACACTACTGGGGAGTTATTGAACCTTGTGTGGGTAGACCAGACACACTTCTGGTACAGAATGATATTGGTGTGATATTAATCGATTACGACTTCCTGGTAATCGATTACAGCACCCTTAGTTATTCCCAGGTTTCCCTGCCATGATCTCTGAACCTGCCAAACAGTGAAAAAAAAGTACTGGGGAGTTAACCAACCCTCTGTGGGTAGACCACAAATACTTTATGTACACTTATTCAAATGTTGGTATATTAATCGATTACGACTCCCCGTTAATCGATTACACCACCGTTAGTTATTCCAAGGTTTCCATGCCATGATCTCTGAACCTGCCAAACACTGAAAAAATGGTTCTAGACAATACTGGGGAGTTATTCAATCTTACATGGGTAGACCCGTCAGACTTTTGGTACACTATTTTATCGTTGTTATTTTAATCGATTACGGGTCCCTGGTAATCGATTACACCACCGTTAGTTATTCCCACGTTTCCCTTCCATGATCTCTGAACCTGGCAAACAATGAAAAAACGTTTCCAGCCAGCACTGGGGAGTTATTCAATTTTGTGTGGGTAGACCAGTCAGAATTTTGGTACACAATGAGATTGTTGTTATATTAATCGATTACGGGTCCCTGGTAATCGATTACACTACCCTTAGTTATTCCCACGTTTCCCTTCCATGATCTCTGAACCTGGCAAACACTGAAAAATCGGTTCCAGCCAGTACTGGGGAGTTATTCAATATTATGTGGGTAGACCAGTAAGAATTTTGGTACACAATGAGATTGTTCAATTAATAATCGATTACGGTTCCTTGGTAATCGATTACACCACAGTTAGTTATTCCATGGTTTCCCTCCCATGATCTCTGAACCTGCCAAACACTGAAACAACGGTTCCAGCCAGTACTAGGGAGTTATTAAATTTTTTGTGGGTAGTCCAGTCACAATTTTGGTACACCATGACATTGTTGTTATATTAATCGATTACGTGTCCCTTTTAATCGATTACAGCAACGTTTGTTATTCCCAGGTTTCCCTGCCATGATCTCTGAAGTTGGCAAACACAAAAAAAAAACTACTAGGGAGTTAATTAACCCTGTTTGGGGAGACCAGACACACTTCTAGTACACAATGAGATTATTGGTAAATTAATCGATTACGACTCCCCGTTAATCGATTACACCACCATGACTTTGTCCCAGGTTTCCCTGGAATGATCTGTGAACCTGGCAAACAATCAAAAAACGCTACCATACACTACTGGGGAGTTTGTCAGCCCTGTGTGGGTACACCACTCATACTTTTGGCACACAATGAGATAGTTGTTATATTAATCGATTACGAATACCAGGTAATCGATTACAGCACCGTTAGTTGTTCCCCAGGTTTCCCTGACATGATCTTTGAACCTGCCAAACACTGACAAAATGGTTCCATACATTACTGGAGAGTTATTCAATCTTATGTGGGTAGACCAGTCAGACTTTTGGTGCAGAATGAGATCCTTGTTATATTAATCGATTACGGGTCCCTAGTAATCGATTACATCACCGTTAGTCTGTCCCAGGTTTCCATGCCAGGAACTCTGAAGCTGGTAACACCTTCGTTTCCTCTTCCAAACGCATTATGGTTCACAAAACCTTGCACAATGACGAAGACCGTGCACAAAACCTTTTAAGAACGCTGAAAAAACACGACCAAACACTACTGGGGAGTTATTTACCCATTTTTGGGTATCGCGGACATACTTTTGGTAAACATTCCCATTTCTGGACTAGTAATCGATTAACTCTCCTGTAATCGATTACAGCTTCCTCAGACCTGGACATTTCATATAACTACCACAATTTGAACTTCCCACTGCTACCAAACAACAAATGGAATTATTATAACATTCAAAACTGAAACAACCACTTTCTTTATCAACAATACCAAAGCAAATTGTTCCAAATACAACTATCCATAATTAAACATAATCCTAATACTGGAATAATCAGAAATTACATTAATCAATCAAGTTTCGGACTATATCCAGTGTAGGGAGTTCTACAAACATGGCTTTTGTAACGTTTTCGACGTACTCTTTCCTTCATAACGCTTTCATGGCTGTAAACTCCTCCCTCACAGTCAAAGTTAATGTCAAAATCATGTTGGTTACACGGTGTACTGTAACCACCTTCATCTTTATTATTCCCTTCAAGCAGCTCAGCTTGCAATCTAGATAACTCTTCTTCAAGTTCTTCAATTACACCATCTTGTTCCTCTAAAGCATCATTAATACCTTTAATCAGTTTCATATTGATTGTTGATTTGTCTTCTTTATTCAATTCCTCTCCATTTGAATTAACTGATGCTTTGACACATGTTTCAATGTTTTCTGTCCTTGATGCACCATAATCATCAAGCATCTGCAATTTCATCACAATTACCATTACATAAAACATTCATTCAAACAAATGTAATAAAATGATAAAGTACATACCACACCCGTCTCCATTGCACGTTTAATGAACTTGTCACCAACATTTATATTCATCCAATGCAAAAATCTTGGATATTTATGTACACAAACATTGGAAGGAATGAAACGATCACAAAACCATACCTGAAATACATCATAGACGTCATAATTAGTCATCTCAATTCACAAACAGCAAACAATCCATGGAACAAATTTACCTGGAACACGTATACACAACCATCCACATAAACAGTGGTTGCACCTTTTCCTCTATTCCACGCTGTACAAGCTTTGCACAGACTGCTAAGTAGATAATGGTACACTATACGAGCCCAACAAAAAGTTCCCAGATCACTGATTCTATCAACAATTTCAAACAAAATTGGGAATATTGTTCTGCTGCGATTAGGAAACAGTACTTCACTCATTGCTACCAAAATGTACAACCTACAAACATCTATTGAAGGCAACTTTTTGTGTTGCTTCAAAATAAATTCATAGACCAAATCCAATTCATATTTTCCATCACCAAAGTACTTGCGACAATGACTTTCACTGAGTTTGTTTTCATTCAATTTAATCTGCTCACCAACCAAACCCAACCCTAGGCTTAAGCTGACATCTATTTCCTTGAATTCAACAAATTTATCTCTAAAACTAAAACCACCTCTGTCATCATCCCATCTAATCAGTAAATCGCTCAGAATATTCCTTCCAATCTTAATATTACCATGTAATTCTAAAAACCATCGAAAGTGAGTCTTGGAGATTATGGACTTCTGCTCCTCACTCAAAATGTCATTCAAAGAAGCAATACGTTTCGTTTTCAATGAGTGACGAACAAACAACTGCAAAAAAAAAAGTGTTTTTTGGTACAAATAATCAACGTAAGTCACAACCCAAAAGCAACACACAGCAAAAAAATTACCAACACATGCAACAGCAAAATCCCCTCCCCAAAATACGAATACGGAGACACGAAAAAGTTCATACCTTGTTCGAACAACCATTGTCACCGGACGAACCCATTGCACCAAAAAGGTAACAACTTCCACCAAATCGACACCGAACGAGACAAGGGTAATCTCTAACTCAAAGAAAGAAACTCAATGTCCACAGAGACACCGAACGAGACAAATCCACACCGAACGAGACAAGCATAATCTACAACTCAAATAAACAAACCCAATGTCCACAAAGATTCAAAGGAAAACAATGGTGACAGGGAAGCAGGAGAGAGATGTTCAAAACAAAATGAAACCCTAAAAATGGAGGAAGGAGAACACTGCTATGAAGAGAGAAGTTGAAATGAAATTAAAATCCTCAAAATGGAGAAAGAAGACAGTGATAAGGAGAGAAGATAGAGTTCGAAAACGAAGAGGGCAGTTTCGGAATCCAAACTTCAACCCATTTCAAATCAGATTTTAAATTAAAAAAAAGCATTCAAATTCGACCAATTAAAACTTGACACGTGGCGTTGTCAAATTTTTGTCAAATTGGCGTTGTCGGAATATCGCTATCCAACAACACAAACACACATTTCGTTCCTACAATTGATTCGAGTCTTCCCAATTGTTCTATTGTTTCTACCGATTGATTCACCAAAATGGGCATCCCTCACTTTCTTTGTTTACCATTGCCTATTCAAGGACATGTGAACCCCCTCATGCAGTTTTCTCTTCTTTTGGCCAAACAAGGTTGCAAGGTCACTTTTGTCCACACAGAGTTCAGCCACAAACGAGCCAATACTGCTGGTTGTGACAACAAGGAGGAGGCACTGGTAAAGATGGTGACTCTCCCTGATGGTTTCGACCCTCAGGATGACAGAAGCGATGTGGCCAAACTTTTTGTTTCAATGAAAAGCACCATGCCTGCTCTGCTTCCAAAGCTCATACAAGACATTGATGCCTCCGATGTTGGGAACAAGATAACATGTATAATTGTTACCATAAATATGGGTTGGGCTTTGGAAGTAGGAAATAAAATGGGAATCAAAGGGGCTCTTCTCTGTCCATCATCTGCAACTTCCTTGGCTTCTGTTGCCTGAATCCCAAACCTTATTGAAGATGGCATTATTGATTCTCATGGTACTTATTCCCTTCCTTTGAATTTTTAATTATGTATTGTAATTGCTTCTCCCATGTGTTAAATATTTGAATTAACCTCGCTGAAGAGTTATCATACCAGTATTCAAAATGTAACTTTTTACTGACTTTGTCAGTTATGGATATGTGCTGGTTATTCAAAATGTTAAACTTTTTATGTAAACATTTATGTATTATATATATATATATATATATATATATATATATATATATATATATATATATATATATATATATATATATATATATATAAGGGGACTTTTTTCTTATTTCATAAAGCATTGTCTTAATATAAATAGTAGTCATTTCTCCAAATTACTTTTACTTGCTTTTCTTTTTCTTTTTGCAATTATCAACTGCCAGGTCAGAAAGCTAAGTGGGTTTGGTGACTATTTGTGCCTATTGTGATGACATTGGTTTGTCATGATTTCCCATTTATATCTCTGATGAACGCCAGATCCTAAGAGTGCATACAGCTCTGAGGAATATCTTAAGATTACAGAGGAACAGCTGAAGGCATCTGCTGCACAACAGCAGGAGCAAACACCTCCCAAGGAAGACGAGGATGAGCCTCAAATCAAGCCACCTGGTTAGTCTTTTATGTAGCATTTTTTTTATACTTTTTCTCTCTTTCCACTCTCTTTTCTCTCATTATTCTCGGGAGGCAATATTCCTGGCCTTTAATCCAGCAACTCTACCCAATCACCTACACATTGTCACTACACCCCTGGCGAAAATCACACGAAAGTGACTGAACCTAAAGGGAAGGGTCTAAGACAGGAGGCCTCAACCTCAGATTGAGAAGGTGAAATGCATGGTCAGCTACAACTACTATAGCTACTCTTCAGCAGGAAATTGCCTCCTATTTCTGTGATATTAGATCAAATTACAACGAACAAAATTTACTTTTATCTTATCTTAGGACCTAGTAATCGAGTTCACATTCCAAAGAAATTCAAAAAGATGTGTAAGGTCCACCACAATTTTTGTAAATTTTTATAAAGGTGCTACTTTTATAAACATTTGTTGTTGCTAGTTTAAGTTAAAAATTTAAAAATTTATAAATCTCTTCAATAGGGTTTTTATTTTTCATTTAGTAAGTCTCATTTCTCAAATTAATCAAACAGTAAAAAGCAATATAGACATCTACCTATAACCAGAAGTTTCAATAAGGGTAGGGACCTATATATATTTTCATCATAGCTATATTGCTAATATGGGTTTCTAAGTTTTCACCACGGTTCTTATGCTTTAGCTGTTGAGGTCTCTTCTAAACTTAGCCTTTGACCTAATTTTGTAAAATTAAAACTTTAACCCTACTATTCATACTGTTGAGGTCACTTGGCTGTATTCATACACTTGTCTCAAACCCTGCTAAGCCACCTTTCATAGATTGGTATTGCATTCTTGGAGTGAGTATTTCATACATACTATACTACCACTTTTCTCTCTTCTTTTTTATGATCATGCTAATTAATCTCTCCATATTGGGTTCTCATAGGTGGAAGAAAATGCAGGGTTGCTCAACATCCGCCAACAATACCATAAACTTGGTAGGCTTAACTCCTTTTTTTTCTTCTTTTTTCATGGTTTCTTTCTCTTGTATAACAAGAATTGTTGCTTTTGATTCAGCCCTGCAACTTCATCCGGACAAGAACAAGCATCCAAAGGCTGAAATTGCTTTCAAACTTATATCTGAGGTGAGTTTCTGACACACAATGTTCTTGAGTAAAGAAGTTAATTAAACGCTAATGGGATAATTTTTGTAGGCATATATGTGTCTGTCTGATGCTGAAAAAAGGAAAGGTTTTGACTCAAAAAGATCTACAAATTTCTGCTTTGAGAGCAATAGAATTCCATATACATCTAAAAAAATCCCTGTCCCTGGCAATTCCAATGGGTCGACACAATCTTACAAAGTTCGGAGAAATATTAAAGAGATGAGAGAAATGTTGAAGGAGGAGGCTAAGGTTATAGAGAAGTGTCTCCGAGCAAATTTGATGTCAAAGAAATAGTCTCCACTGTACAATGCTGCAGATTACAGACATGGAAGCAGATTTCTGCATAAAGTTGAGAGAGAAGTTCCTGTTTTCAATCCATTGAAATACTTGTACCAAGGATATCCTCATCTCAGAGATCATGTTCATCACAATTGGGAGACATATTGGTACTTTGATACACAATATCTTGTGCAGAATCACAAGGGAGAAGCTAAGTATCTGTACGTTGATTGAAAGCAAATCAAGGGTAAGTTAGAGGTTGAAAGGTTCATAGTTGAGGTTTGGCGTACTTAGAGCACACACTTGTAGGCATTAGAAGCAAACGCAACAGTTACAACAATTCCCAGTGTTGCTCAATCTTCACCACCTCATTTGCTTTTATTTTCCCTAAACTACGGTTAAGATTATTTAAACCTTCTCACTGGCATGCCAATGAGAAGCCCCTCATTCCAATTAAAAACCAATCTTTCTCAATCAAACAACATCATACACTGACATCAAACAGATTGAAGAACATTGTAACTCATAATGAATTTTTAAACGCACAACTTACCTCAACCGAGATAGCCCTTGACGATGGCAACCTTTGTACACCACGACAGCGACGCAACCCCACAACGGCCACTCCAGCCAAGTCCCTCAACCAAGTTCCTTCAATCATATACTAACAAGTGAATGAAAAGTAGATGAAGACAGCAACACTCTAGGCTTCAGCAATATGAACATGATAGTGTGAATGAAATTCTGTGGAACTTACCTCTACCAAGATACCGCTTCACGAGCACGACAGCGACAGAAGCCCACAACGGCCCCTCCAACAAAGTCCCTAAACCTCCACACCACCAGCCCTCAACGAAACAACAGACTAACGACGAACCCTAGCCCAAGACTCCTAAAACCACCACGCACCGTGAACGAAGACCGATCAACGCACCACTCACCATCGTGACGGACCACCACCGGTGACTAACCAAGAAACGGACGGAGCATGAAGAAAGGGAGGGAAGTGTGTGAAGAAAGGGATGAGATGGACGAAAGCGACGAAGCTGAAGAAAATCAGATTGGGGAACGAAAAACCCAATTTGGGACTTAAATTAGACAGGACGATACCGACGGCTTACAAGCCTTTGGTAATTATCTCAATATCGAGGGCTTCAAAGACTTCGATAAAATGCCGTCTGTAAATTGCGCTTTTCCAGTAGTGGAAGTTGACTAAGTGGACGAAAAGGACGAAGTGGATGAAGTGGACTAAGTAGACGAAGTGGACGCGGTGGACGAAGTTGACGAAGTGGACGAAGTGGACGAAGGTGACAAAGTGGACGAAGTGGACAAAGTTGACGAACTAGACTAAGTGGACGAAGTGGACTAAGTGGATGAAGTGGACAAAGTGGAGGAAGTGAAGGAAGTGGAGGAAGTGGAGGAAGTGGACGAAGTGGACGAAGTGGGCGAAGTTGACGAAGTGGAGGAAGTGGACGACGTGCAGGAAGTGGACGAAGTGCAGGAAGTGGACGAAGTGGAGGAAGTGGATGAAGTGGACGAAGCTGACTAAGTAGACGAAGTGGACGAAGTTGACTAAAGGGACGAAAAGGACGAAGTGGACGAGGTGGATGAAGTGGGCGAAGTTGATGAAGTGGAGGAACTTGACGAAGCGCAGGAAGTGGACGAAGTGGAGGGAGTGGTGGAAGTGGAGGAAGTAGACAAAGTGGACGAAGTAGACGAAGCGGACGAAGTGGACGAAGTGCAGGAAGTGGATGGAGTGGTGTAAGTGGAGGAACCGGACGAAGTGAACGAAGTGGACAAAGTAAACGAAGTAGACGAAGTTGATGAAGTGGATGAAGTGGGCGAAGTGGACAAAGATGACCAAGTGGACTAGGTGGACGAAGTGGACAAAGTTGACTAAGTGGACGAAGTTGACTAAGTGGACGAAAAGGACGAAGTGGACGAGGTGGACGAAGTCGACGAAGTTGACGAAGTTGACGAAGTTGACGAAGTGGACGAAGTGGACTTAGTAGACAAAGTGGACAAAGTGGAGGAGGTGAAGGAAGTGAATAAAGTGGACGAAGTGGACGAAGTAGACGAGGTGGACGAAGTGGGCGAAGTTGACGAAGTGGAGGAAGTGGACGAAGTGCAGGAAGTGGAGGAAGTTGACTAAGTGGACGAAAAGGACGAAGTTGACGAAGTGGAGGAAGTGGACGAAGGTGACGAAGTGGACGAAGTGGACAAAGTTGACGAACTAGACTAAGTGGACGAAGTGCACTAAGTGGACAAAGTGGAGGAAGTGGACAAAGTGGACGAAGTGGAGGAAGTGGGCGAAGTTGATGAAGTGGAGGAAGTGGACGAAGTGCAAAAAGTGGATGAAGTGGAGGGAGGGGTGGAAGCGGAGGAACCAGACGAAGAAGACGAAGTTGACGAAGTGGATGAAGTGGGCGAAGTGGACAAAGTGGACCAAGTGGACTAGGTGGACGAAGTGGACTAAGGGGACGAAGTGGGGGAAGTGGACGAAGTCAAGGAAGTGGACTAAGTGGACGAAGTGGACGAAATCGACGAAGTTGACTAAGTAGACGAAGTGGAAGATGTTGACTAAGTGGACGAAAAGGACGAACTGGACTAATTGGACGAAGTGGACGAGGTGGACGCAGTTGACGAAGTGGACGAAGTAGACGAAGTGGATAAAATTGACGAACTAGACTAAGTGGACGAAGTGGAGGAAGTGGACAAAGTGGAGGAAGTGGAGGAAGTGGAGGAAGTGGACGAAGTTGACCAAGTAGACGAAGTGGACGAGGTGGACGAAGTGGGCGAAGTTGACGAAGTTGACGAAGTGGACGAAGTGCAGGAAGTGGAGCGAGTGGTGGAGGTGGAGGAAGTGGACGAAGTTGACTAAGTGGACCAAGTCGACAAAGTGGACAAAGTTGACTAAGTGGACAAAGTTGACTAAGTGGACGAAAAGGACGAATTGGACGAAGTGGACTAAGTGGACGAAGTGGACGAGGTGGACGAACTTGACGAAGTGGACGAAGTACACGAAGTGGACGTAGTTGACGAAGTGGACGAAGTTGACCAAGTAGACGAAGTGCACGAGGTGCACAAAGTGGGCGAAGTTGACGAAGTGGAGGAAGTGGACGAAGTGGACGAAGTGGAGGGAGTGGTGGAGGTGGAGGAAGTGGACGAAGTAGAAGAAGTGGACGAAGTTGACAAAGTGGAGGAAGTTGACTAAGTGGAGGAAAAGGACGAAGTGGACGAAGTGGACTAAGTGGACGAGGTGGACGAACTTGACGAAGTGGACGAAGTGGACGTAGTTGACGAAGTGGACGAAGTGGATGAAGGTGACGAAGTTTACTAAGGGGAGGAAAGTGGACGAAGTTGACGAACTAGACTAAGTGGACAAAGTTTACTAAGGGGACGAAAATGACGAAGTGGACTAAGTGGACGAAGTGGACAAGGTGGACGAAGTGGACGAAATGACGAAGTGGACGAAGTGGACAAAGTTGACGAACTAGACTAAGTGGACGAAGTGGACTAAGTGCACAAAGTCGACAAAGTGGAGGAAGTGGAGGAAATGAAGGAAGTGGACGAAGTTGACCAAGTGGACGAGGTGTATGAAGTGGGCGAAGTTGACGAAGTGGAGGAAGTGGACGAAGTGCAAGAAGTGGAGGGAGTGTTGGAAGTGGAGGAAGTGGACGAAGTTGACGAAGTGGACAAGGTGGATAAAGTGGACGAAGTTGACTATGTGGACGAAGTGGACTGATGGACAAATTTATGAACACCAAAATATGATGTCACAAACTTGTTTTACAATCGGCAAGTATGACCGAATTGTTTCAAGTAATAAACTTGGTAAGACCAAGTATCGTTCTCCCAAAGGACTCACGACCTAGTTTAGTTATGTGATTTGTTGATTAGCTAGGACTTAAGAATGAAATAATTGGATTTTAATATGCAAAAGACGAAATTAAACATGTATGCATGAGGTTGATCAATGGCTAAAGCAAAATACAAACACTTTCAATGGAATATATGAATGAGTATGTTGTTGAGGTTCAATTTCATCTTATCCACTCTCATATATTTTAGGAATTCAACATTCAAATCATCATTGTTAATGCCACTCTCTAAAGTACCTTTCAAGAAGGCTTCTCCCTAATTACGAGTTCATACAATTCCTAGCATTCCTAATAATTAGTTCATCAAGTGCAGGAGCTTAAGGCAACCAATATACTTATTGGGAGAAATTCCCCAGATCTAGACTTCCCCGTACGTTCCCGTATCGACAAAATCAATAATCATGCATTGAATGAGTTAAACAAAGCAAGCATTAAGCAAAGAGGAAAAACCCTAACTAATGATGAAAGAAAGCATAGATCTTAGATTAAGATGTAAACACAAATTCCATATATGAGAGCTTCAAAAGATTACATTGATTCCCCAACAAACATACAAGGTTTAGTTCACCATATTCATGGTGAACCTAGATGAACAATAATGAAAGAATGAAGGATAAAACCCTAGAAAGTTGAAGAGGTAGCCTGAGCATCCAAGATCCTCCTTCAAAGGGGTGGAAGAGAGAGTGTTTGCTTCGTCACAGCCAAAGATACAAACCCTAGGACGTCCTAAAGCTTATATATTATTCTAAAATTACAAAAAATCTAGGTCCGAGCCCATAACTATGCCGCTCAGCGGTAAGTGCGTGAGTCGTTTCTTCCCCTCAGCGGCCATTTTGCCCCTCAGCGGATCTCCCGTAAGCTCCTGAGTGCCGCTCAGCGGTAAACTGCCGCTGAGCGGTGACTTCGGCTTCTCCTTTTGCACTTTTTGATGTCTTTTCTGATTTCATCTCTCTCCTTCTTCACTTCTTTCACCAAATTCACCTTAAAACCATCACAAAAACACTGAAATCAAGCATAAACCTGTCCAGCTCTCTTATTTCTGAAAATATGAATAAAAGTATGATTTCAAGCTAGTTTCTTAGTATAAAGGTTGCTTTTAGTATCAATTTTAAGCATGAAAATAACAGTTTTTCAACTGTTATCATAACCCCAAACTTAGAACTTTGCTTGTCCTCAAGCAAACAAGATGTAACTCAATCTCCAACCTATTCATATGATGGTTCACTCATTCAAAAATCCTCTTTTTCAAGATAAGTAACAACTTCATTCAAACTTATGACCAAGAGTTCAATCAAGATGTGCACATGCTTTAGTGTTCACAAAGTCATTTAAATTCCAACAAATGCTATTTTCATGAATGATCAATCAATTAAGCATGGATGTTCATGTGCTCATGGAATATTTCCTCACTAGATAAAGTGTTTCACTCACACACAAGTGTATAAGAGGTAATCACTCATTCACTCTACTATCACAATGTCACATGAATCAACTTTGCCTTTCATTTTATCACAATCAAAAACATTCACAAGCATGCATTATCACAAGGACTTTTCAATGGCTTATAATGTGGCTGGGCTAACAAGAAAATTGGTTTTTCTGGATCACAAAATCCTTGAGTTAAGAGAATCATAACAACACAATTATTCTTATTCATTCCCAACTTTCTTTTGCATTGAGCTTTGCCTTTTTCTTTTCTTTTCTTTTCTTTTTTACTTTTTAGCTCTTAGCTCAATGCTTTTCCTTTTTCATGTTTTCCCAACAACCCCAAACTTGAACATTTAACAATACCACACAAGATCTTCTACTTAACTCAAGGTAAAGATTTTCAATCAAGGGGTTTTCAGTGTATGTTCAAGGCTAAGGGTTCAAAGGATAGAACACAAAGTGTTCTCTTTTAGTGGGCTAACTTTATGAATTTGGCCAATAAAAAGGGTTCCAACAAACGGCCTTGATCATATGATGCAAAACAAGCAATTGATTCAATCATAGAAAACCTGGGCAAAGTCATTCATGCTTTCAAAGTAATAGCATTTAACAATAACAACTCTGGAGCTCAAAACCTCACATATAAGCTCATTCACATTTGACATACACATCCTGCTTAATTTCACAATCATAATCATGATCTCATGCATTTGTTCACTGATAACAGTTGAAAAACTGTTATTTTCATGCTTAAAATTGATACTAAAAGCAACCTTTAGACTTAAAAACTAGCTTGAAATCATGCTTTTATCTATATTTTCATAAATAAGAGAGCTGGACAGGTTTATGCTTGATTTCAGTGTTTTTGTGCAGGTTTTAAGGTGAATTTAGTGAAAGAAGTGAAGAAGGAGAGAGATGGAATCAGAAAAGAGATCAAAGAGTGCAAAAGGAGAAGCCGAAAGCACCGCTCAGCGGCATTTTACCGCTGAGCGGCACTCAGGAGGTCACGGGAGGTCCGCTGAGGGGCAAACTGGCCGCTGAGGGGAAGAAAAGGGAAGCGCAGTCACCGCTGAGCGGTATTTACCGCTGAGCGCCATTCTTAATAATGGGCTTGGACTTGTTTTCTGGCACTTTTATGGGCTTGGGCTTAGATCTTTTGTAATTCTAGAATAGGATATAAGGACTTGCACGTCCTAGAGTTAGTATCTTTGGCAGAAACGAGGCAAACACTCTCTCTCTCACCCCTTTGAAGGAGGATCTTGGATGCTCAGGCTACCTCTTCACCTTTATTGGGTTTATTCTTTCATTCTTTCATTGTTCATCTAGGTTCACCATGAATATGGTGAACTAAACCTTGTATGTTTGTTGGGGAATCAATGTAATCTCTTGAAGCTCTCATATATGGAATCTATGCTTGCATCTTTTAATTAAGATTTATGCTTTCTTTCATCATTAGTTAGGGTTTTTCCTCTTTGCTTAATGCTTGCATGGTTTAACTCATTCGATGCATGATTATTGGTTTTGTCGATACGGGCACGTACGGGGAAGTCTAGATCCGGGGAATTTCTCCCAATATTATTTTGGTTGTCGTTAAGCTCCTGCACTTATGAACTAATCATTAGGAATGCTAGGAATTGTATGAACTCGTGATTAGGGAGAAGCCATCTAGAATGGTACTTTAGAGAGTGGCATTAACAATGATGATTTGAATGTTGAATTCCTAAAATATATGAGAGTGGATGAGATGAAATTGACCCCCAACAACAACATATTCATTCATATATTTCATTGAAAGTGTTTATCTTTTGCTTTTGCCATTGATCAAAAACTCATGCATACATGTTTATTTTCTGTCTTGCATATTAAAATCCAAATATTTCGTTCTTAAGTCCTAGCTAATCAACAAATCATATAACTAAACTAGGCCGTGAGTCCTTTGGGAGAACGATACTTGGTCTTACCAAGTTTATTACTTGAACGATTCGGTCATACTTGCTGATTGTGAAACAAGTTTGTGACATCATATTTTGGTGCTCATAAATTTGTCCATCAAGTTTTTGGCGCCGTTGCCGGGGACTCGTGGTTTAACTGGTTAATTTGTGTGATTATTGATTATCTTTGACTTTAATTTTGAATTTCTGTTTTTATTTTTTGTTTTTATCTTTTCGGTTTTTTTTAGAATAGATTAGATTTTATTTTTAGATTAGATTTTATTTTATTTTATCTTCTATCTTCTAAATCTTTTATTTTTCTGTTTTGATTTTATTTTATCTTATTTGATTAGATTAGATTAGATTTTATTTTATTTGATTAGATTAGATTTGATTTGATTTGATTTGATTTTATCTTATTAGATTAGATTATATTTGATTTGATTTGATTTTATTTTATTCTATCTTATTTTATTTTATCTTCTGAATCTTTTATCTTCTGAATATATATATCTTCTCCTATATCTTTTTGTGCTAACAAATATTTTTTAGAGTTTTGTGCCTAATGTTTGCAGGATGCAATTCGAATAAGAATTTAATGGGCACTCAATTCTACCAAAGTAATCTCAACCACTGGTGGGAACATGACTCAAGCATGAATCAAAGCCAATTTTGGCAAGCTGCCGGACAATTTGAGAACCAACCACAACAACAATGGCAACAACAAAGCTTTAAAATTAACAAAGGGAAGCAAGAGATCTCTTCATTTAGACAAGGCATGGAAGAATCACTGGGGCACGCATGGATTTAACGAAGGAGAAGTAGTCCTAATCTTCCTTGGAGGTCTTGGTTCACAAACCATGATGATGCTTAACGCCTCAGCTGGAGGCAATATCAAATGGAAGACTCTAGAGGAAGCCACAAAAATAATTGAAAACATGACTACTAATAACAATAAGTGGAACAGTGAAAGAGGAGCTCCTATTCAACAAAAAGGAGTTCTACAGTTGCAATCCAATGATGCCTTGATATCTCAGAACAAGTTAATAACTCAACAATTGGAGAATCTCTCAAAGATACTTGAACAATTGCCACAAGAGTTAAAGACTGTTGCACAGGTACAATCCCAGTTGTGCGAATTGTGTGGAGGCGACCATATCAATGGTCAATGTGCCTTTCCAGTTGAAGCCGTAGAGGATGTAAACTACATGACCAATCAGTATCGTCAAGGGAGCTACAATCAGGGGTGGAAACCACCCTCAAGCATTGGTCAAGGGCAAACTGGGCAAGCGGGTCAATATAATAAGCAGCAGCAGCAACCCACCTTATGGCAACAATTATCTATGCTTAATGAAAGGTCCATGAGGATGGAGGAAACTCTCAACAATTTCATACAGAAAACTGAGTCTACACAAAAGAGCACTGAAGTTGCTATTAAGAACTTGAAGATTCAAATGGGGCAGATTACCAAGCAGTTGGAAGAAAGGCCTGACACGAATTTTGGGGCTAATACTGAGGTTAACCCCAGGGAAGAGTGTGAAGTGCTAGTGAGTGTAAATGTTGAAAAAGTTGAGTTGGAAAAAGAAGAGAGAAAAGAGAGAGAAGAGAAAATTTGTGTGAAGATTGAGAAAGTGAGTAGAAAAAGAAAAGAAAAAAAGAAAGTGACAGAAAAGAAAAAGAGGACGAGAGAAAAAAAGAAAGAATCATATGAAAAACTTCTTCCTCATCCAAAGAAGTATCATAGGAAGAAGGAATTTGAGCGCTTTATGGAAATTTTCAAGAAATTGGAAATTAAAGTTCCTATGATTGAGACACTGCAACAGGTTCCCGGTTTGATCAAATTTCTGAAGAAGTTCAGTAGAAAGAAGAAAAAGAAGATGGAACATGAGCTTTATTGGATCAAGCTAATGACGTTAAAAGAGCGCTTGCTGGGAGGCAACCCAGTGATTTAAAAACTTTTTGATTTTGATTTTGGTTTTGTAACTTATAATTTGTGGACATTATTTTGTGAATATTTTGTTGGATCCAGCATCTACTGAAGGATGCTAGGTGGTTAAGTATCTACTGAAGGATACTAAGTTTGTAACACCTACTGATGGGTGTTGGTGAGAAGATTTTGCACCTACTGATGGGTGCTGGTAAGTTTGAAACACCTACTGATGGGTGTTGGTGGATTTTGGGTCAGGCTCGTGACGTTAAACAAGCGCTACCTGGGAGGCAACCCAGTTGATTGATTGTTTTCTGTTTGTTTATTTTAGTTAGGGTTTGCATAAGCATTTTTAACATTGAATTGCAGGGAACCAGTGAGGGGTATTTCTAGGAGGCACGTAGGTCAAGAAAAGAAGGAGAGGAGCACTTCACGAAAGTGCCGCTGAGCGGCAATTACCGCTGAGCGGTACTATCGCAGATGGGCTTAAGTTCCCCTTAGCGGAACCCGAGCCCATTAGGGTATTTTTAAACCCTAAGCTGCGCAATTTCTCATTCTTTCAAGTTTCTCTCTGCACAAACACTTTCACATACTTTCTTCTAGGTTTTCCACATCTTTTCACTCTTCCCTCTTAAGAAAATA
The DNA here is from genome assembly GCA_034642375.1 of Vigna nakashimae. Lineage (NCBI taxonomy): Eukaryota > Viridiplantae > Streptophyta > Magnoliopsida > Fabales > Fabaceae > Vigna > Vigna nakashimae. Next base: position 17,370,550 of record CM067763.1, read on the forward strand.
TCTCTTCCACTCACTTTTACACTAGTGTGCCATCAAAGTTTGGGGTTGGAAGAGAGTATTCTAGCTTGGAAGCATTCTCATTGCATCTAGTATCTCCACCCAAGTAAGTAAAATGCATTTTGTTCATTCTAGGGTTCTTGAATTTGAATGTGATTGTCAAAGCATGAATAATTAGGGGTTTTGATTTCTATGCATGATTTGATGATATATTTGATGTTTGAACCGATTAAACTGCATGATTATGAACTGGAGAACTGAAAATTTCATTTGGGTGGAGTTAGGAAAGCTTTAAAACAGATTTTTCAAAAATCTGCAGAGTTACCGCTGAGCGGCATTTACCGCTGAGCGGCACTCTGCCAGATTTGATTTTTCTGGTTTGTTGCGTGTTGGAATGTGGCACTGGTGGCGCTGAGGGGAAATTCTGGCCCTCAGCGGTGGTTTAGCTTCGAAAGGAGTTGTGTTCTTTGTTTACTAATGATTAACATCATGTTCTGTGGTTTTGTATTTGTGTTTGAATGCAGGAATGGCATCCTCTTCAGGAAAGAGATTGAAAACCATGGCAACCAAGAGGAAGGAAAAGGAACCAGAGCAACCCCATAATAGCAGGTTCCTCTCTAGGAAACATGAGAAGCACTTTAGGGTGGTTCAGGACAGGAGACTTCTAATGGAGAGAAAGGTTGGAATGATACCTAACTTTGCTCCTCAATTTGGAGAGCAAGTGTTAGGGAATGATTGGGGAAAGCTAGCCACCTATCCAGCACCTGCCAACATAGCTGTGGTGAAGGAATTCTACACCAATGCAAAGAAGATTGGTGATTATCCAGCTGAGAATTATTTGGGCTATGTGAGAGGCCATGCTATCAGGTATGATCCTGATTCTATTAACAACTTCCTGGATACTGTGTGGGCTGGTGAGCAATGCCAGTTTGCTCTTTGCATGGAGGAAGGTGCTGATTTTGAGGATGTGGAGAGAGTACTGTGTATACCTGGAGGACACTTCCAAAGGAATAGATCTGGCGCAGTGGTTAACATTAGGAGGACAAATTTGCATCCTCTTGCAAAGTATTGGATATCATTTTCTCATGCCAAAATTCAGCCATGTTCACATGTGTCAGATATCACTCTCAGCAGGGCACTATTCATCTACTGTGCTATCAGAAACTTGAATGTTAATATTGGGCAGGTGATAGCTGATGAGATTAGTGTGTGTGCTAACACCTCAAACAACAAAGCACCACTAGGACATCCTTCTTTGATCACTCACCTTTGCAAGCTAGCTGGGGTGGACACTTCTGTTCCACCATTTGAGAGGCCAAGAAAAGCTATTGATGAGGCTTATTATAGACAGTATTGTGGAGGTGAGGATGCAGCTCAGCCAGTTCCACCACGCCAGGCTCGTAGAGAGAGAGGGCCAGCACAGAGCAGGACATCTGCTGAAGCACATGAAGCAGAACCATTCCAGATGAGGGACATGTATATGTCTCTTATAGGTGCTCAGTTGCAGTCCATTCACAGAGGGCAGGTGGCCACTGCTGAGATGATAGTAGGGATGTATGATACACCTCCAGCCCACAGGTGGACTATGGATGAATTCCATAATGTGGTAGCTTGGCCAGAAGGAGCTGAAGCTTCAGCTCGAGACATGGAAGAAGATGAAGCTGAGGAAGAGGATGCATTTGATGATGATGATGATGAGGAGGAAGAGGAAGATACAGAGGACATCTCAGACTGATGAGGAGCTGAGATAGCATTTACTGATGAATGCTATCATATGATTATGCTTTTGTGGTTTAAGTTTTCTGAACTTATTTGTTTTTGTTTTTAGATTAGGGTGATGTACTCTATTGAACACCTGGTTTCTTATGATGGTTTGCTATTAACTGTGATTGTTTGATAAGTAATGCGTGATGATGCTTATTGATTAATTGATGTTGAGATGATGTGCACATTGAAATGCTTATACAGGTGATTCACAAGCTTTGTGAACAAATGCATGATATCATGATTGTGATTGTGAAATTAAGCAGGATGTGTATGTCAAATGTGAATGAGCTTATATGTGAGGTTTTGAGCTCCAGAGTTGTTATTGTTGAATGCTATTACTTTGAAAACATGAATGACTTTGCCCAGGTTTTCTATAATTAATCAATTGCTTGTTTTGCATCATGTGATCAAGGCCGTTTGTTGGAACCCTTTTTATTGGCCAAATTCATAAAGTTAGCCCACTAAAAGAGAACACTTTGTGTTCTATCCTTTGAACCCTTAGCCTTGAATATACACTTAAAACCCTTGATTGAAAGTCTTTACCTTGCGTTAAGTAGAAGATCTTGTATGGTATTGTTAAATGTTCAAGTTTGGGGTTGTTGGGAAAACATGAAAAAGGAAAAGCATTGAGCTAAGAGCTAAAAAGTAAGAATATGCAAAGAAAAAGAAAAAGAAAAGAAAAGAAAAAGAAGCAAAGCTCAATGCAAATGCAAAGGCAAAAGAAAGTTGGGAATGAATAAGAATAATTGTGTTGTTATGATTCTCTTAACTCAAGGATTTTGTGATCCAGAAAAACCAATTTTCTTGTTAGCCCAGCCACATTATAAGCCATTGAAAAGTCCTTGTGATGATGCATGCTTGTGAATGTTTTTGATTGTAGTAAAATGAAAGGCAAAGTTGATTCATGTGACATTGTGATAGTGGAGTGAATGAGTGAAACACTTTACCTCTTATACACTTGTGTGTTGAGTAAAACACTTTACCTAGTGAGGAAATATTCCATAAGCACATGAACATCCATGCTTAATTGATTAATCATTCATGAAAAATAGCATTTGTTGAAACTTAAATGACTTTGTGAACACTAAAGCATGTGCACATCTTTATTGAACTCTTGGTCATAAGTTTGTGTGAAGTTATTACTTATCCTGAAAAAGAGAATTTTTGAATGAGTGAACCATCATATGAATTGGTTGGAGATTGAGTTACATTTTGTTTGCTTGAGGACAAGCAAAGTTCTAAGTTTGGGGTTGTGATAACAGTTGAAAAACTGTTATTTTCATGCTTAAAATTGATACTAAAAGCAACCTTTAGACTTAAAAACTAGCTTGAAATCATGCTTTTATCTATATTTTCAGAAATAAGAGAGCTGGACAGGTTTATGCTTGATTTAAGTGTTTTTTTGCAGGTTTTAAGGTGAATTTAGTGAAAGAAGTGAAGAAGAAGAGAGATGGAATCAGAAAAGAGATCAAAGAGTGCAAAAGGAGAAGCCGAAAGCACCGCTCAGCGGCATTTTACCGCTGAGCGGCACTCAGGAGGTCACGGGAGGTCCGCTGAGGGGCAAACTGGCCGCTGAGGGGAAGAAAAGGGAAGCGCAGTCACCGCTGAGCGGTATTTACCGCTGAGCGCCATTCTTAATAATAGGCTTGGACTTGTTTTCTGGCACTTTTATGGGCTTGGGCTTAGATCTTTTGTAATTCTAGAATAGTATATAAGGACTTGCACGTCCTAGAGTTAGTATCTTTGGCAGAAACGAGGCAAACACTCTCTCTCTCACCCCTTTGAAGGAGGATCTTGGATGCTCAGGCTACCTCTTCACCTTTATTGGGTTTATTCTTTCATTCTTTCATTGTTCATCTAGGTTCACCATGAATATGGTGAACTAAACCTTGTATGTTTGTTGGGGAATCAATGTAATCTCTTGAAGCTCTCATATATGGAATCTATGCTTGCATCTTTTAATTAAGATTTATGCTTTCTTTCATCATTAGTTAGGGTTTTTCCTCTTTGCTTAATGCTTGCATGGTTTAACTCATTCGATGCATGATTATTGGTTTTGTCGATACGGGCACGTACGGGGAAGTCTAGATCCGGGGAATTTCTCCCAATATTATTTTGGTTGTCGTTAAGCTCCTGCACTTATGAACTAATCATTAGGAATGCTAGGAATTGTATGAACTCGTGATTAGGGAGAAGCCATCTAGAATGGTACTTTAGAGAGTGGCATTAACAATGATGATTTGAATGTTGAATTCCTAAAATATATGAGAGTGGATGAGATGAAATTGACCCCCAACAACAACATATTCATTCATATATTTCATTGAAAGTGTTTATCTTTTGCTTTTGCCATTGATCAAAAACTCATGCATACATGTTTATTTTCTGTCTTGCATATTAAAATCCAAATATTTCGTTCTTAAGTCCTAGCTAATCAACAAATCATATAACTAAACTAGGTCGTGAGTCCTTTGGGAGAACGATACTTGGTCTTACCAAGTTTATTACTTGAACGATTCGGTCATACTTGCCGATTGTGAAACAAGTTTGTGACATCATATTTTGGTGCTCATAAATTTGTCCATCATTCACAAAGCTTGTGAATCACCTGTATAAGCATTTTAATGTGCACATCATCTCAACATCAATCAATCAATAAGCATCATCAAGCATTACTTATCAAACAATCACAGTTAATAGCAAACCATCATAACAAACCAGGTGTCCAATAGAGTACATCAAACCCTAATCTAAAAACAAAGAATACGTACAAAACACTGGGTTGCCTCCCAGTAAGCGCTTGTTTAATGTCACGAGCCTGACCCAAGCTTTCAAAGATCAACCTATAACATCATTGTGGCACATTGTTGCACCTCTCCCCCTAGATAGGGCTTGAGACGTTGACCATTCACCACCCAACTTCTCTGTGGATCATCAGCAGTTGGATTAAATATTTCAATTGCTCCATGCAGATGCACTTCTTTTATCACAAATGGTCCTGACCATTTTGACTTCAGCTTCCCAGGAAATATCTTCAATCTTGAATTGAACAATAGTACCTGTTGTCCTGGATTGAAAACTCTATTCACCAACTTCCTGTCATGATAAAATTTGATCTTGTCTTTATAAGCCTTGGATGAATCATATGCATGTAATCGCATTTCTTCAAGCTCCAAAATCTGCCTTCTGCGTGTGCATTGAGTTTCATAAGGATCAAAATTCAAAAATTTCAAAGCCCATAACGGTCTATGCTTCAATTCTACTGGCAAATGGCATGCTTTCCCATAGACTAATTGAAATGGTGATATCCCATAGATGTCTTCATTGTTGTCCTATAAGCCCAAAGAGCATCATCCAATTTGAGAGACCAATCCTTTCTTGATGAAGTTACTGTTTTTTCCAGGATCCTTTTTATCTCCCTGTTAGACACCTTAGCTTGTCCATTGGTTTGTGGATGATAAGGTGCAGCTACCTTATGTTTTACTCCATAGTGTTTGAGTACTTTCTCTAGCTGATAATTGCAAAAATGAGATCCTCCATGACTGATCAACACTCTTGGAGTGCCAAAATGTGAGAATATCTGCCTCTTCAGGAATTTAATTACCGTGCTAGCATCATTTTTAGGACAAGCTAATGCTTCCACCCATTTACTCACATAATCCACTGCTACCAGAATATATTCATTGTTGAAAGATGGAGGGAAGGGTCCAACAAAGTCAATACCCCAACAATCAAAAACTTCAACCTCTAAAATACCTTGTAAAGGCATCTCATGACGTTTAGTGATTGTCCCTGCTCTTTGACATTTATCACAATTTCTAGCATGATTATGGGCATATTTAAATAAAGTTGGCCAATAAAACCCTGATTGAAGGACTTTTGCTGATGTTCTTTCTCCATTAAAATGTCCTCCATAAGGTGAATCATGACAATGCCAGAGAATTCCTTCTGCTTCTTCATTTGTAACACATCTCCTCAGAAGATTATCTGCTCCAATTTTGAACAAATAAGGATCATCCCAAACAAACTGCTTGGCATCATGCAGAAATTTCTTTCTTTGTTGCCAAGTTAAGTCTTCCGGCATGTGATAACAGTTGAAAAACTGTTATTTTCATGCTTAAAATTGATACTAAAAGCAACCTTTAGACTTAAAAACTAGCTTGAAATCATGCTTTTATCTATATTTTCATAAATATGAGAGCTGGACAGGTTTATGCTTGATTTAAGTGTTTTTGTGCAGGTTTTAAGGTGAATTTAGTGAAAAGAGTGAAGAAGGAGAGAGATGGAATCAGAAAAGGAAGCAAAGAGTGCAAAAGGAGAAGCTGAAGGCACCGCTCAGCGACATTTTACCGCTGAGCGGCACTCAGGAGGTCACGGGAGGTCCGCTGAGGGGCAAACTGGCCGCTGAGGGGAAGAAAAGGACGCGCAGTCACCGCTGAGCGGTATTTACCGCTGAGCGCCAGTCTTAATAATGGACTTGGACTCATTTTCTGGCACTTTTATGGGCTTGGGCTTTGATCTTTTGTAATTCTAAAATAGTATATAAGGACTTGCACGTCCTAGAATTAGTATCTTTGGCAGAAACGAGGCAAACACTCTCTCTTCCACCCCTTTGAAGGAGGATCTTGGATGCTCAGGCTAGCTCTTCACCTTTATTGGGTTTATTCTTTCATTCTTTCATTGTTATTCATCTAGGTTCACCATGAATATGGTGAACTAAACCTAGTATGTTTGTTGGGGAATCAATGTAATCTCTTGAAGCTCTCATATATGGAATCTGTTGATTACATCTTTTAATTAAGACTTATGCTTTCTTTCATCATTAGTTAGGGTTTTTCCTCTTTGCTCAATGCTTGCATAGTTTAACTCATTCCATGCATGATTATTGGTTTTGTCGATACGGGCACGTACGGGGAAGTCTAGATCCGGGGAATTTCTCCCAATATTATACTGACAATATTATATTGGTTGTCGTTAAGCTCCTGCACTCATGAACTAATCATTAGGAATGCTAGGAATTGTATGAACTCGTGATTAGGGAGAAGCCATCTAGAATGGTACATTAGAGAGTGGCATTAACAATGATGACTTGAATGTTGAATTCCTAAAATATATGAGAGTGGATGAGATGAAATTGACCCCCAACAACATATTCATTCATATAATTCATTGAAAGTGTTTATCTTTTGTCTTTGCCATTGATCAAACTTCATGCATACATGTTTATTTTCTGTCTTGCATATTAAAATCTAAATATTTCGTTTGTAAGTCCTAGCTAATCAACAAATCACATAACTAAACTAGGCCGTGAGTCCTTTGGGAAGAACGATACTTGGTCTTACCAAGTTTATTACTTGAACGATTCGGTCGTACTTGCCGATTGTGAAACAAGTTTGTGACATCATAATTTGGTGCTTACAAATTTGTCCATCATGTTTTTGGCGCCGTTGCCGGGGACTCGTGGTTTAACTGGTTAATTTGTGTGATTGTTGATTATCTTTGACTTTAATTTTGAATTTCTGTTTTTATTTTATTTTATCTTTTTATCTTTTTAGATTAGGTTAGATTTTATTTTTTTTATCTTTTTAGGTTAGATTAGATTAGATTTGATTTGATTTTATTTTGTTAGGTTAGATTTTATTAGATTTTATTTTATCTTTATCTTTTAGATTATGTTAGATTTTATTTTATCTTTTTAGAATAGATTTTATTTTATTTTATTTTCTATCTTCTAAATCTTTTATCTTCTTATCTTCTGAATCTTTTATTTTTTTTATCTTTGAATATATATCTTCTCCTATATCTTTCTGTGCTAATAAATATTTTCTAGAGTTTTGTGCCTAATGTTTGCAGGATGCAATTTGGTCAAGAATTTAACTATATGGGCACTCAATTCTACCAAAGTAATTTCAACCACTGGTGGGAACCTCACTCAAGCATGGATCAAAGCCAATTTTGGCAAGCTGCTGGACAATTTGAGAACCAACCACAACAACAATGGCAGCAACAACCCTTTCTATCAGGAAGTTTGGATAGGTTGGAGGACACCCTTCAACGATTTTTGAAAAATTCTGACGCTACTCAGAAAAGCATTGAAGAATCATGTAAAAGGATGGAGATGCAGCTTCATTCCATTAGTCAGAGATTGAATGATGAGGTTAATACTGAAGTTAACCCTAAGGAGGAAGGGCAAGCCATTATCACTGAAAGTGACAAGATTCTTGCTGAGAAAAAAATAGAGAGAGATGAGGAAAAGATAGAGAGAGAAGAAAAAGAAGAGTTGAGTGAGAAAGTTAAAGATGATGAAAAAGAAAAAGAAGTGGTTGAGAGAGAAGAGAGGAAGAAAATTTGTGTGAAAATAAAGAAGTTGAGAAGAAAAAGAGAAGGGAAGACAAAAATAAGAGAAAAGAAAAAGAGAAGATTTGGGGAGAGGAAGCATAAGAAAAAGAAGATGAGAGGAAAGAAGAAGGAATCATATGAAAAATCCCATCCTCATCTAAAGAAGAATCATAGGAAGGAAAAGAAATTTAAGTGCTTTATGGAAATCTTCAAGATATTGGAGATTAAAGTTCCTATGATTGAGACACTGCAACAGGTTCCTGGTTTGATCAAATTTCTGAAGAAGTTCAGTAGAAAGAAGAAAACGAAGAAGGAACTTGGGCTTTACTGGGTCAAGCTAATGACGTTAAAAGAGCGCTTGCTGGGAGGCAACCCAGTAGATTGACAAACTTTTAATTTTGATTTTGGTTTTATATCTGTGGACATTATTTTGTAAATATTTTGTTGGATCTAGCATCTACTGAAGGATGCTAGGTGGTTAAGTATCTACTGAAGGATACTAGGTTTGTAACACCTACTGATGGGTGTTGGTGAGAAAATTTTGCACCTACTGATGGGTGCTGGTAAGTTTGAAACACCTACTGATGGGTGTTGGTGGATTTTGGGTCAGGCTCGTGACGTTAAACAAGCGCTACCTAGGAGGCAACCCAGTTGATTGATTGTTTTTGTTTGTTTTATTTTAATTAGGGTTTGCATAAGCATTTTTAACATTGAATTGCAGGGAACCTATGAGGGGTATGCTAGGAAGGCACGTAGGTCAAGAAAAGAAGGAGAGGAGCACTTCACGAAAGTGCCGCTGAGCGGCAATTACCGCTGAGCGATACTATCGCAGATGGGCTTAAGTTCCCCTTAGCGGAACCCGAGCCCATTGGGGTATTTTTAAACCCTAAGCTGCGCGCTTTTACATTCTTTCAAGCTCTTCTCTGCACAAACACTTCCACATATCTTCTCCTAGGTTTCCCACATCTTTTTACTCTTCCCTCTTAGAAAAATTTCTCTTCCACTCACTTTTTCACTAGTGTGCCATCAAAGTTTGGGGTTGGAAGAGAGCATTCTAGTTTGGAAGCATTCTCATATCATCTAGCATCTCCACCCAAGTAAGCAAAATGCATTTTGTTCATTCTAGGGTTCTTGAATTTGAATGTGATTGTCAAAGCATGAATATTTAGGGGTTTTGATTTCTATGCATGATTTGATGATATATTTGATGTTTGAACCGATTAAAATGCTTGATTATGAACTGGAAAACTGAAAATTGCATTTGGGTGGAGTTAGGACAGTTTTAAAATGAGATTTGCAAAAATTTGCAGATCACCGCTGAGCGGCATTTACCGCTGAGCGGCACTCTGCCAGATTTGCTTTTTCTGGTTTGTTGCGTGTTTGAATGTGGCACTGGTGGCGCTGAGGGGAAATTCTGGCCCTCAGCAGTGGTTTAGCTTAGAAAGGAGTTGTGTTCTGTGTTTACTAATGATTAACATCATGTTCTGTGGTTTTGTATTTATGTTTGAATGCAGGAATGGCATCCTCTTCAGGAAAGAGATTGAAAACCATGGCAACCAAGAGGAAGGAAAAGGAACCAGAGCAACCCCACTCTAGTAGGTTCCTCTCTAGGAAACATGAGAAGCACTTTAGGGTGGTTCAGGACAGGAGACTTCTAATGGAGAGAAAGGTTGGAATGATACCTAACTTTGCTCCTCAATTTGGAGAGCAAGTGTTAGGGAATGATTGGGGAAAGCTAGCCACCTATCCAGCACCTGCCAACATAGCTGTGGTGAAGGAATTCTACACCAATGCAAAGAAGATTGGTGATTATCCAGCTGAGAATTATTTGGGCTATGTCAGAGGCCATGCTATCAGGTATGATCCTGATTCTATCAACAACTTCCTGGATACTGTGTGGGCTGGTGAGCAATGCCAGTTTGCTCTTAGCATGGAGGAAGGTGCTGACTTTTAGGATGTTGAGAGAGTACTGTGTATACCTGGAGGACACTTCCAAAGGAATAGATCTGGCTCAGTGGTTAACATTAGGAGGACAGATTTGACTCCTCTTGCAAAGTATTGGATGGCATTTTCTCATGCCAACATTCAGCCATGTTCACATGTGTCAGATATTACTCTCAGCAGGGCACTATTCATCTACTGTGCTATCAGAAACTTGAATGTTAATGTTGGGCAGGTGATAGCTGATGAAATTAGTGTGTGCGCTAATACCTCAAACAACAAAGCACCACTAGGACATCCTTCTTTGATCACTCACCTTTGCAAGCTAGCTGGGGTGGACACTTCTGTTCCACCATTTGAGAGGCCAAGAAAAGCTATAGATGAGGCCCATTACAGACAGTACTGTGGAGGTGAGGAGGCAGCTCAGCCAGTTCCACCACGCCAGGCTTGTAGAGAGAGAAGGCCAGCATAGAGCAGGACATCTGCTGAAGCACATGAAGCAGAACCATTCCAGATGAGGGACATGTATATGTCTCTTATAGGTGCTCAGTTGCAGTCCATTCACAGAGGGCAGGTGGCCACGGCTGAGATGATAGTAGGGATGTATGATACCCCTCCAGCACACAGGTGGACTATGGATGAATTCCATAATGTGGTAGCTTGGCCAGAAGAACCATTGCATGGAGGAGCTGAAGCAGCTGAAGCTTCAGCTCGAGACATGGAAGAAGATGAAGCTGAGGAAGAGGATGCATTTGATAATGATGATGATGAAGAGGAAGAGGAAGATACAGAGGACAGCTCAGACTGATGAGGAGCTGAGATAGCATTTACTGATGAATGCTATCATATGATTATGCTTTTGTGGTTTAAGTTTTCTGGACTTATTTGTTTTTGTTTTTAGATTAGGGTTTGATGTACTCTATTGAACACCTGGTTTTTTATGATGGTTTGCTATTAACTGTGATTGTGTGATAAGTAATGCTTGATGATGCTTATTGATTGATTGATGTTGAGATAATGTGCACATTAAAATGCTTATACAGGTGATTCACAAGCTTTATGAACAAATGCATAATATCATGATTGTGATTGTGAAATTAAGCAGGATGTGTATGTCAAATGTGAATGAGCTTATATGTGAGGTTTTGAGCTCCAGAGTTGTTATTGTTGAATGTTATTACTTTGAAAGCATGAATGATTTTGCCCAGGTTTTCTATGATTGAATCAATTGCTTGTTTTGCATCATGTGATCAAGGCCGTTTTTGTTGGAACCCTTTTTTATTGGCCAAATTCATAAAGTTAGCCTACTAAAAGAGAACACTTTGTGTTCTATCCTTTGAACCCTTAGCCTTGAATATACACTGAAAACCCTTGATTGAAAATCTTTACCTTGAGTTAAGTAGAAGATCTTGTGTGGTATTGACAAATGTTCAAGTTTGGGGTTGTTGGGGAAACATGAAAAAGGAAAAGCATTGAGCTAAGAGCTAAAAAGTAAGAATATGCAAAGAAAAAGAAAAAGAAAAGAAAAAGAAGCAAAGCTCAATGCAAATGCAAAGGCAAAAGAAAGTTGGGAATGAATAAGATTATTGTGTTGTTATGATTCTCTTAACTCAAGGATTTTGTGATCCAGAAAAACCAATTTTCTTGTTAGCCCAGCCACATTATAAGCCATTGAAAAGTCCTTGTGATGATGCATGCTTGTGAATGTTTTTGATTGTGGTAAAATGAAAGGCAAAGTTAATTCATGTGACATTGTGATAGTGGAGTGAATGAGTGAAACACTTTACCTCTTATACACTTGTGTGTTGAGTGAAACACTTTACCTAGTGAGGAAATATTCCACAAGCACATGAACATCCATGCTTAATTGATTGATCATTCATGAAAAATAACATTTGTTGGAACTTAAATGACTTTGTGAACACTAAAGCATGTGCACATCTTGAATGAACTCTTGGTCATAAGGTTGATTAAAGTTTTTACTTATCTTGAAAAGAGAATTTTTGAATGAGTGAACCATCATATGAATTGGTTGGAGATTGAGTTACATCTTGTTTGCTTGAGGACAAGCAAAGTTCTAAGTTTGGGGTTGTGATAACAGTTGAAAAACTGTTATTTTCATGCTTAATATTGATACTAAAAGCAACCTTTAGACTTAAAAACTAGCTTGAAATCATGCTTTTATCTATATTTTCATAAATAAGAGAGCTGGACAGGTTTATGCTTGATTTAAGTGTTTTTGTGCAGGTTTTAAGGTGAATTTAGTGAAAAGAGTGAAGAAGGAGAGAGGTGACATTAGAAAAGACAAGAAAGAGTGCAAAAAGAGAAGACAAAGGCACCGCTCAGCGGCATTTTACCGCTGAGCGGCACTCAGGAGGTTGCGGGAGTCACGCTGAGGGGCAAACTGGCCGCTGAGGGGAAGAATGTGACGCGCAATCACCGCTGAGCGGTATTTACCGCTGAGCGGCACTTTTTGGGCTTGGGCTTTTGTAATCTTTTGTAACTCTAGACTAGTATATAAGGGCTTGCACGTCCTAGAATTAGGTATCTTTGGCAGAAACGAGGCAAACACTCTCTCTTCCACCCCTTTGAAGGAGGATCTTGGATGCTCAGGCTACCTCTTCACCTTTATTGGGTTTATTCTTTCATTCTTTCATTGTTATTCATCTAGGTTCACCATGAATATGGTGAACTAAACCTTGTATGTTTGTTGGGGAATCAATGTAATCTCTTGAAGCTCTCATATATGGAATCTGTTGATTACATCTTTGAATTAAGACATATGCTTTCTTTCATCATTAGTTAGGGTTTTTCCTCTTTGCTCAATGCTTGCATAGTTTAACTCATTCCATGCATGATTATTGATTTTGTCGATACGGACACGTACGGGGAAGTCTAGATCCGGGGAATTTCTCCCAATATTATACTGACAATATTCTATTGGTTGCCTTTAAGCTCCTGCACTCATGAACTAATCATTAGGAATGCTAGGAATTGTATGAACTCGTGATTAGGGAGAAGCCATCTAGAATGGTACATTAGAGAGTGGCATTAACAATGATGATTTGAATGTTGAATTCCTAAAATATATGAGAGTGGATGAGATGAAATTGACCCCCAACAACATATTCATTTATATAATTCATTGAAAGTGTTTATCTTTTGTCTTTGCCATTGATCAAACTTCATGCATACATGTTTATTTTCTGTCTTGCATATTAAACTTTGAATATTTCGTTTGTAAGTGATACGACTGTCGCGGTCATACAAATTTTATGTGCAATAAGAATGCAGTATAGTTAGGATGTGACTCCTAGGTCGTCTCTCAAGGACCAATATTTTGGTTCAGTTTCAGATTAAACACGAAAGTGGGGGGGGTGTTTTTGTTTTTATGCAGAAAATTAAATAAATGCAGTGAAAATAAAGTTGATGAAAATGTAAATCAAGCAATGCGGTAAAAGTAAAACTGAAAAACGTAAATTGTAGAAATAGTAAATGTGCAGAAAACGGTAAATTGTAGAACAAATAAACTTTTGACAGAATTTAAAATGCGCAATTTGAAATAAGGCATGAACTGTAAATTAGAAAATGACAGTGATTTGATCAAAGCTTTAAACGTGCAGATGAAATTGTAAATTGCAAGGTAATTGGCAGATGAAAATAAAGTTCAAGAACATTGATTGAAAAACACACTGTAAATTAAAATTCAACAGAAAAACAAACTGGAAAACAAACTGGTATACAAACCCAAAACCTCCCCAAAGGGGGAGGGGGAAAAATGAAAGCCAAGCTCTTGCTACGTACTCTACTCCTACTCCTAATTCTACTCCTAAATCTAATACTTTCTTCTGCTGCTGCCCTTCTCCTTTTATAGCCACTTCTCCTTTTGTTGCAAACTCCCGTGACTTCTCCATTTCAGCCAATTTTTCCACCCATATTAATAAAACATTCTTTCATTTTGTCTATACCAAAAATAAAGTGGGCCCCTAATCCTTGTCTTCTTCTTTCAGCTTGCTGGAACATCCCAAGTGTGGGCTGCTGGACTTTCACGACCTCCTCCTCTTGGTGTGGTTGAAGCTGGACGCTACACCTCCATTCTTTGCTCGGACCAGCTACTGTGTGCTTCATCCGTTTCCAACTCTGGATCAGCTACTAACAAGCCCTTGATCGTGAGCAACTGCACAGCCTCTAGATCAACTCCCGTGAACAACTTGTGCTTCAACCGAGAGGTCCTTCTTGCATTTCCTTGCTGGACTTTCACACATAAACCAATAATGAAGGTGGTGGCTGCTGCATTTTCTCCTCTCTACTTTTCTGGATAAGGCCGTGAGCTTTCTGGAGACAAGACCAAGGTGCAGCTCATCCAAACTTCTTCATTTTATTTCTCCCAACATCTCATTACTGGATGTGCTTTCTTCCTTCCCAGCTGATGTGACCGTGTCTTCTGCTTGTAGCTTGCTGTGTTGGTCTTTAGCTGCACCCTAAAGAAGGAAAATTAATTCCCATGCAAGAAGAACCGTGAGCAAGGCTGTCGCAGCTGCCTCCTTGTGCTTCTTCTCTTCTTTCAAATATTCTGAATGAGCTTGCAGCATTCCAGCGTGCTCCTCTCCTTCCAGCACTAGTCTCCATGCTTATCTTCTCAAAGAAAGAAGTTGTGAACATGCAGCACCCTTCTTCTTGCTGCAGCCCCTCTTCACACTTGCTGGATGGAAGTTACTGCTGTATGGGAGTTGCTTCTACTTGCTGGATGTGCTTCCAGCTGTGTGTTCTTGATCCAGCAAAAATTAATAACCGTGTGCTTTAAACGTGGTGGCTTTTCCAAAAATGAATTGTCATGCTATTCTCTTCAAAATCTGAACAAAAACAGTGACTGGATTTGCAATATGGTGGCCCATTAATGCTTGACAAATGAAATTGAAAACAAAACCGTGAGCTCCACATGTGGCCCCTTTGCCAAAAATAATTTTCCAAGCTTTGTGTTTTGTCATGAACTTTCCAACATGGTGGCTCCCACTTTGCTAAATGCTTGCAAGGCCATTAACTTCTTCCGTGAATTCATTTCCAATGTGCCACTTCTTTCTTGTTAATTGTTGGATGTGGTCCCCTTCATTTCCATCCATCTTCATAATATGCGTACACACTTCATTCTCCAAGCCAAAAAGAATTCTCCAAAGGTGGCTCCCACTTTCCATTTACTTTACAAGGAAGAAGATTTATGTGGATGGTTTGGTATGGCCGTGGCATTCATTTTGAGAATGTGGCAGCACACTTGTTATTTTCCAACTAAAAACAGTGAGCTTACTTGCAAGTGGTCCCTTCCTCTTTTCCATTCAATACATGTAATGCTTGCTGCAACAAAAAATGAATGGCCGTGTGGTGCATTTTTATAAGCCATGCTTCTTAAAATTGAATAAATGAAGGACTTCCTTCCCATGAAAGTTGTGCTTATGTGAATGTTTCCAAATGCATGTCTACCGTAAGTGCACCTCCAATGATCAATTCCAGCTACCACAAGTATCAAACAACAAGCAAACAATTTAGAAGTCACTCAAACAGTAAACACAAGACTGACATAGGGGAGTAAAAAAAATACTGGGAACAACACATAATGAATTTGAACAAAATAAAAACTATACGTGAAAATAGACATCTAGACGAAACTATAAAAAAAAATTGCATGGAAAACGGATAAGAATTGATCTCGAACGAAGACACACAAGTTGACACAACATTCACGCAGCAACCAGCGCGAAAATTCAAATGGTTGAAATGAATTTGGCTCAATTTTCATTTCATTTAGCCTTCAAATGTCCCAAAAAGTTATCCAAAATTTTCCCGTAATTAATAATGCAAAATAATAAGCTCAGATAATTCAAATTAGTTAAAATAAGAATTTCCGATCAAATTAAGCACATTTAGCAAAAACAGAAAAATACCGGACGTTTAAGCACAATTCCCCGACTAATTTTAGCACAATAAACTAAGTGAAGTGAATAAAATATTGACTCATCAAAATAGACCACACTTAGTCTTTTGCACTCCTGGGCAAAATCAAGACTCAAATCAGGGAATAGTTCAAAGGACTTTTAGGAAGGTGACACAAAACTCAGCAGACAGAAAAGAAAGACTCAAGAAAAATAAAAAGAATTTACAGAATTCTCAAGAATTATGGACTGATGAAAGAAGTAGAAATTTTCCAACACAAAATCAAGAAAAGCACATACTTACAGAAATCATCCAAGCAATTCACAGTATGGCAAAATAATTAATCATCCAAGCAATTCACAGTAGATGCTAATATTTTTTTTTATTTTATTTTATTTTTTTTTTATTTTTTTTTAATTGAAAAAGGAGACTGGTACTGTGACAACAGTCTCGGTGGCAAAGACCGGAACTGTTGCTACAGTGGAAAGAAATCTGGCTATAAATGAGGCACTCCTCCGCGTCCAGCGCCATTTCCTGACCTAGTCTCTCTCTCTAGTCCTCTCTTTGCTCTCCTCGCTCTCCTCTCTCTCTCTACTCTCTCTGCTCTCTCCTCTCTCTCAGCGTCTGGATCTCTGCAGGGAGCCTCTCCCCCCCGCGTCTGCGTGCTCTGAAGGTGTACGAGCCCTGCAAGGAGCCTCTGCCACCGTGCCAACTGAAGAGTCTGAGATCCGCGAGGAGCTTCTCTGCCAGCTCTACTTCTCCAGGTAAGTCCTCTGCACCTTCCTTCTTTCCTTCTTTCTTATCTTCCTGCTTGTTTTTTCTGCTTTTATTACCATCCTGCTTTCCTGCTTTCCATTTTTTTCTTCTCTTTTTATGCTTCTTTCATCTCCTTTTCAATTTTTTCATTTTTTTTTTTTTTGAAACTGAAAACACTTAAACACATAAAACACAACTGTCTAAAAACTTAAGGGGTATATCGGCTGGAAACCAGACGTTAATCTCCCTTCGATTGAAGGTATTGCAGAGACAATCGGGTAGAACAACGCCACGTACCCCACTTAAAATTAAATAAAACACAGAAACATAATATACAAGAACAATATGGACAAGGACAACTGGACATAGATCCGTTTAGGACCCTTTGCAAGGACCGTGAAACAGATCTGAGACCAGACACAAAAACAATCAAAGACAGACAGGACAAAATAAATCTAAAAGGAAACAACAACAAACAATTAAAGAAAATACTTAACTAAGAATCTAATATATTTTTATGCTTTTTTTTTTTTTTATGTTTTTAATTTTTTTTATGTTTTTTTTTATTATGGTCTGTAATATTAACGATCAGAAATGATCGAACAACCGAACATC
This sequence comes from Vigna nakashimae, assembly GCA_034642375.1. NCBI lineage: Eukaryota > Viridiplantae > Streptophyta > Magnoliopsida > Fabales > Fabaceae > Vigna > Vigna nakashimae. The sequence goes on from CM067763.1 coordinate 17,387,890, forward strand.
TTTATTTTGCTTTTATGTATTTTTGTTATATTTGTTGTTGTTTTTTTTTTATTATTATTAATAAAAACACTTAAATTAGCACACTCCACGGAAAATGTCCCTTGCTGGAAAATGTCCAGCTTCCTCTTCCCACACTCCACGGCTCTCTTACACTTGACTTGTGTCCCTTTTTATCTTGCAGTAAGTGCCTTCTATCTCACTTCTTTAGTGCAATTTTCTTCTAAATAATGATAATATTTCTTTTAGGCTGGAGCACACACCATATTTTGTTATTGAATGACCCACCACCGTGCTTGATTTCTAAAGAAAGAGAATGCCTATTGCTATTTTTTATTGTTGGACGTGACACCTACTCCCATTTAATCAACTTCTTCATTTCTCATACAAATCTCCAAAAACCGTAATGCTTTCTTCACGAGCTCCCAAGCTTCTTCCATATGCTCCAATTTGAATGCATCCCGTGACAGCACCTCTGGACGCATCTCCTGGCCGTGAGTGCACCATTTCCTTTCTTAATAGAAAGAAATCATGGGTCCTCATGCACACCACTTTGAACGTCTCTTTCTTGCCATCCAACATCACTTCTTAGTAGTTTTGTCTTTTAGCAACTTTCTTCATGAATTCTCCACTTTTGTCCTCTCCTACGTACCAAAATTATGCAAGGGACCCTCCATTCTCATATTGATTTCTAAATGAAAATAACTCATCCCAGTGAATCGAAGTGAAGCCCCCTGCTGGCTGCAGTACGTGAGTTCACCCCCACACACCCAATATTGAAACACCACTTCTTCATTCCATTAAAGAAAAGAAACTTCTGCTGTTTTCTCTGCCCCGTGTGGACGTGTGAATTAGCAAGCAAGGGAACTCTCCATTCTTTGCAGCATTCCAGCGTGCTCAGCCGTGGTTCTTCAAAGTTGGCTGCATGTGTTGCCATCTGCTTGTGCAACTGCTGCACCGTGCTTCTCCTTCACTCGATGTTATCCCCCTCTGCGTTCCATTCCAGCCCCATAAAACCATTAGTCTTCCTCTTTTAAGTGGCAGCTTCAACGCACAAGCTCCAGGCCGAAACACCCTCTTCAAGCTTCATGAACCAAATGAAATTAAGGGGGCCCTCCAATTGTTGTTGCTTCAGCCGTGAGAAGTCTTCCAGTGCTTCTTAAAATTCAATAATAATTGAAGACTTGTTCACCCACCTTCACGTATGCTCTTTTTCACTTTGCTGGATGTAACCCTTTTCCACTAATGAAACACCCCTTTCAAAGAGTAAAATGACCATAATGTCCTCCTTATTGTGGACACTTCTTTAATGGAGAGTCTTTAATTATTTGGCAGTCTTCCAAATGTCCAAAATTATTTTCCAGAATTTTCCCTACACTCAATAATGTAAATAATTAGTCTCAGATAATTCAAATTAACTAAAATAAGAATTTCTGATCGGATTAAGCTCAATTCAGTAAAATGGGAAAATACTGGACAATTATGCACAATTCCCTGATTAATTACAGCACATTAAACTAAGTGAAGTGAACAAAATATTGACTCATCAGTAAGTCCTAGCTAATCAACAAATCACATAACTAAACTACGCCGTGAGTCCTTTGGGAAGAACGATACTTGGTCTTACCAAGTTTATTACTTGAACGATTCGGTCATACTTGCCGATTGTGAAACAAATTTGTGACATCATAATTTGGTGCTTACAAATTTGTCCATCAGAGGCTTTTGTTTTTGAACCTTTCTTATTTTTCATTTTTCGTTTGGCAAGTGTTGGATTCATGAACAATAGTTGAAAAGAAGCAAACAAACTTTTTCTTTTACTTTGCTGGAATGAACAAAAGGTGCACGCTTTGATGCTGGACTGAGAAGCACGGTGGTTTAGTTTATTTTTCTTTGCTTTGCTGGAGAGGCGCTGATTCCAGTAGCTACACGTTGAGCTGGAACAGAATGGTGTGCACGGATGTGGAGGTAAGGAAGCAAGCTGGTTCTTTTATTTTTCCTGGAGTGAAGCGGTGTTGCTAGAATGGAGAGAAGGAGCTGGAAGCAGCACGGTGATTGAATGTGGTGTGCACGGACGTGGAGTTGGAAGAAGAGCAGCAGCTGACACGTTCATGGAGAAAGAGCTGGAACGTGTTGAAGCTGCCAATGGAAGAGCTTTTATTTTTTTGGTTTTAGGAAATGTAGATGCCACGCTCTTTTGCGGGAGCTTTCTGGAATAGTTTTTTTTTTTTAGTGCACAAGGACCCACCGCCACCCTCACTTAGTCTTGTTTTTGGCTGGAACACTTTTACTTGGAAGGAAAAATTATGTGAATGATATGAAATGGTTCCAGCCGCCAACCCATAGAAACGTTGCTTTTAATCATGGATGGAGCTGGAGGTGCCACGGCTGCATGGAAGAAAAGCGGTGCTAGAGGTGTGTGGTCCAGCAGCCACCTAGGAAGAAGTTCATCTCATTTGGCTTGTTTTTTTTTTTTGGAGAATGAAGAAGAGAGGAGGCGCTGATTCAGGAGCTGAGAAGTGCACTCGGTGATTCATTTCTTTCGCATTACACTTGCTGATTTGTCCATTGGATTCAATTGCTTCATGCACCTGGGGATTTAATCTTATTTCCAGCTGCACGGTGCTTCACAGCCATTGCAACATTTCAATATTAGATGCGTTTTTGTTTTTGTGATTCTTACCACGTCATTTTATTTTCAGTTTTCACCCGTTTTAATTTATTTCTTTTTGAGAAGAAATAGAGTTGATAGATGACTGCAATGTGCTTTTTAACTTTTATTAACTAAGCTTTGCTTTTCATTTCCAACTACCCTGCATTTCAAGTTGTATTCAATTACCATGTGCATTAGATGGTTTAGTTCAACGTTGCATTTCAATAGCTTTAATTGCGTTTGGAAATTTATCTTTGCATTGTTCAGTTTAATATTTTCATTCACTTTAAGGTTGTCAATTATGTTCGTTTGTGTTTAATTCTCATTTTAAATTAAGTTCAATTACAGTCACAAACCTTTCACAAAAACCCCCCCCTTACGTGTTGACCTGAAACTGAACCACATTTGGTCCTTGAGAGACGACCTAGGAGTCACTTCCTAGTACTGTACTGCATTCTTTTATGCTCAACTTTTGTGGGAGGTGCGACCCTCTCATCAAAATGGCGCCGTTGCCGGGGACCAATGGTTCGGTCTTAGGTTTTTGTTGTGTTTGTGTGTGTTGTGTTTTGTCTTGTGTTGTGATGTGATGTGATGTGATGTTCTGTTTTGTGTGTGCGTGTTGCATGTATAAATGTGTTGTGTTTTATTTGTTTCGTAATTTGTAGTATTTTTCTTTTTCCATGTCTACTTATTCTGATTTCGTGAATACTGCTTGTTTTGCTAGTGCCTCTGATTATGATTCTCCTTCTGCATGTTACTCTGATTGTAACTCATATTCTGCTGATGTCTATGTTGAGAACAATATGACTCATCCTCTAATTTCTGAGAGTGCTCTTTGTGAGCCGGTTTCACTTAAGGAGGATGATCTTCATTGTGATCTCACCTCTGGACTGATACATTTGCTGCCTAAGTTTCATGGTTTTGCAGGAGAATGCCCACACAGACATTTGGAGGAGCTCCACATCATGTGCTCTTCAATGAAGCCTCCAGATGTCCCTCTTGATTACATTTTCTTGAGCGCATTTCCGCATTCATTACAAGGAGCAGCTAAGTATTGGAAAGACTCTCTTCCTCTGAGATCCGTTACCGATTGGGGATATCTTGAGCATCAGTTTCTGAGTAAATTTTCCCTTGTGCAATATGCTTGCAGCAACGGTCTTGGATGGAATGACCCTACCTTGGGATGGTATAATGCTCCACAGCATCATTATCAAGAACCACCATTCCAGAGTACTTGTATGCCTCCACCAGTCCAGCAATACCAAAGTCAGCAATATGATGCTTCTGCCGAAACAACTCCTCAGCCTTCTATTTCTGAGCCTACATTGAAGGAGTTGTTGGAGCAGATGACCATGCAGAACTTTCAACTCCAGCAAGGGAACATGCAGTTTCAGCAAGAGACCAGAGCGTCCATTCAGAGCTTGAATGATCAGATAGGGCAGATGGCCACTCAACTCACGGAGGAACAGTCTCAAGATTCAGAGTTACCATTTCAGACTGTTCAGATTCCAGATGATGATGATAGTGGCATCAACATAGAAGATGGGGAGAAGAGTCATGAGCTTACTACTGTGCCATCTACTTTCCCATCATCCTATGTCCCTACCCATGCACCTGAGGAGAGTGATGAGTATTTTGAGGAGCAGGCAGAAATAAGCAGTAACCCTGAACCAGGTAGACCACCTTCATCTTCCCACACTTTAGCAATCTTCAAGGAAGAGGAGGTAAGCATACCTCAATTTGATTATGTTATTGAGAGGTACGCTGATGATTGTATTGTTGATGAGTCTGTTTTTAATTCTTCTTCTCTGCATGATGAGAATCAATTTTTGATATCAAATTCGTATGTTTATTCTCCATGCACTGAACATGAATCTGAGTCTGTGGTTGATATTGTTTCTGAATTTGAAATTGATTCATGTTCTGAGGATGTATCTGAGGTTCAGTCTGATAAATTGGGATTGGGTGTTATACCTCTACATGTCATTTCTTTGGAGCCACATTGCACTAACCATGTTGCAGGAGGTACACATGAATTTGACCAACATGCACCCATAGTGGAAAACAAAGGTGCTTACATACACACTAGTTTCAACATCAATAGGCACCGGCTGAACCCGCTCATCAACAATCACTTCTGCATAGATCCAGTTGTGGAAAACATTTCACTGCTAGATCAGATTTGGAGGATGAAGCAGTTCGTCCTCAACTTCCTGGCTGGATCTAATGGTGGAAGACATCTCCCTGCAAGTCCAAAATTGGCAACTGCCACCATGATCAGGGGAGTTTTCTTTCTCTCTTCTCCCCCTTTTCCCTACTTTTATTGCACTTGTCCATGATCTGTTCACTGTTTTGATTTTCGATCTTATGCTTATAACACATTGAGGACACTGTGTAGTTTAAGTGTGGTCTATTGGGGGAGATTTTTATTTTTCTTTGTTAGTTTTTGTTTTCTTGGTTAAATTTTTTCTTTTCTAGGTTATTTTTTTTCGTGTCTTGTATACAGTTTTACATGTTTCTCTTGATTTTTGGACTTTGTTTAGGTTGTAGATGTGTCTTTCACTTCATTGATACTCTGATTTGTTTGAAATCCTTGCTTTTCTCTGCTTGGGAAAATGATTATGATTTTTGAGAGTTGAATTGATTGTGACAGAATTACCCTGTGTGAGAATTTGAGCCACTTTATGTTCTTTCTTGTGTGTGATATGTCTCTTGATTGCTTGCACATATGCCTTGGCTTGACTCTTGTTGATAATTCTTGATTGATATGCATGTTTGGAAGTGATAAAGGCAGTTTTGTTCTTGAGCCTCTCTAGCCAAATAAGCTTACCTTGTTCTAATCCTTTGATAACCCCTTTTGAGCCTATACTTTCCTGACTTCTTTGTTTTGAAGCTCATACACTAGCCCTAAGTGAAAAACCATTATTACCTTAACCTTAGGGAATTTTGGAGCTTTGGAAGTGTTTTGGGAACAAGTGTGGTCTTCTTGGGGATTCATATGAATTGGCTAGTTGGTTCCTCTTCTTGTTTTATGTTTGTAAATATGTTGTGTATCTTGTCTCTTATAGTTGTGTCCTAAACAGATAGAAAAGAAAAGAGACAGGATGAAACAAAATATGAAAAAAATGAAGGAAAAAAAAAAGTGCGAATAATGGAGTCAAGAAGAGGATTGAATTAGAGGTTTTGGGTGTGATTTGACTGTGTTTACACTTGTTCCCCATTGCTCCTCTATTTCTTTTGGTTTGTAACTTCTCATCCATATTTATCCTCCCTTGTCCTTGGCCCCATTACACCCATAAAAGACCTTTTGATTTGAACATGCGTATGTGCTTGAGTGTTGATATTAGAGGCTTGCCAAGTCTATTTGTGATTGCTTTCTTGAGTGCATTGAGTGACATTGTTTTACCTTAAACACTTGAGAGAAACACTGATTGTGTGCATCTGTGAGGCTCTGTTGCTTTTGATTCATCTCTTGAACTGATTGAATATTTTCCTTGTACTGAATTGCTTGGATGATTTCATGAGTATCTGCTTTCTCTGATTCATTCTGTGTTGGAATTGTCTACTTCTTTTCTCTGTCCAGATTTTGTGAGGACTGTGTAAATTCTGTTTGTTCCCTTGCGAGTCTTTGTTTTCTGTGTGCTAAGTTTGTGTCATACCATGGATGCCCTTTGAACTGTTCCCTGATCTGCGTCTTGATTTTGCCCAGGAGTGCAAAAGACTAAGTGTGGTCTATTTTGATGAGTCAATATTTTCTCAATTTCACTTCGCTTATTGTACCGAATTTAATCAGGGAATTGTGCTTAAATGTCCAGTATTTTCCCATTTTTCTTAATTATGCATAATTTGATCGGAAATTCAAATTTGAATTAATTTGAATTATTTGAGCTAATTATTTGCATTATTAATTGTAGGGAAATTTTTGGGAATGTGTTGGGACTTAAAGATAAATCAAGTGACCTTCGTTTTGGCATTTGGTGGTCATGAGAGGAAGGATGCTGCGTCCTGGAAGTGTGAATCTACTAAAGCACACGGACACATGGTTTTTGCTTGTATCAAATTGAAGAAAAATTGAAAGAGATACATGCTGGAAAGAAGCAATTCACGTCCAACTCCCAAATGCAAGTGTGCTGAATTTGTTGAAGTGAAAATAGCACACGCGGACCCCACACTTTTGCATGTCCCAAGACTTGTTAGATGAAACAAATTAAACAAAAAGGCCAATGGGGACCACCTTACAAGTGTATCTCACGGCACATTCATTTTGGAATTAGCTAAAACAATTTTAACACACGCGGCCCACAAGAAAGCAGCCACGGTGGCAACTAGAGGGGTGCACATCCAGCCTTCAAAGGGGAAAGGAATTCCACGCGGCCCAGCAACATCCAGCAAGCGGTAATTAGGAGAAGCTGATCCCGGTCCAACAGGGGTGTGTCCAGAAATTTCCAGCAAACTTTGAAGAGGGTGGTGTCCAGTGAAGAGAAATGGTGTGACGGGTTGCACATCCAGGAGGTGCCACGGTCCAGCTGCCAGCTCCATGCTGCACACACTCCACGGTCCAGCAGAGAAAAGCAATTTGGAGGTGCAGCCAGCAAAGGAAAAGCACGCACCTTCACGCCCACGGTCCAGCTTGGATTTTAGGGAAGACTTTCTTCCATTCAATAGCCGCCACATTGGAGGGAGGGAACCACCGAGAGTAAGTGGGAGAGGAGCTGGAGAAAGAAAGAGCCACGCACATGGAGGGGTACGGCTAGAAGGAAAGAAACACACGGACTCTCGCTCTCAGTCTTTGGTTGGGAGGCTTTTGTTTTTGAACCTTTCTTTGGCTGGAAACACGGTTTGGAATGAAGAGCACATATTCTATTTTTCATTTTTCGTTTGGCAAGTGTTGGATTCATGAACAATAGTTGAAAAGAAGCAAACAGACTTTTTCTTTTACTTTGCTGGAATGTACAAAAGGTGCACGCTTTGATGCTGGACTGAGAAGCACGGTGGTTTAGTTTATTTTTCTTTGCTTTGCTGGAGAGGCGCTGATTCCAGTAGCTACACATTGAGCTGGAACAGAATGGTGTGCACGGATGTGGAGGTAAGGAAGCAAGCTGGTTCTTTTATTTTTCCTGGAGTGAAGCGGTGTTGCTAGAATGGAGAGAAGGAGCTGGAAGCAGCACGGTGATTGAATGTGGTGTGCACGGACGTGGAGTTGGAAGAAGAGCAGCAGCTGACACGTTCATGGAGAAAGAGCTGGAACGTGTTGAAGCTGCCAATGGAAGAGCTTTTATTTTTTTGGTTTTAGGAAATGTAGATGCCACGCTCTTTTGCGGGAGCTTTCTGGAATAGTTTTTTTTTTTAGTGCACAAGGAACCCACCGCCACCCTCACTTAGTCTTGTTTTTGGCTGGAACACTTTTACTTGGAAGGAAAAATTATGTGAATGATATGAAATGGTTCCAGCCGCCAACCCATAGAAACGTTGCTTTTAATCATGGATGGAGCTGGAGGTGCCACGGCTGCATGGAAGAAAAGCGGTGCTAGAGGTGTGTGGTCCAGCAGCCACCTAGGAAGAAGTTCATCTCATTTGGCTTGTTTTTTTTTTTGGAGAATGAAGAAGAGAGGAGGCGCTGATTCAGGAGCTGAGAAGTGCACTCGGTGATTCATTTCTTTCGCATTACACTTGCTGATTTGTCCATTGGATTCAATTGCTTCATGCACTTGGGGATTTAATCTTATTTCCAGCTGCACGGTGCTTCACAGCCATTGCAACATTTCAATATTAGATGCGTTTTTGTTTTTGTGATTCTTACCACGTCATTTTATTTTCAGTTTTCACCCGTTTTAATTTATTTCTTTTTGAGAAGAAATAGAGTTGATAGATGACTGCAATGTGCTTTTTAACTTTTATTAACTAAGCTTTGCTTTTCATTTCCAACTACCCTGCATTTCAAGTTGTATTCAATTACCATGTGCATTAGATGGTTTAGTTCAACGTTGCATTTCAATAGCTTTAATTGCGTTTGGAAATTTATCTTTGCATTGTTCAGTTTAATATTTTCATTCACTTTAAGGTTGTCAATTATGTTCGTTTGTGTTTAATTCTCATTTTAAATTAAGTTCAATTACAGTCACAAACCTTTCACAAAACCCCCCCCCCCTTACGTGTTGACCTGAAACTGAACCACATTTGGTCCTTGAGAGACGACCTAGGAGTCACTTCCTAGTACTGTACTGCATTCTTTTATGCTCAACTTTTGTGGGAGGTGCGACCCTCTCATGAAAATGGCGCCGTTGCCGGGGACCAATGGTTCGGTCTTAGGTTTTTGTTGTGTTTGTGTGTGTTGTGTTTTGTCTTGTGTTGTGATGTGATGTGATGTGATGTTCTGTTTTGTGTGTGCGTGTTGCATGTATAAATGTGTTGTGTTTTATTTGTTTCGTAATTTGTAGTATTTTTCTTTTTCCATGTCTACTTATTCTGATTTCGTGAGTACTGCTTGTTTTGCTAGTGCCTCTGATTATGATTCTCCTTCTGCATGTTACTCTGATTGTAATTCATATTCTGCTGATGTCTATGTTGAGAACAATATGACTCATCCTCTAATTTCTGAGAGTGCTTTTTGTGAGCCGGTTTCACTTAAGGAGGATGATCTTCATTGTGATCTCACCTCTGGACTGATACATTTGCTGCCTAAGTTTCATGGTTTTGCAGGAGAATGCCCACACAGACATTTGGAGGAGCTCCACATCATGTGTTCTTCAATGAAGCCTCCAGATGTCCCTCTTGATTACATTTTCTTGAGCGCATTTCCGCATTCATTACAAGGAGCAGCTAAGGATTGGAAAGACTCTCTTCCTCTGAGATCCGTTACCGATTGGGACGAAGTGGAGGAACTGGACGAAGTGCACAAAGGTAACAAAGTGGAGGAAGTGGACGAAGTGAAGGAAGTGGACGAAGTGGACAAAGTGGAGGAAGTAGAGGAAGTGGAGGAACTAGAGGAAGTGGAGGAACTAGAGGAAGTAGAGGAACTGGAGTAACTACAGGAACTGGAGTAACTACAGGAACTGGAGTAACTACAGGAACTGGAGGAAGTCGGCGAAGTGAACGAAGTCGACGAAGTGGACGAAGTGGACAAAGTTGACGAAGTGGCCCAAGTGGATGAAGTGGACTAAGTGGACAAAGTTGACGAAGTGGAGGCAGTGGATGAAGTTGACGAAATAGACGAAGTGTACTAAGTTGACAAAGTGGACTAAGTTGACGAAGTGGACTATGTGGAGGAAGTGAAGGAGGGGAAGGATGTGCAAAAAGTGGAGGTAGTGGAGGAAGTGGAGGAAGTAGAGGAAATGGAGGAAGTGGAGAAAGTGGATAAAGTGGAGGAAGTGGACGAAGTGGAAGAACTGGACGAAGTGTACGAGGTGGACAAAGTTGACGAAGTGGACGAAGTCGACGAAGTGTAGGAAGTGGAGGAACTGCACGAAGTGGACTGATGCACAAATTTATGAACACCAAAATATGATGTCACAAACTTGTTTTACAATCGGCAAGTATGACCGAATCGTTTCAAGTAATAAACTCGGTAAGACCAAGTATCGTTCTCCCAAAGGACTCACGGCCTAGTTTAGTTATGTGATTTGTTGATTAGCTAAGACTTAAGAACGAAATAATTGGATTTTTATATGCAAAAGACGAAAATAGACATGTATGCATGAGTATGATCAATGGCTAAAGCAAAAGACAAACACTTTCAATGAAATATATTGATGAATATGTTGTTAGGGGGTCAATTTCATCTTATCCACTCTCATATATTTTAGGAATTCAACATTCAAGTCATCATTGTTAATGCCACTCTCTAAATAACCTTTCAAGAAGGCTTCTCCCTAATTACGAGTTCATACGATTCCTAACATTCCTAATAATTAGTTTATCTAGCACAGGAGCTTAAGGCAACCAATATACTTATTGGGAGAAATTCCCCGGATCTAGACTTCCCCGTACGTTCCCGTATCGACAAAATCAATAATCATGCATTGAATGAGTTAAACAAAGCAAGCCTTGAGCAAAGAGGAAAAACCCTAACTAATGATGAAAGAAAGCATAAGTCTTAAATTAAGATGCAATCACAAATTCCATATATGAGAGTTTCAAAAGATTACATTGATTCCCCAACAAACATACAAGGTTTAGTTCATGTGTTCATGGAATATTTCCTCACTAGGTAAAGTGTTTCACTCACACTAGAGTGTATAAGAGGTAATCACTCACTCACTCTACTATCACAATGTCACATGAATCAACTTTGCCTTTCATTTTACCATAATCAAAAACATTCACAAGCATGCATCATCACAAGAACATTTCAATGGCTTATAATGTGGCTGGGCTAACAAGAACATTGGTTTTTCTGGATCACAAAATCCTTGAGTTAAGAGAATCATAACAACACAATTTTTCTTATTCTTCCCAACTTGCCTTTGCATTTGCATTGAGCTTTGCTTCTTTTTCTTTTCATTTCTTTTTCTTTGCATATTCTTACTTTTTAGCTCTTAGCTCAATGCTTTTCCTTTTTCATGTTTTCCTAACAATCCCAAACTTGAACATTTAATAATACCACACAAGATCTTCTACTTAACTCAAGGTAAAGATTTTCAATCAAGGGTTTTAAGTGTATGTTCAAGGCTAAGGGTTCAAAGGATAGAACACAAAGTGTTCTCTTTTAGTGGGCTAACTTTATGAATTTGACCAATAAAAAGGGTTCCAACAAACGGCCTTGATCATATGATGCAAAACAAGCAATTGATTCAATCATAGAAAACCTGGGCAAAGTCATTCATGCTTTCAAAGTAATAGCATTTAACAATAACAACTCTGGAGCTCAAAACCTCACATATAAGCTCATCCACATTTGACATACACATCCTGCTTAATCTCACAATCACAATCATAATATCATGCATTTGTTCACAAAGCTTGTGAATCACCTGTATAAGCATTTTAATGTGCACATCATCTCAACATCAATCAATCAATAAGCATCATCAAGCATTACTTATCAAACAATCACAGTTAATAGCAAACCATCATAACAAACCAGGTGTCCAATAGAGTACATCAAACCCTAATCTAAAAACAAAAAAAAAACAAATAAGTTGAGAAAACTTAAACCAACAAAAGCATAAGCATATGATAACATTCATTAGTAAATCCTATCTCAGCTCCTCATCAGTCTGAGCTGTCCTCTGTATCTTCCTCCTCCTCCTCATCTTCATCATCTTCAAATGCATCATCATCATCAGCTTCATCTTCTTCCATCTCTCTAACTGAAGCTTCAGCTGCTTCAGCTCCTCCTCCATGCACTGGTTCCTCTGGCCAAGCTACCACATTATGGAATTCATCCATAGTCCACCTGTGGGCTGGAGGTGTATCGTACATCCCCACAATCATCTCAGCAGTGGCCACCTGCCCTCTGTGAATGGACTGCAACTGAGCACCTATAAGAGACATATACATGTCCCTCATCTGGAATGGTTCTGCTTAATGTGTCTCAGCAGATGTCTGGCTCTGTGTTAGCCCTCTCTCTCTACGAGCATGGCGTGGTGGAACTGGCTGAGCTGCTTCCTCACCTCCACAGTACTGTCTGTAATAAGCCTCATCAATAGCTTTTCTTGGCCTCTCAAATGGTGGAGCAGAAGTGTCCACCCTAGCTATCTTGCAAAGGTGAGTGATCAAGGAGGGATGTCCTAGTGGTGCTTTGTTGTTTGAGGTATTGGCGCACACACTAATCTCATCAGCTATCACCTGCCTAATATTAACATTTAAGTTTCTGATAGCACAGTAGATGAATAGTGCCCTGCTGAGAGTAATATCTGACACATGTGAACATGGCTGAATGTTGGCATGAGAAAACGCCATCCAATACTTTGCAAGAGGAGTCAAATCCGTCCTCCTAATATTAACCACTGAGCCAGATCTATTCCTTTGGAAGTGTCCTCCAAGTATACACAGCACTCTCTCCACATCCTCAAAATCAGCACCTTCCTCCATGCAAAGAGCAAACTGGCATTGCTCACCAGCCCACACAGTATCCAGGAAGTTGTTGATAGAATCAGGATCATACCTGATAACATGGCCTCTGACATAGCCCAAATAATTCTCAGCTGGATAATCACCAATCTTCTTTGCATTGGTGTAGAATTCCTTTACCACAGCTATGTTGGCAGGTGCAGGATAAGTGGCTAGCTTTCCCCAATCATTCCCTAACACTTGCTCTCCAAATTGAGGGGCAAAGTTAGGTATCATTCCAACCTTTCTCTCCATCAGAAGTCTCTTGTCCTGAACCACCGTAAAGTGTTTCTCATGTTTCCTAGAGAGGAACCTGCTATTATGGGGTTGCTCTGGTTCCTTTTCCTTTCTCTTGGTTGCCATGGTTTTCAATCTCTTTCCTGAAGAGGATGTCATTCCTGCATTCAAACACAAATACAAAACCACTGAACATGATGTTAATCATTAGTAAAACACAGAACACAACTCCTTTAGAAGCTAAACCACCGCTGAGGGCCAGAATTTCCCCTTAGTGCCACCAGTGCCATAGTCCAAAACGCAAAAATTCAAGAAAATTCAGGTCTGGCGGAGTGCCGCTCAGCGGCAGTTTACCCCTGAGCGGTAACTCTGCAGAGTTTTGAAAAATCTCTCTTAAAGCTGTCCTAACTCCACCCAGATGCAATTTTCAGTTTTCCAGTTCATAATCATGCAGTTTAATCGGTTCAAACATCAAATATATCATCAAATCATGCATAGAAATCAAAACCCCTAAATAATCATGCTTTGACAATCACATTCAAAATTAAAAACCCTAGAATGAACAAAATGCATTTTACTTACTTGGGTGGAGATACTAGATGCAATGAGAATGTTTCCAATCTAAGATACTCTCTTCCAACCCCAAACTTGAATGGAACACTAGTGAGCAAGTGAGTGGAAGAGAAATTTTCTAGAGGAAAGAATGAAAAGATGTGGAAAACCTTGGAAAAGGTATGTGGGAGTGTTTGTGCAGAGAAGAGCCTGGAAAGAAAACCTAAAACGCAGCTTGGGGTATTAAAATACCCTAATGGGCTCGGGTTCCGCTGAGGGGAACTAAAGCCCTTTCTGCGAGAGTACCGCTCAGCGGCACTTTCGTGAAGTGCTCTTCTCCTTCTTTTCTTAATATAGGTGCCTCCTAGACATACCCCTCATTGATTCCCTGCAATTCAATGTTCAGATTACTTATGCAAACCCTATTATGCAACTAAAACGAAACAAACAGAAATATTCAATCAACTGGGTTGCCTCCCAGGTAGCGCTTGTTTAACGTCACGAGCCTGACCCAAAATCCACCAACACCCTTCAGTAGGTGTTACAAACTTACCAGCACCCATCAGTAAGTGCAAAATTTTCTCACCAATACCCATCAGTAGGTGCTATAATTTAGCATCCTTCAGTACATGCTACATCTAACTAGCATCCTTCAGTAGATGCTATGTTCCGCAAAATATTTACACAATAATGTTCAACAGATTTAAAAATTACAAACCAAAGTAAAATTTAAAAGTTCTAAAATTGATGGACAAATTTATGATCACCAAAATATGATGTCACAAACTTGTTTCACAATCGGCAAGTATGACCGAATCGTTCAAGTAATAAACTTGGTAAGACCAAGTATCGTTCTCCCAAAGGACTCACGGCCTAGTTTAGTTGTGTGGTTTGTTGATTAGCTATGACTTACAAACGAAATAATTGGAGTTTAATATGCAAGAAAGAAAATAAACATGTATGCATGAGTTTTTGATCAATGGCAAAAGCAAAAGATAAACACTTTCAATGAAATATATGAATGAATATGTTGTTGGGGGTCAATTTCATCTTATCCACTCTCATATATTTTAGGAATTCAACATTCGAATCATCATTGTTAATGCCACTCTCTAAAGCACCTTTCTAGAAGGCTTCTCCCTAATCACGAGTTCATACAATTCCTAGCATTCCAAATGATCAGTTCATAAGTTCAGGAGCTTAACGACAACCAACATAATATTGGGAGAAATTCCCCGGATCTAGACTTCCCCGTACGTGCCCGTATCGACAAAACCAATAATCATGCATCGAATGAGTTAAACAATGCAAGCATTAAGCAAAGAGGAAAAACCCTAACTAATGATGAAAGAAAGCATAAGTCTTAATTAAAAGATGCAAGCATAAATTCCATATATGAGAGCTTCAAGAGATTACATTGATTCCCCAACAAACATACAAGGTTTAGTTGACCATATTCATGGTGAACCTAGATGAACAATGTAAGATCCATAGAAAAATATAAAACTTTTTCTATTTTATTTTATTTTCTGGTTGTGATCCTAAATATTTAAGTGTAGTATGTATTGGTTTGTAGAAAGTATTGAGAAAGTGAATAAAAATTAGTTAATATTAGTTTTTATACTTAATTTTCGAAATTTATAAGAAAAAAAAAAGGCTTAAGTAACATTGTTTGCATTAAATTATCAACAAATTTGAAATGGTGTAGTGGTCAGTGCATATATATTGATGTTAGAGAACATGAGTTCGATTCTTATCGATTTCCATTTTTTTATGATTGGTTGACATGTGTGGCCCACATGATGTAGGAAAGAGAAAAAAAAATGTTGATCTTGTGAACGTGAATTATGCAGAAGGGGTTGCTCTTCTCTATTTTTTTTTCTTCTTTCTTGTTTCTTCCATGCATAGTTAGATCTAGAAAAAAAAAAGTGAGAGTAAGTTAGAATTTTTTTGTAACTCTAGGAATGGTTATTCACGGAGAAGGTAGTGTATTTGTTTTTTTCCTCCTTTAATAGTTTGGTATTATGTGCTTTTGCATGGGATTGGAGAGGTGGTTTTGTGAAAAAACAAAACCCGTGTCTGGTATGTTTGGGTTTGTAGTGAGCAAAGAAATATTTGCAAAGACTTTGGAGGCATAGGAGGGACTCACCTTATTGTTGTTTTGTTGTGGACATTATTTGTTTTTAGTCTGTAGTTGATTAGAAAAGAGAGGAGGAGGGGCTTTTAAATTAGCTTAATTGTTGAGTCAGAAAAAAAAAACATTGGCTACTATTCTTACGCCAAAAAAAAAAAACAGAACACTAGTAAGAGAGGTGTAGAGACTTTGTTCTTCTACTCTTAGTGGAGTTTCAAAGAGGATCCAAGAGGGTGGAGTGACTTTGGGGTACATCAAGAGGAGAGAAGCTTGTGGTCATTTCATTAACATCAAAGAAAACTCTAGAAAATTTCTACAACAAGAGGTAAGGGGAGCTTGCCTTGCTTTATTTAGTTGTGATTTGGTGAATGGTGGGAATGGGTATATATTTTTCTTGGTTATAACTTGATATATGGGTTGCATGGGGTATGACTTTAATATATGTTTTCTTGGGGTATAGCATGATATATGTGTTGCATGGGGTATAACTTTGATATATGTTTTCTTGGGGTATAGCATGATATATGTGTTGCATGAGGTATAACTTTGATATATGCTTTCTTGGGGTATAGCATGATATATGTGTTGCATGGAGTATAACTTTGATATATGTTTTCTTGGGTATAGCTTGATATATGTTTTGCATGGGGTATAACTTTGATATATATTTTTCTTGGTTATAACTTGATATATGAGTTGCATGGGGTATAACTTTGACATATGTTTTCTTGGGGTATAGCTTGATATGTTTTGCATGAGGTATATTTTTGATATATGTTTTGCATGGGGTATACCTTTAATATGTGTTTCCTTGTTATATTTGTAATGTTTCAAGTTATGTTTTTTATGGTTTCCATGTGGGGTACCTTCTTACACTCTAAATCCAGAGTGTATGAGGTGTGAAGGGGTGAGTTTTCTCTTCCTTTTAGTGGAAGAAATGAGTGAGTAAGTGGGTTAGGAAGAAGACTGAGCTTAGAAAAAAAAAAAAAAACCAGGGGATGTGAACTTAATAATTTCAGGGGGTGCGCTAGAGATTCTGTTTTCTGGACACGGGGTATAAACTTAATAATTTCTGGGGGTGCACCAGAAATTCTGTTTTCTGGACAGGGGGTGTAAACTTGGTAATTTCAGGGGGTGCGCCAGAAAGTCTGTTTTCTGGACACGGGGTATAAACTTAATAATTTCTGGGGGTGCATCAGAAATTCTGTTTTCTGGGCAGGGGGTGTGAACTTAGTAATTTCAGGAGGTGCACCAGAAATTTTAATTTCTGGACAGGGATGTGAAATTAGTAAATTTTGGGGTTAAAAAGAAAAAGTATTTTAAAATATTGTTTGAGAATTGTTGGTTATTTTGTGTGGCCTATATTTCGTTGGTTTTATACATGTTATTGAGAACATGTATCAGATTGTGATCGAGCGCGATTAATTAAGTTCGTTGGCAATCATATAGTAGATTAAGTTAATTTACTTGTTCTTTTGTAACAAAAGAAAAAAAAAGTGTGAGAAATTCGATACGATTATAGATCTGAAGATCAGAAATTTGAGTATCACTTCTTCTACGTGAGAAGGTGATTGTCTCTCCCATGACTTCGGCTCGTGCTGAGTATAGTGCATTTGTACGCGTAGTACCAATGTGTTTACTCGTTAGTCCTTGAGGAGTCAGGGAAGACAGGTATGAAGTTACGATGGGAAACGATTTTCATCACCGCTATTGAGAGCAGGTTGTGATGACGAAATGTGAAGAAGGATTGGTTTTCCCCAGAGGATAATCGATTGTTATTGAGAACAGGTGGTGAGAACGAAAATATAAAGAAAACGACATTGAATTATGAAAGGATAGATTGTGGTGTTATTTTTCGCGTCAATGTATGTTATTGTGATTTTTTTTATGATCTGTGTATAATATGATATTTCTGGTTGCTCACCCTTGCATGTTGTGGTTTTGGTTTCCACCTGCAATGATCGTACTTGTACGGGAGCAGATGATATTGCAGATGTTACTGGAATGGAGTAGCTCAACGAGAGTGCTGGGAAATAAAACTTGTTCGGGATTTTCTTTAAGTTGCTATTTATCGGCGTGTTTAATTTTTATCGTTGTAAAAGACAAATAATATGTGTTTTCAATATGATGTAAGAACATGTAATAAGTAATGCTTTGCTTCCGCATTTAAAAAAAAAAAAATCTGTATTTGGACGAGAATGTTTTAAACGCTTATAGTTTGATCTATTTTAAGTAACATCTTATTAAGGGGCGTTACAAACAATGAAAGAATGAAAGAATAAACCCTAAAAAGGTGAAGAGGTAGCCTGAGCATCCAAGATCCTCCTTCAAAGGGGTGAGAAGAGAGAGTGTTTGCCTCGTTTCTGCCAAAGATACAAACCCTAGGACGTCCTAAAGCTTATATACTATTCTAAAATTATAAAAAATCTAGGCCCAAGCCCATAAGTGTGCCGCTCAGCGGTAAAGTACCGCTCAGCGGTGAGTGCGCGTCTCGTTTCTTCCCCTCAGCGGACCTCCCGTGACCTCCTGAGTGCCGCTCAGCGGTAAAGTGCCGTTGAGCGGTGACTTCGGCTTCTCCTTTTGCACTCTTTGATTTCTTTTCTGATTCCATCTCTCTCCTTCTTCACTTCTTTCACTAAATTCACCTTAAAACCTGCACAAAAACACTGAAATCAAGCATAAACCTGTCCAGCTCTCTTATTTCTGAAAATATGGATAAAAGTATGATTTCAAGCTAGTTTCTAAGTCTAAAGGTTGCTTTTAGTATCAATTTTAAGCATGAAAATAACAGTTTTTCAACTGTTATCACAACCCCAAACTTAGAACTTTGCTTGTCCTCAAGCAAACAAGATGTAACTCAATCTTCAACCAATTTATATGATGGTTCACTCATTTAAAAATCCTCTTTTTCAAGATAACTAACAACTTCACTCAAACTTATGACCAAGAGTTCATTCAAGATGTGCACATGCTTTAGTGTTCACAAAGTCATTTAAATTTCAACAAATGCTATTTTTCATGAATGATCAATCAATTAAGCATGGATGTTCATGTGCTTATGGAATATTTCCTCACTAGATAAAGTGTTTCACTCACACTCAAGTGTATAAGAGGTAATGTGTTTCACTCATTCACTCCACTATCACAATGTTACTTGAATCAACTTTGCCTTTCATTTTACCACAATCAAAAACATTCACAAGCATGCATCATCACAAGGACTTTTCAATGGCTTATAATGTGGCTGGACTAACAAGAAAATTGGTTTTTCTGGATCACAAAATCCTTGAGTTAAGAGAATCATCACAACACAATTTTTCTTATTCTTCCCAACTTGCCTTTTGCCTTTGCATTTGCATTGAGCTTTGCTTCTTTTTCTTTTCTCTTATTTTTCTTTTTCTTTGCATATTCTTACTTTTTTAGCTCTTAGCTCAATGCTTTTCCTTTTTCATGTTTTCCCAACAACCCCAAACTTGAACATTTAACAATACCACACAAGGTCTTCTACTTAACTCAAGGTAAAGATTTTCAATCAAGGGTTTTCAGTGTATGTTCATGGCTAAGGGTTCAAAGGATAGAACACAACGTGTTCTCTTTTAGTGGGCTAACTTTATGAATTTGGCCAATAAAAAGGGTTCCAACAAACGGCCTTGATCACATGATGCAAAACAAGCAATTGATTCAATCATAGAAAACCTGGGCAAAGTCATTCATGCTTTCAAAGTAATAGCATTCAACAATAACAACTCTGGAGCTCAAAATCTCACATATCAGCTCATTCACATTTGACATACACATCCTGCTTAATTTCACAATCACAATCATGATATCATGCATTTGTTCACAAAGCTTGTGAATCACCTGTATAAGCATTTTGTTGTGCACATCATCTCAACATCAATTAATCATAAGCATCATTCAAGCATTACTTATCACACAATCACAGTTAATAGCAAACCATCACACAAACCAGGTTTCCAATAGAGTACATCAAACCCTAATCTAAAAACAAAAACAAATAAGTTCAGAAAACTTAAACCACACAAGCATAATCATATGATAGCATTCATCAGTAAATGCTATCTCAGCTCCTCATCAGTCTGAGCTGTCCTCTGTATCTTCCTCTTCTTGGATCTTATAGTCTTGATTCTTTTGCCCGATGAGGAGGCCATCCCTGCATCAAACATAATTCACAAAACCAAAAGATACATTGTTAAGCATTAGTAAACCACAATGAAAAAAATCAGCCCCTTCAATGATGCTCTCTCCCAACCCCAAACTTAGATGGAAAACTAGTGAGCAAGTGAGTGGAAGGGAGATTTTCTAAAGATGGATGAGGAAAAAAAGTTGTAGAGAACCTAGGAGAAGGTGTGTGGAAGTGTTTGTGCAGAGAAAAGCCTGGACAGAAACCCTAAAACGCAGCTTGAGGTATAAAAATACCCTAATGGGCTCGGGTCCCGCTAAGGGGAACTAAAGCCCATTCTGCGATAGTACCGCTCAGCGGTAAAATACCGCTCAGCGGCACTTTCGTGATGTGCTCCTCTCCTTCTTTTCTTAACCTACGTGCCTCCTAGACATATCCCTCACTGGTTCCCTGCAATTCAATGTTTAAAAATGCTTATGCAAACCCTAACTAAAATAAACAAACAGAAATATTCAATCAACTGGGTTGCCTCCCAGGTAGCGCTTGTTTAACGTCACGAGCCTGACCCAAAATCCACCAACACCCATCAGTAGGTGTTTCAAACTTACGAACACCCATCAGTAGGTGTTACAGACTTACCAGCACCCATCAGTAGGTGTTACAGACTTACCAGCACCCATCAGTAGGTGTTACAAACTTAGTATCCTTCAGTAGATACTTAACCACCTAGCATCCTTCAGTAGATGCTGTATCCAACAAAATATTTACAAAAATAATGTCCACAAATTAAAAGTTACAAAACCAAATCAAAAGTTTTTAAATCCACTGGGTTGCCTCCCAGCAAGCGCTCTTTTAACGTCATTAGCTTGACCCAGTAAAGCTCAAGTTCCTTCTTCTTTTTCTTCTTTCTACTGAACTTCTTCAGAAATTTGATCAAACCAGGAACCTGTTGCAGTGTCTCAATCATAGGAACTTTAATCTCCAATTTCTTGAAGATTTCCATAAAGCACTCAAATTCCTTCTTCCTATGATACTTCTTTGGATGGGGACGAGGTTTTTCATATGATTCTTTATTTTTTTCTCTCGTCCTCTTTCTCTTTTCTCTCACTTTCTTTTTTTCTTTTCTTTTTCTACTCACCTTCTCAATCTTCACACAAATTTCCTCTTCTTCTTTCTCTTCTCTCTTCTTTTTCCAACTCAACTTTTTCAACATTTACACTCACTAGCACTTCACACTCTTCCCTGGGGTTAACCTCAGTATTAGCCCCACAATTTCTACTTGGCCTTTCTTCCACCTGTTTGGTGATCTGCCCCATCTGAGTCTCCAAATTTTTGATAGCAGCTTCAGTGCTCTTTTGGGTAGACTCAGTTTTCTGTATGAAATTGTTGAGAGTTTCCTCCATCCTCATGGACCTTTCATTAAGCATAGATAATTGTTGCCATAAGGTGGGTTGCTGCTGCTGCTTATTATATTGACCCGCTTGCC
Source organism: Vigna nakashimae (assembly GCA_034642375.1). Lineage (NCBI taxonomy): Eukaryota > Viridiplantae > Streptophyta > Magnoliopsida > Fabales > Fabaceae > Vigna > Vigna nakashimae. The sequence continues at coordinate 17,409,143 of CM067763.1, forward strand.
CAGTTTGCCCTTGACCAATGCTTGAGTGTGGTTTCCACCCCTGATTGTCGCTCCCTTGACGATACTGATTGGTCATGTAGTTTACATCCTCTACCGCTTCAACTGGAAAGGCACATTGACCATTGATATGGTCGCCTCCACACAATTCGCACAACTGGGATTGTACTTGTGCAACAGTCTTTAACTCTTGTGGCAATTGTTCAAGTATCTTTGAGAGATTCTCCAATTGTTGAGTTATTAACTTGTTCTGAGCTATCAAGGCATCATTGGATTGCAACTGTAGAACTCCTTTTTGTTGAATAGGAGCTCCTCTTTCACTGTTCCACTTATTGTTATTAGTAGTCATGTTTTCAATTATTTCTGTGGGTTCCTCTGGAGTCTTCCATTTGATATTGCCTCCAGCTGAGGCGTTAAGCATCATCATGGTTTGTGAACCAAGACCTCCAAGGAAGATTAGGACTACTTCTCCTTCTTAAATCCATGCGTGGGAGTCTTTCGTAATAGACTTTTATACCTGTCCCATGCATGCCCCAGTGATTCTTCCATGCCTTGTCTAAATGAAGAGATCTCTTGCTTCCCTTTGTTGATTTTAAAGCTTTGTTGCTGCCATTGTTGTTGTGGTTGGTTCTCAAATTGTCCGGCAGCTTGCCAAAACTGGCTTTGATCCATGCTTGAGTCATGTTCCCACCAGTGGTTGAGATTACTTTGGTAGAATTGAGTGCCTATTAAATTCTTGTTCGAATTGCATCGTGCAAACATTAGGCACAAAACTCTAGAAAATATTTGTTAGCACAAAAAGATATAGGAGAAGATATATATATTCAGAAGATAAAAGATTCAGAAGATAAAATAAAATAAGATAGAATAAAATAAAATCAAATAAAATAAAATCTAATCTAATCAAATCAAATCAAATCTAGTCAAATCAAATAAGATAAAATAAAATAAAATAAAAACAGAAAAATAAAAACAAAAATTCAAAATTAAAGTCAAAGATAATCAATAATCACACAAATTAACCAGTTAAACCAAGAGTCCCCGGCAACGGCGCCAAAAACTTGATGGACAAATTTATGATCACCAAAATATGATGTCACAAACTTGTTTCACAATCGGCAAGTATGACCGAATCGTTCAAGTAATAAACTTGGTAAGACCAAGTATCGTTCTCCCAAAGGACTCACGGCCTAGTTTAGTTGTGTGGTTTGTTGATTAGCTATGACTTACAAACGAAATAATTGGAGTTTAATATGCAAGACAGAAAATAAACATGTATGCATGAGTTTTTGATCAATGGCAAAAGCAAAAGATAAACACTTTCAATGAAATATATGAATGAATATGTTGTTGGGGGTCAATTTCATCTTATCCACTCTCATATATTTTAGGAATTCAACATTCGAATCATCATTGTTAATGCCACTCTCTAAAGTACCCTTCTAGAAGGCTTCTCCCTAATCACGAGTTCATACAATTCCTAGCATTCCTAATGATCAGTTCATAAGTTCAGGAGCTTAACGACAACCAACATAATATTGGGAGAAATTCCCCGGATCTAGACTTCCCCGTACGTGCCCGTATCGACAAAACCAATAATCATGCATCGAATGAGTTAAACAATGCAAGCATTAAGCAAAGAGGAAAAACCCTAACTAATGATGAAAGAAAGCATAAGTCTTAATTAAAAGATGCAAGCATAAATTCCATATATGAGAGCTTCAAGAGATTACATTGATTCCCCAACAAACATACAAGGTTTAGTTCACCATATTCATGGTGAACCTAGATGAACAATGAAAGAATGAAAGAATAAACCCCAAAAAGGTGAAGAGGTAGCCTGAGCATCCAAGATCCTCCTTCAAAGGGGTGAGAAGAGAGAGTGTTTGCCTCGTTTCTGCCAAAGATACAAACCCTAGGACGTCCTAAAGCTTATATACTATTCTAAAATTATAAAAAATCTAGGCCCAAGCCCATAAGTGTGCCGCTCAGCGGTAAAGTACCGCTCAGCGGTGAGTGCGCGTCTCGTTTCTTCCCCTCAGCGGCCATTTTGCCCCTCAGCGGACCTCCCGTGACCTCCTGAGTGCCGCTCAGCGGTAAAGTGCCGCTGAGCGGTGACTTCGGCTTCTCCTTTTGCACTCTTTGATTTCTTTTCTGATTCCATCTCTCTGCTTCTTCACTTCTTTCACTAAATTCACCTTAAAACCTGCACAAAAACACTGAAATCAAGCATAAACCTGTCCAGCTCTCTTATTTCTGAAAATATGGATAAAAGTATGATTTCAAGCTAGTTTCTAAGTCTAAAGGTTGCTTTTAGTATCAATTTTAAGCATGAAAATAACAGTTTTTCAACTGTTATCAAAAATCAACTGGGTTGCCTCCCAGGAAGCGCTCTTTTAACGTCATTAGCTTGACCCAGTAAAGCTCAAGTTCTTTCTCCATAGTTGATGTTGTTATCCTACCAACTCCTCAACTTTTTCCTGTGAACTGTTTTGACTCTTCTAAGACGTGGAGATTCTATCTCTATCATCTCCTTCTCTTTAAAGCCCTTCACAACCCACAACTTGTTCTTGATTCTTACAGGTGCACCAAGTTGGGGTCTTCTTTTCTCCCAGTCACCAGGAATTTCTCCTCCTCTTCCAATCTTTTCTTCCTTGTGTACCTAAAACAACAAACAACGGTTACCTGCAACCTTGAGATTTTCATCTTTACGGCTAGTCATGGGTGCATCTTGAAATGCAGCTTTATAACTATCTTCTTCCTCCTGTGTTTGTGTCTCATCTTGAAAGACGTCTACAACCACTCTCTCCTCCCTGTCTTGGAGTACCACTATACCTTCATTTACATCAATGATTGCTCTGGCCGTTTGATGGACAAATTTGTAAGCACCAAAATATGATGTCACAAACTTGTTTCACAATCGGCAAGTATGACCGAATCGTTCAAGTAATAAACTTGGTAAGACCAAGTATCGTTCTTCCCAAAGGACTCACGGCCTAGTTTAGTTATGTGATTTGTTGATTAGCTAGGACTTACAAACGCAATATTTAGAGTTTAAAATGCAAGACAGAAAATAAACATGTATGCATGAAGTTTGATCAATGGCAAAGACAAAAGATAAACACTTTCAATGAATTATATGAATGAATATGTTGTTGGGGGTCAATTTCATCTCATCCACTCTCATATATTTTAGGAATTCAACATTCAAATCATCATTGTTAATGCCACTCTCTAATGTACCATTCTAGATGGCTTCTCCCTAATCACGAGTTCATACAATTCCTAGCATTCCTAATGATTAGTTCATGAGTGCAGGAGCTTAAAGGCAACCAATAGAATATTGTCAGTATAATATTGGGAGAAATTCCCCGGATCTAGACTTCCCCGTACGTGTCCGTATCGACAAAATCAATAATCATGCATGGAATGAGTTAAACTATGCAAGCATTGAGCAAAGAGGAAAAACCCTAACTAATGATGAAAGAAAGCATATGTCTTAATTAAAAGATGTAATCAACAGATTCCATATATGAGAGCTTCAAGAGATTACATTGATTCCCCAACAAACATACAAGGTTTAGTTCACCATATTCATGGTGAACCTAGATGAATAACAATGAAAGAATGAAAGAATAAACCCTAAAAAGGTGAAGAGGTAGCCTGAGCATCCAAGATCCTCCTTCAAAGGGGTGGAAGAGAGAGTGTTTGCCTCGTTTCTGCCAAAGATACTAATCCCAAGGACGTGCAAGCCCTTATATACTATTCTAGAGTTACAAAAGATTACAAAAGCCCAAGCCCAAAAAGTGCCGCTCAGCGGTAAATACCGCTCAGCGGTGACTGCGCGTCACATTCTTCCCCTCAGCGGCCAGTTTGCCCCTCAGCGTGACTCCCACAACCTCCTGAGTGCCGCTCAACGGTAAAATACCGCTGAGCGGTGCCTTTGTCTTCTCTTTTTGCACTCTTTCTTGTCTTTTCTAATGTCACTTCTCTCCTTCTTCACTCTTTTCACTAAATTCACCTTAAAACCTGCACAAAAACACTTAAATCAAGCATAAACCTGTCCAGCTCTCTTATTTCTGAAAATATAGATAAAAGCATGATTTCAAGCTAGTTTTTAAGTCTAAAGGTTGCTTTTAGTATCAATATTAAGCATGAAAATAACAGTTTTTCAACTGTTATCACAACCCCAAACTTAGAACTTTGCTTGTCCTCAAGCAAACAAGATGTAACGCAATCTCCAACCAATTCATATGATGGTTCACTCATTCAAAAATTCTCTTTTCAAGATAAGTAAAAACTTTAATCAACCTTATGACCAAGAGTCCATTCAAGATGTGCACATGCTTTAGTGTTCACAAAGTCATTTAAGTTCCAACAAATGCTATTTTTCATGAATGATCAATCAATTAAGCATGGATGTTCATGTGCTTATGGAATATTTCCTCACTAGGTAAAGTGTTTCACTCAACACACAAGTGTATAAGAGGTAAAGTATTTCACTCATTCACTCCACTATCACAATGTCACATGAATCAACTTTGCCTTTCATTTTACCACAATCAAAAACATTCACAAGCATGCATCATCACAAGGACTTTTCAATGGCTTATAATGTGGCTGGGCTAACAAGAAAATTGGTTTTTCTGGATCACAAAATCCTTGAGTTAAGAGAATCATAACAACACAATCATCTTATTCATTCCCAACTTCCTTTTGCCTTTGCATTTGCATTTGCATTTGCATTGAGCTTTACTTCTTTTTCTTTTCTTTTCTTTTTCTGTGCATATTCTTACTTTTTAGCTCTTAGCTCAATGCTTTTCCTTTTTCATGTCAACCCCAAACTTGAACATTTGTCAATACCACACAAGATATTCTACTTAACTCAAGGTAAAGATTTTCAATCAAGGGTTTTCAGTGTATATTCAAGGCTAAGGGTTCAAAGGATAGAACACAAAGTGTTCTCTTTTAGTAGGCTAACTTTATGACTTTGGCCAATAAAAAGGGTTCCAACAAACAGCCTTGATCACATGATGCAAAACAAGTAATTGATTCAATCATAGAAAACCTGGGCAAAATCATTCATGCTTCCAAAGTAATAGCATTCAAACAATAATAACTCTGGAGCTCAAAACCTCACATATAAGCTCATTCACATTTGACATACACATCCTGCTTAATTTCACAATCACAATCATGATATCATGCATTTGTTCACAAAGCTTGTGAATCACCTGTATAAGCATTTTATGTGCACATCATCTCAACATCAATCAATCAATAAGCATCATCAAGCATTACTTATCAAACAATCACAGTTAATAGCAAACCATCATAAAAAACCAGGTGTTCAATAGAGTACATCAAACCCTAACCTAAAAAACAAAAACATATAAGTTCAGAAAACTTAAACCACAAAAGCATAATCATATGATAGCATTCATCAGTAAATGCTATCTCAGCTCCTCATCAGTCAGAGCTGTCCTCTGTATCTTCCTCCTCCTCTTCATCATCATCATCATCAAATGCATCCTCCTCCTCAGCTTCATCTTCTTCCATATCTCTAGCTGAAGCTTCAGCTGCTTCAGCTCCTCCATGCAATGGTTCTTCTGGCCAAGCTACCACATTATGGAATTCATCCATAGTCCACCTGTGTGCTGGAGGGGTATCATACATCCCTACTATCATCTCAGCCGTGGCCACCTGCCCTCTGTGGATGGACTGCAACTGAGCACCTATAAGAGACATATACATGTCCCTCATCTGGAATGGTTCTGCCTCATGAGTATCAGCAGATGTCCTGCTCTGTGCTGGCCCTCTTGATAACAGTTGAAAAACTGTTATTTTCATGCTTAAAATTGATACTAAAAGCAACCTTTAGACTTAGAAACTAGCTTGAAATCATGCATTTTATCTATATTTTCATAAATAAGAGAGCTGGACAGGTTTATGCTTGATTTCAGTGTTTTTGTGTAGGTTTTAAGGTGAATTTAGTGAAAAGAGTGAATAAGGAGAGAAGTGACATTAGAAAAGACAAGAAAGAGTGCAAAAAGAGAAGACGAAGGCACCGCTCAGCGGCAAACTACCGCTGAGCGGCACTCAGGAGGTGGCGTTGGAACCGCTGAGGGGCAGAATGGCCGCTGAGGGGAAGAAAGAAGACGCGTAACCACCGCTGAGCGGTAAATACCGCTGAGCGGCACTCTTTGGGCTTGGGCTTTTGTAATCTTTTGTAACTCTAAATTAGTATATAAGGGCTTGCACGTCCTATAGTTAGTATCTTTGGCAGAAACGAGGCAAACACTCTCTCTTCCACCCCTTTGAAGGAGGATCTTGGATGCTCAGGCTACCTCTTCACCTTTATTGGGTTTATTCTTTCATTCTTTCATTGTTATTCATCTAGGTTCACCATGACGATGGTGAACTAAACCTTGTATGTTTGTTGGGGAATCAATGTAATCTCTTGAAGCTCTCATATATGGATTTGTTGAGTACATCTTTGAATTAAGACATATGCTTTCTTTCATCATTAGTTAGGGTTTTCCTCTTTGCTCAATGCTTGCATTGTTTAACTCATTCTAATGCATGATTATTGGTTTTGTCGATACGGACACGTACGGGGAAGTCTAGATCCGGGGAATTTCTCCCAATATTTTACTGACAACATTATATTGGTTGCCTTTAAGCTCCTGCAGTAATGAACTAATCATTAGGAATGCTAGGAATTGTATGAACTATTTGATTAGGGAGAAGCCATCTAGAATGGTACATTAGAGAGTGGCATTAACAATGATGATTTGAATGTTGAATTCCTAAAATATATGAGAGTGGATGAGATGAAATTGACCCCCAACAACATATTCATTCATATAATTCATTGAAAGTGTTTATCTTTTGTCTTTGCCATTGATCAATTCATGCATACATGTTTATTTTCGTCTTTGCATATTAAACTTTGAATATTTCGTTTGTAAGTCCTAGCTAATCAACAAATCACATAACTAAACTAGGTCGTGAGTCCTTTGGGAAGAACGATACTTGGTCTTACCAAGTTTTATTACTTGAACGATTCGGTCATACTTGCCGATTGTGAAACAAGTTTGTGACATCATAATTTGGTGCTTACAAATTTGTCCATCAAGTTTTTGGCGCCGTTGCCGGGGGATTCGTGGTTTAACTGGTTAATTTGTGTGATTATTGATTATCTTTGACTTTAATTTTAAATTTCTGTTTTTATTTTCTGTTTTTATCTTTTTCTGTTTTATCTTTTTAGATTAGATTTTATTTTATTTAGTTAGTTTAGATTTTATTTTATCTTTTTAGATTTTATTTTATCTTTTAGGATTAGATTTTATTAGGTTAGATTTTATTTTATTTTATATTAATTTTATCTTTTTTATCTTTTAGGTTAGATTTTGTTTTTAGGATTAGATTTTATTTTTATTTTTTTTATCTTTTATCTTTCTATCTTCTAAATCTTTTATCTTCTTATCTTCTGAATCTTTTATTTTCTTTTTATCTTTTGAATATATATCTTCTCTTATATCTTTTTGTGCTAACAAATCTTTTCTAGGGTTTTGTTTTCTTGTGCATGCAGGAAGCAATTCGCACTAGAAGTAAGAAAACAACAGAACCACTTCTTGAAGGTCTAGAAGAGAGTAGAAGGAGGAGAAGAATCAGAACGTCTAGAGAACTTTTCCCTTCTCCTGAAACTCTCTTGCAATCATCACCACAAGGTTCTGTTCATAGCACAGGAAGTATGGAGGTCAATAATGTTAGAAGAACTCTTGCAGATTACACTAATCTTGCTGGACCTCAGCACTTCAATAGCGTAGCTAGACCTAGAGTCAATGCTGCCAACATGGAGGTCAAACCAGCACTGATTCAACTGGTGAAGAGTAATCAATTTAATGGGTTATCACATGAAAGCCCATATGAGCACCTTACTACCTTTAATGAGATCTGCAACACGGTCAAGATTAATGGGGTGCCAGATGAAGCTATCAAACTTAGCTTGTTTCCTTTCTCCTTGGGAGGCAATGCTAAGCTTTGGTTAAACTCTTTTCCAGAAGAAAGTTTCACAGAGTGGGAAGCAGTGGTTACAAAGTTTCTAAACAAATACTTCCCACAATCTAAAGTAACTAAAGGTAAGCAAGAGATATCTTCATTCAAGCAGGGCATGGAGGAATCACTGGGACATGCATGGGACAGGTACAAAAGCTTATTACGTAAAACTCCCACGCATGGCTTTGAGGATCAAGAAGTAGTCCTAACTTTCCTTGGAGGGCTTGGTTCACAAACCAAGATGATGCTGGATGCCTCAGCTGGAGGCAATATCAAATGGAAGACTCCAGAGGAAGCAACTGAAATCATTGAAAATATGGCTACAAGTGATAATGAGCTTCACAATGAAAGAGGCGCCCCTATGCAACAGAAAGGGGTTCTTCAATTACAAACCCATGATGCTCTGCTAGCCCAGAATAAGATTCTGACTCAACAGCTGGAGACTCTGACCAAAACTCTTGCTTCATTACCAAAAGAGTTAAAATCTGCTGCACAGGTACAAACCCAGTTGTGCGAACTATGTGGAGGAGATCACATCAATGGCCAATGTGCTTTTCCTGTGGAAGCCGTGGAGGATGTTAACTTCATGGCTAATCAGTTTCCATACCGTCAAGGTAATTATATGGAAGGATGTGCACATCCAAGTATTGGCCAAGGACAAACTGGGCAGGCTAACCAATATAATAAGCAGCAGCAGCAACCAACCATGTGGCAACAAATTTCTATGCTTAATGAAAGATCTACAAGGTTGGAAGAAACTCTTCAACAATTTATTCAGAAAACTGAATCCTCCCAAAAGAGCACTGAAGCTGCTATAAAGAACTTGGAGATTCAGATGGGTCAGATCACTAAGCAGTTGGAAGAAAGACCACACAGAAACTTTGGGGCTAATACTGAGGTTAACCCTAGAGAAGAGTGTAAAGTGGTCAAAAGTGTGAATGAAGAAGTTATTGAGTTAGAAGAAGATGAAACAGAAGAGAGAAGAGAAGAAGAAAGAAAGGATACTTTTCCTTTTCCAACAAATCAGGAGAAACCAATGGATTTCACAGACTTATTCAGAATGGTTGATAATGAAGCTCCTTGGGAACAAATCTTACAGAAAATAGCAGTGTACACAAAATCTGATGAGGGAACCTCTACAAAAAGAAAACGTAGAGATGATGATGATGAAAAGTGTGTAACTGTTAAGAAAGAATCATTCCCACCAAAAGCAGTAGATCCAGGTAGTTTTTCTATCCCTTGCACTATAGGGAAGAAAAAGGTAAATAAAGCTCTCCTTGACTTAGGATCAAGTGTTAACTTGATGCCTTACTCTCTATTGGAGCAAATTGGCCATGTGAAAATAAAACCTGTAAAGGTTAATATGGTAATGGCTGATGGATCTTCAAAGGAGCCATGTGGGATTGCGGAAGACATTGTAGTTTGTGTTGGCAAACTTCAGTTCTTGGCAGACTTTGTGGTGATGAAGATGGAGACCGAAAAGATACCTTTCATACTGGGAAGACCGTTTATGAAAACGGCCAGGGTTATTATAGATGTTAATGAAGGTATAGTGGTGCTCCAGGACAGAGAGGAGAGAGTGGTGGTGAATGTGTTTAAAGATGAGATACAAGCAAGGGAGGAAGAGGCCAGTTATAAAGCTGCATTTCAAGATGCACCCATAACTAGAGGTAAACATGAAAATCTTAAGGTTTCTGATAACCATTGTTTGTATTTTCAGGTACCCAAGGTAGATGAAAGTGGAAAAGGAGAGGAAGTTCTTAGAGACTGGAAGAAAAGAGGACTTCAACTTGGCACACCTGTAAGACTCAAGAACAAGTTGTGGGTTGTAAAAGGTTTTAAAGAGAAGGAGATGATAGAGATAGAGTCTCCATATTCCAGAGAATCCAAAACAGTCCTAAGGAAGCAGTTGATAAGTTGGTGGAAAGATAACATCAAAGAAGATGGAACGTGAGCTTTACTGGGTCAAGCTAGTGACGTTAAAGAAGCGCTTGCTGGGAGGCAACCCAGTGGATTTACAAACTTTTAATTTTGATATTTGTTTTGTAATTTTTAAACTGTGAACATTATTCTGGACATTATTTTGTTGGATTTAGCATCTACTGAAGGATGCTAGGTGGTTAAGTATCTACTGAAGGATACTAAGTTTGTAACACCTACTGATGGGTGTTGGTGAGAAGATTTTGCACCTACTGATGGGTGCTGGTAAGTTTGAAACACCTACTGATGGGTGTTGGTGGATTTTGGGTCAGGCTCGTGACGTTAAACAAGCGCTACCTGGGAGGCAACCCAGTTGATTGATTGTTTTTGTTTGTTTTATTTTAATTAGGGTTTGCATAAGCATTTTTAACATTGAATTGCAGGGAACCTATGAGGAGTATGCTAGGAAGGCACGTAGGTTAAGAAAAGAAGGAGAAGGGCACATCACGAAAGTGCCGCTGAGCGGTACTAACGCAGATAGGCTTAAGTTCCCCTTAGCGGAACCCGAGCCCATTGGGGTATTTTTAAACCCTAAGCTGCGCGTTTTCACACTCTTTCAAGCCCTTCTCTGCACAAACACTTCCACATACCCTCTTTTAGGTTTTCCTACATCTTTCTACTCTTCCCTCTTAGAAAAATTTCTCTTCCACTCACTTTTTCACTAGTGTGCTATCAAAGTTTGGGGTTGGAAGAGAGCATTATAGTTTGGAAGCATTCTCATATCATCTAGCATCTCCACCCAAGTAAGTAAAATGCATTTTGTCATTCTAGGGTTCTTGATTTTGAATGTGATTGTCAAAGCATGATTATTTAGGGCTTTTGATTTTTATGCATGATTTGATGATATATTTGATGTTTGAACCGATTAAACTGCTTGATTATGTACTGGAAAACTGAAAATTGCATTTGGGTGGAGTTAGGATAGTTTAAAAACGAAATTTGCAAAAAATCTGCAGGTCACCGCTGAGCGGCATTTACCGCTGAGCGGCACTCTGCCAGATTTGGTTTTTTCTGGTTTTTGCGTGTTGGATTGTGGCACTGGTGGCGCTGAGGGGAAATTCTGGCCCTCAGCGGTGGTTTAGCTTCGAAAGGAGTTGTGTTCTGTGTTTACTAATGATTAATATCATGTTCTGTGGTTTTGGATTTGTATTTGAATGCAGGAATGGCATCCTCTTCAGGAAAGAGATTGAAAACCATGGCAACCAAGAGGAAAGAAAAGGAACCAGAACAACCCCATAATAGCAGGTTCCTCTCCAGGAAACATGAGAAGCACTTTAGGGTGGTTCAAGACAGAAGACTTCTGATGGAGAGGAAGGTTGGAATGATACCTAACTTTGCTCCTCAATTTGGAGAGCAAGTGTTAGGGAATGATTGGGGAAAGCTAGCCACCTATCCAGCTCCTGCCAACATAGCTGTAGTCAAGGAATTCTACACCAATGCAAAGAAGATTGGTGACTATCCAGCTGAGAACTATTTGGGCTATGTTAGAGGCCATGCCATCAGGTATGATCCTGATTCCATTAACAACTTCCTGGATACTGTGTGGGCTGGTGAGCAATGTCAGTTTGCTCTTAGCATGGAGGAAGGTGCTGACTTTGAGGATGTTGAGAGAGTGTTGTGCATACCTGGAGGACACTTTCAAAGGAATAGATCTGGAGCAGTGGTTAACATTAGGAGGACAGATTTGACTCCTCTTGCAAAGTATTGGATGGCATTTTCTCATGCCAATATTCAGCCATGCTCACATGTGTCAGATATCACTCTCAGCAGGGCACTATTCATCTACTGTGCTATCAGGAGTTTGAATGTTAATATTGGGCAGGTGATAGCTGATGAGATTAGTGTGTGTGCTAACACCTCAAACAACAAAGCACCACTGGGACATCCTTCTTTGATTACTCACCTCTGCAAGCTAGCTGGGGTGGACACTTCTGTTCCACCATTTGAGAGGCCAAGAAAAGCTATAGATGAGGCCTATTACAGACAGTATTGTGGAGGTGAGGAGGCAGCTCAGCCAGTTCCACCACGCCAGGCTCGTAGAGAGAGAGGGCCAGCACAGAGCAGGACATCTGCTGATACTCATGAGGCAGAACCATTCCAGATGAGGGACATGTATATGTCTCTTATAGGTGCTCAGTTGCAGTCCATCCACAGAGGGCAGGTGGCCACGGCTGAGATGATAGTAGGGATGTATGATACCCCTCCAGCACACAGGTGGACTATGGATGAATTCCATAATGTGGTAGCTTGGCCAGAAGAACCATTCCATGGAGGAGCTGGAGGAGCTGAATCTTCAGCTCGAGACATGGAAGAAGATGAAGCTGAGGAGGAGGATGCTTTTGATGATGATGATGATGAAGAGGAGGAGGAAGATACAGAGGACAGCGCAGAATGATGAGGAGCTGAGATAGCATTTACTGATGAATGCTATCATATGTTTATGCTTTTATGGTTTAAGTTTTCTGGACTTATTTATTAGGGTTGATGTACTCTATTGAACACCTGGTTTCTTATGATGGTTTGCTATTAACTGTGATTGTGTGATAAGTAATGCTTGATGATGCTTATTGATTGATTGATGTTGAGATAGATGTGCACATTAAATGCTTATACAGGTGATTCACAAGATTTGTGAACAAATGCATGATATCATGATTGTGATTGTGAAATTAAGCAGGATGTGTATGTCAAATGTGAATGAGCTTATATGTGAGGTTTTGAGCTCCAGAGTTGTTATTGTTGAATGCTATTACTTTGAAAGCATGAATGATTTTGCCCAGGTTTTCTATGATTGAATCAATTGCTTGTTTTGCATCATATGATCAAGGCCGTTTGTTGGAACCCTTTTTATTGGCCAAATTCATAAAGTTAGCCTACTAAAAGAGAACACTTTGTGTTCTATCCTTTGAACCCTTAGCCGTGAATATACACTAAAAATCCTTGATTGAAAATCTTTACCTTGAGTTAAGTAGAAGATCTTGTGTGGTATTGTTAAATGTTCAAGTTTGGGGTTGTTGGGAAAACATGAAAAAGGAAAAGCATTGAGCTAAGAGCTAAAAAGTAAGAATATGCAAAAGAAAAGAAAAAGAAGCAAAGCTCAATGCAAATGAAAATGCAAAGGCAAAAGAGAGTTGGGAATGAATAAGAATAATTGTGTTGTTATGATTCTCTTAACTCAAGGATTTTGTGATCCAGAAAAACCAATTTTCTTGTTAGCCCAGCCACATTATAAGCCATTGAAAAGTCCTTGTGATGATGCATGCTTGTGAATGTTTTTGATTGTGGTAAAATGAAAGGCAAAGTTGATTCATGTGACATTGTGATAGTGGAGTGAATGAGTGAAACACTTTACCTCTTATACACTTGTGTGTTGAGTGAAACACTTTACCTAGTGAGGATATATTCCATAAGTACATGAACATCCATGCTTAATTGATTAATCATTCATGAAAAATAGCATTTGTTGGAACTTAAATGACTTTGTGAACACTAAAGCATGTGCACATCTTGATTGAATTCTTGGTCATAAGTTTGAGTGAAGTTGTTACTTATCTTGAAAAGAGGATTTTGAATGAGTGAACCATCATATAAATTGGTTGGAGATAGAGTTACATTTTGTTTGCTTGAGGACAAGCAAAGTTCTAAGTTTGGGGTTGTGATAACAGTTGAAAAACTGTTATTTTCATGCTTAAAATTGATACTAAAAGCAACCTTTAGACTTAGAAACTAGCTTGAAATCATGCATTTTATCTATATTTTCATAAATAAGAGAGCTGGACAGGTTTATGCTTGATTTCAGTGTTTTTGTGTAGGTTTTAAGGTGAATTTAGTGAAAAGAGTGAATAAGGAGAGAAGTGACATTAGAAAAGACAAGAAAGAGTGCAAAAAGAGAAGACGAAGGCACCGCTCAGCGGCAAACTACCGCTGAGCGGCACTCAGGAGGTGGCGTTGGAACCGCTGAGGGGCAGAATGGCCGCTGAGGGGAAGAAAGAAGACGCGTAACCACCGCTGAGCGGTAAATACCGCTGAGCGGCACTCTTTGGGCTTGGGCTTTTGTAATCTTTTGTAACTCTAAATTAGTATATAAGGGCTTGCACGTCCTATAGTTAGTATCTTTGGCAGAAACGAGGCAAACACTCTCTCTTCCACCCCTTTGAAGGAGGATCTTGGATGCTCAGGCTACCTCTTCACCTTTATTGGGTTTATTCTTTCATTCTTTCATTGTTATTCATCTAGGTTCACCATGACGATGGTGAACTAAACCTTGTATGTTTGTTGGGGAATCAATGTAATCTCTTGAAGCTCTCATATATGGATTTGTTGAGTACATCTTTGAATTAAGACATATGCTTTCTTTCATCATTAGTTAGGGTTTTTCCTCTTTGCTCAATGCTTGCATTGTTTAACTCATTCTAATGCATGATTATTGGTTTTGTCGATACGGACACGTACGGGGAAGTCTAGATCCGGGGAATTTCTCCCAATATTTTACTGACAACATTATATTGGTTGCCTTTAAGCTCCTGCAGTAATGAACTAATCATTAGGAATGCTAGGAATTGTATGAACTATTTGATTAGGGAGAAGCCATCTAGAATGGTACATTAGAGAGTGGCATTAACAATGATGATTTGAATGTTGAATTCCTAAAATATATGAGAGTGGATGAGATGAAATTGACCCCCAACAACATATTCATTCATATAATTCATTGAAAGTGTTTATCTTTTGTCTTTGCCATTGATCAATTCATGCATACATGTTTATTTTCGTCTTTGCATATTAAACTTTGAATATTTCGTTTGTAAGTCCTAGCTAATCAACAAATCACATAACTAAACTAGGCCGTGAGTCCTTTGGGAAGAACGATACTTGGTCTTACCAAGTTTTATTACTTGAACGATTCGGTCATACTTGCCGATTGTGAAACAAGTTTGTGACATCATAATTTGGTGCTTACAAATTTGTCCATCACCTCTCTCTCTACGAGCCTGGCGTGGTGGAACTGGCTGAGCTGCCTCCTCACCTCCACAGTACTGTCTGTAATAGGCCTCATCTATAGCTTTTCTTGGCCTCTCAAATGGTGGAACAGAAGTGTCCACCCAAGCTTGCTTGCAAAGGTGAGTGATCAAAGAAGGATGTCCCAGTGGTGCTTTGTTGTTTGAGGTGTTAGCACACACACTAATCTCATCAGCTATCACCTGCCCAATATTAACATTCAAATTTCTGATAGCACAGTAGATGAAAAGTGCCCTGCTGAGAGTGATATCTGACACATGTGAGCATGGCTGAATGTTGGCATGAGAAAATGCCATCCAATACTTTGCAAGAGGAGTCAAATCTGTCCTCCTAATGTTAACCACTGCTCCAGATCTATTCCTTTGAAAGTGTCCTCCAAGTATGCACAACACTCTCTCAACATCTTCAAAGTCAGCACCTTCCTCCATGCTAAGAGCAAACTGGCATTGCTCACCAGCCCACACAGTATCCAGGAAATTGTTGATGGAATCAGGATCATACCTGATAGCATGGCCTCTGACATAGCCCAAATAATTCTCAGCTGGATAATCACCAATCTTCTTTGCATTGGTGTAGAATTCCTTCACCACAGCTATGTTGGCAGGCGCTGGATAAGTGGCTAGCTTCCCCCAATCATTCCCTAACACTTGCTCTCCAAATTGAGGAGCAAAGTTAGGTATCATTCCAACCTTTCTCTCCATTAGAAGTCTCCTGTCCTGAACTACCCTAAAGTGCTTCTCATGTTTCCTAGAGAGGAACCTGCCATTATGGGGCTGCTCTGGTTCCTTTTCCTTCCTCTTGGTTGCCATGGTTTTCAATCTCTTTCCTGAAGAGGATGCCATTCCTACATTCAAACACAATTACAAAACCACAGAACATGATGTTAATCATTAGTAAACACATAACACAACTCCTTTTGAAGCTAAACCACCGCTGAGGGCCAGAATTTCCCCTCAGCGCCACCAGTGCCACATTCAAACACGCAAAAACCAGAAAAAACCAATTCTGGCAGAGTGCCGCTCAGCGGTAAATGCCGCTCAGCGGTGACCTGCAGATTTTTGCAAATCTCGTTTTAAAGCTTTCCTAACTCCACCCAAATGCAATTTTCAGTTTTCCAGTACATAATCAAGCAGTTTAATCGGTTCAAACATCAAATATATCATCAAATCATGCATAGAAATCAAAACCCCTAAATATTCATGCTTTGACAATCACATTCAAACTCAAGAACCCTAGAATGAACAAAATGCATTTTACTTACTTGGGTGGAGATGCTAGATGATATGAGAATGCTTCCAAACTAGAATGCTCTCTTCCAACCCCAAACTTTGATGGCACACTAGTGAAAAAGTGAGTGGAAGAGAAATTTTTCTAAGAGGGAAGAGTAAAAAGATGTGGGAAACCTAGGAGAAGATATGTGGAAGTGTTTGTGCAGAGAAGGGCTTGAAAGAATGTAAAAACGCGCAGCTTAGGGTTTAAAAATACCCCAATGGGCTCGGGTTCCGCTAAGGGGAACTTAAGCCCATCTGCGATAGTACCGCTCAGCGGTAATTACCGCTCAGCGGCACTTTCGTGATGTGCCCTTCTCCTTCTTTTCTTGACCTACGTGCCTTCCTAGCATACCCCTCATAGGTTCCCTGCAATTCAATGTTAAAAATGCTTATGCAAACCCTAACTAAAATAAATAAACAGAAAACAATCAATCAACTGGGTTGCCTCCCAGGTAGCGCTTGTTTAACGTCACGAGCCTGACCCAAAATCCACCAACACCCATCAGTAGGTGTTCAAACTTACCAGCACCCATCAGTAGGTGCAAAATCTTCTCACCAACACCCATTAGTAGGTGTTAAAAACCTAGTATCCTTCAGTAGATACTTAACCACCTAGCATCCTTCAGTAGATGCTAGATCCAACAAAATAATGTCCAGAATAATGTTCACAAATTAAAAGTTACAAAACCAAATCAAAAGTTTGTAAATCTACTGGGTTGCCTCCCAGCAAGCGCTTCTTTAACGTCACTAGCTTGACCCTGTTAAAGCTCATGTTCCATCTTCTTTATGGTTGATGTTGTCCTTCCACCAACCTTTCAACTGCTTCCTTTGGACTGTCTTAGATTCTCTAGAATATGGAGACTCTATCTCTATCATCTCCTTCTCTTTAAAGCCTTTTATAACCCACAACTTGTTCTTGAGTCTTACAGGTGTGCCAAGTTGGAGTCTTCTTTTCTTCCAGTCTCTAGGAACTTCTTCTCCTTTTCCAATCTCTTCTACCTTGGGTACCTGAAAAAACAAACAATGGTCATCAGAAACCTCAAAATTTTCATTTTTACCTCTAGTTATGGGTGCATCTCGAAATGCAGCTTTATAACTGGCTTCTTCCTCCTTTGCTTGTATCTCATCTTTGAAAACATCCACCACCACTCTCTCCTCTCTGTCCTGGAGCACCACTATACCTTCATTAACATCTATGATAGCCCTGGCCGTTTTCATAAACGGTCTTCCCAGTATGAAAGGTATTTTTTCGGTCTCCATCTTCATCACCACAAAGTCTGCCAAAAACTGAAGTTTGCCAACACAAACTACAATGTCTTCTGCAATCCCATATGGCTCCTTTGAAGATCCATCAGCCATTACAAGATTAACCTTTACAGGTTTTATTTTAACATGGCCAATTTGCTCCAATAGAGAATAAGGCATCAAGTTAACACTTGAGCCTAAATCAAGGAGAGCTTTCTTTACCTTTTTCTTCCCTATAGTGCAAGGGATAGAAAAACTACCTGGATCTGCTGCTTTTGGTGGGAATGACTCTTTCTTAACAGTTATACACTTTTCTTCCTCATCATCTCTACGTCTTCTTTTTGTAGAGGTTCCTTCTTCAGATTTTGTGTAAACTGCTATTTTCTGTAAGATTTGTTCCCAAGGAGCTTCATTATCAACCATTCTGAATAAATCTGTGAAATCCATTGGTTTCTCCTGATTTGTTAGAAAAGGAAAAGTGTCCTTTCTTTCTTCTTCTCTTCTCTCTTCTGTTTCATCTTCTTCTAACTCAATAATCTTTTCATTCACACTCTTGACCACTTTGCACTCTTCTCTAGGGTTAACCTCAGTATTAGCCCCAAAGTTTCTGTGTGGTCTTTCTTCCAATTGCTTGGTAATCTGACCCATCTGAATCTCCAAATTCTTTATAGCAGCTTCAGTGCTCTTTTGAGAAGATTCAGTTTTCTGTATGAATTGCTGAAGAGTTTCTTCCAACCTTGTTGATCTTTCATTAAGCATAGATAATTGTTGCCACACGGTTGGTTGCTGCTGCTGCTTATTATATTGATTAGCCTGCCCAGTTTGTCCTTGGCCAATGCTTGGATGTGGTTTCCAACCCTGATTATAATTCCCTTGACGGTATGGAAACTGATT
This sequence comes from Vigna nakashimae, assembly GCA_034642375.1. NCBI lineage: Eukaryota > Viridiplantae > Streptophyta > Magnoliopsida > Fabales > Fabaceae > Vigna > Vigna nakashimae. The sequence goes on from CM067763.1 coordinate 17,427,610, forward strand.
AGCCATGAAATTAACATCCTCCACGGCTTCCACAGGAAAAGCACATTGGCCATTGATGTGATCTTCCCCACATAATTCGCACAACTGGGTTTGTACCTGTGCAGCAGATTTTAACTCTTTGGGTAATTGAGCAAGAGTTTTGGTCAAAGTTTCCAGCTGTTGAGTTAGAATTTTATTCTGGGCTAGCAAGGCATCATGGGTTTGTAATTGAAGAACCCCTTTCTGTTGCATAGGAGCTCCTCTTTCACTGTGCAGCTCATTATCACTTGTAGCCATATTTTCAATAATTTCAGTTGCTTCCTCTGGAGTCTTCCATTTGATATTGCCTCCAGCTGAGGCATCCAGCATCATCTTGGTTTGTGAACCAAGCCCTCCAAGGAAAGTCAGGACTACTTCTTGATCTTCAAAGCCATGTGTGGGAGTTTTACGTAACAAACTTTTATACCTGTCCCATGCATGTCCCAGTGATTCTTCCATGCCCTGCTTGAATGAAGATATCTCTTGCTTTCCTTTAGTCACCTTAGATTGTGGGAAGTATTTGTTTAAGAATTTTGTAACCACTGCTTCCCACTCTGTGAAACTTTCTTCTGAAAAAGAGTTCAACCAAAGCTTAGCATTGCCTCCCAATGAGAAAGGAAACAAACTAAGTTTGATTGCTTCGTCTGGCACCCCATTAATTTTGACTGTATTGCAAATCTCATTAAAGGTAGTCAGGTGCTCATATGGGCTTTCGTGAGATAACCCATTAAATTGATTACTCTTCACCAGTTGAATCAGTGCTGGTTTGACCTCCATGTTGGCTGCATTGACTCTAGGTCTAGCTATGCTATTGAAGTGCTGAGGTCCAGCAAGATTAGTGTAATCTGCAAGAGTTCTTCTAACATTATTGCCCTCCATACTTCCTGTGCTATGAACAGAACCTTGTGGTGATGATTGCAAGAGAGTTTCTGGAGAAGGGAAAAGTTCTCTAGACGTTCTGATTCTTCTCCTCCTTCTACTCTCTTCTAGACCTTCAAGAAGTGGTTCTGTTGTTTTCTTACTCCTAGTTCGAATTGCTTCCTGCATGCACAAGAAAACAAAACCCTAGAAAAAATTTGTTAGCACAAAAAGATATAAAAGAAGATATATATTCAAAGATAAAAAGATAAAAGATTCAGAAGATAAGAAGATAAAAGATTTAGAAGATAGAAAATAAAATAAAATAAAATCTAATCTAAAAAGATAAAATAAAATCTAACCTAATCTAAAAATTTAAAGATAAAATAAAATCTAATAAAATCTAACCTAACAAAATAAAATCAAATCTAATCTAATCTAATCTAAAAAGATAAAACAGAATCTAATCTAACCTAAAAAGATAAAAAAAATAAAATCTAACCTAATCTAAAAAGATAAAAAGATAAAATAAAAAATAAAAAACAGAAAAAATAAAAACAGAAATTCAAAATTAAAGTCAAAGATAATCAATAATCACACAAATTAACCAGTTAAACCACGAGTCCCCGGCAACGGCGCCAAAAACTTGATGGACAAATTTGTAAGCACCAAAATATGATGTCACAAACTTGTTTCACAATCGGCAAGTATGACCGAATCGTTCAAGTAATAAACTTGGTAAGACCAAGTATCGTTCTTCCCAAAGGACTCACGACCTAGTTTAGTTATGTGATTTGTTGATTAGCTAGGACTTACAAACGCAATATTTAGAGTTTAAAATGCAAGACAGAAAATAAACATGTATGCATGAAGTTTGATCAATGGCAAAGACAAAAGATAAACACTTTCAATGAATTATATGAATGAATATGTTGTTGGGGGTCAATTTCATCTCATCCACTCTCATATATTTTAGGAATTCAACATTCAAATCATCATTGTTAATGCCACTCTCTAATGTACCATTCTAGATGGCTTCTCCCTAATCACGAGTTCATACAATTCCTAGCATTCCTAATGATTAGTTCATGAGTGCAGGAGCTTAAAGGCAACCAATAGAATATTGTCAGTATAATATTGGGAGAAATTCCCCGGATCTAGACTTCCCCGTACGTGTCCGTATCGACAAAATCAATAATCATGCATGGAATGAGTTAAACTATGCAAGCATTGAGCAAAGAGGAAAAACCCTAACTAATGATGAAAGAAAGCATATGTCTTAATTAAAAGATGTAACCAACAGATTCCATATATGAGAGCTTCAAGAGATTACATTGATTCCCCAACAAACATACAAGGTTTAGTTCACCATATTCATGGTGAACCTAGATGAATAACAATGAAAGAATGAAAGAATAAACCCTAAAAAGGTGAAGAGGTAGCCTGAGCATCCAAGATCCTCCTTCAAAGGGGTGGAAGAGAGAGTGTTTGCCTCGTTTCTGCCAAAGATACTAATCCCAAGGACGTGCAAGCCCTTATATACTATTCTAGAGTTACAAAAGATTACAAAAGCCCAAGCCCAAAAAGTGCCGCTCAGCGGTGACTGCGCGTCACATTCTTCCCCTCAGCGGCCAGTTTGCCCCTCAGCGTGACTCCCGCAACCTCCTGAGTGCCGCTCAGCGGTAAAATACCGCTGAGCGGTGCCTTTGTCTTCTCTTTTTGCACTCTTTCTTGTCTTTTCTAATGTCACTTCTCTCCTTCTTCACTCTTTTCACTAAATTCACCTTAAAACCTGCACAAAAACACTTAAATCAAGCATAAACCTGTCCAGCTCTCTTATTTCTGAAAATATAGATAAAAGCATGATTTCAAGCTAGTTTTTAAGTCTAAAGGTTGCTTTTAGTATCAATATTAAGCATGAAAATAACAGTTTTTCTTCTGTTATCACCGTTTTCATAAACGGTCTTCCAAGTATGATAGGTATCTTCTTTGTTTCCATCTTCATCACCACAAAGTCTGCCAAGAACTGAAGTTTGCCAACACAAACTATAATGTCCTCTGCAATCCCACATGGCTCCTTTGAAGATCCATCGGCCATTACTAGATTAACCTTTACAGGTTTCACATTAACATTGCCGATTTGCTCCAGTAAAGAGTAAGGTATCAAGTTAACACTTGAACCTAAATCAAGGAGAGCTTTCTTCACCCTTTTCTTCCCTATGGTACAAGGGATAGAAAAACGGTCTGGGTTTGTTGCTTTAGGAGGGAATGACTCTTTTTTAACAGTTATACACTCCTTTGCTTCATCATCTCTACGTCTTTTCTTTGTAGAGATTTCATCATTAGATTTAGTGTAAACCGTAATCTGTTGCAGAATCTGTTCCCAAGGTGCTTCATTATCCACCATTTTGAATAATTCTGTGAAGTCCAGTTGTTTCCCTTGATGGATTGGAAAAGGAAAAGTGCTTTTGCTCTCTATTTCTCTTCTCTCTTCTGTATCTAACTCAACTTTCTTATCATCAACACTCTCTACCACTTTGCACTCTTCTCTGGGGTTAACCTCACTATTAGCCCCAAAATTTCTATTTGGCCTTTCTTCCACCTGTTTGGTGATCTGCCCCATCTGAGTCTCCAAATTTTTAATAGCAGCTTCAGTGCTCTTTTGTGTAGACTCAGTCTTCTATATGAAATTGTTGAGAGTTTCCTCCATCCTCATGGACCTTTCATTAAGCATAGATAACTGTTGCCATAAGTGGGTTGCTGCTGCTGCTTATTATATTGACCAGCTTGCCCAGTTTGTCCTTGACCAATGCTTGGGTGTGGTTTCCACCCTTGATTATAGTTCCCTTGACGGTATGGAAATTGATTGGCCATGAAATTAACATCCTCTAAAGCTTCCACTGGAAAGGCGCATTGACCATTTATATGGTCACCACCACATAATTCACACATCTGTGGTTGAACCTGTGCAACAGTCTTTAACTCTTTGGGTAATTGATGGACAAATTTGTAAGCACCAAATTATGATGTCACAAACTTGTTTCACAATCGGCAAGTATGACCGAATCGTTCAAGTAATAAACTTGGTAAGACCAAGTATCGTTCTTCCCAAAGGACTCACGGCCTAGTTTAGTTATGTGATTTGTTGATTAGCTAGGACTTACAAACGAAATATTTAGAGTTTAAAATGCAAGACAGAAAATAAACATGTATGCATGAAGTTTGATCAATGGCAAAGACAAAAGATAAACACTTTCAATGAATTATATGAATGAATATGTTGTTGGGGGTCAATTTCATCTCATCCACTCTCATATATTTTAGGAATTCAACATTCAAATCATCATTGTTAATGCCACTCTCTAATGTACCATTCTAGATGGCTTCTCCCTAATCACGAGTTCATACAATTCCTAGCATTCCTAATGATTAGTTCATGAGTGCAGGAGCTTAAAGGCAACCAATAGAATATTGTCAGTATAATATTGGGAGAAATTCCCCGGATCTAGACTTCCCCGTACGTGTCCGTATCGACAAAATCAATAATCATGCATGGAATGAGTTAAACTATGCAAGCATTGAGCAAAGAGGAAAAACCCTAACTAATGATGAAAGAAAGCATATGTCTTACTTAAAAGATGTATTCAACAGATTCCATATATGAGAGCTTCAAGAGATTACATTGATTCCCCAACAAACATACAAGGTTTAGTTCACCATATTCATGGTGAACCTAGATGAATAACAATGAAAGAATGAAAGAATAAACCCTAATAAGGTGAAGAGGTAGCCTGAGCATCCAAGATCCTCCTTCAAAGGGGTGGAAGATAGAGTGTTTGCCTCGTTTCTGCCAAAGATACTAATCCCAAGGACGTGCAAGCCCTTATATACTAATCTAGAGTTACAAAAGATTACAAAAGCCCAAGCCCAAAAAGTGCCGCTCAGCGGTAAATACCGCTCAGCGGTGATTGCGCGTCCTTTTCTTCCCCTCAGCGGCCAGTTTGCCCCTCAGCGGTTCCAACGTCACCTCTTGAGTGCCGCTCAGCGGTAAAATACCGCTAAGCGGTGCCTTCGACTTCTTTTTTTGCACTCTTTGATCTCTTTTCTAATGTCACTTCTCTCCTTCTTCACTCTTTTCACTAAATTCACCTTAAAACCTGCACAAAAACACTTAAATCAAGCATAAACCTGTCCAGCTCTCTTCTTTATGAAAATATAGATAAACTGCATGATTTCAAGCTAGTTTTTAAGTCTAAAGGTTGCTTTTAGTATCAATATTAAGCATGAAAATAACAGTTTTTCAACTGTTATCAGTACCAATCAAGCTATCACACACATTCTTTTCTACATGCATCACATCTATGCAATGTCGAACATCTAACTTTGACCAATATGGAAGATCAAAGAATATTGATTTCTTCTTCCAAGGGGTCGTTACAGATGACTTCTTCGATGTTTTCCCAAATACATGATGTATTTTATTAACTTTTTCAAGAACTTCAAGGCCAGTAAGTGGATTTGGTGCTTCATCCCTCTCTTGATCTCCATTGAATGCTTTTTTTAACCTTCGATATGGATGATTACGTTTTAGAAATCTCCGATGACGCAGATACACCGTCTTTCTTCCATGTTTCAATTGATGAGATGCAGTGTTTTCTTCACATATAGGACACGCTTTATGACCCTTGACACTGTATCCTGACAAATTACCATAAGCAGGAAAGTCATTAATGGTGCAAAATAACATTGCACGCATCATAAAAGTCTTTGAAGCGAATGCATCAAATATTTCAACCCCATCAACCCACAAAACCTTCAAGTCCTCAACTAGTGGGCTTAGATAAACATCTATGTCATTTCCAGGCTGCTTTGGACCAGATATCATCATAGACAACATCATGTACTTCCTCTTCATGCACAATGCAGGAGATAAGTTGTAAATTATCAATATAACTAGCCAACAACTGTGATTGGTACTCAGATTACCAAATGGGTTCATTCCATCAATGGCTAAAGCAAGCCTAAGATTTCTACACTCTTTACCAAATTCGGGGAATTGTCGATCAATATTTTTCCATTGCTTTGAATCAGCTGGATGACGAAGCAGCCCGTCAATTTTTCTCTCATCTGCATGCCATCTAAGATTTTTAGCATCTTTGGGATTCGCAAACAAACGCTTAAGTCTGGGCACTATTGGAAAGTACCAAACTACTTTCAAAGCAGATCCATTTTTTTCTATCTGACCATTATCTTCACTATTGTTTTTTGACTTGTATCGTGATAAGCCACATTTTGGACACTTTGTCAAAAATTCAAACTCTTTCCTATACAAAATGCAGTCATTGGGACAAGCATGTATCCTTTTATACTCCATACCCATTGGACAAAGAATTTTCTTCGCATCATAATTACGAGTGGGCAGTGTATTTCCATCTGGCAACATTTCATTCAACAACGTCAACAGTTCTGTAAAACTCTTATCAGTCCATCCATTGCTCGCCTTCAAATTCATGAGCCTTAACACCGCTGATAAACGTGTGAACTTAGTTGAACCGACATATAAAGGTGTTTCCGCATCAGTGATAACAGTTGAAAAACTGTTATTTTCATGCTTAAATTTGATACTAAAAGCAACCTTTAGACTTAGAAACTAGCTTGAAATCATGCAGTTTATCTATATTTTCATAAATAAGAGAGCTGGGCAGGTTTATGCTTGATTTCAGTGTTTTTGTGCAGGTTTTAAGGTGAATTTGGTGAAAAGAGTGAAGAAGGAGAGAAGTGACATTAGAAAAGACAAGAAAGAGTGCAAAAAGAGAAGACGAAGGCACCGCTCAGCGGCAAACTACCGCTGAGCGGCACTCAGGAGGTTGCGGGAGTCACGCTGAGGGGCAAAATGGCCGCTGAGGGGAAGAAAAGGACGCGCAACTACCGCTGAGCGGTAAATACCGCTGAGCGGTACTCTTTGGGCTTGGGCTTTTGTAATCTTTTGTAACTCTAAATTAGTATATAAAGGGTTGTACGTCCCTAGGATTAGTATCTTTGGCAGAAACGAGGCAAACACTCTCTCTTCCACCCCTTTGAAGGAGGATCTTGGATGCTCAGGCTACCTCTTCACCTTTATTGGGTTTATTCTTTCATTCTTTCATTGTTATTCATCTAGGTTCACCATGAAGATGGTGAACTAAACCTTGTATGTTTGTTGGGGAATCAATGTAATCTTTTGAAGCTCTCATATATGGATTTGTTGAGTACATCTTTGAATTAAGACATATGCTTTCTTTCATCATTAGTTAGGGTTTTTCCTCTTTGCTCAATGCTTGCATTGTTTAACTCATTCTAATGCATGATTATTGGTTTTGTTGATACGGACACGTACGGGGAAGTCTAGATCCGGGGAATTTCTCCCAATATTTTACTGACAACATTATATTGGTTGCCTTTAAGCTCCTGCAGTAATGAACTAATCATTAGGAATGCTAGGAATTGTATGAACTATTTGATTAGGGAGAAGCCATCTAGAATGGTACATTAGAGAGTGGCATTAACAATGATGATTTGAATGTTGAATTCCTAAAATATATGAGAGTGGATGAGATGAAATTGACCCCCAACAACATATTCATTCATATAATTCATTGAAAGTGTTTATCTTTTGTCTTTGCCATTGATCAATTCATGCATACATGTTTATTTTCGTCTTTGCATATTAAACTTTGAATATTTCGTTTGTAAGTCCTAGCTAATCAACAAATCACATAACTAAACTAGGCCGTGAGTCCTTTGGGAAGAACGATACTTGGTCTTACCAAGTTTTATTACTTGAACGATTCGGTCATACTTGCCGATTGTGAAACAAGTTTGTGACATCATAATTTGGTGCTTACAAATTTGTCCATCAAGTTTTTGGCGCCGTTGCCGGGGATTCGTGGTTTAACTGGTTAATTTGTGTGATTATTGATTATCTTTGACTTTAATTTTAAATTTCTGTTTTTATTTTCTGTTTTTATTTTTTCTGTTTTATCTTTTTAGATTAGATTTTATTTTATTTAGTTAGTTTAGATTTTATTTTATCTTTTTAGATTTTATTTTATCTTTTAGGATTAGATTTTATTAGGTTAGATTTTATTTTATTTTATATTATTTTTATCTTTTTTATCTTTTAGGTTAGATTTTGTTTTTAGGATTAGATTTTATTTTTATTTTTTTTTGCACTCCTGGGCAAAATTAGGACACAAATCAGGGAATGGTTCAAAGGACTTTCAGAGGACGTGACACAAATGCAGCATACAGAAAATAAAGACTAAAGAGAAAATAAACAGAATTTACAAAGTTCTCAAGAAGTCTGGACAGAGAAAAGAAGTAGAAATTATCCAACACAAAATCAAGAAAAACAGATACTTACAGAAATCATCCAAGCAATTCCATACATAGCAAAATGATTAATTAGTTCAAGAGGTGATTCAAAAATAACAAAACCTCACAGATGCACTACAGTGTTTCTCTCAAGTGTCTAGGGTAAATAATAATATCAGCTCGATGTACTCAAGAAAACAAACACAAGTAGACTTGGCAAGCTTCTAATTATCAATACTTAAAACATATGCATGTTCAGATCAAAAGGTCTTTACTGGGTTGTAATGGGGCCAAGGACAGGGGAGGATAAATTTGGATAAGTAGCTATAGCTCAGAAGAAATAGAGGTGCACTAGGAAAAAAAATGTAAACACAGTGAAATCTCACCCAAACCTCTAATTCAATCCTCTTCTCGACTCCATTATTCATAAAATTATTTTTCAATTTTCTCTTTTTCTCATCAAATATTTTTTTTTCATCCTGTCTTCTTTTTTTTTTTTTTTTTTTTTTTCACACAACAGGATATAAATTATCATTTCAAAACATGATGAGGAACCAACTAGCCAATTCATCAGAATTCCCAAGGAGACCACACTTATTCTCAAAACACTTCTGTAGCTCCAGACTTTCCTAAGGTTAAGGTAATCATTTGTTTTTCACTTAGGATCAGTGTATGAGCTTCAACACAAAGAAATATATACAGTATAGGCTCAAAGGGGTTATCAAAGGATAATAACAAGGTTGGCTTATTTGGCTAAAGAGGCTCAAGAAATAAAATGCCTTTATTACTTCTAAACATGCATATCCATCAAGATTTATCAAAAAGAATCAAGCCAAGGCATATGTGCAAGCAATCAAGATACATATTACACACAAGAAAGAAAATTAAGTGGCTCAAATCTCACTCAGGGTGTTTGTCACAATCAAATCAACCTCTCAAACGTATAATCATCTTTCCAGGCAGAGAAAAGCAAGGATTTCAAACCATAAGTATTAAGTAAGTGAAGGAAAATTCTACAACTTAGACAAACTCCAGAAATCAAGAGAAAAATGTAAAATTTATTGCACACAAAACACTCTAAAAACCACTTAAAACAGAAAAAATTTAACACTCAAAAACAAAAAATTTAACACACAAAATACAAACTTAACAGAAACTAACAGAAAATCAAAATTTCTCCCCAGTAGACCACACTTAAATCACACAATGTCCTCAGTGTGTTACAATCATCAGATTAACAATTTCAGAGCAGTCAAAAAATATAGACAAGTGCAATAAAAAGTTAGGAAAAATGGGAAGAAATTTTCAGTAACATCCATCAGTAGATGTTTTCAGTGACACCCATCAGCAGATGTCTAAATCACCTAGCACCCATCAGTAGATGCTAATTAATTTTTATTATATTTTTTTATTTTTTTTTTATATTTTTTTTTTATTTTTATTTTTATTTTTATTTTTTTTTTCTGAAAAAGGAGACCGGTACTGTGACAACAGTCTCGGTGGCAAAGACCGGAACTGTTGCTACAGTGGAAAGCAATCTGGCTATAAAAGAGGCACTCCTCCGCGTCCAGCGCCATTTCCTGACCTAGTCTCTCTCTCTAGTCCTCTCTTCGCTCTCCTCGCTCTCCTCTCTCTCTCTACTCTCTCTGCTCTCTCCTCTCTCTGCTCTCTCCTCTCTCTCAGCGTCTGGATCTCTGCAGGGAGCCTCTCCTCCCCGCGTCCGCGTGCTCTGAAGGTGTACGAGCCCTGCAAGGAGCCTCTGCCACCGTGCCAACTGAAGAGTCTGAGTGAGATCCGCGAGGAGCCTCTGCAAGCCTACTTCCCCAGGTAAGTTCTCTGCTCCTGGATCTGCCTTTCTTTCTGCTTGCTTTACTTTTCCTGCTTTCCCCTTTAAGCTTTCCGTTATTCCTTTCCTTTATGCACTTCGTTCTTCTTTTCTTTCTGCCTTTTATTTTCCATTTCCTGCTTTCCTTCTTCTCCTTTTCAATTTTTTTTTCTAAACAAAAAAAAAACACTTAAAACACATAAAACACAATTGTCTTAAAATTTAAGGGGTATATCGGCTGGAAACCAGACGTTAATCTCCCTTCGTTTGAAGGTATGGCAGAGACAATCGGGTAGAACAACGCCACGTACCCCACTTAAAACAAAATAAACACAGAAACATAATATACAAGAACAATATGGACAAGGACAACTGGACGTAGATCCGTTTAGGACCCTTTTGCAAGGACCGTGAAACAGATCTGAGACCAGACACTGAGACAGGACAAATAAATCTAAAAGGAAACAAGAACAAATAAAGAAAACACTGAATTAAGAATCTAATGTTTTTTTTATGCTTTTCTCTTTTTTTTTTATGTTTTGTTTTTCTTTTTTTTTATGTTTTTGTTCTTTTTATTTTTATATTTTTTTTTATTTAAGTTTTAGAATATTTCAAGAGGAATGATGACGAGTGAGATGGAATCAGAGAGATACACCAGTCAACGGTGGCGTCCTACCGATGATCAAATCCAGATGATGACCAAAATATTCAACTATGGGGTCACACACCCTAGCAGAGTCCAAGTCGTCGAGATCGCGTCTCGACTGAGGACCTTCGGAGATGCCACCGAATATAACGTGCACTGCTGGTTTAACAACCATGGCAATCGGGTCAGGCGCTGGCAAGCGGAGATAGACCCCACTGGCACTCTCTTTTCACAACTGCCGCTGTATATGTACGGTAAGAGCTCTGATCACACCTCCATTGAATTTTCCATTCCTCTTCTATTATTAACACGAGTTTTTTTATTTTTTATTTTTTATTTTTTATATTTTTTATTTTTTTGTTTGAAAGAAAACAACTGGGTGATAATGAGGGCACCGAGGCTGCTGGATTTGTTTCCAGTTCCGATCATTATCGATGACGACAGAAATGAACGAGAAATTCCTCCACCAAAGCCTTCGCTCGTGACTTTTCGAACCAGAGCTCCCTCAACGGAGCTCTCCCTTAGACCACCACAACCAGCTCGAGAGTTCTTTCATTTTTAATGTTTTAGGTTTTTTTTTTTTTTTTTTTTTTTTTTTTTTTTTTTGTTTTTGTTGGCCGAGTGTGGCCAGAATATTAATGAGGACTGTAATATGAACAATTTTTTTTTTTTTTTTTTTTTTATGTTTTTATGTTTTTATGTTTTTTTTTTATGGTCTGTAATATTTAACGATCACTAAAGATCGACCCCCGAACATCTTTTAATTTCATATATATCTACTGCAATTTCATTTTCAGATCTGTTCAATCCCTTTTCTCCATTACTGTAATTTTTTGCATTGATGAATGAAATATTTTCTTAGTCTAAAAATTTTCAATCAAAAACCTGTATGAGACAACTAAGAAAATATATTTACAACGAAGAAAATAAGGAAAAAGATAAGATCTGAAGTGAAAATTTTCAATGAATTATTGATATGAAATAATAAGAAATTGAGGGCCGAGCAATTATGGACTACACGCAAAACAATTTTTGAAAATGTTTTTTTTTTTTTTTTTTTTTTAAGGGATAACAACTGGAAAACTAAGAAATAAATATACATATCGGAATAAAGATTTGGCATGCTTAAAACAAAATATTTTATCACAACAGAATAATTTTTTTTTTTTTTTTTTTTTTAATTTTTTTTTTTAAAGATAACAATTCGAAAACTAAGAAGAAAAGGGAAAAACAAACTTATAAGAAAAACAAAAATCAGACTCTCCCCCAAGACCACACTTAAACTACACTGTCCTAAACGTGTTCTAAGCATAAGATCATCAGTTAAAACACTGAACAGATAAAGGACAAATGCAATAAAAGTAGGAAAACGGGGAAGAAAGAAAAAGAAAACTCCCCTGGTCAGGGTGGCAGTTGCCAATTTTGGACTTGTAGGGAGAGGTTTTCCACTTCATGATCCAGCACGGAAGTTTTGAGGAGGAACTGCTTCATCCTCCAGATTTGATCTCGCAAGGAAATGTCTTCCATCGCTGGATCTAAGCAGAAAAAATTGTTGATGATTGGGTTCAACAGGTGCCAATTGATTTTCAAACCGTTTTGTAAGCTTGCACCTTTGTCTTCAATTGTGGGTGTTTGTTGATGCAATACATGTACACCTCCTGCAACATGGTTAGTGCAATGTGGTTCCAAAGAAATGTTATGCAGAGGTATAACACCCAAATTATCATACTGAGCTTTAGATAAATCCTCATAACATGAATCAATTTCTAAATTGCATGCAATATTAATCATAGACTCAGATTCATGTTCAGTGCATGAAGAATAACCATTCGAATGTGATAGTAAAAAGCGGTTCTCATCATGCACAGAGGAAAAATTAAAATCAGACTCAGCAAGAATATAGTCATTAGCATACCGATCATCATCACAATCAACATAATAATCAAATTGTGGTATGCTTACCTCCTCTTCCTTGAAGATTTCTAGAGTGTGGGAAGGTGAAGGTGGTCTACCTGGTTCAGGATTACTGCTTACTTCTGCCGGGTCCCCAAAATTTTCATCAGTCTCCTCAGGTGCAAGAGTGGCCATTTGCCTGATCTGATCACTCAGATTCTGTATGGCAGCTTGAGTTTCCTGCTGGAACTCCATGCTCTCTTGCTTGAACTGCATGTTCCCTTTCTGAAACTGAATGTTCTGCATTGTCATCTGCTCTAGTAACTCCTTTAATGTAGGTTCAGAAGTAGAAGGCTGAGGAGTTATTTGAATAGGAGAATCATACTGCTGACTCTCATATTGTGGAACTGGCTCCCAAAGAGAGCTCTCAGAAATTGGATGATGGAACATATTGTTCTCATCATAAAAATCAGCAGATTTAAAATCAAAGTAATATGCAGAATAAGAATCATAATCACAGACATTGGCAGAATAAGCATTATTCACAACATTAAAATAGGTAGACATGGAAAAATAAAAACTAAAAACTAAAAACTAAAAATTACGAATCAGATAAAACAAAACACATTTATACATGCTACAAGCACACACAAGAAAGAACATCAATAGTAAAAATTTTTAATTAATTTTTTTTTTAATAACAACTAAATACAGAACATAGCACAATTAAACACATATATACACAATATATATTAACACAGTAAAAATCTAAAACAAAAACCTGGATCTGAAGTGACAACGCCGCCAAAATTTGTTGAAGGTGTCGTTGTCTCCTACAAAAATACAACAGACAGAACACACAAAACACACATATTAACAGAACAAAAATTTACACAACAAGAATCTAAAACCAAACCGTCTTTGGTCCCCGGCAGCGGCGCCATTTTTGATACGACTGTCGCGGTCATACAAATTTTATGTGCACAGAAATTAATGCAGTATATGACTAGGATGTGACTCCTAGGTCGTCTCTCAAGGACCAATTTATGTGGTTCAGTCTCAGATTTAACACGAAGTGGGGGGGTTTGTGGATGTTTTGTGCGGTAAATAAAATTTAAAACTAGAATTTAAACACAACTGAATTTGAAAACACTGAAATAAATTTTAAAAGCAGTAAAATCAAACGGTAAAAAATGTTGAAAACGGTAAAATTAAACGCAGAAATAAAAACATCAGTGAAAATACATTGACAGAAAATAACCGTAAAAATAAAGTTTGAAAATAAACTAAACGATAAATCACATTGACATAATTTAACGGTGTAGAGAAACATTAAACGATAAAATAAAAGAGACAATAAAATTAAAAGCACTAAATTGAATATCAAATTTGACAAAGACACAATATTTGAAATAAAATACCGTAAAAATAAAATTAACAAAGTTCCAAACACTGATACACTTCAGAAATAAAACACTACATTTTTCACTGCTGAGAATGAAATGAAAATGAAATTCAGAGAGCTATTGGAAAAGGAAGAGGAAGAGGAAAGAGCCTCTTCCAGGACCGTAAGGGGTCGTGAGGGTCTTACTTCCTACTCCTAATTCTAATTCTAAATCCTAATGAGTTTTCCTTCTCTTCCTGCTGCTCTTTTATAGCCAAACTTCTTTGAATTCTTTACTATATTAATGAGCTTTTGTGGTGTGCGTTTCCAAGCTAAGGTTCACGTGAATTCTCCATTCCAAACTCTTGTCTTCTTCAATATGATTCGGGTGGGCTCCCTTCTCCTTTCACGTGTGTGCTGGGTGTGAGCTGCTGAAGTTGATGGTGCTGCTGCTCACGTGAAGAATCACTGCTGCCATCTTCCGTTTGCACTCCAAACCCTTCAAGCCAACTACTGAATGTAACTCTCTGCTGCCATTTCTCCAGCCGTGACACTCTTCTCCTTTGAACGTGAATGCTCCATATTGGAAGTGCTGGACGAGAATCTCCCTGCTAGATTTTGGATGCAGCAATCTGCTGGTGTAGGCCGTGCTCTCTGCTCCATGGGGTGTGAGTTTTCTCTCATCTCCTCCCTAATTTGCTCCAAGCTGGACGTGAATTGCTGGCCTCCCAACTCATGGCAGCGTGTTCTTCTTCCAGAAAAGCCGAGAGCCTCCTCTTCATAGCCAACATCCTCCAAGTCTTGTCCGTTGTATGCAGCTTGAAGACTTTGTTGCTGCACGTGAAGCTACTGCCAAGCTCTTGGTGGCTGGACTGGTGCATCACTGTTGGATGGAGTGAAGATGGTGGTTGGAGGTGTGTTGAAGCTTGACGGTGGGTTGCGGCTGCTGCTGGACATGAGAACCTTGAGGGTGGTGGCTCCTACATTTTTTTCCTCTCTACTTTTCTGGATAAGGCCGTGAGCTTCCTGGAGACAAGACCAAGGTGCAGCTCATCCATGCTTCCTTATTTTATTTCTCTCAACATCTCATTACTGGATTTGCTTTCTGCCTTCCAATCACCGTATGGAGTACCAACAAGAGTAAAGGGACCCTCCATTCTTGTAAGCATGCTGCTACTTTGCTTGTTGAATGTTGGACGGTGCAGCACTTCATTTGCAGCTGGTCTCCCCTCTCAAGGTGTTGGACGGTGGACAGTGCAGCTGGATTTGGGTTGCTTCTTCTTTGCTTGTAGCTGCTGGAAATGGCTGGATGTTACTCCCAATCTGTTGCTCCCTTATATGCCAATCTCCAATGGTCTTCATTTTTTTTTACAAACCATAAACATTAAAGAGCGTGAGTGGTGGACCATGTGCTAGCCAAAAACAAAAGGGAGAAAACCAGATTTTTTTCATGTGGGCCGTGTGTACCATTTCTCTTGAATAAAATTTTGCATTTCATTTTCATGTTACAACTCTCTGGCCGTGACTTCTCTCCCCTTCATCTTTTCCATCCAACACATTCTTTTAGACTAAAAATATGAATGGTTGCGTGCTTTCAAATGTGATGTGCCCTTGTCTCTTATACAACCAAAATACAATTTAAAATGAATGCATGTGGGCCGTGTGGTGTGTTCCAAATAAGACTTTCATTGCAACAATTTCCACTTTCACGTGGACCCTTGCCAAATTTCTTTACCCATTCCTTTTATTCCCATTTAGCACTTTCATTTTGGAAATCCTCCCATCATGGCCGTGATGTATCAAGAAATGTGGTCCCTGCTTTCTAATAATTGGCCGTGAAACCACTTACATTATCTCAATTAAAATAGCACCTCATCATTTTGCAATTCCATGTGAACGTGCTTGGTTGGTTGCCACATATTAGATGTGATGAACTCCCTTACTCCGTGCACACCAAATTAATTACCTTCCATCTTCAACTTCCAGCTGCGCATACCACAAGACCCGTGCTATTATTCTTCTAAATGTCCCAATAATATTTACAGAATTTTCCCTGCACTCAATAATGTAAATTATTAGTCTCAGATAATTCAAATTAAGTGAAATAAGAATTTCTGATCAAATTAAGCACAATCAATAAAAACGGGAAAATACTAGACAATTAAGCACAATTTCCTGATTAAGTCTAGTACAATAAGCTAAGTGAAGTGAAGAAAATAATGATTCATCAATCTTCTAAATCTTTTATCTTCTTATCTTCTGAATCTTTTATTTTCTTTTTATCTTTTGAATATATATCTTCTCTTATATCTTTTTGTGCTAACAAATCTTTTCTAGGGTTTTGTTTTCTTGTGCATGCAGGAAGCAATTCGCACTAGAAGTAAGAAAACAACAGAACCACTTCTTGAAGGTCTAGAAGAGAGTAGAAGGAGGAGAAGAATCAGAACGTCTAGAGAACTTTTCCCTTCTCCTGAAACTCTCTTGCAATCATCACCACAAGGTTCTGTTCATAGCACATGAAGTATGGAGGGCAATAATGTTAGAAGAACTCTTGCAGATTACACTAATCTTGCTGGACCTCAGCACTTCAATAGCATAGCTAGACCTAGAGTCAATGCTGCCAACATGGAGGTCAAACCAGCACTGATTCAACTGGTGAAGAGTAATCAATTTAATGGGTTATCACATGAAAGCCCATATGAGCACCTTACTACCTTTAATGAGATCTGCAACACGGTCAAGATTAATGGGGTGCCAGATGAAGCTATCAAACTTAGCTTGTTTCCTTTCTCCTTGGGAGGCAATGCTAAGCTTTGGTTAAACTCTTTTCCAGAAGAAAGTTTCACAGAGTGGGAAGCAGTGGTTACAAAGTTTCTAAACAAATACTTCCCACAATCTAAAGTAACTAAAGGTAAGCAAGAGATATCTTCATTCAAGCAGGGCATGGAGGAATCACTGGGACATGCATGGGACAGGTACAAAAGCTTATTACGTAAAACTCCCACGCATGGCTTTGAGGATCAAGAAGTAGTCCTAACTTTCCTTGGAGGGCTTGGTTCACAAACCAAGATGATGCTGGATGCCTCAGCTGGAGGCAATATCAAATGGAAGACTCCAGAGGAAGCAACTGAAATCATTGAAAATATGGCTACAAGTGATAATGAGCTTCACAATGAAAGAGGCGCCCCTATGCAACAGAAAGGGGTTCTTCAATTACAAACCCATGATGCTCTGCTAGCCCAGAATAAGATTCTGACTCAACAGCTGGAGACTCTGACCAAAACTCTTGCTTCATTACCAAAAGAGTTAAAATCTGCTGCACAGGTACAAACCCAGTTGTGCGAACTATGTGGAGGAGATCACATCAATGGCCAATGTGCTTTTCCTGTGGAAGCCGTGGAGGATGTTAACTTCATGGCTAATCAGTTTCCATACCGTCAAGGTAATTATAATCAGGGTTGGAAACCACATCCAAGTATTGGCCAAGGACAAACTGGGCAGGCTAACCAATATAATAAGCAGCAGCAGCAACCAACCATGTGGCAACAAATTTCTATGCTTAATGAAAGATCTACAAGGTTGGAAGAAACTCTTCAACAATTTATTCAGAAAACTGAATCCTCCCAAAAGAGCACTGAAGCTGCTATAAAGAACTTGGAGATTCAGATGGGTCAGATCACTAAGCAGTTGGAAGAAAGACCACACAGAAACTTTGGGGCTAATACTGAGGTTAACCCTAGAGAAGAGTGTAAAGTGGTCAAAAGTGTGAATGAAGAAGTTATTGAGTTAGAAGAAGATGAAACAGAAGAGAGAAGAGAAGAAGAAAGAAAGGATACTTTTCCTTTTCCAACAAATCAGGAGAAACCAATGGATTTCACAGACTTATTCAGAATGGTTGATAATGAAGCTCCTTGGGAACAAATCTTACAGAAAATAGCAGTGTACACAAAATCTGATGAGGGAACCTCTACAAAAAGAAAACGTAGAGATGATGATGATGAAAAGTGTGTAACTGTTAAGAAAGAATCATTCCCACCAAAAGCAGTAGATCCAGGTAGTTTTTCTATCCCTTGCACTATAGGGAAGAAAAAGGTAAATAAAGCTCTCCTTGACTTAGGATCAAGTGTTAACTTGATGCCTTACTCTCTATTGGAGCAAATTGGCCATGTGAAAATAAAACCTGTAAAGGTTAATCTGGTAATGGCTGATGGATCTTCAAAGGAGCCATGTGGGATTGCGGAAGACATTGTAGTTTGTGTTGGCAAACTTCAGTTCTTGGCAGACTTTGTGGTGATGAAGATGGAGACCGAAAAGATATCTTTCATACTGGGAAGACCGTTTATGAAAACGGCCAGGGTTATTATAGATGTTAATGAAGGTATAGTGGTGCTCCAGGACAGAGAGGAGAGAGTGGTGGTGAATGTGTTTAAAGATGAGATACAAGCAAGGGAGGAAGAGGCCAGTTATAAAGCTGCATTTCAAGATGCACCCATAACTAGAGGTAAACATGAAAATCTTAAGGTTTCTGATAACCATTGTTTGTATTTTCAGGTACCCAAGGTAGATGAAAGTGGAAAAGGAGAGGAAGTTCTTAGAGACTGGAAGAAAAGAGGACTTCAACTTGGCACACCTGTAAGACTCAAGAACAAGTTGTGGGTTGTAAAAGGTTTTAAAGAGAAGGAGATGATAGAGATAGAGTCTCCATATTCCAGAGAATCCAAAACAGTCCTAAGGAAGCAGTTGATAAGTTGGTGGAAAGATAACATCAAAGAAGATGGAACGTGAGCTTTACTGGGTCAAGCTAGTGACGTTAAAGAAGCGCTTGCTGGGAGGCAACCCAGTGGATTTACAAACTTTTAATTTTGATATTTGTTTTGTAATTTTTAAACTGTGAACATTATTCTGGACATTATTTTGTTGGATCTAGCATCTACTGAAGGATGCTAGGTGGTTAAGTATCTACTGAAGGATACTAAGTTTATAACACCTACTGATGGGTGTTGGTGAGAAGATTTTGCACCTACTGATGGGTGCTGGTAAGTGAAACACCTACTGAGGGGTGTTGGTGGATTTTGGGTCAGGCTCGTGACGTTAAACAAGCGCTACCTGGGAGGCAACCCAGTTGATTGATTGTTTTTGTTTGTTTTATTTTAATTAGGGTTTGCATAAGCATTTTTAACATTGAATTGCAGGGAACCTATGAGGAGTATGCTAGGAAGGCACGTAGGTTAAGAAAAGAAGGAGAAGGGCACATCACGAAAGTGCCGCTGAGCGGCATTTACCGCTGAGCGGTACTAACGCAGATAGGCTTAAGTTCCCCTTAGCGGAACCCGAGCCCATTGGGGTATTTTTAAACCCTAAGCTGCGCGTTTTCACACTCTTTCAAGCCCTTCTCTGCACAAACACTTCCACATACCCTCTTTTAGGTTTTCCTACATCTTTCTACTCTTCCCTCTTAGAAAAATTTCTCTTCCACTCACTTTTTCACTAGTGTGCTATCAAAGTTTGGGGTTGGAAGAGAGCATTATAGTTTGGAAGCATTCTCATATCATCTAGCATCTCCACCCAAGTAAGTAAAATGCATTTTGTCATTCTAGGGTTCTTGATTTTGAATGTGATTGTCAAAGCATGATTATTTAGGGCTTTTGATTTTTATGCATGATTTGATGATATATTTGATGTTTGAACCGATTAAACTGCTTGATTATGTACTGGAAAACTGAAAATTGCATTTGGGTGGAGTTAGGATAGTTTAAAAACGAAATTTGCAAAAATCTGCAGGTCACCGCTGAGCGGCATTTACCGCTGAGCGGCACTCTGCCAGATTTGGTTTTTTCTGGTTTTTGCGTGTTGGATTGTGGCACTGGTGGCGCTGAGGGGGAAATTCTGGCCCTCAGCGGTGGTTTAGCTTCGAAAGGAGTTGTGTTCTGTGTTTACTAATGATTAATATCATGTTCTGTGGTTTTGGATTTGTATTTGAATGCAGGAATGGCATCCTCTTCAGGAAAGAGATTGAAAACCATGGCAACCAAGAGGAAAGAAAAGGAACCAGAACAACCCCATAATAGCAGGTTCCTCTCCAGGAAACATGAGAAGCACTTTAGGGTAGTTCAAGACAGAAGACTTCTGATGGAGAGGAAGGTTGGAATGATACCTAACTTTGCTCCTCAATTTGGAGAGCAAGTGTTAGGGAATGATTGGGGAAAGCTAGCCACCTATCCAGCTCCTGCCAACATAGCTGTAGTCAAGGAATTCTACACCAATGCAAAGAAGATTGGTGACTATCCAGCTGAGAACTATTTGGGCTATGTTAGAGGCCATGCCATCAGGTATGATCCTGATTCCATTAACAACTTCCTGGATACTGTGTGGGCTGGTGAGCAATGTCAGTTTGCTCTTAGCATGGAGGAAGGTGCTGACTTTGAGGATGTTGAGAGAGTGTTGTGCATACCTGGAGGACACTTTCAAAGGAATAGATCTGGAGCAGTGGTTAACATTAGGAGGACAGATTTGACTCCTCTTGCAAAGTATTGGATGGCATTTTCTCATGCCAATATTCAGCCATGCTCACATGTGTCAGATATCACTCTCAGCAGGGCACTATTCATCTACTGTGCTATCAGGAGTTTGAATGTTAATATTGGGCAGGTGATAGCTGATGAGATTAGTGTGTGTGCTAACACCTCAAACAACAAAGCACCACTGGGACATCCTTCTTTGATTACTCACCTCTGCAAGCTAGCTGGGGTGGACACTTCTGTTCCACCATTTGAGAGGCCAAGAAAAGCTATAGATGAGGCCTATTACAGACAGTATTGTGGAGGTGAGGAGGCAGCTCAGCCAGTTCCACCACGCCAGGCTCGTAGAGAGAAAGGGCCAGCACAGAGCAGGACATCTGCTGATACTCATGAGGCAGAACCATTCCAGATGAGGGACATGTATATGTCTCTTATAGGTGCTCAGTTGCAGTCCATCCACAGAGGGCAGGTGGCCACGGCTGAGATGATAGTGGGGATGTATGATACCCCTCCAGCACACAGGTGGACTATGGATGAATTCCATAATGTGGTAGCTTGGCCAGAAGAACCATTCCATGGAGGAGCTGGAGGAGCTGAATCTTCAGCTCGAGACATGGAAGAAGATGAAGCTGAGGAGGAGGATGCTTTTGATGATGATGATGATGAAGAGGAGGAGGAAGATACAGAGGACAGCGCAGAATGATGAGGAGCTGAGATAGCATTTACTGATGAATGCTATCATATGTTTATGCTTTTATGGTTTAAGTTTTCTGGACTTATTTATTTTTGTTTTTAGATTAGGGTTGATGTACTCTATTGAACACCTGGTTTCTTATGATGGTTTGCTATTAAATGTGATTGTTTGATAAGTAATGCTTGATGATGCTTTTTGATTGATTGATGTTGAGATGATGTGCACATAAAATGCTTATACAGGTGATTCACAAGCTTTGTGAACAAATGCATGATATCATGATTGTGATTGTGAAACTAAGCAGGATGTGTATGTCAAATGTGAATGAGCTTATATGTGAGGTCTTGAGCTCCAGAGTTGTTATTGTTGAATGCTATTACTTTGGAAGCATGAATGATTTTGCCCAGGTTTTCTATGATTGAATCAATTGCTTGTTTTGCATCATATGATCAAGGCCGTGTTTGTTGAAACCCTTTTTATTGGCCAAATTCATAAAAGTTAGCCTACTAAAAGAGAACACTTTGTGTTCTATCCTTTGAACCCATAGCCTTGAATATACACTAAAAACCCTTGATTGAAAATCTTTACCTTGAGTTAAGTAGAATATCTTGTGTGGTATTGATAAATGTTCAAGTTTGGGGTTATTGGGAAAACATGAAAAAGGAAAAGCATTGAGGTAAGAGCTAAAAAGTAAGAATATACAAAGAAAAAGAAAAGCAAAGAAAAAGAAGTAGAGCTCAATGCAAATGAAAAGGCAAACAAAAGTTGGGAATGAATAAGATGATTGTGTTGATATGATTCTCTTAACTCAAGGATTTTGTGATCCAGAAAAACCAATTTTCTTGTTAGCCCAGCCACATTATAAGCCATTGAAAAGTCCTTGTGATGATGCATGCTTGTGAATGTTTTTGATTGTGGTAAAATGAAAGGCAAAGTTGATTCATGTGACATTGTGATAGTGGAGTGAATGAGTGAAACACTTACCTCTTATACACTTGTGTGTTGAGTGAAACACTTTACCTGGTGAGGAAATATTCCATGAGCACATGAACATCCATGCTTAATTGATTGATCATTCATGAAAAATAGCATTTGTTGGAACTTAAATGACTTTGTGAACACTAAAGCATGTGCACATCTTGATTGAACTCTTGGTCATAAGTTTGAATGAAGTTGTTACTTATCTTGAAAAGAGGATTTTGAATGAGTGAACCATCATATAAATTGGTTGGAGATGGAGTTACATTTTGTTTGCTTGAGGACAAGCAAAGTTCTAAGTTTGGGGTTGTGATAACAGTTGAAAAACTGTTATTTTCATGCTTAAATTTGATACTAAAAGCAACCTTTAGACTTAGAAACTAGCTTGAAATCATGCAGTTTATCTATATTTTCATAAATAAGAGAGCTGGACAGGTTTATGCTTGATTTCAGTGTTTTTGTGCAGGTTTTAAGGTGAATTTGGTGAAAAGAGTGAAGAAGGAGAGAAGTGACATTAGAAAAGACAAGAAAGAGTGCAAAAAGAGAAGACGAAGGCACCGCTCAGCGGCAAACTACCGCTGAGCGGCACTCAGGAGGTTGCGGGAGTCACGCTGAGGGGCAAAATGGCCGCTGAGGGGAAGAAAAGGACGCGCAACTACCGCTGAGCGGTAAATACCGCTGAGCGGTACTCTTTGGGCTTGGGCTTTTGTAATCTTTTGTAACTCTAAATTAGTATATAAAGGGTTGTACGTCCCTAGGATTAGTATCTTTGGCAGAAACGAGGCAAACACTCTCTCTTCCACCCCTTTGAAGGAGGATCTTGGATGCTCAGGCTACCTCTTCACCTTTATTGGGTTTATTCTTTCATTCTTTCATTGTTATTCATCTAGGTTCACCATGACGATGGTGAACTAAACCTTGTATGTTTGTTGGGGAATCAATGTAATCTCTTGAAGCTCTCATATATGGATTTGTTGAGTACATCTTTGAATTAAGACATATGCTTTCTTTCATCATTAGTTAGGGTTTTTCCTCTTTGCTCAATGCTTGCATTGTTTAACTCATTCTAATGCATGATTATTGGTTTTGTTGATACGGACACGTACGGGGAAGTCTAGATCCGGGGAATTTCTCCCAATATTTTACTGACAACATTATATTGGTTGCCTTTAAGCTCCTGCAGTAATGAACTAATCATTAGGAATGCTAGGAATTGTATGAACTATTTGATTAGGGAGAAGCCATCTAGAATGGTACATTAGAGAGTGGCATTAACAATGATGATTTGAATGTTGAATTCCTAAAATATATGAGAGTGGATGAGATGAAATTGACCCCCAACAACATATTCATTCATATAATTCATTGAAAGTGTTTATCTTTTGTCTTTGCCATTGATCAATTCATGCATACATGTTTATTTTCGTCTTTGCATATTAAACTTTGAATATTTCGTTTGTAAGTCCTAGCTAATCAACAAATCACATAACTAAACTAGGCCGTGAGTCCTTTGGGAAGAACGATACTTGGTCTTACCAAGTTTTATTACTTGAACGATTCGGTCATACTTGCCGATTGTGAAACAAGTTTGTGACATCATAATTTGGTGCTTACAAATTTGTCCAGTGGGAAAATCCATTTCTTCGCCGTGCCAGATCCATGTTGTATAGCATCTTAGAAAACCATCACATATAAGATGTTCTCTAATTTGAGTTGCGTTCAACTTTCTCCCATTCAAACAGTTCACACAAGGACATCTAAACTTCACTTCATCATTACTTCTCCCCTCATTACGTTGCGCAAATTGTATAAATTCCTCTACACCTCTCTCGTACTCAGCACTAATACGTGGTAAATTAATCCAATTTCGATCCATATTCCTAAATATTACATAAAAAGATAAGCTACTAAAAATCAAACTTGCAATTTCATACATATCATTGAAACTTAGTGAATAATATTTTAAGGTTTATAAATAATACAAGAACTACAACACACATTACCAAAACTATAGCAAAAACCATACCATACATTACCAAAACTATAGCAATTTCATGCATTACCAAAATTAAAGCAAAACTTATACTATACATTACCAAAACTATACAAACTTCATACATTACCAAAACTATAGCATTATGCAAAAACTAATGAAGAAATCACGTTAAGAATGCAAAAGGTACCTCGAAGACGAACGGCGAAAACGCTTGGTGCAAAGAAAACGAAATCGCAGCGGAGAGGGAATGACGCGTTTCAAACGATTTTGATCGACTAAAACTGTTTTTTCTCGTCAAAAATGAAAAATGACCGAACAATATAAGGTTTAAACGGTGAAAAATGAGCAAACGGAGATGAACAGAGTCGGAGGGAGCGAAAAACGCGAAACAGAGACGCGAGGAAGACGACACTGTTCCAAGTTTTAATTTTTAACTCTGAACGGGGGAATCTACCGCGGTTCACTACTTAACCGCGGTATAATAGGGGTATATGCCGCGGTTTAACTCCCAACCGCGACATATACTAATTTAAAAAATTATCCTAAATGGCATTTTTGAAATTATTTTCAAACTATATGTCGCGGTTCAGTGGGCAACCGCGGCATATACATCGAAATATTTCAAATATATATTAAATTAATTTCAGATAGGAGAATATGTCGCGGTTGCTTGTAGAATCGCGGCATATACCCCTGTAACGTGCTGAACACAACTGTCTCCCCAACTGCCTTCTGGGGAATTTCAGAAGTTACAGGGGGTATATGCCGTGGTTGTCCAGAGACCCGCGGCATATACCCCCT
The DNA here is from genome assembly GCA_034642375.1 of Vigna nakashimae. Taxonomy (NCBI): domain Eukaryota; kingdom Viridiplantae; phylum Streptophyta; class Magnoliopsida; order Fabales; family Fabaceae; genus Vigna; species Vigna nakashimae. The sequence continues at coordinate 17,452,574 of CM067763.1, forward strand.
GTAACTTCTGAAATTCTCTGACTGGCAGAGAAGTTGAGAAGTTACTGCTGTATATGCTGCGGTTCTCTGCACAACCGCGGCATATACCCCTGTAACTTTTGAAATTCTCTGACCCAGTCAGCACCTGCAATAAATTGGCACGTGGCGTCAAAGGTAATGGTTGACTGGAGTATATGCCGCGGTTCGGAGCAGAACCGCGGCATATGTGTTAGATTTATTTACAAAACTGCCACCGCGCACCATTATGCTGCGGTTTCCGTTGAACCGTGGCATAATGTGTGCTGTAAAAACCCAATTTTTTACTAGTGAAGTGGACGAAGTGAACGAATTGGACGAAGTGGACTAAGTTGACGATGTGGAGTAAGTTGACGAATTGAACTATGTGGAAGAAGGGGAGGAAGCGAAGGAAGTGGACAAAGTGGAGGTAGTGAAGGAAGTGGAGGAATTGGAGGAAGTGGACAAAGGTAACTGTTAAACTGTTTTTTGTCGCGCAAAAATAGAACAAACTCGGTTTCCCCACTAATGAAGCATAGGGTTAACCAAGGATCAATCCAAGGACTTGGCAAAATTAAGTTTTTGAATGTAGAATTAATTCCTATTTTATTTATTTACTAAAACTATCTAAAACTAGGTGGGGAAAATAAAATGAATGAAATGAAACTAAAAAGGAAAAAAATCTAAAAATTTGTATAAAAGAAAATAAGAAACAAATAAAACCTAAGCTAAAGTAACAAAGAAATAACATCTAATTATATCCAAAACAGCACCTATATACTAAAATTGGAACAATCCAAAATGTATTCACAAATGTAAAAGCTAAGAGACCTAAATGCTAAATTAGGGAAGAAGTCCTCTTTGCAAGCCCTCGCTTGAGTGTTGAGAAAATTGGGATAAATTCCCCAAATCTGATCCTCTGCACGAATCAATGGTAAAACAAACAAGAGACCCCCTTCAGCTTTGGTCTTCTACGCACCATTTCACTAATTGGCTAAGAAGGCTTCAGCTCAACTCCTTGCACACACTGCACTTTATTTTAATCAGCACTGGGCTTTCTAATTTGGCCCAAACAGCACCAGCCCCTTTGCTTCTTGTTGACCCAATTTTTAGCCCCTTTGACAAGGGATTTTTCTGCAAACAGAGAAGAAATGAATAGCTAAACAGCAAAACGAAAAGAAAAAAAAATCCTAGCAAAAGAAATTTTTATTTTTACTTTCTGAATATTTTTCTAAAAGAGAAAATAACTAATTATTAAAAAAAACTATTTTATTTAACTAAAAAGAAAAAAATAACACTATTTCTATCAAAAACCTATTTTTACCCTATTTATACTAATCAATCTTAATTCTAGAAAATTAAAAACTAAAGAAATCTAAGAAATGATTTTTAACAAAGAAAAACATGTAAATCTAGAGTGTTATCACACCCCCACACTTAGACAACTGCCCTCCTGGGCAGGGAACACTAAAAAGCAAAAGCAAAAGCAAAAGACTCCATCTAAAAAGAAAAGACTAAAGACACATAATAGCTGACGGTTTGAGCTGAATCCGGAGACGTCGTGAAATCTGGACTTGATCGAGCTGAAGAACCGGGAAGCAGCGGAATAAGCAGATTTACTCGAGAACCCTAGGTTTTGGGGGATTAATCGGTGAAAACTCTATGGTTGAAGGTAAGTAAGGATTTAATCGGTGGAGAAGAAGGATTCAACGATTAAATCAAGGAAATGGAAAGAAATCATGATTTGACTCAGTGAATGGGTGAAGAACGATGGTGGAAGCAATGATAGAGCACCAAACAAAGGTTGAATCGGTGCGAAGGTGTGAAAAGGCAAGGACAAGGCAAATCTGAGATATGGATCGGTGGAGATGACTTACGTGAGGGTTTGTGATGGTAGATCTGTGAGGAAAATGGTTGCTGGATGAGATGCACTGGAAGAAAGACGAACGCGAGAGTAATGGTTTATTCTCTCGAATGATTGAGAGAAAATTGATGAGTAGCATTGGAGTCACAGGCACGCGTGGCAGCGACGTAGGCGTGACTGATGACACAAGCCGCGAGGACACTAGTAATTAGTGAGAGTGGTGTGAGATGGATGCTACGGAGGAGAGAGAATCTGATAATGGAAAATGAGAGAATGATAACGTGAGATGGAAGGTGGCTAGAGGAGATCCTTTGGGATTCTCTAACTTGACTTTCAAGGGAATTAAATTCTGGAGTTCTCTCAACAGAAAGTTTAATTCAATATTCTCAAAAGTACCTTACAAGAGGTGGTGGGATGTCTATATATAGGACTAAAAGTCCCTCCTATCCAGCACATGCTTAACATCTTTTACACATGCTTTTAATAAAAGTAAAAGAAATACTACACTAAACTAATTGGGCTTGGGCCCGCGTATCATCCCCTCCCCCTTGGAAAGGATTTGTCCTCAAATCTGATGGTGCTTTTGAAGACTTATTTTTGTTAGCTTCATAAGGGTTCCTCCTGGGTCAAATATCCATCTGCAATAAGCATCAAACATATATCTAATTAGTTTTCTTTGACCCAATAAGATATATAAAAGAATATGTGTAGAAGAAGGTTTCCAAATTTTGAAATTTTTAATTTTAATATAACAAAGAAACCTTTCTTCATTTGAAATTTTATTTGTATCTTGAGTTATTGGTAACCATAAAGGTAACCATAACCCAAGTTGGAACTTTGCATGTGTTGAAAGTGATAACATTTTTAAAGATGGAGTGGCCAATTCTTTGAAAGAAAAGTGAAATTTGGAAAATTCAAATATAAATGGATAAAAGTGAGAGGATAGAAAACCTCCCCTTAAGAGTTTAACTTCTAATGTAGGAGGAGATGTTGCCCTTAGTTGCTTTGGTTTCTTTTCTTCCATTTCTATCCTTTCAACTTCTTCCTTTTCTCTTCTAAGTGTTTCTTTTCTCTCTTTCTCTCTTCTTTTCTCTTCTTCTCTTTCTTCCTCATCTCTTCTCTCTCTTTCTTCCTCTTTTCTTCTCTCGTTTTCTTCCTCTTCTCTTCTCTCTTGCTCTCTTCTTTTCTCTTCTTCTCTTCTCTTTCTCTCTTCCTCTTTTATTTTATTTCGTTCTTCCTCTTCTCTTCTCTCTTTTTCTCTTCTCTCTATTTCTCTTTTCTCTCTTACTTCTTGCTTTTGTTTTTCTCTTTTTAATCTCTCAATTCTATGTTTGCTTGTCTCTTCCCATAGCCTCCTAAGTTTTTCTAGAAACTCACTTTCCCTACGGGAGAACCCACTTAAATTTTGAATGAATGACTCACCTTCTCTAATAAGCTCTCTCATAAGTTCTAAGTTTCTTTCAATTTCTCGAGGCACAAACTTTCTTCTCATACAAGCTTTCAATTCATTCCAATCATGAATGGGATATTTTCTACCCATCGTAACATGGTATTGCCTATCATCCCACCACTCTCTTGCATGCTTTTTAAAACTAGAAGTGTAAAGATTAAGAATATAAGATTCATTATCTCTAAAATAGAAGGATTCATATTTACTTTTTCTCACCATGAATGAATGCATGTCATTAATTTCCTTTTCCCAAGCTAGGTATGTTAATGCACCAATATCATCACCAAAGAATGGAATATTTTCACTAGCTTGTTTATACAAATCATCTTCAATCCTATCAAATTCATAAGATGAACAAGACTTCCTTCTAGCTTTATCATGTTCTCTTTTGATGCCTTTGTAACTAAGTTGCTTATCAAAATTAAAATTCCTAGAAGACCTATATGAATAACAAGACATCTTTGTTTCTAAAAGTTTTTCTAGTGTAAAAGATTTACAAGATTCACACTTAGACAAGTCCCAGGTAAGAGAGGTGAGTCATGAAGACTGCTTAAGTACCAAGTCTTACCTTGCCAGAAATGTCTTAGGTTACTACTAGTTATCCTTTAAACTAAAATCACTTTTAAAATCAAAGAACACAACTCACAAACAATCACAACAATTAAACACTAAAAGACGAGACTTTTCGGACTCTAATGTGACAAAGCTTAGAGTTTAATCCCTTTTAGCCTAAATCACCCTAAACGTAAGACACTAAAATTTAAACACAAACAAGAAAAGTTTTGCCAAGAGTTTGAAAGAGCACCAAGGACTCTTCCAAAGAACTTGGACTTTATAAAAGGCCCTTTTACAAAACAAAAGCTAAAGCTAACAGTGGGCTAAGACAAGCCCATTACAATTCAGATGAATCAAACAAATACAGAGAAAATAAAAAATCAAAACCATGATGCGGGCCTAGACCACTTCTTCATCTTGCACGAAATCTTCCAGAGGCCAAATATTCCTTTCAATTCTCGGCCTAAATCAAGAAACTAGCTTGTCCAATCCTGCAATCACACATGCACAAAACTGCTATGAGTATTTACTTGGTTAAAACAGATTGCAAAAGAGTATATAGGGTAGTAATAACTTCCCTTTCTCTTGGTTGTACAAGCTTTCCAAGCTTTCCACTAAGATTATGCTGTTGTTCAATTAAACTCCTGCACAAACTGAATTCCAACCAAATCAACAATTAAACAATTTTAATCCTAACGATTGCAGGCCATACTAAACAATTTAAGCATATCAAAAACAGTTTGAGATAAAAGAAACTCCCTTTAGTTCAGATAGTTGCTACTGTCTTCACTGAAACAGCTCACAATTTACAATCTGCCACAGTACACTCATTATGGCTTTTCCCATACAGATAACTCCCTTCAGTTCAAAGCTTCCACATGAAGTGCTTAGGTTGGTGTTTTTTTTTTTTTTTTTCAGGAAATTTCTGCTCAACTCAACTCTCAAACATCAACTCCGCACACACCAAAATCAAAACAAAATCCAGCACAAAATCCAGCAAGTAATGTGAGGCAAATCAGAAATTGGCAGTTTTAAAACAGTGTTCTTGCAATTCCAGAAATGCTCATAAAACAATCAGCACATTATTTGCAATTCCTATGCATCTACCAAGTTCCCATAGGTCTTTATCAAATCAGAATCAACATTCAACATGCCCAATTAAACCATAAAATCAACAATTCACTTTCAAAATAGTGAGTATATCAATTAATTCAGCAGGCAATGTTTGACAATAAAGTGAGTGCAATGACAGTTTAAACATGCACAAGCACAATTAGCATCACTAGCAAATCAACAATCACATTCAAGCATTTAATATCTCACTGACTTCATCAAACAGTTTATGAACTAAATTGATTTCAATAACTTCTTAAACAGTCACAACTCTCCACTCTGATCATCTCATTTTCGTTTCCTGCACAATGAACAATCAACAATTGGTTAAATGAAATTGAACTCTCTTGCAAATGCCAAGGAATTTTAGGCTAAATTAGCCTTACTAAGCTCACAGCACTGAGGTTTCTCTTTAAAAATTTAAAGCACTCAAATGAAAGGTTAAAAAGAGAATTTTCAGTTTAGGCCAGATAATCCTGTGGATCACCACCACCTAATATGCTACCATTCACACTTACCTTCTTTCAAATCGCAAAAACTAGAATGGAATCAGATTTATCAATTCAGGAAAAATGGTTAGCTAAGGCAAAGTGATGGACAAACAAGACAACCACTCAAATAGCAGGGCAGACTCTAACTAAGGAAACTCTAGACCAGATGAAATAAGCAATTAAAAGCTTCAATTAAAAGTTTGACAGAATAGATTTCACATGCATTGCAGACAAAACTAGATAACCAACAAATGACAAGCAATAAACAAAGCTTTTGATCAAAGTGAGCACTCAAACTGAACCAATGATTGGCACTAGAACAGATTTTAAAAGCAAGAAATCAAAAACCACAGCAAGTTGAAACTGAAATCACATGCAGCGTCCAGAACTGAATTTTCAAAACTGTTAAATGGAATGCCACAGAGAAACCAGTGTATATGTTTAAATCTGAAGTTTTGTTTTGAAATTGGTTTTAATTGGATTGTATAGGTCTGACAAGCTTTTTACATTGAATATATCATCTTCATCTTTTTGTTGTTTCTTTTTTTTTTCATCACAGATCCTTGCTATTGCTACAATCCAGTCCTCGTGGAATAATCTAATTCACTAAAAAAATTCAGCACTGCAGTTCCAACTTGTACAAAAAATTGAACTTAAAAATTGGAGGTTTCAAAGGTGAAATTGCACAAAGGCTGATATAACTCGAATTAAGCTATTGCATCATGTTTGAATTACCAAAAAAATTTGTTTTGCTCTGAAGTTGGATGCAGAAAATATTAATTCGAAAATTGAACTTGTTATGGCCAATCATGCAGTTAGACAGCTCAACCACACCACCAATTTTAAGTTTTATTGAGTCAATTGACAAATTATTGATGAGAATGACTCTAAAACTGCAATTGAAGCTTGAACAAAACACGAGGAAGTTAATGTAAGATTTCCAGCAAGATCTATATGCCAGAACAGATTTTAAAACAAAAACTAGACTCAAACAAGACAATGCAGATCGGCTAACTGCAATTTTGATACTGCTGGAGTTTTCACAAGGTGCCACCAAGCTATTTGCTTCAACAATTCATGGCTTAAGTGATGTGCACCTGATACGAACTCATTCAAGCATTTTATCACCAAAATAATATGTATTCGCCATGACAATTGTCGCAACCGGAATCGCGACGGGACAACGATCCAAAAAGAAACGGGTTTTGAAAAGAGATTTTGGAGTCGCCACCATAGTTTATTTTGGAAAACTACGGAAAAACCATAAAATGATAAGACACAGTCCGCGAAAACCAGATTCTGGGTTCGGGAGTCGGTTACGTGTAGGGAAGGTATTAGCACCCTACAACGCCTGCCCTAAGGCAGTACCTCTAACTAAATACGCGAATTTGATGTGGTTTTCAAAATGTTTAACTATCCCTAAAATAAAATTCTAAATAAACAAAATATATATTTTTTAGTTTTTTGGGCCCGACAAGGATTGACCTTGCTCCTACGTATTCTCATTCAGAATGAGAAATCAGGGTTACGTAGTTCTAGCTTGAAAGACTGTTTGTTGTTTGAATAAAGCCAGATGTTTTTAATTTTTGAAGATTTTATGTTTTTTATATTTTTGAGAAAAAGAAGGTAATGAGTACTAGGCCGACGCGGACGGTCGCACGAGTACTCATACCTTTAAAACAATATTTAAATATTTTTAATTATTTTTAAAAGAGAAATAACGATATTAAGCACTAGGACGATGCGAACGATCACACGAGCACTCATACCGTTATCTACTTATTTAGGAAGACTTGAGAGTATTGAGTGCTAGGCTGATGCGGACGATCGCACGAGCACTCATACCCCCGTTTAATATTACGTAAATAAGAGAGAAAGGTATTGAACACTAGGACGATGCGGGCGATCACACGAGTGTTCAACCTTTAAAACGTATTTTTGAAATTTTATTTAAGAAAAGAAGAAAAGGTTTTTAGCACAAGGACGACGCGAGCGGTCACACGTGTGCTTAACCTTCAAAACGTATTTTTTTGTAAATTTATTTAAGGAAGAAGAAAAGGTTTTTAGCACAAGGACGACGCGAGCGGTCACACGTGCGCTTAAACCCTTAAATATTTTTGTAATAATTTTTATAAGAAAGAAGAAGAGGTTTTTAGCACAAGGACGACGCGAGCGGTCAGACGTGCGCTTAAACCTTTAAAACAGTTTTGTAATAATTTTTAGGCTTAATTACCTACTTAGTCCCCATGTTAGGAGGTAATTTTCTGTTTAGTACCCGGTTTTAAAAATGTAGGCATTTGGTACCTATGTTTTGAAATTTGTATCAATTCAATCCTATCCAGTTAACGACGTTATAATTGATGCGAGAAATTAAGGACGTTAATGAAGATGCATTCAAACATTTGATAGCTATTCCACCCAGGCTATCATTAACGTCCTTAATTTCTCGCATCAATTATAACGCCGTTAACTGGATAGGATTGAATTGATAAAAATTTCAAAACATAGGTACCAAATGCCTACATTTTTAAAACCAGGTACTAAACAGAAAATTACCTCCTAACATGGGGACTAAGTAGGTAATTAAGCCTAATTTTTATAAGAAAGAAGAAGAGGTTTTTAGTACAAGGACGACGCGAGCGGTCACACGTGCGCTTAAACCTTTAAAATAGTTTTGTAAAATCTTTTATTTAAACTATAAATATCATATTATTACATATATATTTTTGGATAAGTAGATGTCTAAAATAAATAGATAGAACAAAATAAAATAAGACACTAAAAATAAATAAAAATAAAATAAATAAAACAAAAGAAATGGAAGTGGCCGAACGGACGTTGGGGGGCAGATTCAGAATAACGAGCGTTCGTTGTTGAGAGAACGAACGTTCGTTGGGGGATATAACGGACGAACGTTGGTAGAGGGCACTGAATGATGAGCGTTCGTTGTGGAAATTACGAACGAACGTTGGGAACGAAAACTGAATGATGGGCGCTCGTTGAGGAGATGACGAACGAACGTTGGGACCGAAGACTGAATGACGAGCGCTCGTTGAGGAGATGACGAACGAACGTTGGGACCGAAGGCTGAATGACGAGTGCTCGTTGAGGAGATGACGAACGAGCGTTAAGAAATGGAGGCTGAGTGACGAGCGTTCGTTGAGGAGATGACGAACGGACGTTTAGACAGTTAAGCTTAAATGGCGAACGTTTTGTTATTGAAATGACGAACGGACGTTTGGATAGTGAAGCTTAATGACGAACGCTCATTATTGAAAATGACGAACGAACGTTCATAAATGGAAGCTTAATGACGAACGTTCGTTATTGAAATGACGAACGGACGTTTAGACAGGGAAACCTAATGACGAACGTTCGTTATTGGAATGACGAACGGACGTTTAGACAGGACAGCCTAATGACGAACGCTCGTTGTTGAAATGACAAGCGGATGTTTGGACAATGAAACTTAATGACGAACGCTCGTCATTGAAAATGATGAACGGACGTTTGGATAGTAAGCTTAATAACGAACGCTCGTTATTGAAAATGACGAACGGACGTTCAGATAGGGGAACCTAAGGACGAACGTTCGTTATTGAAATGACGAACGGACGTTTAGACAGGGAAGACGAGCGGGCGTTTGGACAATGAAGCTTAATGACGAACGCTCGTTATTGAATATGACGAACGGACGTTTGGATAGTGAAGCTTAATGACGAACGCTCGTTATTGAAAATGACGAACGAACGTTCGTTGGGGAGGTGGCTATCAAACAGTCCGTCCAAGAAATGTCCGAACGGACGTTTGGATAAGAGCCTAAATAACGAGCGTTCCAAAAAAATAAAAAGGTTCAGCCTCATTCCCGGACGCGCGTTCATTTCTGGGCCTGGCCCAGTCGAATGGCTTCTAACCTAGAATTTCCTAGGGGTTCAAGAGGTTCAGCCTCATTCCCCACTCCCCAGCTCACGCCTTCTCTAGAGGCCCAAGGTCTCCTGCTCTGCACCACGAACTCGCCGCCGCCTCTGCCATAACCGGCCACCGTCGCCTCCACCAGAACACGCCTTGGCCTCGCCGGCGGCAACTCGCGCCACCAGAACCACCACCAGCCACGACGCCACCGTCTCCGCCTTTCTCTTTTCGAAAACAGCGATTCTCAGGGAGGCTCTTCCTCCGTGTTCATCTCCACGGCCACCAGATTCCCTCTCAACAGCCCGGGCTGCCGGGACTCAACGCCGTTGCGCTCCTAACCTCACCGGTGCCACCAACGCCACTCTTCTTCTTTCCCATTCGAGGATTTTCTCGAATGCCAAATGCCCCCCTGCAACACCACTTTTCCTCTCTGCCTCCCCTAATTTTATTGTTTATTGATTGGTTTAATGTTGATTGATTTTTGTCCATTTGGTATTGGAAACAATGAGTGTGTAGTGTGCATATGAGCGTTAGTGGGATAGATGATTCTGATAATGGTGCATGGGCTGACGAGATAGGGGTGAATGGAACTTATGCAGTAAGCATACATGATGAGTCTGGATGCACAAGTGAACCAAAGACTTACCTGCTGCTATGGCTGCTGCTATCGCTCTGTATCCGGTGACCTCCTCTCGCCCTTCTCTTTCTCTGCCGGTGCCAATGCTGAATCCGGATGATGATCCCCGATACCCCATGTGTGTCCTCCTTCTCCCTTTTTCTCTCCTTTATCTAACGAAATCCTCCCCCAAAATCTTGAAAAATATTCTCTTGTAACCACGTGGTCCCCCTCCTTCAGACATGCCTCCCATACGCCCTTTTTCCCACGTTTTTTATTTCCTTTTTTATTTTTTTTTAATTTTTATTTTATTAATTTTTTTTAATTTTAATTTTATTTTTATTTTTCAATTTTTCAATTATTTTGATTAATTAACGCTATTAAAACAAAATGAATATAAGAAATCAAATAGAAATTGAATTAAAAGCAAATACTTAAATACATAAAAAAATAAAATAAAGAGGGTAAAATAAAATAAAAGGAAAATAATAGAAAACCAATAAAAGCACACTTTTTACAACCCGGACAAAATTGAGTGTTGACAGCTGCCCCTCTTTACTTAGATATTACTAAATAATATGAAAATCTAATCTTTTCGTATTATTTAAGTAAAGCTAAGTAAAGATAAAGACACTAATTTTGTCCGGGTTTCAATCATGAAAGAAAACAAACAAAATGGTTCAAGTCACGATGCCAAACGACCAATGTCAAGTAAAGTATCAGTAACAAAAAACTAAAACCTGGATTTGACCATTGCCTCGCAGAGGGCCAAACTCACAGAACAGAAATTTAAATCCGACCATTGCCATGCAGAGGGCCGATAACACAAAATTAAAACCTGGATTTGACCATTGCCTCGCAGAGGGCCAAACTCAGAACATAAATTTAAATCCGACCATTGCCACGCAGAGGGCCGATAACATAAAACTAAAACCTGGATTTGACCATTGCCTCGCAGAGGGCCAAACTCACAGAATAGAAATTTAAATCCGACCATTGCCATGCAGAGGGTCGATAACAGAAAACTAAAACCTGGATTTGACCATTGCCTCGCAGAGGGCCAAACTCACAGAACAGAAATTTAAATCCGACCATTGCCATGCAGAGGGTCGATAACAGAAAACTAAAAACCTGGATTTGACCATTGCCTCGCAGAGGGCCAAACTCACAGAACATAAATTTAAATCCGACCATTGCCATGCAGAGGGTCGATAACAGAAAGCTAAAACCTGGATTTGACCATTGCCTCGCAGAGGGCCAAACTCACAGAACAGAAATTTAAATCCGACCATTGCCATGCAGAGGGTCAATAACAGAAAACTAAAACCTTGATTTGTAACTTTGAAAAGTTGATAAATGCCGAGTTAAACATGAAGATTTTGCAAACAATTCTCCTCGCTTCCTCTGAGATGATGTTATGTCATGATGGTGCATGAATGCATAGACACATGAGACTTTCATTTTGTTCTTTTCTTTTACTCTCGCTTTTCATCATTTTTTCTTCTCTTTTTTTTTTTTTTTGAAAATTCCATGCTTGGAATCCATTGTTAATATTGTCATCAAACACGATGTACGTTCAAAACGCAGTCCTTAAAAACAACGTTGATAGGTATAGAACCCTTTGATGAGCAGGAAGAAAGTGTAACCCTGAGTTAAAATTCTTTTTATCGCTTTTTGCAATCCAAATTAACTTGAACCCTGTAGGATGTGGAAGAATGGTTATGAAAAACAAATGAAAAATGATTTTCTGTGAGCAAAAATTAACGTATGTGTGTCCCTCATTTGGGGGAAAGTGCTATTAACATGTGCTCCCATACTGCCCCAATTTTGCACAATGAAAAAGTGAAAAGATTTGGGTATGAAGGATTCCCCCCAAATTGGATGATCTTCGATTGACAGGGAGACTTTTTTTTTTATTTATTTTTTTTTAATTTTTTTTTGAAAATAAAACTGAATTGCGTCGTTCACCACATCATTCTGTTTCAAAGTTAAATTCGTGAGAAAGATTAGGACATCAACAGTCTTCGGTCAGCGTGGACTTTTATTGGCTTGTACCGTGGCTAAAGGTCAAAGGGTTTTGAAAGAAAGGATAATGAAGGCCCAAATAATTGTTTAACGGTTAAAGTCTTTAGACAAGAATCATTTGCAAGGTGCCTAGTCAACTGTCTTTAGGGATTTGAACTTCAGGCATATTTATTGTTGTTTTTTCTATCTTTCCCTTTGGATCATTCTTTTCGTTGCCCCTGTTGTGTGATACTTTCCTTTTCATTCATTTTTTCCTCATCTTTGGATGCTTATGATGTACCCTTTTAAATTGACGTCGACCTGCTAATGATTCTTGTCTAGGGTGATGAAAACACTTATGCATTTTGGCTCAAAAGGGGTGCAATTGGATGAACTGCTTTTGACGATTGGATAACGAAAAACGGCCACACGTCACTCCAAATCTTGTTTGTCTAACTTTCTCTTGAATTTAAACCTGAAACTAAACTATGTAGTGCTTGACACATCAACTTCATTTTTCCTTTGTTTTGTTTCCTTTGTTTTCTCCTTCTTCTTTTATATATATATATATATATATATATATATATATATATATATATATATATCTCCCTAATCAACGGATTATCGGTGATATGTAACATGATGAAAACTGCCCCCATATTAGGCGTATGGCGAAATCCTTCGTCTTACGGGAAACGAAAAAATTAGGGTTCAAGTGATGTGAATGCAGATGCTTTATCAAGAAAAGAACACCGGTTACACCCAAAACCTTGAATCAGGAAAGGACTCACCAACGGTATTTTTTCAAAACCCTTTTTTTTGAAAATACTATGTCCTTGACAACTTTATTAACAACAAACTCAACATGTGACCTCTTTTTTTTCTTTTTCGTTTTTCCTTTTTCGACATCCTCCAGGACCGAGCTCACCAACCTGATATACCTGTGATGCTTTTTATCAACATGCGTTTACTTATTTTCATTTTCATTTTCCCTTGACTACTTAACAGCTCAGCGTGACATGCAATATTTAGATGGAATGCAAACAACCAAAACATGAATGAAACCACGTGAACTTCATTTAGTGAAAAAAAACACAGAGTACAATAATCTTTAATGATAATACCAACATCCCCTTAATAGCAACCACTATCACGGAATCATCATGCGTAAAACTTTTTTACTGCATCAGAATTAACTGGCAATGGTAACTCCTCTCCGTCCATTCTCGTGAGAATCAGTGCCCCACCAGAAAATGCTTTCTTCACTACAAATGGCCCTTCATAATTTGGAGTCCATTTGCCTCTATGATCCTTTTGTATAGGTAGAATCTTCTTCAACACCAGCTCACCTTCATGAAATTCTCTTGGGTGTACCTTTTTGTCAAATGCCTTCTTCATTCTTCTTTGGTACAATTGTCCATGGCATACTGCTGTTAATCTTTTTTCATCAATGAGATTGAGCTGGTCGAAACGAGCTTGAACCCACTCAGCCTCTTCTAATTGGGTTTCCATTAAAACTCGTAAAGACGGAATTTCCACTTCAAACGGAAGTACTGCTTCCATTCCATATACAAGCGAGAAAGGCGTTGCCCCAGTCGATGTTCGTATCGAAGTGCGATAACCATGTAAAGCAAAAGGAAGCATTTCATGCCCATCCTTATATGTGACCACCATCTTCTGCACAATCTTCTTGATATTTTTGTTAGCAGCCTTTACTGCCCCATTCATCTTTGGACGATAAGGAGAAGAATTAAGATGATGAATTTTGAACTCCTCACATAACTCTGTCATCATCTGATTGTTCAAGTTAGTGGCATTATCAGTGATGATCCTGTTAGGGAGCCCGTATCTGCAAATCAACTCCCTTTTTATGAATTTGGTCACCACCTTTCTAGTCACATTAGCATAAGAAGCAGCCTCAACCCACTTGGTGAAGTAGTCGATTGCGACTAATATGAAACGGTGTCCATTTGACGCCTTTGGCTCTATAGCTCCAATGACATCTATTCCCCACATCGAAAAGGGCCATGGTGCAGACAACACGTTCAAGGTCGTGGGTGGCACATTGATACTATTTGCGTACACCTGGCATTTCTCACACTTTCTCACATGTGTACAACAATCATTTTCCATAGTCAACCAAAAATACCCCGCTCTCAGTATCTTCCTGGCCATTGAGTGCCCATTCATGTGTGTGCCAAATGTACCCTCGTGTACTTCTTTTAGTATCAGCTCGGCTTCTTTTGCATCTACGCATCTAAGGAGAACCATGTCATGATTCCTCTTATATAAAATATCCCCACTCAAAATGAAGCTGCCAACCAACCTCCTTAAAGCCCTTTTATCGTTTTCGGATGCCTTCTCTGGATATTCTCGAGTCTTAAGATAATGCTTGATATCAAAGTACCAAGGTTTACCATCTACTTCCTCCTTGATGAAATGACAATACGCTGGCTCCGTATGACTCTTCATTTCAATCATTGGCAATTCTGCATCTTGATCAACTTCAAACATCGATGACAAGGTAGCCAATGCGTCTGCTAATTGATTATCTTCTCGCGGTATATGATTAAACGTGATGGAATCAAAATACTCAATTAATCCCCTGATGTAAGCTTGGTATGGAATTAATTTAGTATCCCTAGTATCCCATTCTCCCTTCAATTGATGGATGACCAAAGCTGAATCTCCGTATACATCCAGAATTTTTGCTTTAGACTCTATTGCCGCTCGAATACCCATGGCACAGGCTTCATATTCTGCGATATTATTCGTGCAATTAAAACACAACCTTGCCGTCATTGGAATGTATTGATTCTTAGGAGAGATAAGCACTGCCCCTATTCCATGCCCCATTACATTCGAGGCCCCATCAAATAATACCGTCCAGGCTTTTTCATTTTTGTCTTCTTTGTTCTCAGCAAATAAAGCCATGATATCTTCATCAGGAAACTCAGGTTGCATTACTCAGGTTGCATTGGCTGATAATCACTAGTGGGTTGATGGGCTAAAAATTCTGCTAAAGCGCTACCCTTGATAGATTTTTGAGTAACATATACAATGTCGTACTCCGATAGTAGCATCTGTCATCGAGCTATCCTTCCAGTGAGAGCAGGCTTTTCGAAAATATACTTGATAGGATCCATTTTAGATATCAACCAAGTAGAGTGACTCAACATGTATTGCCTTAAACGATGAGCAGCCCACGCCAGTGCACAGCAAGTTCGCTCTAACGACGAATATCGTTGTTCGCAATCTGTGAATCTCTTGCTCAAGTAATATATAGCATGCTCTCTTTTCCCGTCTTCATCATGCTGACCCAATACACAACCCATTGAATTATCCAATACGGTCAATACAAAATGAGCGGTCTTCCTGGCATAGGTGGACGCAATACAGGAGGGTCTTGCAGGTATTGTTTGACCTTTTCGAAAGCAACTTGACAATCTTCATTCCAGACTACAGCCTGATTTTTCCGTAGCAACTTGAACATTGGTTCACAAGTAGCAGTTAATTGGGAGATGAACCTAGCAATGTAGTTCAATCTTCCCAGAAAACCTCGAACCTCCTTTTCTGTTCTGGGCACAGACATTTCCGTTATCGCTCTTACTTTGTCAGGATCAACTTCTATCCCTCTTTGGCTGACAATAAAGCCCAACAATTTTCCAGACTTTACTCCAAACGTGCATTTGGTAGGATTTAACCTGAGTTTGTACTTTCTCAGTCTCTCAAATAATTTCCTTAGATTGAAAATATGCTCCTCTTCTGACTCCGACTTTGCAATCATGTCATCCACATAAACTTCAATTTCCTTATGCATCATATCATGAAAGAGTGTCACCATTGCCCTTTGATATGTTGCTCCAGCATTCTTGAGTCCGAAAGACATCACCTTATAACAGAATGTTCCCCATAACGTGATAAAGGTCGTTTTTTCCATATCTTCCGGTGCCATTTTAATTTGATTATATCCCGAGAATCCATCCATGAACGAAAATAACGAAAATTTGGTCGTATTATCAACCAGAGTATCGATGTGTGGTAACGGGAAATTATCTTTCGGACTTGCATGATTCAAATCACGATAGTCAACACACATTCAAACTTTCCCATCCTTCTTAGGCACTGGTACAACATTCGCTACCCATTGTGGGTATCTTGCCACAGCCAAAAATCTGCGTCAAATTGCTTTTGGACCTCCTCTTTCATTTTTAGGGACATTTCCGGCTTCATTCTTCTCAGTTTTTGCTTGACTGGAGGGCATTCCGGCTTGAGTGGGAGCCTATGCTGCACAATATCGGTATCTAGACCCGGCATGTCATTGTAAGACCACGCGAACACATCTTTAAACTCCTTCAACAGGACACGCAATCTTTCCCTCACTTCCGTTTTCATACTAGTACCGATTTTCACCTCCTTTATCTCATCCTTCTCTCCCAAGTTGAATATTTCAATCTCCTCCTGATGGGGTTTTATCTCCTTAGGTTCTTGTTCCACTAATCTCAACAATTCTGGAGAGGGTTCCACATCATCTTCGAAATCATCTTCCATATTATTGATAGGGTGCTCAAAATTAAGAACATTGATATCGTTATTTTCAAAACAATCATTGTCACATCTGCATCATTTAAATTTATGAAAAAGTATAAATAAATAAGATAAACAAAGGAAAAAAAATGCCAAATGATGATGAAATGCAACTTTATTGTTACGCTGAGTGAAAAGTAAAAAAAGAATCAATCCGCAAAACCTCAGTTCTAATGCCCCAATCGAAACTATAAGCTTAATTAAAACTATTACATTTTGTTCACATTAAGCATCACGGGTAAATCCAGTGTTTCCCAATTGTTGAGTTGAGTATCAAGGGAGCAAGCCCACACAAAGCTCAAACTTTGAGGCCCTTCTTCATCCTCCACAGCTGCTATCTGGTCAGTGTTGATCCACCCAGCACTGCGGAAGCTTTCCTTGATGTCAACAATGTGAATTTTGCTCTCTCTGGGCCCTCGTCTTTCTACACGGGCCAGACTGCGTTCTTTTCTTTCTTCAATCATCCTTTTCCTGTCTTCCTTGGTAGGTTTGTACCCCAAGCCATATTTGTTCTTGTTTTCAACGATTTCCAGAGGGAATGCCCGCCCTTGCCGATATTTGCCCAAACCTTCCCCATATACATAGCCCTCTTTTATCTTAATCTTGGCCATCATAATAGAAGCACATGATAGACGAGGATTTACTGGAAACGGTTCCACACAAGCATTTCCCAAAATCTCCAACGATTAGAAGGTTGTCTCGAGAGCTTCTTCAGCCGCTTCGATGTATCGTGTGGATGATGGCCCACTCACAAGAAGATCCTCTTCTCCTGATACTATCACCAGCTTATCTCCCATCACATACTTCAACTTCTGGTGTAGTGTAGAAGGCACAACTCCAGCCGAATGGATCCATGGGCGCCCCAACAAACAACTGTAAGCTGGCAGGATATCCATAACCTGGAATAATATTTGAAAAACACACGGGCCAACTTGCATTGGTAGTTCCACCTCTCCCATCACTTCTCGTTTGCTACCATCAAACGCCCTCACAATCATTGAACTCGGCCTCATATGCATTCCTTCACAAGGTAGTTTTTCCAAGGTTGCTTTCGGCATGACATTCAAAGAGGACCCATTGTCCACTAAAACACGCGCTATAACATGATCCAGGCATTTCACAGAGACGTGAAGAGCCTTGTTATGCCCTCTTCCCTCAGCTGGTATCTCTTCATCCGTAAAGGTGAGATAATTATTAGCAACAATATTGCCAACAATACCCTCGAATTTATTCAACGAAATACCTTGCTCCACGTGAGCCTCACTGAGTATCTTCATTAGCAACTTTCTGTGTGATGCCGAATGCATGAGCAAGTCTAACAAGGATATACGAGCAGGCATACGGTTTAACTGTTCCACCACCTTATATTCACTTTGTTGTATGAATTTTAAAAATTCACAAGCCTCCTCTTCAGAAACTTCTTTCTTCTCTTCCTTGTCGGGGATCTCCTCTGTCTGTGCACCCTTCCCCTTTAAGAATTCTTTTGCCTTCGCGGCCATCGTTGCTTCCTTATTATTAACTCTTTCTCGTGCCAACTCTGGTGATGTGAAAATTCGACCACTCCTAGTCATTCCACCTATCCCTGATATGTTTTTGATGACAGGATCAACGCTTTGTGCTTCGCTTGACGCATGCGTCCCATATCTCCATTCAAGATACCCACTTTCAGCAACGTCTCCAAAATAAACCTCCTAGAGCTCCTGACTTCTTTCACATTTCTTACCAACTCATGTTCTTTCACTTCGACAGCATTCGTCGAAGCACTTCCATGCCCAGATAAAGGATTGGCCTCGATATTAGGCTTATCCTCTTGGAACTTTAACCACCCAGAATCAATTAGAGTCTGCACTTTATGCTTGAAAGCCAGACATCTCTTAGTGGAATGACCAGCGGCCCCTCCATGATAACTACACTTTGCATCTGCATCATAGCCTCTTGGGTACGAAGGCTGCAAAGGCTTCAGGGGACAAACGAAAAAATTGGGTTTTTTCGTGAGTTGAAATTGGGTTTTTTGGAATTTGCAACCACCGACGAGCCATATGCAATCTTCCCATTTTTCAACCCGATCTCTATCCTCTCGCCTATCACAATGATATCGGCAAAATTTGAAGATACATTTCCCACTATATGTTCATAAAATGGTGGTTGGAGCGTATTTACAAACATTGCCACCATTTCTCTATCATACAAAGGTGGCTCAACTTGTGCAGCCAACTCCCTCCACCGTTGAGCATACTCCTTAAAACTTTCGTTGTCTTTCTTCGACATGTTTTGCAGCTGTAAACGATCTGGCGCAACATGTGTATTGTATATATACTGTTTCACAAAAGCATCAGCCAAGTCCGCCCAACAACGAATTCGAGTCGGCTCCAAATGACTATACTAGTTTAATGCCACTCCAGCCAAACTATCTTGAAAAACATGGATGAGCAACTGCTCATCATAAGCATATGCAGCCATTTTTCTGCAAAACATGGTCAGATGGCTCTTTGGGCATGTATTTCCCTTATACTTCTCAAAATCTGGCGCTTTGAACTTATGTGGTATTTTGACGCCAGGAACCAAGCTCAATCTGGCAACATCTCCGAATTCATAATTTTCATGTCCCTCAACAGCCCTCAATCTTGCCTCTAGGCTCTCCAGTTTATCCTTCGCCCCATCAACATTACTAATTACCCCCTGAAACAAAGTATATGGCGCAGCCCCTGTAGAAAAGCCCTCTCGGTAATCACAGGTGGCACCGGGGTTACTCGTATTCCATCAGACATGTTTGCATGCATTCCTTCATTTACCATAGGTGCGGACATTACAACAGGTCCCTGAGTACTGATTGGCGGTACATTAGCAGTGGTAGGGAAAGAGAATGAAGTCTGCTCCCCTTCTGTGTATTCTCCCACAGGTGGTGATGGACGAACGCCGAGGAGAGATCAATTGAAGATGCGCGAACACGAACCGGACCTCCTCGAAGCTCTCTCCAACGAGTGAAGACGCAGCAGAATGGAAACGAAGCTCTAAATCGAGAGCTGACTCGAAGGAAAAATGCTAAACTATGAACAGACTCAAAAAAACCCTAAAAATGTTGAGAAGACTCGATATGAATCGATTAATCGGTTCAAATGACTGATTGAACGGTGGGAAAGAAGTATGAACGGAAGAAGTAAGGTTTGATTGGTGGAAATTGTGGGAAATATTGTTTCAATCGAAAAATAGAGAGGAAGTAGAGATCTGGAGATCTGTGAAGAAGAAACCTGATTTGGAGTGGAGAGACGCGAGAAACTGAAATGGAGAGAATTGAAGATTTGTTTCGTGGTGGAAGAAGATGCGAGAATGAAATGTAATGAAAATGTGGTTGATGTGTTGGAACGGTGATGTAACAAAGAACTGACGCGTGCCTGAGAGGGGCCAGTGGAGGAGAGGTAGCGTGGAGGAATGAGAAGCACGGTGAAATTTGGAAAAATGGAAGTGAGAGAGGTGCTTGGAAGGTGGCTAGAGGGAGTCTTTGGACTCTCTAGTCTGACTTTCAAGAGAGAATAATTTCTGATTTCAGAAAATTCAATTCTCATTAATCTCAAAAGTAACAATACAATAGAGGAGCTGGGTATTTATAGTAACCCATGCTCCTTAAGAGCTAAACTATAAAAAGTAAAAATACAAAAGGAGGACTACGTCAAGTACGATTCCATCATACCCTCCCTCTTAAAAAAAAAGATTTGTCCTCAAATCTGGCAATCGCCTTATGAAGAAGCTCCTCACAATCTTTGGGAGCATGGCCATCTTGGAGTGGCCTTATTCTTTTAGATCTAGTTTTCTTCCTCCTGGATCAAACACGAATCTGCAATACACATCAAATATATCTTCGGTTAATATCAATCCGAGAAAGAATTTTTCTTTAAAAACAAGAGAATAAGAACTTCTAATACTTTGATTAGTAATCTTTGAAAATTTTAGAAGTCCAAATTCAACTTTATCTTGAGTTAATTGTTTTCTTAAAGATAAGAATAACTCAAGATTTGAATTGTCATATTTTGAAAATGTTCTCATGACAATTGGTTTGAAAGAGAAGTCAAAAATTGAAAAGTAATCAATTATTGGAAAAGAAGTAAAGATTTGGAAACCTTCCCTTTTAGGTTCCACAGTCTTTGAAAGAATAGGATTTGTCATCAGTAACAATTTCTCCTTTTCTTGCCTTTCTTTCTTTTCTTCTTTTCTCTCTTCTCTTCTTAATTCCTCTCTTCTTCTCTCTTCTCTTTTCTCTATTTCTTCTCTTCTTAATTCCTCTCTACTTCTCTCTTCTCTTTTCTCTATTTCTTCTCTCTCTCTCTCTTCTCTTCTTCTTTCCTTTCTTCCTTTTCTTTTCTCTCAATCTCTCTTTCTCTTTTCTTATCCTTGATCTCCTTTAGTCTTGCCCCAAATTCTAATTCTCTACGAAGAAACCCATGATCCTTTAAACTCTCAAGAAATAGTTTTCCATCATCAATGCAATCCCTAATTAATTCTAGGTTTCTTTTAATGCTTGAAGGCACAAACTTTCTTCTCATGCAAGCTTTTAAATCATGCCAATCACGTATGGAGGACTTTCTACCTTTCCTAACATGATATTGTCTTTCATCCCACCACTCACTTGCATTTTCTTCTAACTTAGAGAGATATATGCTAAGGACATAATATTCACTCTCTTCATAAAACCAAGGATTTATTTTATCAATCTCTTTTTCCCAAGCTAGGTATGTTAATGCTCCTATGTCTTTACCAAATGATGGAAGATTCCTAGCTTGTTTAAACATTTCATCAATATTATCTAACTTAGAAGACCTATATGAACTATAAGAAGACATCTTTATTTTTAAAAGTTTTCTTAATCTAAAGGGTTCAAAACTTTCACTTAGACAAGTCCCAAGTAAGAGAGGTGAGCTAAAGAGTTGCTTAAGTACCAAGTCTTGCCTTGCCAGAAATGTCTTAGGCTACTAACTAATTACCCCTTAGACTAAAATCACCTTTAGAAACAAAGTACACAACTCAAACAATCACAAACAATTAAACACAAAAAGACTAGACTCTTCGGACTCTAATGTGATAAGGCTTAGAGTTTAATCCCTTTTAGCCTAATCATCCTAACCGTGAACACAAAATCAGACAAACACAACACTTAAGAATCCAGCGGATTCTAATGACCCCTACGAGAAACACAAATCAAATCAATATTAAAGTCTACTCTTATGGTGAAGCTTGTAGCTTTGGCTAACAAGACACATTCACCTGTCTAGCTATGTTAAAGAAAATCAAAATAGTCAAGAAAAGTTGCCAAGAGTTTGAAAGAGCACCAAGGACTCTTCCAAAGACTTGGACTTTATAAAAGGCCCTTTTACACAAAAAATGAAACTAAAAGAAAGCTAGCCTATCAGCCTATTACACATCAAATGGGACAAAAAATTACAAAACATGTACACTGCCACGGTCAGGTACTGGTTCAGCTACAGTCCACCTTTGATGCCAAGTCCTTGTGCCAAAAGGATGTACACTCCTCCTGTTGCTGGTTCGGCCAGCTTTGTCCCCTTTTCTAGCTTCTGGTTTATCCTATAATCACAAATGCACAAAACTGTTGTGAGTATTCGCTTAGTTAAAACAAATTGCAAAAGAGGATATAGGGCAGTAAGAACTTCCCTTTCTCTTGGCTGCACAAGCTTTCCACTGAGATTTTGTTGTTGCTCAAATAATGGTGTCAACTTATACTGCACAAACAATTCCAACTAAATCAACAATTCACTTATCGCAAGCAATTTACAAATTATATCAAGAGCAGTTCAATCAAAACAAAAACAGTTTAAGGTAGAAGAATGGCCCCTTAGTCAAAACTGCATAGCAAGATGTAAATGCTACTTGTCTCACGGATTCAGCACACACTTTACAATCTGCTACAGTACAATCAGTATGGCTTTTCCCAAACTACACAGGAAATTCACAACTAGTTGAGCAGAGTACACAATGCAAAGCAATGTCAAATGAAACTCAGAAATAGCTAAGCAAACTAGAATTAGGTAAGCTAATCAACTTCCGTATTTTAGCTGTGTAATTCCAACTAAACTCCCAAACAGATCAGCTCTGCACACTAAAATTTCACACCAAATTTCAGCAAGGTACAAATGGCAATGGATATTGAACCAGATGCAAACAGGTGTAAATCAAAGCTGAACCAAACTGATGAAACAACCATCCAGACTAATCAAAACCTGACCAATCCAATGCAATGCAAAATCAATTCCAATTCAGAGTCAGATTCAGATTGGCTAATCCTAGTGTACAAAAATTATCATACCAGATCAACTTCCAAATAATGCTAAGCCAACAATAACACTAGACCAGCACTATCGCTTAATGTATGGATATCCAAACTTGCTAAACCAAATTCAATTTTCAGGAACAGTTAAACCATATGATATCCAAGCATAATATTCAATCAAATATGGTTAACTATTTCTAATCAGGCACAAATATAGCACGAAACTACACAACAGAATGAAAAAAAAAACTCCCTATTCAGCTTGGTGTAGTTTATGAAGGTAGCAAAGCTCCTTTTTCTCCACTGTAGGTATTCTTGTGTTAGACTTCCCACACGTGCAAACTGCTTTTGAACAGTATTAATGAGAACAAAATCTGCACAACTAAATGGTCAGCACATTGAAAGTTCAGAAGTTATTTCAGTACTTAAACAAGAACACACTCTCAACAAGAAATTTGGCTCTTAGATGCAACCACACAAAACTCACAAAAATCAGGTCTATCTCTGGAAATTTAAAGCACTCAAAATGGAAAGGTTTGGAAGGGAAATTCTCCCTTGGCAGTACACAGCTGGAGAGTATTCCAGACCACCACCACCTAAAATGCTACCAAGCACACAAACCTTCTTTCAAATTCCAGAAACCAGAGTGTAACAAGCTTCTCAAACAAGAATGGCTAGGCTAAGGTCAAAATCAGAAACCAGAACAGAACAGGACAGCCACAAGACAATGACAGAACAACAGATCTATTGCTTAAGACAACTCTAGATCAGATGAATAAAGCAAGTAAAAGCTTCAAATTAAGATCAGCATAATAGATTGCACATGTGATAGACAAAACCAGAGTTATCAACCAAGACAAGCAAGAAACAAAGCTATTTAATAAAGGTACGCACAGCAAAATAGAGCCTAAGGAATAGAACTAGAAACAGATTAAAAACACAAGAAAATCACAGCAAGTTGAATCATACATGACCAAACAGATTTGCAACTGAAATAGAATAATGCATTGCCAATTGCTCTAAAATGTTCACTCCAATCCAATTATATGATGATCCAGAAAAAGGAGAGAAACATTAAGAGTGAAACTGTGTTGTGAATTGCACTTGCCACTTGACTCTTTATGTGGTTCAATCAATACTTCTTTTCTAATTGCTTTTTCTTTTTCAAATCACAAGAAACTCATGCTTTTATACTTTCACTTTCTTTTGCTACAATTCACAACATATAATTTGACTCTATTTCAATTCAACTTCACAAGATATGAGTCATGATAGAAACAAATGATTCAACTCAAAAAAAAATATCCAAAGGAAAAACAAGAGGCTAATCACTCTCAGCCACAGTTATATTTTCAAATACCACTGGTTTAGGCTTCCTTGAGTGACCAAAAATTTATTCTCAATTGCAGAATTGATAACAAAGTGAAAACAGTGAATGCACATTATGGATCACAAACTCAGAAGTTCAAACTAAGTTCAATCACTGTTGTAAACAGTTTTAATGCAATTCTGCAGATTCATATACCTCAATAGATGCCAATGAAACGAAGACAATACTGGAAAAATATTTGAATCAGAACTTGGCAAAGAATTTAAAACCAAGTATGAATGACTCACAGACTCTTCAAAGAAAAACCAGTTCGGTGTAGCTGGCCAAATCACAAATCTGTTGATTAATCAATGTGCAACCGAGCTAGGCTGAGCCTTTCATTGCTCACTTGGTATGCACTTGTTATTGATTAGGCAGAAACCAAACAAAGCTATCATTAAACAGATTCAAAAACATGAGATTCATTATCTCTACCACTGAAATCTGCCACCAAGCTCATTTATCTAATTGTCATAGCTTATATATGGTGAACAGAACTTACTCAGTGCAGGCAACTCAAATGAATCACAAAACACAAACATCAGCTAGTTAAACTCGAATTTAATTGACAACTAAAATAATGTAACATGACATAGACAAAACAGAAATGGATTTAGAAATTAAAAGACTCAAACAAAGAAGATTCACCGAATTAAAATGAACTAAGATTCAAAGTAATGACTCCAGGCACAGAACAAATCAGAACACTCTAGACAATGAAGGAAAATAAGGAACACCTCAGAAATGAAAAGAAACAACACAAAATACTCAGAATCAAAATCAAACCGATACATAATAAGATGAATGCATAGAGACGCAAAACAACGCAAGAACAGAAGACAACTCGAAACAGAGACGCGAAACACTTAACTCAGAATTAAACCAAACAACTCAGAATAGAGACGAACTGAGATACTTACCTTCGAAGCGTGTTCGACCTTGCTCTGATACCACTTGATGGACGAACGCCGAGGAGAGATCAATTGAAGATGCGCGAACACGAACCGGACCTCCTTGAAGCTCTCTCCGACGAGTGAAGACGCAGCGGAATGGAAACGAAGCTCTAAATCGAGAGCTGACTCGAAGGAAAACTGCTAAACTATGAACAGACTCAAAAAAACCCTAAAAATGGTGAGAAGACTCGATATGAACCGATTAATCGGTTCAAATGACTGATTAAACGGTGGGAAAGAAGTATGAACGGAAAAAGTAAGGTTTGATCGGTGGAAATTGTGGGAAATATTGTTTCAATCGAAAAATAGAGAGGAAGCAGAGATCTGGAGATCTGTGAAGAAGAAACCTGATTTGGAGTGGAGAGACGCGAGAAACTGAAATGGAGAGAATTGAAGATTTGTTTCGTGGTGGAAGAAGATGCGAGAATGAAATGTAATGAAAATGTGGTTGATGTGTTGGAACGGTGATGTAACAAAGAACTGACGCGTGCCTGAGAGGGGCCAGTGGAGGAGAGGTAGCGTGGAGGAATGAGAAGCACGGTGAAATTTGGAAAAATGGAAGTGAGAGAGGTGCTTGGAAGGTGGCTAGAGGGAGTCTTTGGACTCTCTAGTCTGACTTTCAAGAGAGAATAATTTCTGATTTCAGAAAATTCAATTCTCATTAATCTCAAAAGTAACAATACAATAGAGGAGCTGGGTATTTATAGTAACCCATGCTCCTTAATAGCTAAACTATAAAAAGTAAAAATACAAAAGGAGGACTACATCAAGTACGATTCCATCAGGTGGGGTGTAACCTGGAGGTAATCCATACATTGGGAACGAAACAGATTGGCTCCCAGCATTGAACAATGGAGGATAATATTGAGCACTTCCCTCAACTTGCGCAGTCGTCGCCCCTCCCGTAGTCTTCAGGGCTTCGAGAGCCGCCAAAATCTGGGCCATCTGATCCTTCAACTGGCTGACATCAGCCTTAATAGATTCGTGTAACTGCTCCCAATTCTCCATAACCTTCGAGTTAGCTCTGGTCCTGTATGGATGTCGTGGAAAACTTGTCGTTGTTCTCTCACTTGTACTGATGATTATTTTTTATTAAATTAAATTAGATAAGGATGAAAAATGCAAAAAGAAAACATGATGCATGCTAGTGATAAGTGGAAATCAAAGGATAACGATGACAATACTGACGGGAAATTAACACAAGTCGATACCAAACAAACATCCCTTATCTTTCATTTAAAGAAAATTTGATCCATTACATCGTCTTAGGAACAAAACACATAATTCTGATGTACATCAATCTCGCGCCCGGGCAATGAAAGATTTCATCTCTCCCACCAACCATTTACAATGATTAATAAACAATTCTATTTCTGCTGATTAATTACGAAAATGAGTACTAGCTTCAGCATTCGACACCATCCTGGGGATGTCTTCAATTGCCCCATTTGCCAAAGCAGCCAACTGAGAGAAGCTTTCCTTCCAGTGCTTTACAACCATTTCTTGCTCTGCGATGTGCTCTTCCATTCGCTTTATCAAGGCCTGATGCCTTTCTCTTCAAATTCTATCGACCTCCATCGCTCCTCCTGTTCCTCAATATATTCCTCCATTTGTTTTATCAGAGTTCGATGCTCTTCTTCTGCTTCTGCTAGCTTCCAACGCTCCCGATTCATATTCGCCTCAAACGACATGGCCATCTCTTTCATCTCATGCCCCGCTTTTTCTACCTCAACCTGTGCTTCTCTTAGTCTCTTCAGGGCTTCTCGCTTATCTCTTTTGGCTTCTTCGTAGAGGTGCTTCCACTGCTTTCCCTCTTCTAAAGCCACCTTCTTCTCATTTACCCTCATGGATAATTCCTTACTTGCAGCCGCTAGATCCTGTTTCACTCGAAATGTGTAATCCCTCTCAGCCTTCTGGCTTGTGACAATGTTTTCATAAGCCCGCGACTTTTCTTCATTATCATTTCTCATATCCACAAGATCATTACGTGCCCTTTGTAATTCGTTTTCCAACCTAGCATTTCTCACCTTCAATTTCTCCATCTCAGCCTTCAATTGTTGCACCTCTTCACTTTCTGGGGCTTGGGATGGTCCTTCACTAGCTGATTGATCCTTGATTGGCTTGAAAGGCAACTTGACTATTTTCACTCTCTCCAGAATCCAGGTGTGATAACTAACCCTGTTATCCACTACTCCATCCCTCAAGTCCTTCTCTGCTCGAACAACATTTTCCCAGGCGCTTTTAACCTTTCTTAACAGTTCGATGAAATGCTCGTCTTCGTAATAAATGAATAGGGTAGCAAGGTAATCTGATGAAGGTGCCCCTTTCATGGGATGCCCAAATTGTCTTTGCACCAAAAGGGGGTTGTAATTGATACAGTACCGGGCACCTATGAGAGGCACATTAGGAAAACTACCACAATGCTGTATGGCCAGTTTATTTCCGAGCCAAGGAAGGCGCCATTTTATACTTCTTTCGCTCAAGCCAGCAAGGAATCGGGCCCAATCGTTTCCTCCTTTACCTTTAAGCACTTGGTGTGACAAAGTCTCCGATAGACTCTTAACGTCGACCATCTCCTTAAACACGCGAGTTGTCATTCATGTATACAACGCCGGTAAGCAACAAAGAATCTTCTTTCCCTTTCTCTCATGGCAAAAACTCAAGGTCCCATAAACATCCACAAGAACTGCTGTTACAGGATTCTCTGATCTGGTTTTACTCGCCACGAAGACGTCTATCGCGGTGTAATCCACGAATTCTTCTATTTTGGGAAACAAGACAATGCCATATATGGTGAGGGCTAATACATCCATGAAAGTTTCCCAATCCTCTTTATCAGCCAAGTGCTGTAAATACTGCTCTAGATATCCCTGTGATAACCCATGCACTTGATTCCTCATCATCATCCTGTCTTCAAACTCCTTGGGATGTAATTTCATGATGGCAGCAATGGTGGGTATAGAGGCATGATGCTCCAAATGTTGATAGGAGTGGTGCCCTCCAGTGGCAAACCCAAGATATGCTCGAACTCCTCTATGGTTGGCGCCAACTGAAAGTCTTGAAATGTGAAACATCGAAGCGGAGAATCATAATATTGTGCCAAGGCTGTGATAGCCGGTATTTGTACTTCAACCTCCATTAGATTCAAAAAATTTCCATATCTTCTTTGAAAGGTTTCTCTCTTTATAGTCTTAAGCCTTTTGCCCAAGTTTATCAGCCCGGTCAAGTTTCCAACATGGGTCCTTAGACTATACTTCTTTCTTAAATCGGAAGAGTCGGTGTGCCGTGTAGCATCGGATCTTGTGTTAACATCCATCTCGTATGAAATCAAGTAGGTACCTGTGATTTCCTTTAAAATTAACATGTTACTAAATGATGTATGAATATGATGCATGATAATAAAACAACATGACGAAACAAAGCACATGCATGGTATGAAATGTAATATCATAAAAAATGAACAGCGTGAGAGTTACAGAAGTACATATTCCTCCCATCGTGCCCTACCAAAGGTTCATTGCTTTGAGTTCAAGGTCAAGTATATGCAATCTCACAAGGATGATTCCCTGAACCTAAAGGTCAAAGGTCACTAGAGCTATGGCCCCCTTCATAGCATCTCCACAACAGTCGAGTAATCAACTAGGTGTGGAAACACATATGAAGAGAACAGACTCTAGCTGGAGTTCTCACGATAGCCAAACAGGAAGTACATCCCAGAGTGACACCGCTACACAACTCCTCTAATTCTAAGTTACGCTCAGACCCGGGTATAGGGCCCCACTCATGATATGCTGAAAGTGTGTGTGTGAAGGGAGAACATCATGCACACCCAAACCCTCACCTGCAAAACAACCAAAAAAATTCCCAGGCAGATATAAACATATTGTCTACCCTAGGGTTCAATATTCCACAGTTATTGCAGTTATTCCAAATATCAAGCATAGATAGAGAAAAGGGAAAGCAAAACACATAAGCAAAACCACATCGAATTCGCGCATTTAATTAAATGGCTCGACTCTCTAACAGTCCCCAGTGGAGTCGCCATCTGTCGCAACCGGAATCGCAACGGCACGACAATCCAAAAAGAAACGGGTTTTGAAAAGAGATTTTGGAGTCGCTGATAACAGTTGAAAAACTGTTATTTTCATGCTTAAAATTGATACCAAAAGCAACTTTTAAGACTTAGAAACTAGCTTGAACTCATATTTTTGCTTTAGTTTTGTGAATAAGAGAGTTGAAAGTGAATTTAATGATTTTGTGCAAGATTCCCTTGATTTTGTAGGCTAATCGAATGATTTGAAAGAAGAATGGAAGTACCGAAAAACTGTTATTTTCATGCTTAATATTGATACTAAAAGCAACCTTTAGACTTAAAAACTAGCTTGAAATCATGCTTTTATCTATATTTTCAGAAATAAGAGAGCTGGACAGGTTTATGCTTGATTTAAGTGTTTTTGTGCAGGTTTTAAGGTGAATTTGGTAAAAGAAGTGAAGAAGGAGAGAGATGACATTAGAAAAGACAAGAAAGAGTGCAAAACGAGAAGTCGAAGGCACCGCTCAGCGGTATTTTACCGCTGAGCGGCACTCAGGAGGTTGCGGGAGTCACGCTGAGGGGCAAAATGGCCGCTGAGGGGAAGAAAGTGACGCGCAATCACCGCTGAGCGGCACTTTTTGGGCTTGGGCTTTTGTAATCTTTTGTAACTCTAGATTAGTATATAAGGGCTTGCACGTCCTTGGGATTAGTATCTTTGGCAGAAACGACGCAAACACTCTCTCTTCCACCCCTTTGAAGGAGGATCTTGGATGCTCAGGCTACCTCTTCACCTTTATTGGGTTTATTCTTTCATTCTTTCATTGTTATTCATCTAGGTTCACCCTGAATATGGTGAACTAAACCTTGTATGTTTGTTGGGGAATCAATGTAATCTCTTGAAGCTCTCATATATGGAATCTGTTGATTACATCTTTTAATTAAGACATATGCTTTCTTTCATCATTAGTTAGGGTTTTTCCTCTTTGCTCAATGCTTGCATAGTTTAACTCATTCCATGCATGATAATTGATTTTGTCGATACGGACACGTACGGGGAAGTCTAGATCCGGGGAATTTCTCCCAATATTATACTGACAATATTTTATTGGTTGCCTTTAAGCTCCTGCACTCATGAACTAATCATTAGGAATGCTAGGAATTGTATGAACTCGTGATTAGGGAGAAGCCATCTAGAATGGTACATTAGAGAGTGGCATTAACAATGATGATTTGAATGTTGAATTCCTAAAATATATGAGAGTGGATGAGATGAAATTGACCCCCAACAACATATTCATTCATATAATTCATTGAAAGTGTTTATCTTTTGTCTTTGCCATTGATCAAACTTCATGCATACATGTTTATTTTCTGTCTTGCATATTAAACTTTGAATATTTCGTTTGTAAGTCCTAGCTAATCAACAAATCATATAACTAAACTAGGCCGTGAGTCCTTTGGGAAGAACGATACTTGGTCTTACCAAGTTTATTACTTGAACGATTCGGTCATACTTGCCGATTGTGAAACAAGTTTGTGACATCATAATTTGGTGCTTACAAATTTGTCCATCAAGTTTTTGGCGCCTTTGCCGGGGA